>OV815972.1:12634285-13844642 GCA_929112965.1 Mythimna albipuncta | reverse complement strand
GTTCTGATGTACTTATAGGTTTATTGAACTTTAGTTTTCAATACCTAGAAATTATCAAATTATAATATTTCATATTCTCAAAAAATAAACATCAACCCACATGCCTTCCTTTGACTTTTTTTGACAGTAGTAATGACTAATTGACAAATGACGTAAGAATTAATCAATGACATCCATTGTCATCTGTCGCTTGGCCCTTAATTCCGAATTACGTCAAAATCGATTAAATCGCGAATCCGACCAAAAACAGTACAAAATATAAGGACTATAGTCTGTCTAAAAAGTCAACCGGCTTTGGAATTTTGTAAAATATTTAATTATTTAAAAAATACTTATATTCGATACTTTTTATAAGGTTCTTCTAGTAGTAAACAATGATCAAGATCTCTTAATCAACCTTGATTATTGAACCAGCATTGACTACATCAGATTTCATTTTACTCTAATAATTACACAAGTCGGTTGACTTATTAGACAGACTCTATTTAGAACTATTTGAAACGTTGCGCGTTGATCGGATTCGCGATATAATCGCTTTTGACTTAATTCGGAACGCGGGGTTTGTTGAACTTGTAAACTCGACTAATCAATTACAATAGGTCACTTTTTCATACCAAAACTTTTTTGTTGCTCCGGGTATGGCTATGGCTTCAATAGGGATGGCCCACAGACGTATATATCACAGTAGAAATACGTCTGTTCTGTGCATTTAATACGTTTGTGGGATGACCAAAATTCCAGAATGATTGAGAATATATCTCTTGAATAAGATTTTTTTTGAGATTGGAATATTATTATAATTATGTAGATAATATATATGTAGATATACATCCACCCCCACATAGTAGAGGTCAGTGACCGCAACCATATTGCATATACATTGTTCATGATATAAGTACCTACCTAATGGTCAAAATATTTTTAAACTTGTATATTTCTTAAAACGTCTTTTCATCTTAATGGAAATTCCATACACAGTTGTACAATCAGCTATGGGCCAGGCATGTGATGAGTAAGCACCCGACGATAGTAGATGGTAAGAGACCGAATAACATCTTTATTTCCATAGCAAAATGCAAGTCTCGTGCGTAGGCTTGACATACGTCAATAATTATTATTAACTGCTTGCTGGATGACTAATTATTGACGTACTTATTATTATTATTGATGTAATTATTATTAACTGCTTGTTGGATGACTAATTATTGACGTACGTCAAGCTTACGCACAGGAATTTTGCATTAGGCGTGGGAAAAGGGTCTCATCTTTGCGATTGGAACATTTGCTTCTGAATCACTGTAATGTTCCGAAACAGTACTTATGTATTATTTGGAACATTGACTCAAAAGACACAAACGGAACATTTGGAACATCGGTATCGGTTTAAAAGATACAGGAACATTTGAAACATCGACTCACAAAGTCACAAGATACAAATGTTATGAATCGTGATCTATTAAAGTTGCCTCGGACACCATGGCTTGTCCTGTTGCAGGAGCGCAGGCCGCATACCACGACACGCTAGCATCAACGACATTATTCGTCGAGCTCTTGTCACCGCCGGGGTACCTGCCGTATTAGAACCAAATGGTTTGGTACGTGACGATGGGAAGAGACCAGATGGTATGACGTTGGTACCGTGGAAGGTGGGTAGGCCTCTGGTGTGGGACGCAACCTGTGTCGACACCCTTGCGCCATCCCATATTCCAAGTACGGCAGGCTGTGCTGGCGCTGCCGCTGCTGCTGCTGAGACCCTTAAACGGCGCAAGTACTGTAACCTTATTGGTAATTACAGTTTTGAGCCGTTTGGGGTCGAAACACTTGGTTCGTGGGGTCCGAGTGCGCGTCTCCTTTTCAAGGAAATTTCACGCCGACTGATCGACACTTCACGTGACCAGAGGGCTGGCTCGTTCTTCGCCCAAAGAATTAGCATTGCCATTCAACGTGGCAATGCTGCCAGTCTTCTGGGCACATTTCCGGATGACAGCGATGTGGAGGAGTACTTTGACGCCTGAGCGTACTTTGTCATTTTGTATTATATTTATGTACATAGTTAGGTTTTAGTATAAATAGTTTATTTAGTATTTAAGTTTTTTATGTACATATGTATATTATAATAACTAAATAAAAAATAAATAATATTAAAGTTGCGGCACACCATAATTTTTATTTAATTTAGTTTTGATTTGAGAATAATATTGAGCAGTTGTTTTTAGTTCAGGTCGCTAATTATATTATACTATTTACGTTTTAATTTGAATTTTAAAACGACTGCTGCTCACTTAAAGTTAAGAGTGTTTCAGTGTTTCACATGGATTTTCTTATCTTTTGGAACACTAAAATGTTTCGGAACAATTGAGTCGGTTCAGTAAACAGTTACACACGCCTTAACTAGTGCTTTATTGTGATTCCACAATGTTTTTATGTTATGCAGCGGATGCAACAATCAACTTTAAAAACTTTCCACATTATCACTATTCTATACTTAAATTTAGAGATGGGCCGAGTACTCGGTTGATACTCGGTACTCGGCGTACTCGGCGGGTTTTTTGAAACTCGTACTCGGCCGAATAACTCGGTTTGAATGCCGAATATACTTTTTGTAAGAAAAGCAATATATATTTATTTAGGTAGATATAATTAAAACAGCAGTGTTTATCAAAAAGTATAAATTTACCAATTTAGGGAATCTTTGACAATCTCAATTAATAAAATCAAAATTATACTAATGAATGAGTAGTATTTGATGAGACAAAATCCAACACCGCTACGTGAAATTAGAGAATTGCATAAATTAAATTTCACTTTTGCTTTGTCTTATACAATCTCGTCGTAAAACGCCCAAATTCAAGATCTTTTACGTGAAGTCATTATGTCAACAATCACTGATCAGGTACTACACACAGTCAATCATTAATTAACAAACTTTTTCAATTATTTATTCACTATGACGCGCAACGTTTGCAAAATATCAAGCGACTGGTAGTCGAAAGGCGCGGGCGGGGTGAGGCAGGCGGGTGAAACTTCCCTACATTGTCGAAACTCAAAAAATATCATACAAACTAACGCCATCAAGTGGTGGAGGTTCCGAGTTAATCATTGAGTTGACACAAAAAATATAATAGAGGGCAGTAGCTACACCAGGGAAACTTTTGTTTAAAAATAATGTTAATAAAAATTTATTTTAAAACAGGGAATAACAATAAATTGTACCGGTTGGATCAAATTATTATAAATAATATCATTATCAGTGTTTTTTTTCACAACGGAAACCCAATTATGTGTTTAGGGAAATCTAGCCCTTAGTTCCGAATTACATCAAAAGCGATTATATCGCGAACCCGACCAAATTTAATAGTCACAAAATGTAAGGACTATTGAGTACTATTTGTGACGTTGCGCGTTGGTCGGATTCGCGATGTAATCGCTTTTGACGCAACTCGGAACGCGGGGAAGTTCGTTCATATTTAAATGGAATCGTTTTGGGTTTTGCGGTTTGTGGTATTGTGTTGCTCTGAGATCATTGTGCGTTTATTGTGTTATTTATTACGACTTGGCTTGATTACGGATTTTCTGATATTCTACGTGTTACGACATCACCTGGCTTGTTACTTGGACCCCGGACTGATGATAGCTTTTACTGATAACTTGGCGCTTATCACACGGACACTTCGTTTGTTTTTGCGGACTTGAGTTTTGAAAATGCCGAAACCAACACAATTAAAATGCTTTTTTGGATGTGTTATTGATGGTAAGTGTATTTATTACTAAATTATTAACTAGTAACCTAAGTATTTATATAAGTACATTTTATAGAAGACCGAAAGTATCAACTGAGAACTACTTATTTAGAGTCAACATTGTGCACCCAATTCCATTATCAGTTGATTATACTAAAATATATCACTGCCTCACTATAATACTAGACTTTATTCTGAGCATTCTGACAACAGCTCATCTTAGCCTTAGCTAAGTACATTACAGTGAATATTTAGTTGTTATACCTCAACAAGTCAAGCAGCAAATATCAATGAATACCTAATCGAAATCTAAAATAATAAGCCCAAAGTTATGGCCCAACAACAAACATCTGATGATTTTGCCATAGTGGAAATGGTTGGTTCTTTTTGAGAATAGTAGTCTAATAGATAATTACTGATCAGATTTAATGTTTTTTTTTTAGTTTTACTGAACGTGAACCCAAAGTCTTACATTTAAAAGTGATTCAATAAAACAATAGAAAACACTCGCATTAACAAAGTAATCAAATATTAAAAAAAAAACATTTTATTCACAAATTAAAATAGCTACTTGAAATTAACTGCGTATTGATCTAAGTAACCAATATTTTATTTTATTTACAAAAAAATGTTTTTTAGTGTTTTCATAATACCTACCAACCCAGCAGGTGTTATATAACTGTTACCTGCTGCTGTTACTGTTAGCTGTTGTTTAAGATGTCTAAATGTGGATAGTGGTTTTGTTGAATGAATAACATTAGATAATCCAGCTGAACGGGTTTCAGCAGTTTTTCATATTACAGCGAATAGTTATGTAAAACAGCTAATCTTACAATCCATCTATGATATATCTATGGATTGCATCACATTGTGTATGATGACTCATGTTAGTTATAAAATCTAATTTTAATTTACAGGACCTCTTCACCGATTCCCCAAATTGGAATATATAATAATATCCTTATACGGAGAAGTTTGACCAATGGAAGTCCATACTTGACACTGCAACTCGAGAGAGAGGAAATAACTACATATATAATTCAATTCGTATTTGCCACCGACACTTTGAGGATTATTTTAAGTCACCAAGCAAACAATTAACAGGAAATACTATTCCTACAATGAATGTAAGTTTTATTATGCAATGCACTTCAAATATTCAATACTTTATTATATTGTTTTCCATAATATTTCCTAAGAGGGTCTAAAACATGTTGGTCAATTAACCTTTCAATCGTGCAAATTACAGACACAATAGAAAGACTATAGGTGCGCGAATGCCGGCGTTCGCTTGGGGTTTAATGAATTAAAAAAAAATAGAATTCATTAATGACTAAAAAGTCAAACAACTTGGGAATTTTTTAAGGAATAAAAAAATCTGTTGTTGGCAATGAGAATTTCAGTTGTCATTCACATTTTTCTTGAGATTATGATAGTTCTATAACAGATGTTGATCGTAGTATGGCTAGCGATGATGTATCATTAAGCAGAATAGGATATTTAGAATTAGATTTGTCTTACAATTCTAGATTTATTTTATTACTTTATACAACACTATTATATATTTGCAAATAATAATAATAATTCCACAACTATCACACAACGCCGTCTAGTCCCGAGCTAAGCAGAGCTTGTGTTATGGGTACTAGACAACTGATAAACATACTTATATATTTCTAAATACCTAATCCTACTTTTGTAATAACTGAAATAGGTATATTCTAAATGAAAAATCTTTTGCACTTTTTAATGTTAAAAAGTCCTCTAATGATCCATACATATAAATAAAATTGGAGTGTCTGTTTGTAATATTGAAATAATTGCTTGTTACTACATGCATATGAATATATGTACATACACCAAAATAACACTTTTTTAAATTTTTGTCTGTCTGTCTTTTTGTCCGGGCTAATCTCTGAAATGGCTGGACCGATTTTGACGGAACTTTTTTTGGCAGGTAGCTGATGTAATAAGGAGTAACATAAGCAACTATTATTTTAGAAAAAATAAATTCAAAATCCTGTAGTCCACTCGAACGAAGTCGCGGGCACAGCTAATATTTAAATAATACTTATATTCAATACTTTTTATAAGGTTCTTCTAGTAGTAAAGAATGTTCAATATCTCTTAATCAATCTTGATTATTGAACCAGTGTTGACATCAGATTTCATTTTACCCTACTAAAAATTACCCAAATCATTTGACTTTTTAGACAGACTATAAGAATTCAAATATTTGATTTACAGCCTTGCCAAGAAGTGTACAAAGCAGTACGAGCCTCAGCAATTTCCAGAGGTCGTACCAACTACATCAGGTACATTGCAATTAGAAGCAGAACCAACAACCTTACCAAGTGGTAAGTTAACTTTTATTTCTATAAAAGGGTACAAAATGTAACACTACACTTTTTAACCTTTTGCTTTACCTAACCTTAAAGACCAAGTTATAATTTTTAATCAACTTCAAAAAACCGGCCAAGAGCGTGTCGGGCCACGCTCAGTGTAGGGTTCCGTAGTTTCCCGTCCGTCACAATAAAGTGTAACCACTGATGAGTTTAAAAAAAAATGCTTTCATATACGATTATACTACAAACTTAGTCCAAAAATTATTTTGTACAACCTTTTCGACTGGCCTGTTGGTTTAGTGGTTAGTGACCCTGACTGCTATGCCGGAGGTCGTGGGTTCGATTCCCACCCAGGACAAATGTTTGTGTGATGAGCATAATCATTTGTTCTGTGTCTGGGTGTAATTTATCTATAATATGTATGTATTTAGAAATATATAAGTATGTTTATCAGTTGTCTAGTACCCATAACACAAGCTCTGCTTAGCTTGGGACTAGACGGCGTTGTGTGATAGTTGTGGAATATTATTATATTATTATTATTATTATTTTTGTCTTTTTCGTACAAAAACTGTTCTTTCCATCAAGTTCAAAATAATTTTCCTAGAAATTGCTTGTAAAGTTCTACTTTTCAGATTTTTTTCATATTTTCTAAACTTATGGTTCAAAAGTTAGAGGGGGGGACACATTGTTTTTTACTTTTGGAGCAATTATTTCCGAAATTATTGACATTATCAAAAAATTATTTTAGTTAACCCCTATTCATTTTTAAATACCTATCCAACGATATATCACACGTTAGGGTTGAAATTAAAAAAAAAATCACTTCCCACTTTACATATAGGGGGGCTACCCTAATAAAACATTTTTTTCCTATTTTTATTTTACCACTTTGTCGGCGTGATTGATATACATATTTGGTACCAAATTGCAGCTTTCTAGTGCTAACGGTCACAGAGATTAAGCGAGGACGGACAGACAGACAGACATGGCGAAACTGTAAGGGTTCCTAGCAGACTACGGAACCCTAAAAAAGGAGGAGGTCATCTTTTCGGTTGTATTTTTTTGTTACATTAGAACTCCATTGATTAGGGAAGAAGACCAGAAATGGCCAACGTAACTTCAAACTCGCATAAATATTATAATGAAGATAGTTGTGTGACTATGACAATACAAATAAATAAATGGTTCTGAATAGTTATAATGAAAAATGGTATCATCGTAGCGACCTGATGATAATGATGAAGCCTACAATTCTGTAATTAATTAATGTGTCTGATGATGGATTCTGGAGCCGGAAGGTAGAAGATAGACACAGAACTTTTATAATAAAACAATGTATCTGACCACTGTTTGGATTAATAGGAATTGTCATGAGAAATAGGTACTCTAGAGGTGTATCAAAACTAAAAAGTGTGAAATAAAAAACGTTTTTTTTTTTGTAATAAGTTAAAAGCTATATGCATGCAGGTTATCTATCAAAACGTTACTTATTCACTTATTTTATCTATTTATCTAAAATATATATATTAAATAAAGTATGTATTTGATTTGCAGATTTGCTGCAAACTGAGCAAATTGTTCAACCATCAACTGAGCAGTTTCCAGTGGTGAAGCCATCAACATCCAGTTGTCTAAAGTTAGAAGTAAATACAGAGTCGAAAACCTTATCAAATGGTTAGTAAACTTTATTTAAAAATGGAAATTGCATAATGGTATATTATAATGTTAACTGCAGTAGCAAAATTTTGATGTCGGCAATGTTAATCCAAGCTGAACGTAGTTTCTCCGCGGCTTTGTTTATCAATTTAAAAAAAATTCGCTTATCATGCCAGAAGCTACCTGCGATCATTGCAATTAGTTGCTTTGCAGGCAGTCGCTTAGGAGTGACTTGGCCCTAATAGATACCATGTAGGTCAAACATCGTCTGGCACGTCAGGCACCAATGATGATCCTTGCCACAGCAGTTAACGTAACGAAACGTGGCATTACCCCTTCCTCATGGGTTGTGCGAAAATGAACCCCGGGGCCTTGGAACGAAGGCAAAGAAGAATAGAACAGGAGTGGATTTTCTGTCAGTAAAAGTCTAACACTCCCTCGCGCTTCGCCCAAGGGCGGGAGATGTTATTAGATGATTTCATATCTAAAAAAACACCCTTCCTAGTTTCCTTAATTTTTTTTTTTTTTTGTATCCATTAATATTAACTACAAATATTCTATATCATATAATTACTTTGACCCAGTAAACTCCATTTAACTATTATTCTATATATTGCTTATTTATACATTTTATTTTATAATTTTGCTTGCCCCTTAATATAAAGGACCTATTTTAGGCTTCACATTGCCATAGAGTGTAAAGCATTTTATTAAATAGATTATCTTTTCTTTCAGCAGCCACAAAGAAACGCTGCTCGAGGCAGGAATCATCAAATGCTGTCGAAAGACTGACAAGAAAATTAAACTAATTGCGTCGGAAATGCAGAACAGCAAACAAAAGCAGCAATGAAGTGTGCGATGTCTAAGTCATTTTTAAGTGCTATAGAAGAATTACCTGCGACAGCTCAAACTTTTATAAAACTACAGTTGAAGTGGAAAGAGACACCTAGAGGAAGGCGATACACTATTGATGAAAAAATCATAGCCTTGTCTAGAAACAGAGCCCAAAAGCATACAAGCTTTTAGAGAAAATGTTTGTTTTACCATCAAAACGAAGTTTACAATTAGACAGGGCCTTAACAAAGAAATTTTATAAAATTAAAAAAACTTGTTTCACGCATGCCCGAAGAAAAAAAAATAGTTAATTTCCTATTTGATGAAGTGTCATTAGCGCCTGGTCTAATATATAATACGTTTTCTAACAAAATAATTGGGTTTGAAGATGACGGTATTCATTTTTAAATGAGCAATATTGCTGATCATGCCCTTGTTTTTATGATCAAGGGCATAAAAAGCACAACGAAACAACCTATTTGTTTCACTTTTGTCAAAAGCAGTACGAAAAAAGGAAAAATGTAAAGCCCTAATAATAAACTTAATTAAAGAAACAAATAACATAGGACTAACGGTAGTTGCCACGGTTTGTGATCAGTGTCCAGCAAATGTTGCAGCTATTAAAGAGCTAAAAGAAGAAACACAAAAAAATATGCCAACAAAGGATGGTTCTTTGAAGTGGATGAGAAGAAAGTGTTCCCATTATTTGATATGCCCCATTTGCTTAAGGGAGTTAGGAATAACTTGTTAACAAAAAATGAAAAATTTGTTCAAAATGGGCAAGAGAAATGGGCAAAGTGGGAACACTTGAAAATGTTCCTGGACATTGATGTTGGAGACGACGAGATCCGATTGGTTAACAAGTTAACAGAGAATCACATAATTAAAGACAAAATTTAAAAAATTAAAGTGAAGCTAGCTGCAAAGGTTTTCAGTCAATGAGTATCGTCTGCTATTCGATTTTCAGCAAGTAAGTGTAAATATATTACTTAAATTTTTGTCAATCTGAGCTATTAATAGGCTGTAATTTACATTGTGCTCTCTATTTTCGCTCTAATTTTAATGCTCTCAAACTTCAATTCACCACATTGTATGATAATTCGTATTGATTTATACCATAGTAGCTAGCCTGATGTTATGTATACATATGACCTCCACCATTTTCTTAAGAATGTGTCATTCTGTTGCAAAAGCTATATGAGGTACTGCAAAAGTTCCAAAATCCGTTCAGCAGCTCTTGTTGATTGAGTAATGAATATTCAAACATCTTCACAAACTTTCACATTTATAATAATAGTAAGATAATTATGTAATTAATGTGTTTTCTTTTTCAGGACATGGAATACTACCGGCAGAGTGTGAGGGAACAGCAGATTTTCTTCTGATTTTCGACAGGTTATTTGATTCGTTTAATGGTCATTCCTACAAAGATGATTCGAAAATATACAAAAGCTGTATCAAAAAAAAATCCCCTCACTTCCAACTGTGGGATGATTTGCTTCCAATTTTAGAATCAATCAAATTTGAATCAATAAAAAAATCAAAAGGGGTTAATCAAGTAAAATATGAGTCGATTCCTTCTATTAAAAATTGGATTGCAAATATAAAAACATTTGTTGAAAGTTGAGAGAGTGGGACTTTCTATCAATAAATCATAAAATTAGTAATATAGTAGCTAGAAATTTTATTACCCATTAGAGAACTTTTTCGGTGCAATTAGAAGTAATGGTGTTAGAAATATTAATCCAAATTGTAATCAATTTATAAATGCTTTTAAAACGTTGATTGTTAATAATTATAATTCATCTCATTCTGCAGGAGCCAATTATGAAGAAGATTTTAATTAAGTTATGCAATCACTGTCCTATCTGATCATAAACAATTATGATGATTCTCACACTGTTGATTTTGGATATAGCATTGATTCGTTGCTAAATGTTATGACAGATATTAAAAATAATGCTTCACTGCTGCATGCTGAATCAAAAAAATATATAACTGGTTATGTGATTAAGAAATCGAAATCAAAAATTTTCAATAAATTTTCCAATTGTCTTAATAATTTATGTAGATCTGGTATTGATTTTGATTCATTTAATTATTAAATTGATTATACTAAGAAATCACTGTTTCATCCAAGCGACGAATTTATAAATTAAATGAATAATATATATGTGATTGTTGCATGCCTTCGTGATAATCCAACATCAAAATGCATAAAAAATCAAATCAAATTTTTTATTGATTCTGCATGTGATTTTAGTATTATAACTTGTGAGAAACATACGAGTTGATTTGGTTGATTTTATTTGCAATTTATCTATTAAAATGATTGTACACAGTTGGTGTTTAGGGGTAAATAGATTGTTGAATGGTAAAATCACAGTTTTTGATAGGAATGGCCATATATATAAACATATATATAAAAAACAGGCTTTCGAATATTTTAAAAAGAGAAAACGATAAGTAGATGAAAGTATACTTATCGTTTTCTCTTTTTCTATTATTTTTTTTCTTTTCTGTGTACAATAAAAACATAATGTTTAATCCTTAACCACCAGACGTCGGTCTCGAAGACAGAGGCAATTTGTTCTAAAGCTAACGAATAACGTTCACGAGTTGACATGAATATTCGCTCATTGAGCACGTTACAAGAGGATTATTCCGCATGTCAGTAGAACGAGCACAACAGGTCGTTGATGAGTGCCGCACCGAACACACATTCATTGCTCAATACGCATATTCACATCGAGCCAATATTCATATCAATTGCCAGCTTTAAAGTCTATCAAATATACAGTATTTCTGCAACTGAAAAATCAAAATAAATTAGATAAATTTAGAATATGTTCCACTTGTGATTGTAATAAAAACTGTAAAACACCTATGCGTACCTATGTAAATTTAAACAATGTAAATTTTGCATTCAATTTGCATCGTCAATGCAAATTGAACATCAGCATTAAAAAATGAGCATTTATGGTCTCTGTAACTTGTGACTTGAAATATTGACCACTGTGTTATATCTAAAACATGAATACATGCCAAAACATATTAATGTTTTAGATATAATAATACTTTATATGAGTTACTAGATATTTTTCTTAAAATATATAGGTTTATGTTAAGATTTGAATTATTGCTTAGTTTAAAAACTTTTGCTAATTAAAAATGTAATCAAAATACAAATATGACGTGTATGTTAATTGCTATAATTTAATTTTATGATTATCAAGTATGAACAAATTCAGGTTAGTCAGTTTAACTGAACGTCTGGTGGTTTGTTTAAAGTTTATTTTAATAATTTAGTTGATAATAATGGTAAAATTTGTCTATGCAATGATATTATTATGTGGGATGTCTGTAGCCTAGCACATTTTATGCTAGCAAATGATTTTGATTTGATAAAATAAAAATTACAAGTACATGAAATTGGTGTTTTATTTTTATACTGTCGTATCTTAGGTTGTGTTAATAAATCGGTAAATTATTAAAAAGTACTTACTAGTGTTCTAGTAAGAATTTTTTAATAATTTACTGATTTATTAACACTGAAACAACTGTTCAGACGTTAATACATTAGAGCGCCATCTGGCGGATGCCTACAAAAACAAAATTGTAAATCCGCGCCATCTATTGGTGGAGGATACTTTAAACATTCTACTTTTGAACTCGAAGTGGCGCATCTATACCAGTATAAGTGTATAATCTATGGGGTGAGGGGTGTATCAACGCGAGCCGGCCTCTCGACCGGCGCGAACCTGTTTGTACTTGTTTACGCGCACGAAATGAAATTTGATTGAACCGAGTTACTTGCCGAGTACTCTGTTGAATAAAAATTGAGCCGAGTAAAACTCGGTATTCGTTACTCGGCAAAAGTGTTACTCGGCGCATCTCTACTTAAATTTATAAAGATAAACGTAACTATCACCTACGTTCTGTGAAATATCACGAATTTTAGAGTTTTTTTTTATTTTGTTTGACCAATATTTTCGAAATATTGTTCTATTTCCTGTTTTTTCTTTCGGATATCAGTCACGCTTCAAATCTAATGTGCCATGCATCACATCACTAACATCCTTCCTCCGCACAAAATTTGACATTTGTCGCGCCGCGGTTGTCGTGTAGTGTATTATTGTTTTGTAAAATTCTGGTTTTGTAGTTCGTAGCTGTTTTTAAGTAAATATTGAAAATGCTTTTCCTTATACTGCATTCAAGGTTGATCCCTAAATTCTCGTGCGTTCATTGAGTTTTGGTTTGTTTATAAATTTGATCCAAAAGCAGTTAGCACAGCTGCGAATAGTTTTATTTCTAAAAGAAGAATAACTTGCAGTATCGTTGATTGAAGTATTGTAGTTTTATTTGAAACGTTAAAATGGATAGTTGCGAGCTTCAAAATAAAACCATTGGTGTGTGGATGTCCGACAAGAAAAGCCAGAAGCTGAATTGGAAGGAGTTCATAAAGGCGTGTGCTTCTCATGGGTACAATCTAGTCAGAGTGAGTAATACCTGAATTAAATTAAGCAATTTATAAGGCAATTGAGTATTCTTATTGTGTGCGTGACTTGAATAAGATTTTATGTTTTAAATCACTTTTAATTAGACATAATTATTGAAAAATGTCCCTAATTGCCCCCTATTTTTATGTACCCCCTTGCTTACATTTAATATTTAAGGCAATATTGTAGTCATTTTTTGGAACTTGTGTTATTATTTTGTTAACTTTGAAATATCCTGTTTGTTTACAAGATTGTAAACTTTGTTTACAGTTGGACTTGGATAGATCATTGGAAGAACAGGGACCAATTAATGTTTTCCTCCACAAACTAACCGATGTTATTGCTGCAGCTGATCAAGGTGATCCAAAGGTAATACCAAAATCATAAAATTTTACTGACTGAAACCAAAATTATTTTTTCAAAGTTTAAAGGAACAAATTGAGGCAAACGGCAGTGACTCTCAAAATAACACTCATAAATTATTGTCATTTATCTTTCTATAAAAAAATCTAAAATAAAGAGAAAACTCATGAATGAGTAATTTTTGTGTGTATAGATTAACATGCAGATTGCTGAAGTGTGTGTAAGCTATTTTCTTTAACATAGTGCGCTTTTAACTTACACAAAAAAAGTGCATACCAACAGTGCATACAAACACATAAAAAACAAGCTGCCTTAGTGAGATAGAACATAATTATGATATTCCATTATTTTTACTAAAAAAATCAAGTTAAATAAATAACAATGATGATATCATTGGTCGAATTACTAATATCTTAGATGACCAAGAAAACTTATAAGATGACTCATTGGCAAGTAGTAGTTGACTCGTATGAGTAATAAAATTAGCAGGTCAACAAAACACCTCTATTAGTTATTTACCTAATTAAAAATACTGCCGGAGCCACAGACTAACTTTTCGACTGGAATTTTTAAGTTATGATAGTATTTTTGTTCTGTGCTGGCCACGGCATGCAATGTTACAGAGAATCGCTCGACTGGTTCATCAACCATGTCATCAATCTAAGTATCAGCCCAGAGTGTGAATTTATACTCCATCTGTTTAGGTAGTTAACTAAATGTAAACAATCTTAGCATGTTTTTTTTATCTAAAAATGTTTACAATTAGGTACTTATATAAACCGATTTTAGGTAATTAACTAAATTTAAAAAATCTTTGTATGTCTTTTATATGATTTATCTACATCTACACTAATATAATAAAGAGGTAAAGTTTGGTTTTTGTTTGTAGGAGGTAATCTCTGGAAGTATTGGTCAGATTGCTAAAATTTTTTCGATAGAAAACTGTTTTATTTCTGAGTGACATAGGCTATGTTATATGGATGTGGGCGAAGTTGCAGACAAAAATTAATTGTAAATAAAAAGACATATCAAGATTGTTTACCTTTAGTTAACTATCTAAACAGATGGAGTATAGCTCCTATTACATGGGTTTTAAACAGATACATGTCTGCTTTCTAGGAACCCTGTTAGGTGATATTAATACTAATTATGTTAACAGTGCTGTTTATGTCAATGTTTCCTTAGCTGTGTGTTAATTATATCATCTTATCACTTTTATAACTAGAATTTGTTTCATGGTCACTGTCCTTTATTGTTCAGTATGAGTCACCAGCGTCCTTACTATGCAGGGTCAATAAAAAACGAAGCAATTGGTTTCAGCTGAACAAATTACCCACAAGAAAATAATCGCCCAATCAGTGCTTTTCAAATTTTTTGTGGTTTGCTAGCACAATTAAATTACTAATTGATGTTTAATTAGTTTTTAATGTTTTTGGTCATGTTGTGTTGATGTTGTTTATGATACTAAGTTATCTTTGTTTAATGGTTACAACAATTAATGGTAAATTCAAGAAATAGTCAATAAAGCACTTCCTCTACTGCATTTCCTGGGGACATTCTTCATTACACATATATAAAATGTTCTTCAGGTATACTTTATTACTACTGCAATACTTCAAAAAGATTCAAAGATTCAAAGCTTTTTATTTATAATAAACCATTTATAGGTACTTTTGAAATGTCAAAAAGTCAGTGAGTCAGAACAATGATGCCAATTGCATTCCAAAGTGTACATAAAAAAAAAAACTTTAGTGTTATGCTATGCTAGATTATTGGGCTATGGGATTGTTTGTTTTGTTTGTGACCTTGGAATACAAACGGTAACTGGAAGAATACAGGTCTCAGTGGAAAAGTGTTTGGAATGAAGGCCACCATGGCCCTTGCATAGTGGTCCACCAAGGACTACGTGAGAGCAGTGGTGGCCGAGCGGTAACGGCTCCGACTTACGAGTTGTAGGTCAGCCAGGCGCATTACTTTGTGTAATTTATTTCATCACCACTGCTATCAAAAACGGTGAAAGAAAACATTGGCATCGTTAGGAAACCGGCATGTCCTAGAACCAAAAATTCGAAGCCATGTGACATTCTCCAACCCGCACTGAGCCCGCGTGGTGGATTACGGCCCATTCCCTCTCCTGGAGAGGAGGCCTTAGTCCCTACAGTGGGAACATTAAAAAAAAGGCTGCTTTTAATGTTCCCAAAAATAGTATAATGTTCCACAAATATAGTTATTTGATCATATTCCACCTCTAAAAAAATGTTTGCCATATTACTACCGCATTACTTGAAAAGCTTCAAGGTCTTATAAACACCATTAGTGATTATTAAGTGCTCTACAAGTGTTTGATAGCATAATGCTGTTTATTCAAATGTCATGAGTTTCCTCCATTAATGACGTTGTCAATCTTGTGTTATCAGGCATCAATAACCATTAGTCGAGTGGAGCAGTACTTGTCCAACCATCCAAATATAACAGTAATTGATCCATTGGACAATGTGAGAGTTCTACTTAATAGGTACGTATGTGTCTAATTTAAGAGAGAAGTATGGAAGAAGATTATGCATACAACGAAGGACTGGAACAATTTGCCTGCTGCGGTCTTCCCGTCCGATTTATAATTTGGGTGTCTTCAAGGCTAGAGTGAATAGGCTCTTAATTAACTAGTGCGTCTCACCATCAACGATTGCATCACTGTTTTCCATCAGGTGGAATCGCAGTTAAGCACTAGTATATAACAGAAAATAAAATGGGATGCAGGCCATTCTCCTATGATCATCATCATTTCAGCCTAAAGACGTTCACTGTTGGACATAGGCCTCCCCCAAGTGTCGCCATACCGACCGGTCCTGTGCGTTTCGCATCCATCGGATTCTCGCGACCCTCCCCAGGTCCACCTTGTGGGAGGCCTTTCAACACTGAACTTTCAGAATATTTGTCCCCATCAACCATCTGTTTTGCAAACAGTATGCTGTGCCCACTGCCACTTAAGTCTGACGATTATTCGGGCTATGTCGGTAACCTTGGTTCTCCTGCGGATGTTTTCATTTCTGATGCGATCTCGCAAGAAAACTCCGAACATTGCCCTTTTACCCTCCTATGATGATAAAGTAATTTCAAGAGCTGAAATTTTTTTACATACTCATGAACAATGTGAGAAAATATTCACAGTAGGTACTATTAAAATTACAAATACATTTAACAATGTAATTTAAATTAAAGATGGGTACAATATATTTCTGTAAGCATTTACACAATGTTTATAATAGCAATTGAACACAGACACAATCGGTAGATAGACAAGAAAATCGTGGTAGAAGTCATTACTTATGAAACAAAGTAGCAATCTTAGCTATTTACAGCATTGGACAATTGAACTTGTTAGGATTTTAAACTACAATACGGAGGGGACAAATAGGGATTTATTATTGTTCCTGTGAGAGATAGAGACTATAAAGAATAGTGTTAACCTTGTTCTACAACAGAACAAGCTCCTTACGAAGAGGGATGTAGCTATACACCCTATATAGCGTCATTTGTAAAAAACTAGCAATCTCTCAGGACTATGTTACTAATATCATAAACAACAACTTTTGTTCTATTACTTTTTACAAAACATAACACATTTACCAAAAACAAACCTTCAAGATTCAATTGTTCTGCTGTATTTACTTACGGATCCCGCGCACTTTTCTCGTAATAATGTGTAAGCAGGCTTCCGAAACATTGTAATTATACCTAGCAAGCATTCGCACCATTTCCGTGAAGTACCTACTCGATATTAGAATATATACACCATCATGTAAAGATAATTGCGTTCGCATTGCCGAATTTCGCTACAAGAACACTTATGACGCGACGCAAGCGCATCGGCGACCGATCTACTAGTAAGAGTCGCCCGTAAATAGGTCAAGTTCATGTTCAGCTACAATCCGCTATTGTACCATCGCTTGCCTCTCATAGAGACTTCGTAATATTTAGAACGTTCAATTTAAATATTTATATTTTTTTTTATGAAAATTTGATCAACCAAAATAAGACACATTTTTAAAAGTCATAGAACAAAAGTTGTTGTTTATGATGTTCTTAACTAGGCCCTAAGAGGTTGCTAGTATTTTACAAATAACCCTGTATAGCTCCATCCCTTCGTGTTAGGGCTCCTTTGACCGCCATGAAAAAAGCAAAACCGTGCTTTCAGCGCCAAGTTGCGATTTTGTTAGTGGTCGTTTTTGTGATTTTCTGCAAGTATGGATGACAATAGCAAGCAGTTCACATGACATAAATTGGGATGAGCTACATTATTGTGCTACAAAAAAGAAAAAAAAAATACGCGCGAGGCGGGAGCGGAACCTATGCTCCCGTTTTAACCTTTTAACCCGACCTGCCCGTGTGGGGGTACCCTAAAATTCCGAGTTCGCTTCGCTTGCTTCTAGGCGAACATTACACTGCAGGTTTTGCCACAGTCAAAGTTTTGATTGACGAAAATTCTACCGTCTAATGCGGTGATTGACGTTGTTTAGTACTGATTGACGGAAACCATCAATCAAGATTGATGGAATTGGTTGACGCTTGCATGACCGTGTAATGGTCGCCTTAGAGTAAAATCGCGAGTTTGGCCTATGCGAAACTAGTTAATCCTAAAACCGGGTTTGGCCGGTAACATATAATGACTGTGGTGGTCAAAAGTTTAAGCACTTCCCTAAATATACAGGCTTAGTTAATTTCTCTAATTTTTGCCTTTTATTAATTTTCAGATACTGTTACTACACCATATTAAAAGATGAATCGTCACTACACAAACAAGGAGTATTCACACCATCATTCGCGGAGTTTACTACTGCCAACATAGAAATGAACATAGAGATTATGAGACAGAGAGGGGTCAGGTTTCCTGTTATCTGCAAGCCTACTATCGCTCATGGTTCCAAGTCTGCACATGATATGATTGTTATATTCAATGAAAAAGGATTACATGTGTGCAAGCCACCCTGTATTGTTCAAAATTTCGTCAATCACAATGCGGTACTACATAAAGTATTTTTAATAGGAGATAGGTCAGTATCTTATGTAATCTTTTGGTCCAACCCTTTTCTCAGTTTTGCTGGGGTCTTGTCGCCTTGTACGTTTGTGCCAGAGAGCTCTGGTCTGTGCACTCAGACTCGCTTGCTGGATCTCAGTATATTATCTAATGATTTATGATAATATTCATTTACCAGATATTATAATTTTAAAATCCTCATAAAATATGTAGACCTTGACACTTAACTGATGTTATAAAATTTTGACATAGTAAATATCAAGGTTAAATGTAGAATTCTAGGTACGTCGTTATTGCAACATCCTTTTTTGTAACGACTTATTTGATGTAATTTGATTGAATTATATTTTTGATAAAAACAGAAAATAAATAGCAACTGGATTTTTTCAGAGACAGGGTGCAAACATAAAGATACAGATTTCGGTCCCGATATTTCGGTACGGGTCGGTACAGATAGGTACCGGTCAAACCACATTTAAGGACCTATTACACTGCGCTGAATATCGCGTGCTATCGTACTATTTTTCATTCATAGAAAGACAGTCTAGTCTATGGTTCGACGTATCGCGTAGTGTAATAAGGGTTAGACTGTCTTTCTATGAATGAAAAATATTACGAGTGTGGAATATATTATTATTATATTATTATACTTGCACCGATCGGTATCGACCCGCACAGACTTACCTGCACCGGTAACCTGTTTCTTTGCACCCTAATGTATGTCGTGTTTACTATTTTGAACGACTAAATAAAATACCATTTATGTTGAACATGGCAGTGTGGTCCCCTAGGTACAAATATAAAGCCAAACATTTAAACAGCATGTTTTTGATTACAGATACCACATTTGCGAGCGTCCAAGCTTGAAGAACTTCTATGCATCAGAAGATTTAGAACCAATTTACTATAGTACGGGAGAAGTTTGTAAGGCAGACAGTCAATCTACACTCTCCATCCTCGACCCACATGATAAGGCCGACATCACAATGACGCTCAATGAGGACAAAATTAAAACTATTGTAAGGATACTAAGGAAAAGGATCGGCTTACTCTTAGCTGGCTTCGATGTCGTCATAGACAATATGACCGGTGGTCATGCAGTCATAGACATTAATGTCTATCCGAGCTATGATAACTTCCCCAACTTCTTTGAACATCTCTTAGATTCCATAGAAGAGGCCGAGAGTAGGAATTTGAACAAGATATACACAAATGGAGATTGTAATGGCGTCTATGAAGAAGAATACCTAGGTCATAAGGTAAACGGTTTAATTAATGTTGGAATGGATCCAATTAAATTCGGTGTAACCGGCATGAATATTAATTGAGTAAAAGTGTGTTGAACACGTATGTGCGTGTTGATATTATTGTTATTGGATATAAATGATTGCTTCTATGATTCATGTATGTGTAAGGTATTGTTATCACTTGTTTTAATGTTATCAAATAATTATTTTTGTACACATGTGTAATGTTATAGTTTTATGCACGCTTATAGACCGTAACTATTCAGATTATTCTTATTTTTATTATAATTTTCGAAACAATGTCTTCACAGTAAATAGTGTGTAGGAGATTCGGACTCAGACTGACAAATTGGTTTTATTTTCAATATCTTTGTTGAAAGAGTTATTTTAAGATATTTTTTTAAAGTTTCAAGCTCTGATAGCTGTGTAAATAAAAGGTCTGTTGAATAAATGTGATTACATGTCTTAAATTAGTTGATCGTTGGTAATTAAAATTATTTTATTGCAAGTTACGGAATTAAATAATTTGAAAATAAAAAATATTATCTATTAATGTCAAGTAAACAATTTATTTGACAGACTTAAGAAATAATTGTGACAAATTGTTCTGTAGTAGCTGGTGGTGTTATCCCCTCCGTATTTTAAATTAAGTATTTCAAGTCCAAGAAAAACTGAAGCTGGAAAATCTGTCTAAGAGAGTTCGTTTGTGCTAAGTATATAATTACTTGTTAAAAAAAAAAAGAAAATACAAATTCAAAATCTTCTATAAAGAAAACCTGCACAATACTGCCATCGTTAACTACAAATTCTCTTTTGAAAAAACCGAGGGGTAATTTGTGATTTGAAACGTTTATACTCGTAGATGGCAGCACTATACTGAGAAATGTTTACCAAAGCAATCACAATCAGAAAAAAAAAACTTCGTCAAAGTGCTAGAGTTAGCTAACGAATAATAAGAGTATTTTAAAATAAGGAACAGTTTTTGATTCTATTTATGCTCCATTTACTGTATACTTCGGAGTTTGTGATTCTACGTCTTCAATGTGAATTTCTAATGTAAATAAAAATGTATTATAGTTCAACTACCCAACTTTACAATGATATATACAGGGTGCAACAGACCCGTGTGGTCATATTTTATCTTTTCAAATACCGTCAATTTGAGACACAATAGTAACAGACAATAGGTGCGCGAACGCCGGCCGTCCGCTTGGAGTTTAATGAATTAAATACTATTTTTGACTATGGTAATTGAGTACATCTTTTTTTTTGTGAATTTACTATAACCTTGACTCTCCATGGACAGAAGTACATAGTATTTAAAATATGACCAACCATTTTTGTAGCACCCTGTATTTCAACTTTTAGTGCCTAAAGAAACACAGAAATATAATCCCACTGTGTACTATATTTACGTCACGTTGTATTTACTGTTTAAATATGTGAAGTTTCGAATTTCAATGTGTAGGAATTCCATTGGATGGATATCAGCATTTCTGTTTGCATTCCATCATCAGTCGTAATATGAAGTTATAGCGATCATATACTTTATTCACTAGGTATTGCTTATAATAAGGGTGTGCACACATCTGTAACCTCTCGTCAAAATTCGCTCTTAGAATGTCTATTTTTTTTTGTAACATACTGTAAAGTTCCTTGGCCTGTGCGTTTGCCAGATGTGTATGGGCTCATTCCGGCTTTCACTAATAGTAGTCATCATCTGAATTAGAGTTATCAACATAGATTCGCATTTCAAATGTGAATTTATGATAATAAATGTAAATAAATCAGGTCAAAACTAATCACTAAATATTGTTACATTTAATTTTGAACTCTCTGCAATCAGTCGAAAGCTGCTAATCATTTTTGTCTAAACAGCAAATTTTTATTAATATTATTTTTCGCAATTAATTAAAAGGTTTGAGGGAAACATAGTATTTAACACAATCATTTTTAGTATACTTACTATATATTGTTACTGATAATGTATATGATCCACATGTATTTAGAACCAGGATCGTTTATATATTTGCTTTACGATATATTATGTACCAACAGTACGGCTTAAGACTGATATAGTCATTAAATTATTCAAATAGATATTATATCGTACAGACGCTTACGAACCGGAATTGAACTTCAATAGATGATAAGTCACAGAAAATGAAAGAGTACTTTGTATAGAAACCAAACTCTCAACCACGAAGCATTAGCATAATCAGCCTGGCGTGTGCCAGATGTGATCACGCGGGCCCAGTACGGCTTGATGATCCTAACACGTGATTCGGGATCATTGTCTACTACTTGACCACTACTGTTCGACATTACGTCAAAGGGTAGATTTCCTTGTGCGTCGGGAGTTGCAGGCTGATTCTCTGTCACCGTAGGTGCCGGTTTGCTGGCTGTCCGGTAAGGACCGAACTGGAGTCAAAGGCGCGCATCCAAATCTCACCAAAATTAGTGTGTCTACTAGGGCCGATGCCTGCTAGGGCTACCGGATTATTCGAAAGAATTACGTCCTCGAACACAAAGCTGAACTAAAGGAATACAGTTTGGGTTTAGGCAATAAAATTTTGACACTTTTCTTCCACCTGAGGTAGTAAACTAATTTGATGTACTTTTTTTTACTTTTCGTTTGTTCGTCAGTTTCGTTTCTATACGAAGTATTTTATTTGGTCAAGGTAAAATAAATGTTATTTCAATGTATCTCCATGTTGTTCAAACTTTCTGAACTTTGTGACTTCTTGTATAGATTTAGAATCAAATGTATTTATAATAACATGTAATCCGTGTTAGGTCGTTTAATATGTAACTTGACCACTTCTAGGAAATAATAGTGATATCTTTGAGTGACCCCGTTTTGAAAAGTGAATGTTTGACGGTTAGATATGTGAAAGAAAAGAATGGCATGGGTTTGGCAAATTACAAGGCACATAAAAATAAGAATAATAATTATAATAAAAATAAGTTACAAAATATGCACTTTTCCGTAGGTCCAGAAAGGAAATGGTTAAAGTGGTTTTATAGTTAGTCATAGGGTCAAAATAACTAACGAAACTCTGGTTGATGTTCCAGTATCTGCTAACAAAAAAAATAAACAACATTTCATGAAACTGCCCTTGACCACGTATAGTTAGTTTTTCTTGTTTTCAGTCATTAGGTATAATATCGACGCTTGAATGCGTCGTCTAAAATAAAGTGGACTCAATGTAACATGAGACCACTTTATAGGAGAGTAATTTAAATTTTTTAGAAAAAAAAAAATTGTTAAAAAATTATGTTATACCTAGTCGGATTTAGATACTATTAATATCATGGTATTATAATATGTAGTATCTAAATCCGACTTTCATTTTGCCAACATTTTGTTTTTTGTTTTGACTTTAATTCACTCACCTGTAAAGATTACTCAGTGTCGCTTAGTAATTTTTGCCTTTTAAGCGTCGATATGTAGGATATCATATTATATATATATATATGTAACTAATTTAATCGGTATATTTTGGTAGTCATACAAAATGTCCGTTACATTTAGGGTTGCCAACTTTTTTTTTTTTTAAAATAAAGATTTTTTTTTTTTATCTGAAATGAATATGGACAATATTAAAAAAAAAAAAACGAACAGTAATTTGTTTAATGTTTTTAATGCATATTTTTTATGCTCTCTCACACCTTATTATATCAGTCTTTTTTTAAAACTTCATATGCATCACAATTAAAATAAATGAGAAGATCATTTGATTCAGTCTGAAACTATTTTTATTTATTTATTTGTTAGCCTGTTCTGTCCCACTCCTGGGCAAAGGCCTCCCTCCACTCCTTCCATTTTTCGCGCGCCCGGGCTTCTTCTTGCCAGTTCTCGTGGAATCTGTCAAGTTCATCGCGAAACTCTATTGTGGATTGATAAAAAAAAAATGTGAGAGCGCTCAAGTCTAACACGAGTGTAGTGTAACCACTGTGATGCTGTAAACAGTATTTTGTAAACTTTATATTTGTTCAACGGTAAACACTATAATGTAGTGAAAAACGGTATAATAATGTTTTAACACTATAGTTGGCAAACCTAGTTACGTTGATTGTGCGTTGCTCGCGCGTGCCTCGTATAACGTAATTTAATACGTACTCTTACGTATATACCTTCTTCTTTTCACTTGTTCGAGAGTGAGACGTATTCTAAATATTTACTGGATATTCATTCGATGGTTGAAAGGCAAAATGATCTAAATGACATTGAGTAAACTTTACAAAATAATGATTTGAAATTTTAGAGTTCACTTTTGTAAAGTTTATGTTAATGTCGCTTATATAATTTTGCCTTTCAACCGTCAATTAGCATTTTCACAGTAATTCTTGTTTCCAATCGTTTTCAATAGTGCTCAGTCAGTCTATTGTTTCGTGGAAATGTACCTTTATGTTTGTGAATAGAATAACTTTGATTGATTAAGAAATAATTATCAATTGTGATTGTTACTGAATTAAATAGTTCCTGGTTTTTGAAATGCTACCTTTTTTTAAAGAGGGTAAGGTATGTGTGAAAAGTTAAAATAATTAGATTCGTTTTGCGCATTTTAGCAGCACTTTATTTTTACATGCAATAGTAATAGTAATTAAAATATATACTTCACTAACATATATTTTATACTAAGTATGTACTTGGAGTGGTCCTGAATTTTATATTGTATATATAAGTAAAGTTTCAATTGGAAAATGATTTGGCCTATGAACAATTTTTTCTAAAAATTTAAAATTATTATTTAAGTTTAAACAATCTTCGTACTCCGTAATAATTGTAAGCTAGGCGTACAAGTTTGTGATTAAGCCGTCTTAATTTACACGATTAGTTGTATCATTCCATAAATCAAGTTTATCAAAAATGTATTATTTTGATGGAGACTGATTTATAAATTTATGTTGTAATTGTTATATCATCCTATTTTTCCAGCACAGAAAATATGAGGGTCTGTATTGAAATGGGAAAATATTAAGAAATTATTGGCAATAAAATTCTAGAAGTTCAAGGCGCTATTTCACTGTCTTTGTTGCGGCGCAACTCTAATTAGACCTCGCACTATTAGAGTGGCACTAGTAGATAAATTAATAAAAAAATAGAAGTGATTCAATAGGCTAGTAGCCGTAAAAATGTAATAAGTCCGTCTTTTATATTATGCAAAAATAAGGGACACGTATTTTTTTATTTGTAAATTAAACCAAAAATGACAGATATAGCCCATTAAAGTTACGTGACGTCACGCCTTGCTGCATTTTTTCGCACAGGGTGACGTCACAGGTAACTTTAATGGGCTATATCTTTGTTATTTTTTACGTGTCCAATATTTTTTTATAATCTAAAATACGGACTAAATAAAATGTAATTATTTTGACCCTGAACACTACCCTATTAGTCCAGTGGTTCTAGCAGAATCCTGTTTATATAGTTTAGTATTATAAAGATATCAAATTTTTATTGCAATACAGGCCTTATTATTTTTCCACTTATATTCTGTCCACGAATAGTAAGTTTAGATCACACATTTGTCATTACAACCGAAATATACATGTAAAGCATCTTTACATTGATATTCTTATCAATTGAATCCTCCTCATAAGAGGGTCCTCTTTCACTCGCCTATCGCCAACATCGAGCATGATTTAAGTTTGTTGATTCATCTAACGCAATCTAACGCCAAGTTTGATGAAGAGAAAATACAAAAAATTAGAGATAACGCCTGAAAACTGTTGGCATTCGGTAATTCCGTGATTTACCCGAATATTTCACAAAACTTGTTCCAGGAAATAAGTGTTTATTTAAACCTTTAACCTTTCGTATGCCTTAATTAGAGACACAATTAAAAAGTTATTGTGTCTCGCGTGGATCCACGTTCCGGACAGACAAAGGGTTAAAAAAGTTTTTAGAAAAATTGTCGTCATTCAGAATCTCGATTAAATGTGCAAGGCTTCTATTGATGTACGAGCCAAAGTTCACGTATAATAACCGATTTTTACACAAAGTTATGTTTTTATTTCTATATACAGAATTATTTGTGAAACACTAACAGCCTTACAGGACTGTATTACTAACATCATAAACAACAACTTTTGTTCTATGACTTTTAATTCATTTACTAAAAACGAACCGTCAAGATCTCGCTGTTCTAACACATTTCAACTCTTTATTTTTCTATACCGTATCACTACACGACGCAAGCGCATCAAACAACTCTGCTGGCCAATCCCAGCTCCACTCTATTACACTATCGCTTGCTTTGCATAGACTTCGTAATATTTATAACGATCAATTTGAAAAAATTGTTTAATAAATTAGTTTTGTATGAAAATCTGATGAACTAAAATATGACACATTTTTAAAACTCGAGAACAAAAGTTGTTGTTTATGATGTTAGTAACATAGTCCTGAGAGGTTGCCGGTGTTTTACATATAACCCTGTATAAGCCTAGATTAATATCCACAAGATATCCAAAATATCTAGAAAGATGTGTAATAACATCATAATCACGTAAGAGCGGTTGTATGAAAATTTACCACGAAAACGTTTATCGAGCGTAGACGAGACCTCGTGGTCTTGGGGGGAAAAACAAAAAAAAAAGTTTTAATTATTGGAAAAACATCGACTAAAAAAACAGAGAGTTTAATTTCATACAGACCTACGCTTATAAAACGTCAGAAGCTAGTTCAATGTTCATAGTTCTTGGTCCCAATCGGCCGTTTCCTATGGAGAGGAACCAGCAACATCAAGGTCAGGTCTTTTAAAAAAAGTTGACTTTTGCAATGGTTCTATTTTACAGTGTTAATAGTTATGAGAGGACTAATCAAAGCAGTTATTTCAAAAATAATTTACAGGCACTTTTGAATTGTCAAGAATTCAGTCAGAATTCTAAAGCATAGATATATACGGAGAAGAACTTACCAAAAACTCCATGGACACTGTTTTAAATCCTACTATGTACAGACTGTGTAGACCAGCCAAAACAATTCCAAGTTAGTCTAAAGTAACAATTTAGGTCCGAATAGAAAAGATTCTACGAGTAGGTATACAGTATAGAAAATCGACGGTGTAGTGGTCGAAATAATAGTAACGTGCGAGATACCAGCGCTATCATAATTTCAGCTAAAAATAAAATAAAAATTAAAACTGTTTTCTCGTCGAGCAGCACTGTATGAATATGAGATGGGGCTGTGACCTCACCTTCCGCATTATGCTGGTCCTCATCGGACATGGTAAGTTCGGAAGCTCCTTGCAACGGATTCGTGCGGAAAAATCCTGGGTGTCACCATTTGTGTGAAATGCCTGGAGAAATGGTGGAGCATACGATGGAAGTGGTGTGCATCGCCGTGTTTTCGTAGGGGCGATTGGCGGCAAGGACCTCGCGCCGGTCCCTGGTACAGGCCATAGTTCGGAGCGAGGAGGAATGGCAGGCGGTTGCCTCCCGCAAGGCAGTAATGTAGCGAAGGAGGCGGCCGAATCCCGACCCCGATTTTCAGCCATCACAGGCGTGGGCTTAGGGCGTGCAATGGTTAGCTCCCCGTCTGGCCGTCTGGTAACCCGGACCAAGCTCGAGTCATCGACGTCGAAGATGTCAGCAAAACCGTGGCCCAGCAGGTTCGAACCCTACGGGGGCTATGGGTTGAGCGAAAGACAACCCTACATAAGAGTGGGTTTTAGTCAGTAAAAATCTGACACGCCCTCCCGCTCCGTCCTAGAGCCAGAAAATTCATTGAATGAATTCCGGCTTAAAAAAATGGCTTTCTAAGTTCTTCATCAACTGCCATCTTTAAAAACGGCATTTTTCCACAAACAGTATTGGCCAGAGTATGGACCCTTGAGCTAAAACTGTAAATTCAAATAATTCTGATGTTACAAAATGTTTAAAATCACTGCACTCCTATTATTTGCGTGAGGGTTTTAATACTGACAGCAATATCCAAAATCAATTAAGTAACCCATCTTTTGAAGTTTGAAGTTATAACTCCTTTGACCCTATCAAAAGCTTTACTTAGATCATCAAAATTCATCATAATCATTTGGCTCTGGAATTATTCATCAACCGTGGCCGCAAGTCGGAACAACCGGACCACTTTGCCTTTCTTCTTGATACCCTTCAAGAATATGGGCATGCCATTTATTCGATATGCAAATAAAACATACATAAAGTTCATAGGCATCTACTTTACGTACTAGAAAAGGAACCAGTACCATAAGTCGTTCGCTTAGAGAGCATCGGGTCAACGGCTAATACTTGTTAATATGTATTAATAAAAGGCGTAACCCGAGCCCTTGCTTCTCTCCTACATGGTTTATGAAGTTGATTACTAAGTGAAAGTCGAAGTGCTCACCTATATACCTAAGTAGTAACAACGAATGGGTATAATTAGGAGGTGAAAGTTTACTACTGGGCTTATTCCCTTTTCTGTTCGTCTGAGAGAAACAAAGGATCGTTAGATGTATTAACTTTAGCTGTTTCATCTGCTCTTTGTTGAAATAGAGGCGAAGTAGAAAAAAAAAATGTGTTCTTGTTAGATTCAATATAAGAATATCAAATGTTAAGAGTGCTATTGAATCCAAAGATCTTCCGATGTAATAAACAAGCAGTAATTTGTAATAAATATTCATAGCAATAAGTAATATAAACACATGATGCCAATACAAACACTCTTTTAAATCAATCTGCCATAAGATATTGAACTTAATAACACCATTTATTAGTTAAAATCTCACGTAAGAGCACAATAACGGTCGTGTTCGGTTAACGTTACCATAAAGGCGGTAATTGTTAATTCGACACAGTTCTGTACATAAATCACATCTAGTTGCAGCGAGAGAAGCGAATCTGTACAATTTATTATAAGTACATTACCGTACGCAATCCCGGGCCGCGTACTCAGGCAGCAGGCCGCTTCGTCGCATTCAAAACACAGGAAGCGATTCTAGATCGCAAATTCAATGTCATTAGTGTCCGCTACGAACACTTCAAACTTGATAGAGTAGCTAATATTATTATTCTATTTTGTTGTATTCTTATCTATTTGAATACACTAATGTAATAGTGAGATTATGAAACTTTCAATATTTATTGGTGTTTAAATATTCTGAAGTCCTATTTCCTTTGGTTTATGTAAATAATGATCTTAGCTAGCTTACTGTCATGAATTTATCTTACAAAATAAATTCTTGACTATTTATTCGTTGTCTCTGTTAAATAATGTTTTGTTTTAGCATAAAAATACATCACCTTCTATTTTCTAACAGTTTGTAGTCAGATCCGAATTTTCTTTTTGAAAATATTCTTGTTAAAACAACCACAGATGCATATTTTCTAATAGAGAATCCGGAGTATCGATGACTCATTTGATGGCGAAGATCTATCAGACGGTCCGTGGCCAGCACATGTTAAAAAGGTTGTTAGCGAAAAATAATTTGAAGGCTTCAGCCTTGTAATTGCAGCGTTGTTTTGAATTGCGATTCAGTCAGCTGTCGGCACATGCGGACACAGCACGCGCGACGTGCGCGCAGGCCGGCTCGCCTCCGCCGCACTTTTCGCGCGTATCCGAATTATTTCGAGCGAATTTAATGTCTTACACTTCTTTGTGTTTCACATAAAATAACTACGCGTGTGATTACTTTTATAATTGTGTTTTTCAATGTGCTTTGAATTTAACAGTGAATAGTTAGTTTTTTCAGTGCGTGTTGCGCGATTATGAATTGTCCGGTATCGCATTGTTTTGCTAACTACCCGCAAATCTGTCATTTAATCGACCTAAGTGATGCATTTAATCGAAAGCACTAATTAACGAATCTGTGTCAAAAGTGTTGTTGTGTGGATAAAACGGAAGTGTTTGGACGTTAAAACTTGTTTCATCGGACGGAGGTAAGTCGGGCATCGTGTTATTGATTGGACATAATAAATATCTATGTTTTGCTATAAGAAACGAGGAAACGAGTTGGTCACATAATACTCTTTAAAACAAGTTATCTTTTACTTTTGTGAATTCCAACATCAGATAGAGTTAGAAAATGTTTTAACAAAAAAAAAAAATTGTGTGCGAAAATCTTTGAAGCAGACATTGTGACTAGTAGGTAAATATACCGAAGAAAATTTCATGTTGCAAGGTTCAAATATTTTCTAAGACTTAGGGACTAGTTGCAGTTTTGAAAGAGATAAATTTAAGAACAATAAAAACGTGAGAACTTATATTACTGAAGTACGAATATGCAAATCAGAGCGTTAAAAAAAGAACATTGTACTTGTTAGTGCGCCTCCGCCTATTTTGAATTTTATTTAACTTTTACGACCATTAAGTATCAAGCTGAAATGCCGTAACAACTTCAGTTTATTGAACTGCGTAATTTTATAATTATTATGCAGGTGTACATATTCTGGGTAAGACAAAATTGTTTTATTATTCAGTTAGGTATTTTTTCGTTTGAAAAATGAGCTTTTGGCAACCTTTAGTTCTTATATCACGTTTGCGTTCGGGATTACTCTACAGAATTCAGCAATTTTCTCCAAAGGACGCTAGAGACTAGATACTAATTATCTTTTTCAGGTTATGCTGAAGGCGTACCTTTGCGCTGCGATAAGCTCGGAGAAAATGTATGGAATACGAAACAAAAGTAATAAGGCCGCTTAGATGTTACGATTCTCTTGGGATATTAGATTGTAGCATTTGGCCAATTCCAGATAATATTCTGTACACATACGAGTATTGAATAGACACTCTTGTTTTTCAAGTTTTATATTTCTTTGTGTCAACTGTGACCAATGATCTGCATCTACGATGGCTTATTCTGTAGGATTGTTCATGGTGTTCAGAGTCGGAGCCAACTTGCAGACCGAATTCCAAATTGGTCCCGCCCGAGTTCCCGCGACCTTCGACTACGTATCGTTGCAGAATCGAATCGTCTCGTGGTAACTGTAAAACTAGTTTGACTGTTCGTTTCCGTAATAGGATCGGACGCGTTCCATACAGTTGGGACTTTTTCTAAGCTTTTTCTAAAGCACTTGTGCTCATAGAAGAAGCGGATGGCGCTTGAGTGGCATCGAGAGCAGATTCAATCTTGCTTCCGCCCTCATTTGTTGGACATGTTTTGATTCTAATTTTTGATAGTCTTTAAGTAGGTACATTATTAAAGGCTATTATAGGTACGTAAGTAGGCACGACCTAAGAGTTAGGGGACAGTAATACTGCCATCTACAGACTAATTGTTTACAAATGAGAAATTTATTGAACGAAGAATGATGATGCTAGAGCAAATTTTTTTTTTCAAGGTAAACAATGCCAATGGTGGTAGAGATTATACGGACTACAGACGGCTGCCCATTTAAAAAAAAAGAGTTATCCATAATATCATTCATATTTTCTGATTCTAGGATAAATATTGATACCCACTCGAGCCGGGTTCGTATTTATACAGAAAACACGCGAAAGATCAACGAACTGTGAAGTTATTTTGAAGGTGTACTTGTGCACATTATTCTGTCGTCGTTGCGGTGTCGGGTGCGATGAACCAATATCACTTGGTATCGGCATCTACGTCGCATAAATCTGTCCAATTGCAAATGCAACACATAGGAATTTTGTAATACGCAGCACGTTTGTAACTTTAGTTTCATGGTCAAAGCGTGTATCTTCAAGCGCTAAATCGATTGTTTATGCTGGCTGGGAAGTACCTACCTAAACCGATAAAAGGCATGCAGTTTATTTAACAATTTTATGTCCTCTTTACAAATGTCCACCATCAAAATATTGGCCTAACTTAGTTACAAAAAGTCTTGACCATACTAAATTAATTTTATATGAAAAATAAAGTGATTTATAGTTCATAATTATCAACATTTAGCAGCAGCTAACCCACGTACAACATGACTCCGTGAAATGATTGTAAAAATATGATAATTTAACCAGAGTATGTAGTAAGTAGCAATCGGAATTCGAATAGATCTTCAAATGATTTTCATAGATAAATAAAGATTGATAGTAAACAAGGTGTAGCGTGGGTGTTTTAATAGTGTAGGCTCCGTGTCTCCGAGGCGCCTTTCAGGTTGGTTCGTTGGCAAACTGTTAGATGCCTGCGAAGTACTTTGGAGGGAGCAAATATTGACAAAGCTCGTCGGTAGCTCGGGGATGACGAATCCTTGGGCGAAAATAAAATATTTGCCGAGGAAAATATGAAGTTATTTGTACGTGGGTGTACGTCCGATACACATCTGTATCGTGCACAATACTCACGTCTTCGCCTTTACTTCCGCATCTTTTTAATTGGACGTTATAAATCTGGTGTAGATTTTCGATCAAGACCTATCGTAGAGAGGTGAATGTACTTCCTTATTCGCCTTAATTATATAAATATTTTGCATGGTAATTAATCATCGCAGTAATTTTGCATTTAAAACGATACGGTAATTAATATTTTTGAAGCATGTTCGTTCACGTCTCGTGTGTTATGTAAAGAGTTTGACGGGTATTTTTGTTTAACCATTAGTGTGGACAGGTCAAGGCTGCTTGGCTGTACAAATAGTCCATCATTCTTTTGATACGAGATAGACACGTGTCATAAACTCAAAGCCCATGAGAGAATAGTTCTGAGTGTGACATGAAATGTTGATGAAAAAGATTTGTAAAATCCTAAAGTAACTGACAAACACACAAACTGAAAGGTAAGTACTGACAGATTTTCGTAGCTTCTATATTAATAATTGCAGCTAAAGACAAATCTGCGTCATCCATAATTATGAAAAAAAATGTGCTGAAGATTTATACGTATATGTAACTGCACATTTTTCAACGTTTTGATTGGTTTAATACTGTTACGTACGTGGGTAATCAAATGCCGATTTACTGACGAGAGAACTTTATTTACCACAAACAATAACAAATTAGTCCAGTCAACAATAATCCGAATCGCAATTAACACTAGAGTACCGTTACACTATCGCTTTAGTCGTTGATAAAAATCACTTCGAGTACTAGGGTAGTTCGCTCTTGATCGCAGTCGAAATCACAACTGACTCGCTTCCGGCCGGGGGCCCGTATTTATATGCGGAGCCAAGAAAATTCTAGATACCGACGTCCCCGGATCTATCCAGAATTCCAGAACAATTGAATCGCTTCTCGAAGTCATAAATCATTTTTATTTCTCGTAATAATAAGAGTCACGTTCATGCGAATTTCGACTCTATTGTTAACGTCGGAGAGTACAATTTCCCTTATCAGTTAGATTTATGCCTACTACTGTTTGTAGGTATGTTGTGGACAGAGGGTCATGGCGATAAGGATGGTGCGGGGATACTGCACGGTCTCCCGCGAAGCGGCGAGCCTTCTGGCTGGCCTACCACCGTGGGATCTGGAGGCAACAGTCCTTGCACACATGCACGATATGCGCGTGGAGATGCAACGCCGGGGTGAAAGTCCGCTGCCGCGACAGGTCACGGCATGGCGGACAGAGCTCCGGCGGGATCTCATGGTGAAATGGCGTCAACGACTATCGCAACCCAGTGCTGGGCACGCCACAATCATGGCGGTAAGTCCCCTCTTTGAGGCGTGGCTGGAAAGGCCTCACGGCGTCCTTACCTTCCGCATGACGCAGGTCCTCACCGGACATGGTTCGTTCGGGAGTTTCCTGCACCGGATTCATGCGGAAGTGACGCCCGGGTGTCGCCACTGTGCGGAACGCCCGGAGGACACGGTGGAGCACACAGTCGAGGTGTGCCCTGCTTGGGCGGAGCATCGCCGTGCCCTCGTGGGGGCGATCGGCGGCGGAGACCTCTCGCGCCGGGCCTTGGTTGAGGCCATGGTCCGGAGCGAGGAGGAGTGGCAGGCGGTCGCCGACTTCTGCGAAGCAGTAATGCTTGCAAAGGAGGAGGCCGAACGCATCAGGCAACGGCGTTATCGCCGCCGCCGTCGCCGGGATTCTGATCCCGATTTCCGGCCAACGTAGACGCGGGCTTGCGGACAGTGAGCAATGGGTAGCTCGCTGTCCGGCCGTCCGGTAATTGTCCGGACCAAGCCCAAGTCGTCGACGGCGCGCACTGTTCCCGCGCGCCTCAAGGAGTTGTCAGCAACAGCAGGGACCCCAGCCGGGTCGAAGCCTACTGGGACCAGGGTTATCCGAAAGGGCGCTCGAGCCCCGGTATGAAGGCTAGAAGGAACGGGGTGGGTCTTTTAGTCAGTAAGAGTCTGACACTATCTCCCGCTCCGCCCAAGGGCGGGGGATGTCAATGCATGATTTTTCCCACCATAAAAAAAAAAAAAAAAAAAAAAAGGTATGTTGTGGATGTTTCGAGATTTTCCCAAGTCTGTCTTCGTCCAACCCTTCTAGACCTTTCGAACAGCAATGCGTTTTAATTATTACGTGCTACTCTTTATTTTCTCGGAGATATGGCGTGTTCACGTTTAATGGCGTAACAATACTACATTGACGGTAACATACATTGGCAAGAAATTTAGTGAGCCATAAAGTATCATGTTGAAGTATTCAGAAATTCAGAATCAAATCAATCATATGGTAAGCTTTGTACGTAGATATTTTTGAACCGCTTTCAGAGTTTTCCAACTAAAACATGAGTCAATGTTGTTATTAGCTATGTAGAAGCTAAACATCGCACATTATTCATGCAGTGAACTTTTATTTTCTCCCAGGTAGTCTGTATTGGCGTCTATATCGTGCAGTTCTCAATATGGGATATAAAGTTCAGTTCCGAAAGCGAGGCAGTTTTGAAACTCGCTCGTAAGTGCCATGAAAGTTGTTATAGCGTTGAGCTTCTGTTTACACTTTGGCTGCCAAATCGAAATTTTGCTCAATAATTGCATCAAGTTTTGCCTTTTGTTTGCTTTGACTTACAGTTTATTGATGGGTTTTCATTTGATAGGTTTGTTGTTTCTAAGAGGGCACTCTATTTATGTTTTGTTGACAGATTGCTTAAACTCTTTTGCCTTATTTTACATGGCCCAAGTTTAGATAAGTACCATTTATACTTATAACTATTTGTGATTAAATGCGATCCTATTCTTAATTATTTAAATAAAAAGTGCGCTTTTCCAATCGATATTGAATAATGGACCAAAATACCTAGAATATCCTTCATAATATGATCAACTGAATTGTTTTTTTCATTAATAAAAAATCATTCATTAATAGATTTTCATTTTCCAATGTTGTCCAGTCCTATCTTTGTCAAATGTGATCACGCGTGGCAGATTATTTCGCAGACAGTTACTTAATGATGATGGAGTCGCCTCGTCTTTGTGTACCAGATACATGATGCTAGTACATACAATGTGAATGTCTGTGTGTCCGCGTGTCAGTAGTTTGGCTCATGTAGATTACCGTTCACGAGGGCGCCATATCATGTTTGCGCCTCCGCCGGCGGCCAATTGAGAAATGTTTGAACAATATGTAGGTTTTGCGCCAGTAGGTAGATAATGTTGTAGTTTTAAATCCAAAATGGCATCTATATAATATTATCCGACGTTAACACAGCCCAGGGGCATACCTATATAATAGCCAATCTAAAATATGTAGATCAAGAATCAGATAATTTTTTGGTCCAAAGCTAATCATAGATCTGTCTTGACCAATTTGACTAATTGATATGGTCGTTGCTGCAAATTCCAGAAAGTTAGTAATGAGCTTGAGATATGTCGTGAGATAGGAGAATAAGTTCCATCAAAGAGAGGGGTCGAACTGAAGACTGGATAAAAACAAAATGTGGGTAGAGGTAGAAACTTCTGTTATTAATGTTCAAGTCTTGCGACGATCTGTGTAATTTCATTTTGAAAATAATAATCATGAAGAGAAATAGCACCGGCTTTTGTAACAGACACGTACTTATTATTTATTACAGTTGGTAGAACTGAGTTTTCTCTGATGATCGTAATTTATCACAATCTGATGCAAGGATGAAAAGATCACGTTTAGTTCGATGATTACGGCTGTGTACAGCCGAGAATAATTTGCAATCGTTAACAACAATATGGGACGCTGACTTGGAATAATTATTATAAATTCTACTCGATTTCACGCCCTGTGCGGCTCTACAAGAGCAATGCATTTTGTAAAATGCTGCATTACCTTAATACGGAAACTATTATTTAATTCTTCGTCCAACTTTCAGTTAGGTGAAGATCGAACTAAGATGTTGAGCAGCTGTGTCAAAGGACCTAAAATTATAGATTTTAAAGCAGTGTTGCTGGATTTGTTAGATAGAGTCATCAAAAAATGTATTCGGTTCATACGTAACCTTAATAAATACTACCACGTGTCGTCCATTCTTTGTAATGCGCTTCCTCTGAACATCAGGACAGCCACCAGTCACACACATTAAGTGTTCTCAGTCGATACACATTTAAACGAAAATCTTGAATTTATTTTCTAGTCTGCCCCGGCGGTATCACTCGCGTCATTGGTTACTGCTCCGCTCCTTTTGATCGTAGCGTGATGTTATATAACCTATCCTATTGGACTATCCAAAACTAAAATAATGTTTCAATTCGTACCAGTAGTTCCTGAGGTTAGCGCGTTCAAACAAACGATCTCTTCAACGTTATAATATTGCAATACAACAGATTTAACGATGCACCTGGGTTGTTAACTCTCCACCACCCTTGGTTGACTGGTAGACATTAAATTCACCTTTGCGCATGAAGCTGAATAAATTAAAAAAATATACGGTCTTGGGTTCATTCAATGCAGAAGCTCATGCATATATTTACTTACATGTATCAAAAATACACTTTATCTAAAGATCTTATTAGAAGACCAGAGGAAAACATGATAAGAATCGTATCTATTAGGAAAGCATCGGTACCAGTATAATACGTAGATTTATACTCGTTATGTCGTCTAGAGCCAAGATACTCCTGGAGCAGGAGCAACATTTCTGCCGAGCAAGTAATCCTGAGTAATTTATTCGAGACATCCCCCGGCAATTATGCTGTAATATTTAGATGTGCTTTAGGGTTCCGCAGGATCAAAGACGGGATTATAAAATTCCGGTCTTAATTATTTATTCCTCTTTACGAAACAATTTTCAGTTTTCTTTTGATACGAAAAACGTAGCATTTCTTTGCTGTGTTATCTAATTCAGATCTTTTGTTAATAAAAAAGTGTGAAAAAATACCAAAAAAAAAAGAATGGTCTAGCGTTCTAGATTTATAATTCAGTTAACCATAAAAAATAAAATAAAAAAAAGACAGGTAAATCGTTAGCACGCTCTTATAAAAATTTAAACTTTATTTTGCGCCGCGCATATTTTCGCACGATCGACTCGCGCTTGTCCATTTTTTGTGCATAAAGTACGTCTCGCACTGCCGCGGTTGACCGACGTCGGTCGTTGATTGTTTTTCTCTATTTACCCATCGATGGTAACAGCCGTACAGGACCCGACGGAGCACCTGCCGTGTCAGCGCCGGGAATAATTTTACGCTTAATGAGTAGTCGATGAACGCTGCCAATTATATACCATTGCTACTGCACTGATGTAATTGGCCTTTATTGTTGTATTACGTTTATATTAAGCGTGTTTTACTCTATCTTAAACGCAAGCGTGTAATCCAGTTCATGACCAACGATTTTGTATTGTGTTTTGTTTTGTTGTGTAAATAAGCCGGGAGAGCGATGATAGTCTAGCTCGGTTGTGCTCGGAGCGCGTTGCGAGATCACTCACCTTTTACCTAGTTACCTACCTACTCGCATTTCACGTATTGTGGCGTGCAAGCGCAGGCGGCAGGCGGGAGAGCGGAACTTCCGATATCCATGTCTTTCAACAGATGAACGCGGCTCTTGGCACAATGGAAATGAAATGAAATCGTGCACGGATTCCCCTACGCCCTTTAATTTGTGGAGAATATTTGTTTCGTTTATACCTCTCGTCTATTGTTTCATGAGGTCAAATATGTCATGGCTTAAACTTGTTTAAGTACGTACCTAAATACCTAGCGTTCAGATAAACATCTAACTTGATCTTAGCTTAAAATAGTTTTAAAATCTCATAGGTATCTCAAATGTAAACATGTCAGGAAAACAAATACTGGATTTTCTTGTAATACTCGTACAATTCAGCATTTAGCTAATTGAAACATTACAAGCAACATAGGAGTATCTTTGTAAACACGCTGAGTAAGGTTTGAGTAGAGATGGTAATAACTACTAATTAGTATATTAATAACAAGCCTGACACGCTATGACGCAAAGCCTCCACTTCGTCAGAGTCAATGCCTCGCACGCTCGTAGACATTATGCCTACGCGGTGAGATACACAGTTTTGAAGTGTGTAGGTAGCACTCAAGTGTGTATTAATTTATGTATCATGTCTTCTACCGTTCGTATGATAGATATACTACATGATTTATTGTGTAAAATATTAAATATTAGCGAGTGTTCCTAGATTTATTCGAGCGCTGACAAAGAAAAAGAAAATAGATGAAACTTTCCCGGAAAAGTGTGAATGAGTGGGTTTCAGATAGTTTGGCAGTCCTATTATGAGAGGTTTGTGTATTTAGTTGTTCTTAAAAAATCTTTACCTTTTTGTAAACATTGACCCATTAACGGGGTGCGGGTGCCGGTGTGCCCCGCTTAGATGACGGAGGCTCCATTTTCAGGAAAAAAAATGCTGAAACTTTTCTGGAAAAATGTTAATGAGTTGGTTTTCAGGAGAGGATGAAGGTCTGTAAATGCTGCGTTTAAATGGATCAATGTTAACAATCCGAGATCAATTACTGATGTACCTATTGTTTACCTGACTATTATAACTAGCTTTCCTCCGCGTTTTCACCCGCAGCTTTGGTTGCTGCTCCACTCCTTTTGGTCGTAACGTAATGTTATGTAGCCTAGAACCTTCTTGGATAAATGACTATCTAACACTAAAATAATGTTTCAATTCGATTTCAGTAGTTCTTAAGATTAGCGCGTTCAACGAAACCAACTCTTCAGCACTACTGATAAATTAAAAAAATATGGTAGTAAGATGCAAGTAGAATTAGTAAATAACTCACTTAGATGTTTACTAGTCACTCACTATCAAACCTGTAGCCTATAAGTTCAAACATTACAAAGATATACATACGATCGCAGTATTTCCGTCTCGAACGAAGCTCTAAAGTCTCAATCACGTCGCGTGTCTCTTTACATTCATCGCTCCAAGTCAACATTGCCCTTAAGAAGTGAAAGTATGCGACCGCCACGGGCACCAGATACCATCATCTCCCCTCATTACCGTCCCCACGCTTCATCTAATGAGGATCGCGACACTTCGCTAGCACCGCCCATTATTGCACTTTGCCACACTTGAGGGTTTAATTACTTGCTCCCCTGACCCCTGGCAACACTGTTGCTATTGTGATACTTTGATCACAGCTCTTTAGTGCTTTTAAAGCAATCCGCGCGAGTGACCGTTAAGTTTAGCCGTTTCAATTGTTTGTTAGAATAGCTATTGAGTTAGCTGTATTTTGGTCGTGAATTGCTGAAACTTTCAAGCTTTTCTTGTTATTATTTATATATTTACATAAGCAATTGTTTTTGTACCCGCACGCACAGAACCGGCCATTGTGACAGCGCTTGGGGGAGGCCTATGTCAGCATGCAATTGTTTTTACAGGTATTTGTTTTATGATCTTTTATAAAATTAGGGGCTTTTTAGTTGCAGTAAGACCATGTAATACAAGTAAAGCTACAAAACTTATCCACTATTAGGCTTCTAAACCTTACTCATTATTTTATAAACAAATATAGGTGCGTTAGAGAGAAGTTTCGATAATGTACTTAGAATAAAACCAACGTCTATCAAATTAACTTTGAAACTGTTTTTACAGGTTTAAATCCAAGTACCTATGTATGTATCTACTTAGTCACACAATGGACGCGCTAAGATACACTACACAAACCAATCACATACGTATAAGTGAAAACCATTATGTTTATTTACATAGTTGGTTAGTTTAAAATAAAGTCTTAGAGAACCGATACAAGTTATAGAGAAGACAAGACACTAAATGTCACCCTCGGGATTTACATCGATGAGTAAGAAAAGATTTTCAAACCATTTCTTATAATTTAGGCTCCCAAAAATAACTCATCCCTGTTTATTAATCTGCATATGATTTTCTGTTATTATTGTCAAAGCTCAAAGCATTATCTAGCTTTTATAACACGGTGATGACACCTTCAGGCATCGTCATAAAATTCGCCATCTTTATTCATTACTACCGCGGTCCGCGCATGTTAGTGAATACTTGCCTAGGTATACCTACAGCCATTCCAACACTTCCCTCGTAAAACTTCTATTTTCAGGCTAGTACTGACCGACAATGCATGCATGCACATGACGAATGTCATGCAGTATTATGCATGCTTGAGCGCAGATCACGTGCTGAACATCAAGTTATTATTTTAAACAACAATATTTTCCTGGTTAATGTAATTTGTTTATGCTTCCGGTATTTTGGTGTTTTAGTCGAGAAAGTTATAAATCTCGCGCATTCAAAATTATTTTGTTTTAGAAACTTTGCGCACATTTTATTTTTAGCTATCTACTTACTTATGTATGAGTTGCCATAAGCTTGTTGTTTTCGGTAATTTGTACATAGGAACAGACCTATGATCTTTCTTCCAGCAAAAAACCGACGCACGGCGAGTATCCACCCTTACGTTGTTGAAACATCTACGGTCCGGACTAAGCGTTTTGCCTCGTCATTTATACCGTGTACTTCGAAGGACTGGAACAGTCTGCCTGCTGCGGTCTTCCCGTCCGTTTATAATTTGGGGGTCTTCAAGGCTAGAGTGAATAGGCTCTTAATAAACTAGTGCGCCTCACCATCAACGATTGCATCACTGCTTACCATCAGGCGGGATCGCAGTCAAGTACTAGTTTATAACAGATAAAAAAAAAACTTATTTTTGAAATATGCGTAATTTAGTTACCAAAAATTTGAAGACAAGCGACATAGACATAGGCCCGCGTGATAGATTACGGTCTATTCCCTCTCCTAGAGAGGAGGCCTGAGTCCCAGCAGTGGGAACATTAAAAGGCCGAATATGCTATGCTTACGCGTAATTTGGTTACGATGCAGAAATATTAACCTTATCACTTTAACTAATTCATAAAGAATTGAGCAAGACATTACTATCTATTTGAATCGATGGTCTAAACTAAAAGTAAATAGTAGGTTACTTTTCAAGTTATTTTTCACACCTGTAAAAAATCATTATAGGGATACTTTGAAGTATTTTCGTATTATTTTTTGCCCGTACATCGCGTGCTTCGCTCTTCACCAGCTGAATACCGTTGTTTTATTAATTATTAACTGTAACTCGAGTAGTTTAGAGGTCAACGACTTGGACTTGTGTACCTAGCCATTATAGTTTTATGTGTAACCAATTGATTTAGCAAAGCTTCCATTACTAACATAGTTGGCGATAAATAAGGGACTATGTGTTATTTTATTGGTCCACACGTATTTAAATTAAGCGTTCAAGTCGTTATCGGTATTACTATACGATTTTAATAGATTTATTCTATGAAGTAATTGACAGGAACTGCCAATATTGAAGTATGGTGTACATATACCATTATGACTAATATTAGTTATAACCATCGATGTTTTATGCCACACTAACAGTTACATTTGAGATAATTAATATGTAAAAATTGCCTTCGAGTCGCTGTAGCCAGTAGGCGCCATTCGGAGACTTTAAATAAGGCCTGTCAGCGCCCACAATGGGCTTTCGAATCGAACAACTACCAACTTTTGTTAGTGAAACACTGACCTACGGCTATAGTAATTATAAAAGAATAAGGTATACAACTACGTTGCTACATAAAATTATTAGGTAGTTATGGAGAATACTTATTTCATAAAGTTCTATGCAAATAACCTTTGCATATATCACAGCAAAACAAAAACAAAAGACTGATTTATTCTCAAAGTAATTGCTTTATTATAGGATTTATAACTTTCGAGTGATTACTTTTTACCCAACGGGCTATTGAGAGCAATAGTGCGTGAATAACAAATGAAAGCCAACAGACAATATTTACGTAACTACACATACATTACAATCGCCCTACACACACTATTAGGTATGTGTAGGGCGATTGTTTACTAAAGGGGAAAGTACAAAAACACCAGTTTATTTTGACAGGTGGCAAAATACGGAACTAAATTGAAAATGTACTGATTTTGACACATAGCTGTCAAAACATCTTGACAGGCAGCGTCGCCACGTAATTTCAAATTAAACTGGACGTTGTATTTAAGTAGGTTATAAAAATAAATTTATGCAATACGAGATTTATCTCCACGCCGAGTTGGGAATGAAAGGGAATATAGATTGTATCAGCTGTGTATAAAGCCAGCTGTGGGAAAACGGGTTACAGTTGTAGCTAGTTTAATTGATGGGCCCGCGATCTATAACTTGAGAACTTGTGTCGATTTATTAATAAGTATAAATATTGCTGGTGAATTTAATAAGAATACCGTAACTTAGAGCATCTTCAAATTTTTTTTTTTCGGTAAACTGTACTGTAATTAATCTCTTTGGATCAACCGTGAGATTCATGGTGTCAGTGTTCTTTTCTAATGTCAAGCTTTAAATTGTTGTTTCTATAGTGTGTCGTACAATCTACGAGTGCCAAATAAAATGTTGTTCTTTTTTAGTGTTCCGTGCTAAAGGGTACCTACAGGATCCTATTACCTATTAAGATTACGCTGTCTGTCCGTCTGTCATCAGACTGGATCTCATGAACATTGATAGTTAGACAGTTGAAATTTTCACAGATGATGTATTTCTGATGCCGCTAAAACAATAAACACTCGCACTTGGTTGGTTTTTCTTTCTTTTTTCTTTTAATACAAAACGTGAACTTCTCTGTCTACTTAATTGGATGGATTGACACTAGCTCCCTTCATGATCACTTCACATAAGTTTTCACAGTGTGTTTTTTACGAAATTTTACTATTATCTACATGTAAAATTATTCTTACGTTTTTACGATAACATGTTTCCCACATGTTATCGTAAAAACGTAAGAATAGTGAACTTGAAATGAGCTGTCATTTCAACTGACTCTAAAGATTATCAAAATTCGTCGTCTAAGTTTTCACGGTGAGATTTCTACAGAAAAAGAAAATTCTCAATTTTATTATACCTAATGGGTAGACCCTTCTAAGATTACAACATAATTATGGCGTTAGTAGATGAAAGAAAAAGATTTTCCAAGGACAATTTGGAACCAAGTCTGCTTGTTATCTATCATATTTGTTTTTAAGAGTAAGCTGATGTATCAAATCAAATCACAAATGACAGCTTTGTTATTGACTTTCTACAAAGATTATCATATTTTTTTACAAGGTATAATTAAATACACAACTGAAATTTTCTTTATGGGTTTATCAAATATGAGATGGGTTGCATGAATATTCGAAAGACAATTTTAATAATATTTATTTTATCTTTATTAAATTCTATTTTTAATTTAATTTAATAATTTAATTAAATTAAACAGTAGGTAATTACCAATTCCCATTTTTATTTCTTGTTTTGTGTATTTGTGTTATTATTACTGACATAATTCTAATTATTATTTTTCTCCTTGACATCTTATACAATAAAATGAAGATTAACTTACTAATCTTGTGTGTTTTAAAATCAAATGTTTTGTGTTAATGTAGTGATTGTCTCTAAGTGTGGCAGCACTTGAATATAAAATGAACCTGTAAATTCCCAGTGCCTGTAATGTTGGCGATCTTAATAATAAATAAATAAAATAAATAAATAAAGACTTACCGTGGTCCTGTAAAAATGAGAAAATATCTGATGCTCCACTCAAGCGTTAGAAGTTATTTGATGATTACCCACCTCAAAATAAAAGGAGTCACAAGGCTAAACGAGATAAAAGCCCAGCCTACGTCACCAAATAAAATGCACAGTAGGGTAGATATTTATCTCAAAAACCAACCGTGCTCATTATGAATAACTTTTCCGACTTTTCACCGACTTCAAAAAATTATAAGGATTTTCATTACGTTTGTATATTTTTTATTTAATCTATACATATAATAAAATCGTAGGAAAGTCAAAACTGTACATTGAATATTTTTTTAAAAGAATACTTGGGGCGTGATCTACAATCGATACCGAAGCCAAAAATATAGTTTTTAGAATTTTTGTCTGTTTGTCTGTTTGTCTGTTTGTCTGTTTGTCTGTATGTATGTCCGGGATAAACTCAAAAAGTACTGCATGGATTTACTTCAAATTTTGCATGAATATTACTAAGAGGTCGGGTCAACACATAGGCTACATATTATCACGCTATCTCCTACGGGGGAGGAGCTGTGAATCTTTATTTTTCTTACGCATTCTGTGACTGCGTGTAATCTAACGACGCATATATAAATGTTGTTTTTGAGTAAGTCATGCTATTATCTAGCTTTACACTATAAAAACTGCGCCATTAAAGTAACTTGGGCAGAGAAACATAGTTTAATGAATGTTAGTAGTATAAACACAATTTTAAAGCAGCGCCATCTATGAGATTTCATCAAAATCAAATCAAGTTTATGTTAACAGTTTTTGGAAATTAATCATTTAAATTTGATTATGTTGGCGAGGTTAGTAGTTAGTTATTCTTAAAATTCATAGATGGTAATGTGCATTTTCTTCATATTATAGTTCGTTTTGACAAATTCCAGTTCCAATAAAACCCTCAAAATCTTGAGCAGAGTTGAGGAAGACAATTTAAAAAAAATGCGGTGTTAGGTATTACATGGTGGCATTTCTCAGACTCTGTGAAGTCGACCAGTTTGCGAAATCCCTTACGTATGACGAGGTGCCTTCATATTACACGTACGACAAGCAAAGGGGTGTATTCAACCGACATCGGCGAGGAGGTGCTGTGGAAGGTTTTCCGAGAATTTTCAAGGACACCGCATTGGGTAGGGTTTATACCGTGCACCCGAATAGTGGCGAATGCTATTTTCTGCGGTTGTTACATCACACTGTCCCAGGCTCAACGTCTTTCGCTTTTCTGAGGACATTTGATGGCGTGGAGTATCCCACTTACCGCGCAGCCTTTTGCCTAATTGGGATGACACCCTCGTGGAGGCAAGCGTCAGTGACAGTCCCAGCCACATGCGTCATCTACTTGCCGTCATCTTTGTGTTTTGTGGAGTCGCGAACCCGGTAGCTTTGTGAGAGAAGTAACGCCATCTTCTGTCTGAAGATTTTCTACTAGAGACGAAGTCGAAGTAACTGATGAACGCATGCTGAACACCTGTCTCAGTTCACTTCAAGATGTGGTCATTACTATCGGCGGCAATCCACTGATCGAATATGGGTTACCAGCTCTCCAATCATCACCACATCAAGACCGTGGTAATCGGGAGTATAACGCTGAGACAAATTACGATCCGGGCGAAATAACCACCATACGAAATTATCATGTCGCTTTGTTCTATTGAGAGCAAAAACAAATTTATGACACCGTCCTTGAATGCGTTGGGCAAAACCAGGGTAAAATGTTTTTCTTGGATGCTCCTGGTGGAACAGGAAAAATATTTGTTACCACTGGCATACTTGCAGAGGTCAGGAGCCAAGGCAAAATTGCTATTGCTGTAGCGTCGTCAGGAATCGCTGCCACACTGCTTCCGGAAGGCAAGACAGCACATGCCATGTTAAAAATTGCCATCGATTTAGAGAGCGCTGCCTGTTTGTGGTGTGTCACGTAACAGCGATAAGGGACACGTGCTCAAGGACTGCTCTCTGATGATGAGTGTACGATGGCCAATAGGAAGGCAATTGAGGTCGTGGACAGAACCCTGTAGGACATCCGCAGGAACTAACATTTGATGGATGGTGTCACAGTTCTGTTCAGTGGCGATTTCCGGCAAACACTTCCCGAGGTGACGCGGGGATCGAGGGGAGATGAATGCTTCGTCGAAACGATCTTCGTTGTGGTCACGAGTTCGTACACTGCGCTTGACCATTAATATGAGAGCTCGGCTCGGCGGCAATGCACGTGCTCAAGAATTCTCCGATGTCCTTCTAAGTCTTGACGAAGGCACTCTACCAGAAGAGAGAGGTGGACAGGTGGTACTTCCAGAGTCTCTCGGTAGAGTGGTATCCAGCTTAGAAAAACTCATTCACTGTGTGTACGGGGACATCAGTCGTATACCGCACCAACAGAATTCTTGGGTGTGTGAGCGGGCCATTTTGACGCCCAAAAATGATCAGGCTGCAGCAATTAACGAATGCATTCTCTCGGAAATTGAGAAGAATGAAGTGGTCTACACCTCGATAAATACTGTTATCGAGCAAGATGATGCCACACGTTATTTCGTGGAATTTCTGAACTCCCTGTCAGCAAGAGGACTTCCGGCGCATACCATCAAGCTGAAGGTCGGTGTCCCGATTATGCTTTGAAGTTGTGACGGGACCCGCCCAAAGTCATCTCGCTCCACACAGACACACCATTGATGCGGAAATTCTTACGGATTGTGAATTTCAATTGTCAGCGAGGCAGTATTTATACCACGCATTCCCCTAAAACCCCATAACTTCCCGTTCCAGTTCAAGCGCGTACAGTTCCCCGTGTGTGTTTGCTTCGCGATGACCATCAATAAGTCGCAGGGGCAGACACTGAGGGCAGCGGGTGTCAACCTCAGGACGAGTTGCTTTTCACACGGGCAACTGTACGTCACTTGCTCCCGCGCCACCAGTCCTGACTCTCTTTACATTTTGGCTCCTGGCAGTATAACTACCAACGTAGTTTATAGGAAAGTCTTGTAAGGTATGATACTTTTATACGTATTTTTACTCTTTTGTGTCCTGGAATGTATTCCTGCATTATTTCCTCTATTTCCTTCAGTCACATCGTACAACTGAACTCAGCAGGATTCTCATATAACTCTCTTCACTAGCTTCGTTTGCGAAAAAAACTTATATTGTAATGCTATTTTAAAAGTGGTTTATTTATAATGCAATAGCGACACTGGCACCTTAGGTATTTTTAGTGCTATAGAGGCTTCACGCAGACGACGTCGCGGGCAGCAGCTAGTTTTACAAATATAACAGAGAAGAACTGGTTTAGAAAATTATTTCTAATTGTGTAGGATATAATTCCAGATTTTCCCCATTTTTTTTAAAACCCTGTTCTGATAATGGGATCTATTATGAATTGAGGGAGATCGTCCAAAATTTATAGACACACAAAGCGAATTTGTATCAAGATGTCAAGCATTTGCATTCAGAAAACAAAATTTCTTTGTAGATGTGTGCCAATGGTTACTAACTATTGCACACGGATTCGCCTTCGTACGCAAAACAGGAATAAAGCAGTTTTCTATCGATGAAAAAATTTTCGCAATCGCACCTATACCTACTTTCAGAGATTACCTCCTACATGCAAAAAATAAACTTTACCTCTCTATAATATTAGTGTAGATTTAATATACAGCATAGAATCTTAAGTATTGTTTGTATTATAATTTGTTTCTTCAAATGAACAAATTGTGGACAAATGGTCCTACTACAAAGAAATTTTAGACACTTCAACATTAGTAGAATGCAACTGCACTTTTGACCCCTGAACGTGCATAAAAAAAACCGACACTATGTTATGTCTTTGGCACACTATGTCACACACCACATGTTGGTTGGTTTAAATTTATTTTAAAATAAATTTAAACCAACCAACATGTGGTGTGTTTTGTCGAGGATCATGTGCCAGGCAAATTTACCAGACGCTGGTATTCTGCCAGATCCCAGTACTGAACAACACCGAGCAGATGCCAAACTTGAAGAAATAATTTGTGAAGAGTATGCGGTGTATGGAACTATTTTGTGAGTACTCCTACCTACATTTGTTCACATAAAGCCGTGTACGCACTTACGACAAACATCAAACTTGAACGTTTGGTTTTTTCGTATGGATCAAACACGATCGAATACGGTTTGATCCATACGAAAAAACCAAACGTTCAAGTTCATAGTTCGAACCGAGTTCGCGCACAACTTTCATGGGTCGTGAACTCTCTTCATAGCCATGGCTGCGTCGTTGGAAATGGACGATTGTGAAGTAGCGAAAAGTTTTTTGGTGTTCGATTCAAGAAGAACACCGCCGATACAGAACATACTAATAGGATCGTCGTATGTTTGACGAACAGATTCGAGTGTTCGTTGTTCGTTGTGGTACACACGTACGAACCAAGTTGTTGCGTATAATGCAAGCAACAAATTTGTTCGTACGTGCGTTCACAGCTTTACACATGCCACAGAAACGTATAACTCTCTTTTTTTTAAGTCGTTCGAAAGATTTACTTCCCTGTTGGCCTGCAAATAAAGGAGAACATGAATAGTGCCTGTTGTTTGTGTTGTCACCGGTGGGAAATGGATCACAGCTACGGCAAAGGCGAGAGATCGATGGGGAGACCTGTTACTAGAGAGTTACTCTTAAAATAGTAAAGTAGATTGCAACACTTTTATACAGGTAGTTGTTACAATCTAATTCACTATTTTAATAGTGTACAATGTAGTTATACGACTTTACACTGCTGAAAACATTGTTTTATTTACTAGAAAATTGAAAGCCATAACTTGACCATAAACTAAGTGTTTAGTAACCATGTGACCGTGTCGTTTTTGTCGTACGAAATCATTAAATAGCTCTTCCTGCTGTTTGAGGAGACTCAGGCTTTTACTGACTAAAACACACCTGTATTCTTTCACTTGCTCCTTGTGTTCATTCTCTTTCGAACAATCTTGCGAAAATAGTAAAGGGGATTGCCCATTTGAGGCTATGAGCGGACAATGTGCAATGGACTTGAGAAAAAATACTTTGTTCTTTAATTTTGCCATAAAAAAATGTGTATTCCCTTAGTTCCAAATGAACGCCACTATAATAAACAATAAGTGGTAAATAGAAAGTAATTTTATGGAAAAATAACAATAGTTTTATCTATATTGTCTTTGGCCTGGAACACTATAGAAGCTGGGCAATCCCCTTTGGTGGCTTGTGCTGTGGGTTTCTTTTTTGGAGGTGGAAAATTATCTAATGATTTCTCTGGCTTTAGACTAGAGCGAGAGAGCTTCTCATATTTTTATTGATTAAAACACCCATGTTTCTTAAGTTGCTCTTTGCGTTCTAAGACCACGGGTTTCCCTTTCAGATATTCCCCATGGCTTGGGCTGTTGCTTATGGTCCCACCTTTACTTTAAGAAACCTTTAAAAAGAGCACGACTAGATTTACGACTTGACTGAACTTCCATAGTCAATAAGGGTCTGAAGAAACATACACCATGACGTCACCATCACCCACTTCCTTAACAACAAAGTTCAATACTAATCAAGCTTTCTCTACACTCCCGATAGTTTAAATCTAAATCAAACGTCCAAATTACAACATCGGTAAACAATAGTGTTCATTCTATTGTCACAGAGAGCGTGGGTTTGACTAATGAAGCATGTTGGCTTACCATAAGCTTGGCTATGCAGCCATTTTTGTCATGTACCTACTACATGTGGCTCGGCTAGGCGTATGTCGTGAATAGCGTGAATTATGGCATGACGAACGCGGTTATCAAATTGAGGTTAGATTGCTTTTATTGATTGGATGTCGATATTGTTTGTAGCGAGAGCAAAACTGTATCATGATGTATAATGGATACAAGCGTCACGAAAAATTGCATTTGTTTTCGTTGAACGAACTTGGGTAGGTAGATATACTCGACTCGTATGTATTGCAAACGTTAATTAGATATAGAATACTTTCAAACTTCGTACCTTGTGCAAGTATTTTTCAATTTGAAAGAGTTACGCGAATGGGAAATGAAGATACATATGTGGTTTTTGATCAGTAAATGTTTAACACGCTCTATCCAAGAGCTGGAAAAATGATATAATGATTTTCAACTTAAAAAATATGTGTATAAAATATGTGTATCTATTAAATATCTATTTTAGACAAATTTTGAAATTATTCCGAATTAAAATGGCGTTAACTGTTACTACATATTCAAAATTGTATTAGAACCAGGGAAATTCACTCGTAGTACATAGTAACAACTCCAACCATCCACAGACTACCTACAGCATCTAATTCAGATAATTAGATTTGAGAAATACGGGGAAATCACGGCTTGATATAAATAGGTAACAAAAGGTTTTTGTAGCAGTTACTTTACCGCCACGGAAATGTAAAAAGACATCGTGCTCAGGTAAAACTATCGAGGGACAGATGCAATCTCGCAGTTACGATGCATCCAGGATCTACATTTTCAATGAGCTTAAAAACTTTTGAACTCGTAGGTACTTGAATTGTCTTGCTTTTTGATGCACAATTATGTAATACTTGCTTTTTTTTTTCGATTAGAAAAAATCATCTTATGACAACCCCCGCTCTTGGGCGGAGCGGGAGATAGTGTCAGACTCTTACTGACTAAAAAACCCGTCCCGTTCCTTCAAGCCTTCATACCGGGGCTCGAGCGCCCTTTCGGATAACCCTGGCCCCAGTAGGCTTCGACCCGGCTGGGCCCCTGCTGTTGCTGACAACTCCTTGAGGCGCGCGGGAACAGCGCGCGCCGTCGACGACTTGGGCTTGGTCCGGACAGTTACCGGACGGCCGGACAACGAGCTACCCATTGCTCACTTGCCACAAAGAGTGCCTTTTATACCGGAGCTGCCTACAGCTGCTGACAACTCCTTGAGGCGTGCGGGAATAGTACGTGCCGTCACTACTTGGGTCGGTCCGGACGGTAACGGGACGGTTGGACAGCGAGTTACCCATTGCTCGCCGTCCGCAAGCCCACGCCTACGGTGGCTGGAAATCGGGATCAGAATCCCGGCGGCGGCGAGAGCGCCGTTGCCTGATGCGGTCGGCCTCCTCCTTATCGAGCAATACTTGCTGAGATAAGTGATGAGAATTTAAATATAAATGACTGGGTACGATAGTAATTTGAAAATAGCTGTGTATTATATTACGTATTGCGCCGACCCCAAATAAGATGGGACAAGGGCAGGAAGAAGAAGAAGAAGAAATATATAGTGCTACATAGGAAAAAGGCATTCTTTACCAGTCTACCTTTGGGTGTGCTTTGGGTGAAAAGACTTCTCTGTGGTACCTGAAATATAATCAAGTACTACACGTTCCAAATGAGAATAGGACCGATTCCTATGTATTGACGTCTCGTCGTACTGTCAAATCGAAGAAATTTTGGCAAAATTGAAGAACTCAGAGATGAGTAAAATTGAAGAACCAACTGAATAAATTAATTTTTTCGTAAATTATTTAATATTTAAAATTTTTTTTCCTCGATTTGACAGTAAAACGTGACATCACAACATGGCGATCGATCCTATTCTCATTTAGGACGCATTGTAAGAAGCAAGCAGATTAGGTAAGGTACTTATAATAAATATATGTCAAAACCATTACAATTAAGAGGATTCATTAGGTATATATAAATTATATACTATACCCAATTTAATTTTAATTTATTTATTTTTAATGTTGATTTCCGGTACATAATGAATTACTTATACTTACTACTTATGTAACTAATATGGACTCTGTCTGGAACACGGTCTGTGATAATAAATAATTTTTAGTTTTTTTTTTTTAAATTATCTTTATTTAGGCAATAATTATTACAAAGACCAACATAAGTTTTTAAGTAGTAGGAAATTCCGTATTTTCCACTTTTTATTTTAAATATTAGTAGGATACCGAATATTAAAATTTACTTACCTACAGTACGTACTGTAAATGCATTTCCATCATGCGCGTGCACATTTTCCCTCAATTGGTAAAACAAGAAGTAATTTTCAATGCTTTGCGACAATCACGCTTGGTAGAGTAATTGGTCAGGGCTTGTTGTAGTTTGTATATTTAGCTGTGTAACTGAATTAAATTGCCTGATTTCATGGATGGATACATTATATGTATGTGTATACTTAAATTACTTTTTTGGTACAGTTCTCAAAAATATCTTACGAGTATTTCTGATGGTGCAATATTGATATTTTGGTTAACTGTGATAAGTAAATATTGTGTTTAGAAAGTTTGCTCAATCTAGGTTATGTAACTGAAAGAAATTATGGAATGCCTCAAACCAGGTTAGGTCGATACCTAACAGAAATTACGGAATGTGATAAGGCGAATAAATTTTATGTTTTTTAGATTAAAGTTAAATTATTATCTTGGCGTACAATAAAGTTGTATATAAATTAACACAGCCATATCTAGTCAGTATATCAGTCAAAGAGGTGCAGGTTGTTCAAATATTTAAGCATTACCTACAATTTATGTGTCGTCTGATTTTAAAGTTTTTTTATTTTTATTTTTGTTATCGAATCCTACTGTATGTGTGAGGTACGAATAAAAGTTTTTTCTTTCTTTCTTTCTTTCTGTCTAGTGTTACTGAAAACGGATATATCTAACACTTATTTTAAAAAAAAAGCGATGTCATTTCCAGGGAAAGTAATACATCTGCTTGTAACAGGAAATGAAGTTTTCTCCTCGTCTGCGGCGCAATCAAAAGGAAAAGCTATGCATCTGACATTGTAAGGAATGAATGTCCGTTTAAAAAGGAAAGAAAAAAAATATAAATAAAATTTAAATATCTCTCTTTACACTCTTTATAGAATACTTAACTTATTACAATATACTTAAAACAACTAAACCAATAACTTAATAGGTATGCAACAAAATATTCACACACTCTGGCAGTTTAGATAGCTATGTGGATTCGTTGGCTTAAGAAAAGCCCAGAATACTGGCAGCTTGAAAAGCAATGTTGATTTGCTGGTTAAAGAAAAGCCCAGAACGTTTGTAGCTGGTTTAATTGGCTAAAAAAATTCCCGAATGGGTAGGAACTTAGGTAGTAATAACTGATATGTTGGCTAAAGAAAAACCCAGAACATTGGCAGCTTAAATAACAATGTTACACTTAAATGTATAGGTGGCAAGGGTTTTTTTTTTTTTTGGTATTGGATGAGTTTTCCGAATGACGTAAGTAGGTGGGTGGTTGGTAGGTACGTGGGTGAATATTTCTGACCTTTCAAAATGTAAATGTTTTGTATATAAACCCTTTGTTACAGGTAACTTATTTAAATTACTAAAATAGCCTGCTTTTGATTTTTAGTTGAATTGGTACAATTTGTAAGATGGTAAGTAAATTAAGAAATTGAAGTTGAGTATTAGGCACCTCGCCCACGGCGCGCGGCGACTTTTGGTAGCGATGCTGTAGCGTGTTCGCATCGATGCAGTCGCGATGCTGTAGCGCGTTGGCTTCGTTTCTATAGAGCTTGCAAATAAAGAAGCGACTAACGCGCGTTAGTAGCGATGCTGTCGCGAACTGACTTAACGCGCGACAGCATCTTAAGGGGGCCTTAGTCAATCTCATGAAGAGATTGACTAAGGCCATCATCTCCCTAGCCTTTCAACTAGCTTCGGGTCGGCTTCCAGTCTAGCTGGATGCGGCTGAATGCCCGTATTTTACATGTAGGCGATGGCTCCCCACGGTTCACTTTATTGGGCAACACGATACTCTTTGGTCAAACTTAGTTATTATTAGTCAATCTCTACGTTAGCCTGAAAACCTGTCGATATTTTTTATTTGACACGTTCTATTTTTTTTTAGGTTTCGCATGGTTTGTGCAGTGTCAAGGTTAGAAAGTAGGCATTCAGTTTTTACAGTCACTTTGAATTCAGAATTCTATTCGAATGCAGAAATAATAAATATAAATTCTAATGTTTTTGCTGTGTTTTGACTGCAAATGCAACTGTAAGATGGCCAACTGCCTTCTTAGTAAGCTTCGATGAGGTTGTTAATACTACAGTACCTACCTAATATTCTCAGCTTCATTTTACCGAGATCGCTCTTGTTTCAATGATTCCACATAAGTACTTAATTGTCCAGCTGTATTGGTAGACATTTGAGAAACAAAACTACACCTATTTATTTATATCATAATATTCACCTGAATTAAATTGCGAATAATCACAAGAGCTTTTGAAGTTCACTCAAAAAAATCCCGCCTAAAAAACCGACAAGTTATAATGTTATAGTACAGCCAAAATAAAATTGACCGCTCCGAACTTCGAACGATTGCTTGCGCAGTAATTCTTTTTAAGAATCGTATATATGGCGAATGCGCATTGCGTATTTTTTCGAGTAGATACATATGCGCAATAGTTCGGAACACCAACTTCAGAGTTTCCACATTATTTTGACTGTACTACATTCTGAATGTTTAATTTATTTTACGTGCGGTATTGCTGCACGGAGAACCTATTGAGGAGTCATCATGACTTCATGAGCCCTATTAAAAAACTACCTATCTTAACAAATTATATATACAGTGTTAAAGTTTACGACTAGTTCGGAGAGCGACAGGTTATGACTAAATAATGCGCATACGCACGCCGTTCTAAAGGTTGCAGTTAATCATAATCGTAATGAAGCGTGCTTACCAGGGAGGCAGAGGTATAGGAACGGGTTCTAATCGGAAAAGAAGACGTAGGTCGTTGTGTTGTTTAGAGGTGTGAGCCGGAAGTTCCGGTCGTTAGTAGGTTTCTGAATTCCGTTATTTTTCTAGTTTGGTTCATTCAATTTAAGAGCCAAGCGTGAGATTTGTAATTGTAAGTTACTATTAGTCCATTTCAATGTATTTGCCAATCCGAGTCTGGTCATTACAGTTTTATTTTATATATTTTTCACATTTTAAGAAAGCTTACAGACTAATTAAGGCTTACATTATAACTACTCGAATAAATAACTAAATTGCTAATTATAAACTTCCACACTTGGATAGCTTTCGGTTTCTCAAGTAAGCAAGATTTCTCAGTGGCAGTCCCAGAGTTTGGAAGTCAGCGGCGCAATATCTCATATTCTAGTTTTTATAATTTTTATATAAAAAAAAGTTTTTACTGTTATAAATAAGCACACTCTTGACCACTGTCTCACCTGATGGTTAACGACTATGTGTTGGACGATGGAACTAATCTATTCACTCTTGACGTAAAGACCCCTGAGTTGTAGAGACTGATATCTTTACTCAACAGAAACTCAAATCGTAATGTTTCCATTTTACTATCTTCAACGATTTCACATCATAGTGTTACTTCAACAAATAAAAACGCCATCACTGCTATCAATACCACCACGACTATATTATTATTCACAACAAATCGAGAAGAAAAAGTCTTTTGACCTTAATCGAGGTCTGCGTAACGCTCGCGTTTACGTTTCTATGTCTATGGACTTGATATTGATGCTGGAACAATAACCTCCCACGAAAGTAGTGACTCGTGAATCGTAGGCGGTTGATATACTTGAATCGTTGTGCCTACCACGCATTCATTCATAACGAAGATGTAAAGGGGACTAGATTGGTAGGAATGTAAATTATATTCTAATATTATAAAGACACAGACAGGCGTATGTTTGCGACTCATTCACACTCAAACGGTTGACCAGATTTTGACGAAATTTGGCACAAGGGTAGACCATTAGGGGCCCAACAGAGTCGAAGGCTAGAAGGGACGGGGTGGGTCTTTTAGTCAGTAAGAGTCCGACACTATCTCCCGCTCCGCCCAAGGGCGGGGGATGTCAAAGCATGATTTTTTCCCACTATAAAAAAAGGGTCGAAGCCTACTGGGACCATGGGTAATGCGAAAAAGAACCTTGGGGCCCTGGAACGAAGGCAAAGACAGGAGTGGGTTTTTGGTCAGTAAAAGTTTGACAGACCCTCACGCCTCCATCTAAGGGCGGGAGATGTTATTAGATGATTTCTTATCTAAAAACGAAAAGGGTAGACCATGTTTTTTAATATTACAGAGCTTACCTAGTTTTTTTATCCTGAGAGTATGTTACCTTGGGATAATATTCAACTTTCAAGCCGCCCCGTTTCCCTCCGGGAACTTGAAAGCCAGTGTTAAACATTGTGTTTTAATTAAGTATAAATATCTTTGTTAATGTAGTCGAAATACCAGTTCTTTTTCGATAGATAGGCACTTTATATTCTGTTGTAGTTTTTTAACTAATTTTGAGATTGGTACCTATAAATCATGTAAGTAGACAGATGACTAGATGATTTAGCTAGCTAGACCGATCTCGTTGCTTTGTACGCGATGCACGTTGTAAAAGAAAACAGTCATTGTGAGTTAGTTAGCCATTTACGTCCCACTGCTGGGCTAAGGCCTCCCTCTTCCTTTTCCGCACACGTCTGTCTTCGGCCATTGCGGGCTAGTCCTTCCGGTAGTATCAGGCTTATGTCTCCGCCTTCGCCTTGGTCTGCCGCGATGTTGCCTTGCGTTTAATGGGACCCAATAAGTGGCTCTTTTAGCCCACAGCTCGTCCGACATGCGGCAAACATGTTTGACTCAATCCCACTTTAGAGTGGCAGCTTTTCGGGTAACATTTTTAATCTTAGTTTTCTCATTGTGAGTGTGAAATTATTTCAAGTGGATGATGAAAATGAAACATAGTGAATTTTCTGTGCAGAATCTCAAAATGAATCAAACAAATTCTCCAGGTCTTTCTTAACCTAGATTAATCCTAGACCTGCTACGCTACGTCGCGAGAGTAAAGTTATAACTTCTTTATAAAGTTCATGGTAGAAAAGATTGAAGTCGTAGTTATCAACAAGTAAAGATGTGACATTCTATTATCTCAGGGACGGCTCTCAAAGTTGTTTTAAAATTGAAAATGTTCCTCCTGTTCAACTCTTTCCGATCCGACGGAAACAGCTGTCTGTAGAGCTTTTGAAATGATACAAAAATACTCGTATTTTTATAATGGTATGGAATATATTGTGAAGAATTCTCTTTTCAACTATTATAATGAGGCTCTGTGAGATGTGAGTTAAAATGAAACGTATACCAGTGCCTAGTGCGAGTTTGTTTAATGTTAACTCGATCGACACGTTTATGACGTTCGGCGCTCCAATTGGCTTCCTTCAAGCTCTTAAGGCCCAAGCGCCCGAAAAGTGCCATAAAACAGTGATTTTCTGAGGCCTACTCCTCCATAACGGCTAGGTCAATTGGTTTGAAAAAAATATTATGTTTATTATAGATTCATGAACAATAATATCAACATTTGATTTTTTCGTGCAATTAATACTTTTGTCATAAAAAAATATTTAGCAATTTCACAACTTTTCCCTACTCCTTCGAAACGGCTTGGACCTTTAGAAACATTTTTACATATAAAAATTGGTGGTTAAATATTTTTCAAAGCGAACTTATAATAGTAAATCAATCAATATTTCGCAAAGAAAATGGATTAAAAGGTCAGCGGGGCTCTATCCGGGCGCAATTAAACGCACAGATACGCGTACTGCCGCCCAGGCGGTTACGAGTGTTGTGTCCATTTAGTTTCGGCCAGATATTCAAGGAACTATAAGCCTTAACCAATCAGAGAGCCAAACGCGGTAAGTAAACGTTTCGTTTGCGTCAACGTAAAATCGACGTACTCAGCGGGTTGCTAAACTAACACCACAAAAACTACGTATGCAAACGAAAGTGCGACTGGCGTCAGTAATGTCTTGAACAAGCTAAACCTCACTATTATTTAGTGTTATGCAAATTCTGAAATAGCAACCACGAGTTATGAGTGTGTACATACCTATTATAAGAACATAATGCAAACTCAAGAAACTTTGTCGAGTGTCGGAATAAATTACAATAAATATTTGAGTTGACAATGAAACTTTACCGAGAGGCAGTTAACGTTGCTATGGGAAACAGTATGGTATCTAGGAAACCATATATCAGCCGCCATCGTAAACCAAACTCGTGGCGAGTAGTGAAATCGACGTTCAAAGCTGCCCATATAATTGGAATTTACGAAAAAGGAATATTTCAAGTCGGTTCGCATATAATTATTGGATGGCAGACATAGTTTATTGATTTGTACACTTAAAGGTAATTTATTAGCTATTAGCATAATGCCGCGGCGTCGCTCTTAAATTAAAAGACAGTCTGCTTGTGTCTTCATTAGGTGTTTGAAGATGTTTTAATAGGTAATGATTGAGGTAATATTATTAAACACATTAATTATATATTATTTTATTATTATAGTTTATTTTTTTTATTATGTACATGAACTCTGATGTCCACAATAAAGAATTAAGAATTAAAAACAAGCTTTTAAAGAAAATTATTTTTTCATAGCAAGCTTTTATAGCTCGGTATACCTATATAATTAATACTCGTCAAGACGAATCATACGAGCCCAAACTCGATGGAGTTGTGTCGTTTAATTACCTAGTTCCTATAGCCACCTTCCGGTTCCATCATCAGATCAGTTCCTTGTCATAATAATTTGGCATTGTCATCTGATTTACACATGCATGCAAAATTTCAGCTTAATCGGTAACCGGGAAGTGGGGCAAATTTAATTTACTAGATTTGATTACAGACAAACATCGGGATAGGTGAAACTAAATAATAAAAGATTGTTACAAAAGCACTCTTTTTTGGTGGAAAATCATTAAATAAATTCTACCGCTCTAAGTGGAGCGAGAAGGAGTATCAGACTTTTACTGACTAAAACCCACCAGTGTTCCTTTCCATGGGTTGTCCGAAAGGGAATCGCGGACGCAAGGTAAAGAAGGATCATAAGAGTGGGTTATAGTCAGTAAAAGTTCGACACGCCCTCTCACTGCGCCCTAGAGCGGGAATAGTAACCGAATAAAAAAAAACTGGGCAAGTGCGAGTCGGATTTGCGCTGTTCCGTACAAACTTACATAGATGTAAATAGTTCAAAGAGCAACTAAAGAGTTGCTGTTTGCGTTTCAGAGTCGTCGTTCCGAACAATCCTGCAGTTCAAAAACACTATAATATTAAGTAATTTTAGAGTTAAGATACTTGAGTATTTTATTTCTATAGTCGTAAAAATAATAGATTTTATTAAACTATGAAAGATAAAATACCCAAGGCCTAGCTCAACGTTTGCTCAACAATAGTGGGTAACATAACATCTGTATCCACATTCTTCACTTAAAAGTAGGTGAGTCGTCACTAACAAGAATTCTTTTGTAACTGTTAGACAAACAGATCTTTGTGACTTATGTTTATAAAATACAAACCTTTTTTAACGACTTCGTGCGTGCCGGTGGGCTACGGATTTTTCCTTAAGGGGCCGGCGACGGATGAATTTCCATACAAACGTAATAGCTCATTTACAGTTGGAGCATATTTCCAACATATTATAATGATATTCGGTTATAGACAATATTTACCTAGGTTCCTACGTCGAGAATATTAGAAATATTTTTATTTTTAATATAGGAAAAGCCAAATGGCATGTTTTGCCATTTACGCTTTAAATAAGTGCGAAATACAATTCGCTTAAATTTCTTTTTATTTTTAAAAAAAGAAAGACTTAGGAACCTAGATAAATATTGTCTGTAACCGAATATCATCATAATATGTTGGAAATATATTCCAACTGCAAATGAGCGTGGTATTACGTTTGTATGGAAATTCATCCGTCGCCGGCCCCTTAAGAACTTAACTTTATTCCTTTATTTGAAACTAGCTTTTGCCCGCAGGTTTGCCCGCGTACATAAAATATAGCCTATGTCACTTGGGAATAAAGCAGCTTTCTAATGACGAAAAAAATTTAGCAAGCGAAACCGTACTTCCAGAGAATACCTAGTAGGTACAGGTTACCTTAGGCACAAACAAAAAATAAAAAGAAAAACAAAAAAATAATCTTTACTTCTTTATTAAATTAGTGTAGATTGCTATTGTATTTTCCCAATGATCGAGCTAATTGTGAATCAGATTTTATCAAAATAAAAAAACCTTCTCTTTTTTCCTTCTTCCTTGTTTCTTAACAATTGTTTATTTATTGTGTTTTTATTGCACCTGCCACTGTGTTGTCTTTTTAACCCAAAGGTTGACTGATAGAGAATGCCTTGTTACATTCATTCTGCCTAGTACCTATGAACCACTGCTGTACATGGATTTTAAATAAATAGGTACCTAAAATCAGGCCTGTGGTTCAGCCATGAAAATACAACATCCACACATAGTCTTATGTTCAGTAAATAGCCCACAAAATGGTTTCATAATAAACCAGGTTATGTTATTGGCTCAGTATCTCATGTAGTTGGGATTTATGCGAAACTGTTTGCCATATAAATTAATCCTAGTATCGTCAATCAGTGACAGTTGATTTGAGTGCGTCTGAATAATAGCTTGTGTGTCACGATCAAATGCTCTCCCGGCGTGGCGGCGTTTGTAGGCGGCTGCGGCGTTTGCTGGCTGCTGCGACGTTTGTAGCTGGCTGCGGCGTTTGTTGGCGGCTGCGGCGTTTGTTGGCGGCTGTGGCGCGTACGGTGGCATGTCGGCGTGTTGTCAAATATCCGTTTGTGATTGGTAAACCCGTATTACAATCGAATTTAACCACGACCCTGTTTGCGTTGCTGATGCGGTGTGTGTTACCAATAGGGGCTTGTTTATACGCTTGACAATGAGATCGAATCACAGATGCCTAATTGCTTTAGTCATCGCTTTTTTTGTCCATTTCTACATAGAACAAAGTAATATTTTTATGGCTTATAGATAGTTGTTTCAGATCAGGGTGTCTTATGGGAGTTTACATATTTGTGGCTGTGAACGCATCCACGACACAGGAATCTACACCTCTGCAGTAATATTATAATGAGGTAAAGTTTTTTTTTTTGTTGGTAGGAGGTATTTTCCGAAAGTACTTATCACAGATAGAGAGCCGCTTTAATCCTGAGTGATATAGGCTGTTTTATGTACGGTTAAAGCTTGTAATTTATACTGTGAAGCATAGCTTAAAAGAAATAATTTATCTAATCCCTAAATCTTTCTAACTTACCTAGGTACGATAGATACTGGCTCTTACCTAGATTTTTTTCTGTTAAAGAAATCTCATAAATGTTCCGATTTATCAAGTTAAGTGAAGGCTTAAAAATTAAAAATTCAGCTACTTGTTGCTAATTGAATTATGACGTTTCTAATGTGAATTTTCCACATTTAGCGTGGCTTTGTGTGTCTAACACAATAGGATTCCTATTTGAATTAGCGTTGGAATTCACGTTACTGAGTCAATGACTTAGACGAATAGTTTTTGTGAAGTGGTTTTCACAGAGTTTTTTTTTTGTTTAACTTCTTCAAATGGTTTATGTTCTTCCTTTCTGAAAGCTGACTCATCTTTTTGTGCTGGTGAATCATTAAAGTTTAGGATGTTTGCTTAAGAATTACGATTTATTATTCAATACAGTTCAGTTATTTATTTTCTGTTTACAATGCAGTGAACTTGCGTTATTTTGGCCCTGAGTGTACCACCACAGCCAAAATAACGCAACTTGCGTTAAAGAACGGATCTGCCGTTCTTTAAAGCGCATGTGAAATAATAAGCGCTGTCGACGACTCGAGTTCGGTCCTTACCGGGCGGATGGTGAGCTATACATTGGTCGTCGTCCACAAAGTTACTCTTCCGAAAAATCCGGCAATTCTGGTAGGGAGACAAGTATACCTGAGGTTTATAGAGCCACACGTGTGTGTTATCAAATTAAGGAATTAAGACTACCTAATTTAGGTATTGGCAGCTTTCTAATTTGAAATGAATGTAGGCTGTATTAATAAACACTTATAAATATTTAATTTAGAATTACAATAGAAAATCAATTTTGAATTACAATAATCGATTTAGAATGACGAAAAATTAATTTGGAGTTATGTTTTTGTTAGTCGTTCTACGTAGGAGGACACTATTATAAACTACTCGCTTTTGCCAGCAGTTTCGCTCACGTTAGAATATAATAGAACTAGCTTTTGCCCGTGGCTCGACCCGCACACATAAAATATAGTCTATGTCACTCAGGAATAAAGCAGCTTTTTATCGGTGAAAAATGTTAGCAATGGGACCACTACTTTTAGAGATTACCTCCTACAAACAAAAAAAACAAACTTTATCTCTTTATAATACTGTACAAATATTTATAATATTAGGGTAGATAAATATTTGTACACCAAAATGGTAACAAAACATTTACACCAATTTAAATCAATGGATTCAATGTGAAAAAATTCTAGTGCAGATTTCGTGTTAACTATATATTTTATCACGATGAAAGGACCCAATGTTTTGTTTTTGTTTTGTGAGAAATTGTCAAATATCTCTTCCCGTACAGGTTGAAGTGAAACGGAGTATCAGATTATTAGAAACATAAACAGAATCATTTATTCGTTGTAATATAAGTAAAGATTTAAACTATCTTAGAACTCCTGGACAAACAAGTGTTGACTTGTTCATAAGTCCAAGTAATAACATGTTAGCTTTAAGCTCAAGTTTAAGTCAATAGACGTTAAGTTCGTGAAGCTCATAGTAACAAGTACTGGAGCAGCTTGTTTCTTTAGCTCATGTTAACAACTTATGCGGGCGATACACTGAATCTTATTTTGTCCTATAGTTGTAAAGAGATAACCAGAGTGAAAGTTCATGAAATTCAACCTTTTTTGTTGAACATTTTATATTTTTAAATTCATTCCCATTTTAGTATACCGTACCGTTTATCTTACTATGGTCATAAGAAGAGTAGAGATGAAACGCATGATACTAAATGAGTTATGAATATACTGTGGACTGTGGTTGGATGAAAAGGGAGTGAAAGGAAGAACAGATGGATGGATTGTGTGAAGAGTGAGTGATATGAAAGAAATGGGAGTCAGTGTCAGTCTGACAGTATAGAGAGGAAGAAAAAAAATGTGTTGCGCTGACCCCAAGTAATACGGGACAAGGGCAGGAAGATAATGATGACGATGATAATACTCGCATTATTGTTTTTCTAAGCAGTTTTTAGCTTGAAGCGTGAAGTGGTCAAGTGTGAAGAGCTTTATTTTTTCTAGAACCCCGGCCTTCACTCCAGAGCCTTTCAAAAATAAGACCTTCAAAACTACGGTTAAAACAATATAGAAGAGTGACTATTAGGAAGTTTTTAAGCGCTTAAGTTATCAAGGCTGGCCTTAGATCGATAGAAATGCACTCGTGTTATGTTAACCCTCTTTCATCATTGGACATTATTATGTTTTCGTTCAGAAGTCAAGGGGCTGCCCGGCATCGGCAGGGTTACACCAGACAGACAGCTTATATCCATCCCCTTTCAAAGGCTTCACAGGGCTTCACACTGATACTCATCGTATTATGCAGACTGGGATTACTTTGACGTTTTTATTACATTATTTTATTTGCCTTTCGTGTCACACTGCTGAGCAAAGGGGTTTCGGAATTCTTCTAAGTACTCATATTCTTTTTTTTTTCGTTAACCTTAACCAGCCTTTGTTTGTCATAGGAGAGTGTATTATGCATATTTATCTATCTTGGTTTGGAATAATAATAATTATTATAACGTTAAAAATAAATACAAAAAAGCATCTTAGAATATCATTCCTTTCAAGGTCTTTCGCTTGCTCTTTCGTCCTACTTCTTTAGTTGTCAAGTTAGTTCGATGTCTGTATAAGATAATGTGCTAAAGATCATTAAAGATGTACTGATGCAAGTCCCTAAAAATGGTTCTGCCGGTGCCCACCAGTGGGTCATTTCAGCACATCTTCCTGGGCCGGCTTGGGCGACACCGCTGCTACTATTCAAATTTTTATTTTATTTTTTTATTTCATATTGGCCTACATAGGCACTTATAAAACGTCAGACGCTAGTGCACGGTTCCAAATAGTCGTTTCCTATGGAGAAGAACCAGCAAGAAACTCCTCAAAATATATGCATCCTCACACAACCATGCTGTGTAGAGAATTAGAGATTTAATTATCTTATAGTAATTTATATAACAATCATACTTATACAATTTTATAGTAACTTTTTATTACCCTATCAATAAATACTTAAATTGATTTTTTCTAGTCGTTAACAGTAAATAAGTCCCTACGACATTCCATTAAAGGTTTGTCAGTAAAACATTATCTAAGTGGCACTTTATAACATTGCCAGAGATTACTACAAAGTAAGTGACCAATAAAAACACATTTATACGGCTTTCAAGCTCAAAGCCAGCTTGCAATATCATAAAAAGGACAGATTCACTTTTAAGGAATTTGTTTCGGTCAATAATTTTATATTAAATCTGACAAGCCCTTTTTATCTGATTAAAGCGTGAGAAAGTTGTATAATGTACGCTAGGAAAATATCCTTTATATATTGTGTGATTAATTTAATGAATCGATGTAGTTGATTTTTCTATACTCAAAGTTACTGAAAACATCTACAGTTTATCTCACTTTTTAAAAATTGAGCAGTTATTTGATTTAATTAATCCAGCAGTCTTTATGAACCCTCGGTCTTGGCTGTCATTTGCAGATATTTGACAGTCATTATAGGTAGTTAGACGCCTAAAAGTTTGAACATCAGTCTATCAAAGGATTTGCATTGCCCTGTAGTAACCGGGTTGTGGAATTCTGATAGTCGCTCTTAACACCACCAATTTTTAATTAGTACAAATACTTAAAAGGCTTATTAGAAAAGGTCTAGTAGTTATTTTAGTAAAGTTTCAATAAATAATATTTATAAACAGCAAAATTGTTAGCGTTTAATTAGAGATTTCTGGTAGCAATGGTTATGAATGATTTATTCAATTATGACTTTACCACTCGTAGACAGTTTTTGAGATATCGTTTTTTTTTTACTTTTCACTTCAAAAATATTATCAGTATTATATTATTTTTGTACTAATAAAAAAATAGGGGTGTATAAAACACGGGTATTCAGCCGCATCCGGTTAGACTGAAAGTCGAGCCGAAGCTAGTTGGAAAACGGCTATGGATGATGAATTAAATCCAGCTACATGACAGCTTTGCAAATTATTTAATTTAGGACATAAAACGAAAAGTACACACCAGCACCTTTATAATACGACAAAAACAACACAGCAACTTACAAAGCAATGACAATGCTTTATGGCAGTAACGTTCCTTATAAGTGTACAACACAACATTAATACTGTCTAGCTGATTCTGGCTATAAATTATGACAGTTAAGTTAATCCTTAGACCACGCAAACGCTAGCTAGCCATCGTTCACGTACGATGGAATAAAGAGGCATTGCAATAGCAATTTGTCAGGTACGTGAGAGAACGCACAATCAATTTCGCGGCACGCGCCTATCAGCCGTTCATAATAAAATGCTCGAATGAGAACAACCGTGTTTTGATCGTGTAGGGCTGTCAGGCGGCCGAATCGAGCTGGAAAAATGAGTTTTGAATGCATGACAAAATTTAGACGATGATCATCATGTTTCTATAATATTCTGTCCTTTCTTTGAAGCTGCCCAGAATGTGGCAGAATATGTTTGCTGCCAATGCTAAATTGTCTGATTTTTTTGTAGTAGTAGAAGTTCAGTGGCCTACAACTAATTTATTCAATACTTTAGATAGTTATGAACCATTGACACTCTTCTACAAAAAAAATAAAAGCGTTGGTAGAGTACAACTGCACTTTTGAACCTCGACTGTACCTGACTAGCTGTGAGCCTATAAAACACAGGATTTCTGGATGGTTCGAAAGAGTTACCGGGGCCCTCGCAAAAGAAATATGAAAGAACACAAGTGGGTTTTAGTCAGTAAAAGTCTGACGCTCTCTCTCGCTCTCCTCAGAGCAGAAGAATGTATTTTATGATTTCTCAGATTAAAAAAAAATGGTAGGTTGGTTGGTTTTTTAGATGTGAGTGCTAGCAACCCTCGTGAATTTATACATAAGTACACACATCTTAAGGTATAGTGTTGTGGCTGATAGTTGGTACTGTTACCGGTAGCGAATGGTTACAAATGTGCTAAGTTGTGTCTGGATTAGCGTCGTTTAGATATGTTGCTCGCCATTGCTAATCTACAGTTTCACGAATAGGTTCAGCGAGTAGCTCGAAGATTAGTTTTAGAGTTATGTTACTTCGAGGAAAATCCTGGAGCAGCTTCCTTAATTTATCTTCCTAGAATATGGTGGCGGCCTTATGAAACCCTAAAATGTAAGTATTGGAAAAGCCAAACAGACGAAGATACATTGTCGAGGGTTAGTACACTGTAGCACTTTATTATTATATACACATATTCTTATGTATGTGGTGTGGGCGTTCGTGATTCCTTCACATTCAAACGGCTGAACGGTTTTGGATAAACTTTGACACCATAGGAATACCATGAATAGCACATATTTATGACACTATACCGGAAGTACGTTCTCTTGGAATAATTGTCTACTATCAAGCGGGTGAAGTCGCTGGATTAGTCAAATATAATTATGATACTGTCAAAAGGCTGAATATATACAATCAAGCAGGCAGAGGGAGGGCACATTGCTCACAGAACAGATGGTCGATGGAGGCAAAAGGTTCTAGACGACGGGCGAGTGGCGAGTGACGACCGCGTACTTTAGAAGGTTTTCCACAAGAGGATCGATTCCCGGGACCCACTATTGAGGGTCACGGGAATCCGATGGATGCGAGACGCACAGGTCCGGTCATTGTAACAACACTTCGGAGAGGCCAACAGATGATGATGACGTACAACCAAACTGTTAAAGATTTTACATATCATGTCTAATGTCGATTCAAAGTCAGCAACAGCAGGGATCCAGCCGGGTCGAAGCTTACTGGGGCCAGGGTTATCCGAAAGGGAACTCGGGCCCCGGTATGAAGGCTAGAAGGAACGGGGTGGGATTTTAGTCAGTAAGAGTCTGACACTATCTCCCGCTCATTTTCATTTTTAGTTTAGTTTTCATTGGATGATTTTTCCCGCCATAAAAAAAAAAAAAACTAGAACTGGTAATAAAAACGGCCTGACATAAAATATAAACTTCCGCGTCTCAAGTATGAGGAAAGAGAAATGAAGCTACAATGATACACCGCGATTGAACCGGAGTACAGATTCATAAAATATCACATAGCTAGGTATACGATGTCGCATCTGAATAGATCAAAGTGAAATTGAGGGCGCGCGGAGGCGTTTCCGCGCTGTCTTATGTTTCCTGTGAAGATATAAATTTCCATTCAAAAGCTAGTAGGTACTGGCAAGTAACGTCACTAACAGTATGAAATGCATTAAATGAGCCATGTACGGGTAATGTGTTACTAATGTCGCGTAATTTTAGCATTCCAGTGAGTGACATTGTTACGTTGTTGTTGTTTTGTTACAATTAGGATTTAGGATAAAATACATGGGATTTTTTTTTGTTTTGAGGTATGAAATCATCAAATTATTTACTTCTCCCGCTCTGGGTGGAGTGAGATAAAGAGTAAGGTTTTTATTGACTAAAATGTATGTGTTTTCCATGTGTTTTAGATGTGAGACGTACAAGAGCGTTCGATGTGGCGACACTTGGGTAAGTTTATGTCCAGCAGTGGACAGTGGTATGTTTATGGTCTGAAATGATAATGATGATGTTGATGATTGGTTGGTTGGTTGGTTGGTTGATGTTGGGTTGGTTCAGCTTACTTGGTACTAATTTTCGTCAAAATCGCTTCAGTAGTTTAACCATAAAAGCTTAACACTTATCAAATCATAAATAATATTAATTTAGAAACTGACCTAGACCTTGACAAAGACCTATGGGAAATAGATTTCGGTAAAAGATTTAGATAAGTTTCTGATCAATAAACCCTGGCATATTTTAGTATTTTTTTTTCTGCCCGATTGCACAACGTAGACTTTTATTAATGTTACTCATACATTAGTTAAAGTCTACTTTTGTACATTTGGGCCTTAAATTGAAATAAATAAATAAAACTCTCTTTTATTTCTTCATAAATACTTAAAATAGTATTGTTCAAGAGCCTTTATAATATGCATAATGACGAATCCAGTTTGTACAAACATACCGAGATACATTTTAGTATTCCGCTAAGCCTCAATACTGCGTGCATTTGTCATGAGGCCGTCAGAAACAATGTCTAGACTGTTTGATTTACTATTGTTATTTCATTTCTCGATCCTAGCTAGTTAGGCACAGCGTTACAACGTCAAGGTTAGGTACCTCTATATCAGAGATGTTATGAAGCTCTGTATCCGTAACCGAAAGATTTATATAAGTTTCGGATTATTTACCATGGAATTATTTAAAATTAATATAGTTTCGGATAGTTTATTTATTTTATTTTGCTCTTTAAACATTAAATGTAAAGGAAAAAAATACGATCTTAAATTTAAATGCACCATCAACTTCAAGAAGAGCACTATTTAATACGCCTTAATAGCTAATGTAGAACAAAACAGTTTCGGATAACCACTTTTATCCGAAACCATAAGAAACTTCTACATCGGTCTATACATATTTATTAATTTGTTTCTTTATTCTACACCTTAACTTATGGGTAGGTACATAAAAATAACCCTATCGTGTATTTAGGAAATATAACAGTATATTATTTTTGTCGCAAGCAAAGACTAGAAATAAAAGTCAAGTCATGCTAACTATCTTTTATAATTTTAATATCTGTAATCGAAACTATCCTAAAGTAGCGGATAACTCGAAATAATTTCATATCTGTAACTGTATTTTTCGAAACCCGGTATTATTTCTATATCCGTATCCAGATCCGAAAATACATATCTATAGTATCTCAGCTCTATATTTACCAAGTTTTATATTACAAATATTTGCTCCAATACCAAGTTACTCGATCGTCAAGTTCACTACGCTACGCAAGTTTGACCGTAAGTATTTTAATTTCGAAGTTACAAAGTTCTTATTACGATTGCGTTACTAGCAGCCATATTGTTTGCAGAAGAATTGAAAACGTGAGGTGACAGTACAATGGAGTGGTTTGAGAGAGATAGGAGGCTGTGCCGTCCACTCAGTAAGGTAGCATTGCAATAGGCGTAGCAGTTTATGGCAATTTCTCTTTCGAAATGAAACTGCACGAAATTACCACAGGGCTGCCCGAGTAGTGGGTAGATAGAAACAAATGCGAAATAGGAATAGAAAGACTACACATTTTTTTTGCGCAGGAATTATTTATATGTCTTGATTCTGCTATTACCTTTCTGCTATCGAACAAGCCGACGTACGGCGAGTGTTCACCATTAAATTGTTAACAACGACTAAGCGTATCGCTTCGTCTGGAACTGGATAATCGGCCTGAAGTGTTCTACCCATCCGATTATGATTTAGGAATGTTCAAGGCTAAAGAGAACCTATTCACTTTAGCCTTAATAAACTAGTGCGATTTACCATCTTCAATACCATCAGTATCACTGTTTACCATCAAGTGGGATCCCAGTCAAGCAATAGTTAATATTATTGAAAAAAAAAAACGGACAGAAATATATTTGACAGAGCAAATGGAACAGAAAATTTAAATGTACAATCACATAAAATGAAATGTACACGAAAGCGATGATCGTATCAGTCAGACGGCATTAAAAGATTCAGTATTTCAACCGTATAATGTTACATTACGCGCGTAATCTTACTACAAAATAAATGAAACATGCTCTCCGTCCATTACCGACTATGTAAGTAGCATTTACTTAATGTAAGTGCCACTTTGATATCATAGCTACCGTCATAATGTTCTCGCCTTATTGTAGTTATCAAAATGCACTAAAATTAACGTTTAATGATCACTCTACAACCTGTGGAGGCTGTTCATGAGATATTATTATGATGGCCGCTGACATCAAATAAAATCCATTAAAAAGCTGTAACTATGAAAGCAATGGCCTATATAATATGAAGAGTACAGGGTTATGGCAGTTATCTCCGACTATTCGATAGAAGATTGTTATTCTTAATCTACATGATTTTACCTTCAGGCAAATAAACTCGATATGCGTGAACGCGGTTATATATCCCAGCATTATTTCTTGATAGCAATCTCATCAATCATTAACGTTTATTAAGTTTATCGACTAATTCTTTTCTACATAAAGAAATAAGTAGCAAAATTCTGGTATCAGAGATAAATCTACCATCATCGCCTAATCTCCAACTAAGCTCTGTGAAGTGTAATTTTCAATAGGCATTTACAAAAAATCCACCGTCACTTGCTACTTATACCGCGGATGTAGGACCCCTGTCACGATCTAATGAATGCAATTACGGGGCCCTAAAAATAATTGTGCACAGCACGTAAAATAGCTCCGTCGGACATTCACATCTCGCACAAAAGAGCTGTTAGAAATCGGCTTTTCAAAGGGGGTCAACGGCCCGCGACTGTTCAGGATATGCACATAGACAAAACGTAGCGCGACAAAGCCTGGCGTATCTCCGTCGACGCTAAATACTACGCACTCTTTTTCCAGTGTCGCCTTACATGTGTCGTATGACAAAACCGCAGTGTTGCAGTTTGCAAGTGATGCGACATACGATGCCACGAATACGGTGTCGTTGTCGCCTCGCGAAATGTCAAGCTACTCACTACAGTTTCCGTCTCATTGCGTTTCGTTGTTACAGATGTTCATTTGACATTTATTGATACTCTTGTATTATGTTTTTTAGCTCCGTCTGAGTTCGTGCGAGCAAGGCTCTTATATTTTGAGTACTTAACTTACGACCAAGGAAAAGTTTTTTGATGCCTGCAAACATAATGAGACAAGACGTCATGTATTTATATATTAAATTTTGGCTAAGTCCTGAAAGTAATACCTAACTTTGTAGTGTCATCTAAAATTATTATGACACATGTATCTTCAACTAATTTAAACTTGTCGGTATGTTAGAAGGAAAGTACGTATTAGTAAAACAAGATGATACAAAGTTTAATAATACTAGATTAACCTCACATCATAACAATCCGTTTACTTTAGAACTTTGGTAATACTAGCTACTAACCTGTTTTCCTCGTATAGTACATTAGGTGAGATGTAACATATGTATCTACTACTAAAATACTATTACCACTACTACTACTACTACCATATGTTTCTATGTTATTATGGAATGCACTTTGAAGGTGATATTGTCAATCCTAGACCTTCTCGGAGCGTGGTTAAGGCCAGGTACTACTAATTTTGTTCTCTTTTGAGCCTCTGGAAATTCACAAATATAGAAGAAATTACCATGAAAAAATATTTGATTAAAATTGACAAAATGACCAACCGCTAAGCAAAAATCAAAACAAGATATAAATTAGTTGAATCGATAAAATCTCGAATCAGACCCTAACTTAGGATTTCAAACGTGTATATCTACGTGATTACGCTATGGAAATATTTGAAAGTTACATAAAATAATAAAGCATGTTTTTTAAAAGGGTCTGGCCAAAAACCAAAATCTTAAACCCGTTGTATGCCTAAATGTGGATCCACGCGAGACACAATAGCTTTTTAATTGTGTCTCTAATTACGGCATACGAGAGGTTAATAGTGGCGTATGTTTTTTTTTTAACAAGAAATAGTTTTTGCCCGCAGCTTCGCCCGCGTACTTAAAATATAGCCTATGTCACCCAGAAATAAAGTAGCTTTCGATCGGTGAAAAAATTTTAGCAATCGGACTAGTACTTCCAGAGATTACCTCCTACAAACTTTACCTCTTTATTATATTAGTGTAGATAAAGTCGCGGTTACGGGGCCGCGAAATCGATATAGACCCGGGCAAAACCCTTACAAGATACTCTGTGACTACAACCGGCTCTTAAGAGACGGAAGATTATTCTGAAATGTTTTTACTTGAGATAGGTACGACGTGACATGAGTTGGTACTTCTGTTTCTCAATCATGTTGGGATGGCTGAATGAACATATTTCTAAAGATGTGGGTAGCATAATGCAATTATGTATATGTACCAACTCACTTAACCTAAACTAAACGCATATTATGGGCACGTCTGAAGGCACAGCAAAGATTTGTCATCATCACCTTCCTACCGTTTTACCATTCTATTGTTGAAATGCTAACTGTCAACTACTAGGAAATAAATATTAAGTTATATTTTATAAATGTTACCACATTTATAAATGTATTTAGTTTTATATATTTTTACACTGATACTAATTTATTATAATTTAATACAGATGATAGTAACTGTAAAGGAACATAAAATATTAAAAGTAATATAAATATATCGTTGTAATATTGTATAAAAAAAGCAATTATCTAACTTTTATGATCATAATTACATTAAAAAAAATTAATGATGATTGTTTTTCGCTCTTTAATGCATTCTACATTGCATTGTATAACCGGATAAGTAATTTTATTTGAATACTCCTGATTTTCCCGAAACATGGTTCTTCGAGCCGGATTGCTGTCGACTGGTAATAAATATACTAAAAAGACTGGCGGCATGGCAACGCTGTATAGCAATGTTTAAACTGTCCAATTTTTATTGTATGTTTAAAATTGTGTGTACAATAAAGAATGTTTATCCTCCATCCAAGACCTCTGTAAAGCCTACTCTTGAGTCACGCGAATTGTCTATTTAATAACTTGAAAATAAATTGCGATAGCTTAAGCATATTAAGCTTTTTTGCTTTTTGTTGTAAAAGTTGTATTTTGAATATTGGATTTTTATGATACCCTCATTGTATTTTTGTTAAAATAAGAAAAATGTAGTAGTTTTTAATCCAATGGCTGTTCGTGTCATTGTGTAGAAAGTTTGAAATAGATTTTATTGTTAACATTTAGATGATAAGTAGAAGTGTAACTGTACTGTATTTATATTGAAATAAAGTTTATTTATTATTAGTTTTAATTATTCGTATCTAACAATATCGTTGTGAATTTATTTTAACTAGGTACTGCTGACACTGGGTACACTAACCTAACCGAATCCTGATGAATGATGGAGCCAAATGGTTCTGTAGCGGCGGCCGCGCAGCGGAAGACGCAGCGTTACAAAGCCTCCTACAAGATGGACCGAAAACCTGGTGAGAATCGCAGGAACGCGCTGAACTTGGGCTCTCCCAAGTATCGCCACTATGTCCAACAGTGGATATCGTTCGGCTGAAATTATGATGATGATGACTGAGATCAGTCTCTCTAATAATATAACTCTATGTTACTTGTAGAAGATATTTCCAATACGCGATACTACATATCAACGGTCACATAAACAAAAAAAAATATATATTTCATTACTAGGCCATTAGGAATCTATATCTACAATTCTATAATACATACGTATGTATGTATATTCGTTCAATAAAAACATTCAGACCATTTTTTCTGAGTGATTATTAATCCGGAAATGAAAAATGTATAAAGTATGGCATCGCTAATCTGGGATTACGTATGTTAAAACTCCAAAACTTTTTTGGGGTCGGATGATGGAAGTGAATATTTCAGATTCGAAATAAAATATGCGAATGAAAACAGAAACGTGGAGAAATATTAGGTATTGGTGAAAATAAATGGTAACTAGTGAAAAATGTGGTTATTGCAAAACCTTTCGAATATGACTATGAACTTACTGGCTTTTTCCTCTTGTTTAATAAGCATTAAAATTAAGTTATTAATTTAAACGTCGTACGGCGAGTATCCATCCTTACGTTTTTGAAACCTCAACGGCCTGGATTAAGCGTTTCGCCTCGTCGTTTATACCGCGTACATCGAAGGACTGAAACGATTTGTCTGCTGCGGTCTTCCGTCCGATTATAATTTGGGTGTCTTTAAGGCTACTGTGAATGGAGTCATGCACCTCACCATCAACGATTGTATGACTGCTAACCATCAGATGGGATCACAGTCAAGCACTAGTCTGCATCGATTAAATCTTATGTGGTTTATTATAAACCCAATGTATTGTTCTTATCCGCCATAAATGGCAAAACATGCAGATCTACCTGTTATTTTAAAACCTTGCACATATTATTTGATGTAAGTATCTTCATCATCATCATTTCAGCTGACAGTACGTCCCCTGTTGGACATAGGCCTCCCCCAAGCGTCGCCACAACGATCGGTACTTTGCGGTTCGCATCCATCGGATTCCAGCAACCCTGACCAGGTCATCGGTCCACCTAAATATACTCATGTTTTACATTCTAAACTGATATTAAAAGAGGTAAAGTTTTATTTTATTTGCAGGAAGTAATCTTTGAAAATACAAGACCAATTGCTAAAATTTTTTCATCGATTAAAAGCTGCTTTATTCCTGAGTGACATAAGGCTATACTTTATGCACGAGGGCGAAGCTGCGCGCAAAAGCTAGTAAAATATATTCTGCAAATTGAGAAACCGACAAATCACATTAAATTTAAAATAAAAACAGTAATAAACTAAGTTAACAGTTAAACTCACGATGTTGTCAACACTTTTACTACAAAAGCTGGGTTATTGTTAGTATATGACTTAGCATTAAACTTCTCTTCTAAAGAACTTTCGAACGCCTTTCGAGTGCGTTCAATAATCGTGGTTAGTCAGAATGGTGTTGAGTCTGGCCGACCGTAACGGATTATGTCACCTGATCCTAAGCTTCCTCGTTTATGTCAATGTGGATTACCGATGTCATCAAGTTGTGTGTTGATCTATTTGAGGTTTAAAATTCAATTATACAACATTAGTTTTAGTATATATATATGCGAAACACGAAACACGTGACTAGTATTTTTATGTTAAGAATTTAGGTATAAAATTTCATAACTATATCATGAAAAATCGCAAAGTTTTAAGTTTATTATGCCCGCAAAAATACATTGTCACCGGGCCATCTAGAGGGCTGTTTTGCACTTGCACCCAGCTGTTTGTTGGCTCCTAATGCCCGCTATTATGTGCCATGATCTGTGTTGTACTTTAGTGTCGGTGGTGTCCAACTTGTGAGCTTTTTAAATATTTTTTGTAAAAAATGTAACATGGTGTAAAATATAATTTGAATCCATTCAGTTCCTGATTCTGAAGAAACTATATTCAGGTTTCGCATTTAACTAAAAATAATGTTGTATATTAGTCATTTATGTACAGTCAGAGGTACAAAGTGCAGTAGCACTGTACCTAAACCGAAGTGTCTATTTCTTTGTAGAAGAAGGTCAATGGTTCATAACTGATTTGTAGCACAGAATCTAAAGTATTAGGTAAACTAGTTGCGGACCATTGAACAACTACTACAAAGTGTTTTAAAGACTTCAGAATCAGTGGAGTGCAACTGCACTTTTGACCTCTGACTGTGCCTACGTGGTCTAGATTTGCTTGTGTCTGAAAAAAGTACCTACTTATAGTCACCGAAATGTAACAAAGATACCTTTTTTGAAGTGGACAATTTTCAAATAATTACTTCCGCTCTGGATGGAGCAACTGGATGTGTCAGACTTTTACTGACTAATCCCTACGTGTGTTCCTTTAACTGCTTTTTGCGATTCAGGATCATTCTCATTCTCGCAGGCTTGATCAATAACACACACGTAAAATAAAACAGTCACAGTTTTTCCAAATATATTTAAAAGAAAAATATCGAAATGTGGCTTTATTGTAAGTGATATTTTCAATGTAGTATATATTTAATGTCTTGGTTTTCAATACAGGCTTAAGTTAATCTAATGTGATAAGGGATGAGACTACAAGTCATTCAGTCAGTCATATCGATGCTGTCAGTATTTATTAGAGAACTTTCAGCTTCAGTTATTTCGTTACTGAAATTGATCAATCGTGTTGAAATGACTTGGAATTATTAACTATGATGGTTGGTTAATAATTAAAATTTAAATGATTAAGTAAGATATTGTAGCGACATCAATGACGCCACATAGGAACTAAAAACTTCAAAATCCTGCATGGCTGACCGATGATCGCCGTATTACAGTTCTCCGCGCGATTGGAACATTTACAACAGCCCGAAATCATCTATCGGGAGATTTCTGGACTAGACACAACATCTGTCTGGTCGGAAAACCATTATTCCGCTTAGGTATCTCACCTCCAAAATATTGTAAAAGAAGCCTGATTAATTTCAAATCAACCAAAAATATAATAGCGAAAAGAATTTGTAATATGAGGATCATAATTATTATGAAGTGTGTGTATTTTCTAAATGCCTAAACAAAGATTGTAAAACAATATTGATTCGATAGAAAAAACTATCTACAACGAATACGTAAATTAAAATAAGCTACATTGTTGGTTTCATATTTACGTTACTAAGAATTTGCAAACGTTTGCATGTTTCAATTACAAATATATTGTATCAAAATGGGTGCAGCGCAATTGCTTGATAACGTACTGCGCCGTAAGTTCGGGGTAGCTTGCTGAACAAGCCACGATGTAGTGGCGCATCGGAAGTGTTAACATTCAAGATATTAGAGACCTTATTTCACAAGTCATAAAGTTGTATTTCAAAAAGTTTCCTAAGCTAAACGATGTTTGTATAATGTTCTCTGTTTGACTTCACGGCAGTCACAAACAAACCAAGTTTCGACACTGGTGCTCCTCGATTTTATTTGTATCGTGTGTGTTTAATATTAATTGGTTCGGTCGATCTCTGACGAATTGTAGAGTACAACAAAGAACCGTGACCAATCGGAACAAGGAAAATTGCCTAGAAGTAAGAAAACGACATTTTAATAAATTTGTAGGGTTCCATACCTTAAAAGGAAAAAACGGAACCCTTATAGTATCATCTTGTTGTCCGTCCGTCTGTCTATAAAGACACGTCCCGTTTTTCTCGGGAACGCGCGGATGTAAAACCATATAGTTAAGTCTACGGTCCTTTGAACCTGTGAAAAAAGATATGGCCGTTTATGTTGCAAAAAATGTATATTTCGACGCTCAAGGGAACCAAAAATCTGTACTTCCTGTTGATTCAGAATCCTGAAATTTTGCATAAAGCGAGAAAACCACAAGTATAGGAATAAATAGGAAAACAGAAAATTAATTGCAACGTCACAAAAAAAAAAAATTACGATTGGTAAAAAACTTCGAGACTCCAATCAGGAATTGAACCCTTTACATAGGTATGTTTCTACGGAAACCTCAGGCCGCGAGTCCGACTCGCACTTACCCAGTTTTTTGATCGATTCGTTGTTTGAGATTCAAATACAGATTTTTTTTTCCATCGACCATAAATATAGACGTTATTTTTATGTATTCGTACAAAAATATCAGACTAGTCTGCCGATCGCGTTGGAATATTTAAATAAAAACTTTGGTTGAGGCAATTTGGAAACAGTCGAAATATATAAACGTCCCATTGTTATCGCAGTTTTTTCAGTAAAGTCACACGATAGTATTTTTATGTTCAGATTGCGAGGGTTAAGTGGCTCGCTTTGATGATCCTATTTAAATTGTAATTACGATACAGTGATTTTGAAGTAATGGTAGTTTTCGAGCGTTTTGCAGTGTTGCAAACCGCATGCAGTGGTAATCTGATCGGCGGCGGGTTCGATGTAAGAGACACCGGGCGTCGATCCAGTGGCCTCCATGCCTACTCGCCACTCTCCAGTTTTACTTCACTTCAACAACTTTTTATTCGTATTGACAAATCATGTTTTGTGCAAGTAAAAAAAAAAACCGGCCAAGAGCGTGTCGGGCCACGCTCAGTGTAGGGTTCCGTAGTTTCCCGTCCGTCACAATAAGTGTACCCACTTACGAGTGTAAAAAAATGCTTGCATATACGATTACACTACAAACTTAGTCCAGAAATTATTTTGTACAACCATTTTGTCTTTTTTGTACAAAAACTGTTCTTTCCATCAAGTTCAAAATAATTTTCCTAGAAAGTCCTTATAAAGTTCTACTTTTCAGATTTTTTTCATATTTTCTAAACTTATGGTTCAAAAGTTAGAGGAACACATTGTTTTTTATTTTTGGAGCGATTATTTCCGAAATTATTGACATTATCAAAAAATGATTTTAGTAAACCCCTATTCATTTTTAAATACCTATCCAACAATATATCACACGTTAGGGTGGAAATTAAAAAAAAAATCACTTCCCACTTTACATATAGGGGGGCTACCCTAATAAAACATTTTTTTCCAATTTTTATTTTACCACTTTATCGGCGTGATTGATATACATATTGGTACCAAATTTCAGCTTTCTAGTGCGAAAACGGTCACAGAGATTAAGCGAGGACGGACAGACATGGCGAAACTATAAGGGTTACTAGTTGACCCAAAAAAGCTGAGCTATAATTATGAAATGAAAGTAATTGAATACTGTTATTGATTTGATTTACGCCTAAGGAGCGAAGCGATTCCGGCTCTAGATTGATAGTTCAGTGTGGTGGGATAATTGCGATCTATGGGCTTGTACGAGTTTACCGTAGGGTTTATTGTTTATATTTTAATTTAATTCTGTCAAAGTATAAGCTTTGAATTCGATTGAAGGTGACTTTAGCTATACAACTTACCACAGTTAGATTTGTTAACAATACAATTTTTTTTGATTATAATCAATAAAATCTTTTTACAAATAATACAACCGCTTTCTTTACCTGACCTATAGATAGAATGATAGATACACATCTAATTTTTAATTTGTACAAATACTTAAAGGGCTCATTAGAGAAGGTATTGTTATTATTTAAGTAAAGTTTCAATAAATAATATTGAGTTAGAGCGTTTGTTTATATCCCAAAATGTCACTCAATTTAATTAAATATTGTATAGGCTATTGATTATAAATTAATGAATGGCGATAAAAGTGGAAAAACAATTTTCTAGTAACAATTGTTATGAATGATTGATCTATTAATGAATTTACCAATTACAATTTTTTTTGTAGTAAGTACCCACTTAGAAGAAAAGAAGAAGCGAGGTAAACGAGGCAGATCTATAGTAAGGAATCTGTTGAATATAACCATTAAAACCATGTAGGTATAGCCACAGTAAATCTTGTGACGACTCCATTAAACCTAAATTGTTCTAATACGAACGTTCCGGTTCCGGGACCTTTCAACCTCATTATTCGATATTTCTCGTATATACCTATTACGTTTGGAGTGTTCCCTCAATTTTTCATGAATTCAGTAATCAGTCCAAAATTTTAATAAAAGTGGAACCAATTTGGACCGAATAAGTTAATAATGACGGAGTTCTAAAACCTCCTAATGATTTTGTCGTCAGCATCAGTTAAAAAGGTAACAAATTCGTCAATTATACAGTTCCATTTGAAACGTCTGCGATATCATTAGGCGATGGTATCCGCGATTCGAACATAATGTATCCGTGTGTAACGGCAGTGTCCAACGTAAATGGAAACAAAACGTGTGACGCGGATAAACTGAGAATCCGGTCCATTGTTCTGCAGGGAGACAAGTGATACATTTGTGGACATATCTCGCACGTACGGGGAAACCCTTACACACCTTCCGACACGACTGAATCCTACTGTCCTGCTGGTTGTAATAAACGTTCCGATTTTTATTGGATAGTGAAAATAATTTCAGAAGAAAAAAAGTAAGCGACTGTTTCCGGGTTTTTACAGAAAACGGCAAGGAAATGCTAAAAATGATTGACGCAATGTTAGAAGTACATCACACACCATAATGCGGGTACATCATTATGCGTATCTAAGGAGTGGAATTCCCTGCTGGAGTCTTGTGTTTTTCAAATAGCTGCAACCTAGGGGTCTTTAAGTCAAGACTGGGTAGATTACTTCTAGGCAAGTGCTCCGTCGTCGGCCGCATCATTTGCTTACCATGAGGTGAGATACACGTAATATAAAAAAAAAATATTGTCGACTTGCTGGTATTTATGTTCAGTGTTATTTATGTTCAGTGTGATACCAAAGGCGGATATGCAAGTAAATAACCATTATTTTATTTGGTAAATCCAGAAATAAATATCAGTAGTTTAGTATTTATTCTTACCTTTCAGTTTTCCGTAATTCTTAATACTTTCCACGCGTGCTTCAAAGAGGTGTCAGCAAAACCGTAGGTGCCCAGCAGGGTCGAAGCCTATTAAGGCAATGGTTTGTGCGACAGGTAACCTCGGTACCCTGGCACGAAGTCAATGAAGAACATAGTAGTGGGTTTTAGTCATCGGATCTATGTCGATTTCGCGTCCCCGCAGACAGCGGATTTATTTTTATAGTAGCTTTTGCCCGCGGCTGCACCCGCGTACATATACATATAATAATACATACAATATAGCCTATGGTCACTTAGGAATAAAGCAGCTTTCTGTCGGTGAAAATATTTTAGCAATCGGACCAGTACATTCAGAGATTACCTCCTACAAACAAAAAAACAAACTTTTTTATATTAGTGTAGATAAAAAAAAAACTGGGCAAGTGAGAGTCGGACTCACGCAGTGAGGGTTTCGTGCAAACTACAATTTCCGAATGGAGTCTCGAAGACTTTTCCGAATAGCAAAATATTTTTTTGTGACCTTTTTTGTACCGGCCGTATCTTCTTTATTCATTAAATAAGAAGTTTGATTTTTGACAGCTTGAAGGGACCGCAGACCTGAGTATATGGTTTTAATTTCAACTCGACACGTTCACGCGTTCTCGAGATAACGGGTCTTGACAGACAGACAGACAGACAAACAGACAGACAGACAGACAAACAGACAGACAGACGGACGGATAACAAAGTGATCCTATAAGTGTTAGCGATACCTGCATTTAAAAAAAAAAAAATTTAAGTCATAATATTACTGCTGATTCTGACAGATATTGGAAGGTAGAAAAATAGCGACGGCGGCCATTGTGAATTGAAACGTTAGACCTAACAGTTGTGATACTCATACGTATTTATGTAAAACTAGAAATAGTACTATCACGTAATTAAAGGATTTCAGGAAGTTGAAGGCTTTGTACCTATTAATTTACCTGACACCGCTCACATAAGGGTTCCGTTTTTTTCCTTTTGAGGTACAGAACCCTAAAAACAAGCATTAAGCAAGCCTAACTTTGAAATATATTTGTCATGGTGTTCTCTTTTATATTTGTGGATTTCCAGAGGTTTAAAAATAAAAGTTTAAGACCTTTCCTTAATTATAACGTTGATCGTATTATGTAAAAGCATGGGTCACCACGGAGGTGGTCAACTGAACGGAATGATAGTGTGAGTAATGGGAGCCGTCCGGCGATGACGTCACTCATTCACAGCGGCTCGCGCCAGTCAACAGCGTTTGTCAAAAGTACCCTCGTTTTGTAGAACCGTTTCCGGTGACGTATTGTGTGGCAGCTGATGCTAATGTGGATAGACATTTTTATTCATAGTTTATGGTGCTTTGTGTTCAAATTAAAAATATATCATATATATAGGACTTTTAAAGCCAGAATTTGCAACTTTTTTCAGTTTTAACAACAAATAAACAATAAAGGTATATATAGGTATAATATATACCTTTAGTCTATTTTTTTTTAGACCAAAAATTTAAATACTGTATTTACGTGCATTTGACAATTTGAAGCCATCAATCAAAGACATGATTGTGCATTTTTGCGTAATCAAAGAACAGTCCAAGACCTCTGAACTGGGGCCAAGGGTTTGCTTTTGAAGGAAAACTCAGCACTGGTATTTAAGGCAATGAAGGAATAGGAGTAGGTTTTTAGTCAGTAAAATTCTGACACACCCTCCCGCTCCGATCAAGAGCGGGAACTGTCATTGGATGATTTTCATATCTTAGAATGAAAAAAAAGCAGATTTACCCTACTAAAAATTTTGGAGTGTTATAAAAAGATGCATCTTGTATTATGATTGTTTGAAAGAGTTACCATGACTTTGGACTGCAAAGGGCTACTGTAGGAATATAGAGGTCTAACCAAGCTCTTAATGCGATCCATATGACGACCTAAACTAAACCTGGTGAGTTTTAAAATTTGACACTCCCTCTCGCTCCTTCTAGAGCGAGAGGAGGTTAATATACATACGTAGTAACTACACACACAGACTAACCAGGATTCTAAACAGACGCGCCTACATGTCTGACATATCACATACGTAGGGCAAGACGTGCCCGCATACTCGGCCTCTGCGGCGCGCCTAAGTCGACTAGCTTAGCGCACATATAGGGTTGCCAACGTCCTGTAATATAAAAGTGTTGTAGTTTATTTTGCAGAGGGGTGTTGAGGGGGGTAGGGGTGTTGACAAACATTAAACTACGCAGAATTACTCTGCTTAGTTTGACTCTGTTTTTTAATTAAACTGAATATAATCCTGCCATTTCTCTATTTTACTGAAATATTTTATGTCACGATCGCAAAGTGGCGGTAAAAGAAAACCATGGCTACATTGAAACTGTTCTGTACTCATAAAAGTATTTTAAGGGCATGCAACTCGACATACATTTTCACTGTTTTTCATACAACCGCTCTTACGCGATTATAACGTTATTACACATTTTTCATGAGATATTTTGGCAACACAGTATCTTGTAGATATTATCTAGGCTTCTATTGAAATCAGTTTATAATTTTAAGTAAAATTAATCCAGTAAAGATCTCTGAAAATCTGTTATAACTTAGACACTTCATAATTTACTCAAATATTTACCTAATAAGTTAAAAAAATATAACAATAGAAGAAGCCTTGCAAATTTAAAAAGATTCAGAAAGACGATATTTTTTTTCAAACACTTTTATGGGTTTTAAAAAAAACGTATTTCTTAGAACAAGTTTTGTGAATTTTTTGAGTAAATTACCGAATCCGAACAGAGTTCGTCAAACATCGCGCTTTTAAGCCATGCTCGATGTTGACGATGGGCGAGTGGAAAAGAAGCCTCTGAAGTCAAGTTGGTTCTGGAAAAAGTAAAATGTGTAAAATGAAGCACCAGGAGCACCCTTCTCCTAATAATGTACTCTTAATATTTCCCTTCTAAAATCAGACACAGGAGGTGCTATAATTTCTTTTAGAAAATAGTTGGCAGCCCTACGCACTCAAGATTCACAAACAATGTCATACATGTATGCATTACAGCACGAATAACTTGATTAATACTATTAATAGTCCAACCATCTATCTGCCTAGCTTTCCGAGGTACGAAGGGATTTTGGTATGAACTGAATGGTCACCCATCCACGGACTGGTCTCGGCAAGGGTTGTTTAAGGCGTATAGTCCCTTAAATATCTGGTCGGGGCTAAATGCACACATAGTTACTCGTATTGACGCCTGCCCTCGAATAGAGCCCAGTTGACCTTTAAAACCATTTTATTTGCGAAATATTGATTAATTTAGATAAATGCTAAGTACATTTTAAAGATAACTAGCCAGCTAACCAGCAACTTTTTGTATAAACATATTTCTAAAGATCGCTTGAAATGAGCAGCAAACTAGCAAAAAAGAATTGTTTAAAGTACATAGTAGTCACACAAAAATGGCTATTGATAATATTATATTAAAATCGAAAATATCCATTTTTTTAATCTATTGACCCAGCCGTTACCGAGTAGCAGGTTTCAGAAAGTCACAACCTTTCGAATACTGTAGACACACTAGAAAGACAATGAGAGAGCAAACGCCGGTGTTCGCTTGGGGTCTAATAAATTAGGGCACTAAATGGGAGCGAGGGCCTTAACCTTAAAGACTGCTTTTTTATTTAGCCATGAGTTTCTCTATCTCAATTACTATAGTTCCACATAAGTCATTAAACGTTTCGGTCATTAAAGGCGGAATAAAGAATTCAATTAATTTTAATTAATCCATTGTATAATAAATCAGTAACTGTGTGAAAACTGTTACAGTTCTCCCTTATTAATTCTTAATTTGCCGTTGTTTGTTATTATGCAACTCTATGGCTTTCGCCGTTTACGTGTGAAATGAGAGTAGTTAATGAAAACTATTGTTGCTTCAGTGTTGCGACCAGCGATGTTATAGATATGTTTCGGATTTGAGAGCGGATACGGGATACAGGAACAATATTATTCCGGTTTTGAATACGGATAAGTAGTTATGTATATGAAATTATTTCGTATTATCTGCTCAAGTTTCGGATAGTTTCAGTTATGGATGTAAGAATTTTAAAATTATAAAAGTAAAACACAAATAGCAAGATTTTTTTGACCGGGTAAAATAAACAAAAACCTAGTGTAACCATTATTTAGACTTCGAAACTATTCGAAACTTTTACATCCGATATGGATATTGTTTTTATTTCGGATATCCGAATTGTGTTTGCAACAAACAGAAACGTAATCCTACACACGATAGGGATTTTGTGTGATATAGTAAAGTACCTACCTTTACTGTAAACATGTTACGGGAAATCTGTATAATTCAGATATTCTATACAATAGAATAGGTAATTTCTTTTTGCGTTCCAAGGTCACGATAACTTTTTCGTACCTACAATCCTTCAGCCCGTATTTAATCCACCATGGATGGTGCTACAATGGTTCGTTTCTGTTTTGATAATTAAAAACTAGTACTAGAACAACAGTTCCAATGTAATAGAGTGTCGCGTGAAACTTAAATGAAGATGGAAATTCGGGAAACACGAATATTATAAACTAACCGAATTTTGTTTTAATGAAATTCGCTGGCTAGCTAGCATGTTAGTGTCAAACTCAGGCTTACATGGTACAAAGTTGGCTGAAATTCATTTACATTGCAACCGTCCGCTTTACGCATAGATACTAGGTAGGTGCAATGTTAGCAAGGGAAAAATAACTTTATTTATTTAAACTTCATGTACAGTTGTGGTACATAGGCAGACTTATACCACGAGGTAAGGCTCGACCGAGATGGGTTCTTCGTTCTCGGCCGAGACCGAGACCGAGACCGAGAATAAAATAATATCTCGGCCGAGACCGAGAGCCGAGAACGAGAATAGAAAAAGCGTGAAATTTTTTTTTTATACTGTTTGCTTTTTAATACACTACTAATTGTTTAACAAAATTAATTGTTTTAATAATCAAAGTTAAATAACATTATATTATAACATAAAAAAAGCAATTTTTCGGCATTTTCGCCCTTCAAAGAATGTCGTCTCTCGTCATACAACTGTCCAGCTTTGCTAAAAAGTTGTTCACTTGCTACGCTAGTAGGCGGCGCAGATAAAAACTTATTTGCTGCGGGCTTAAGCACCTTATAAGGCGACGAAAACCAATACTCAAAAATATTAGCATTTCTTTGCAGTCTTGGCTCTCTAAGAAAGCTTTCTAGCGCTATTTCGATCACAGAGCTTGAACTGTATTCGTCATTGGTCATCGGCTCGTCTTCCAACTCTATCGAATTTTGTTTGAAAATTGCAGCCATGTTTGACGAGTTAGTTGAAGATGCCCATGTCGTCTCACGAGAATCTGATCCTACATTTTCATTGAGAGTGAGAGTCTCGATAATATGAAGTTTGGCTGAGTTAACTTCGCTTTCAGTTAGATATTTAGTTTTAAACCGTGGATCGATCAGTGTTGCAGTAACTAGTGGCAAACAACTTTTAACAAATGAAAACCGCTGATTAAGTGCATCCAGTAGCTTGCTCTTCATCGTCTCTGCGTGATTTCCAATTTCATTATCATCTTCCTGGTCATTAAAGGACTGAATGTTTTGTGTTGGCGCCAATTTTCCATTCAACATTGCCACCAACGGTATTACCACTGATATGGCTAAGCTGCGGCGCGTTGCCACGCGCCGTAAAATTTGAATGCCGATCCGACAATGTTACAATCTCGGTCATGACCGAGAATCTCGGCTATAATTAGCCGAGAACCGAGACAAGTTTCTCGGTTGGATTTGTAACCGAGAATGCCGAGACCGAGACCGAGACCGAGATCTCGGTCGAGCCTTACCACGAGGCATTCTCTGACAGTCAAACTTTGGGTCAAAAAGTCAACACTGTGGTAGGTGTGCACAATAAAGAAATAACAGATCCGGAAAGTAGTGTGGTTAATTTTACTGGCGAATTAGAGGGAGTACTACAAGGACTGGTTCGAGGTCTGGAGCCTTACCATGACGTGTTAAAATGTCAGTTGTGCGAGGTAGAAACAGGGACGGAGAGAGCTCCGTCCCTATGAGAGTGTATTGACACTCTATATAGCTCCAAACCTTTAACAGTTCAGTTTAGGTCATCAAATGGATTGCTTTAAGCGCTCGTGGTAGGACTTCTGGAAAGATTTCATCATCATCATCAGCCTTTTTAATGTTCCCACTGGGACTCAGGCCTCCTCTCTAGAAGAGGGAATGGGCCGTAATCCACCACGCGGGCCCAGTGCGGGTTGATGGGTGAAGATTTGAAGGAGACCATTGCCTAGCAGTGGGCTGTGGAACGCTAGTAAACGCTAGAAAAAGAAAAACAAAAAAAAAAATTAGAAGGAAATGATTGGCAAATATTGATGTAATTTAGAAAATGTCTAGACTTAGAGTCATAAACATGGTTCTCGAATGGGTGTTGCACGCACACAGCGACTGCACAATGGGCCCTTCGTGGACTCCTCGTGTGGCTGTAATTTGGCTGTTGACAGATTTACAAGCTGCATCTCTCGAACGTATCGAATGCGGTCGCTGCCACAGCTATAGAGTTACTGGATGGCCTGCACATTTTACGAGAAGCGTGACTCAAGCAGCCATCGTTGATCGTCCCGATAAAACACATAAATTATAAGATAATCAACGCTTTAAATCAAAATATTAAGATAATCGTGCTTAATGATTTTCATTAGCAGTAAAAGGTTTTGGAAATGATAAAAAAAATACTTAATTTACGCTGTTGGTTTCGGGTTGAACTTGAATGAAATATGTCGGAACAAATGCGAAACGGAAACAAACAAAACTTGAACTCGGTTAAAAATAGTGATAATTTAATATTATGGTTACATAGCAACTCATATAATATTAAACTTTAATATGTTTTTTTTTTAACTTTAATATGGGTAAAGAAGGTTAATGGTCTAATTCTCTACAATGACCGACCAATGGTGAATATCGAAAAGAAATGTGGAAGACCAATGAAACGATGGGCTGGTCTGATGATATCATTCAGGTGGTAGGAAACGAATGTACGAATGTATACATTCTGGCAAAAAACGAGAGAGAGTTATGGTAGAAGATGGAAAAGGCCTATACCCATACACTGGTCCATATTTCAATTAAAGCTATTACTGACACTTAGTCACAAATTACTAACAACATTTAAAATGTAAGCTTAAAATTAGTAATATGAAATAAATTACTTTATTATGATTATATTAGGTGCTGGCTTTACCCGCGTACATAAAATACAGCCTATGTCACTCAGGAATAAAGCAGCTTTATTGGTATAATACAGTGGAATCGGACCAGTACTTTCAGAGACAAATAAAACAACAAACTTTACCTCTTTATACTCGTAATAGGTACTAGTGTAGATGGGTGAAGGAATATCTACTCATATTAATACAAGCGCGTAATCTTCATAGCCTATTTCATTATGATTAGATTCAAATATGTTGCAAAAATTCGTTAGTGTCATTTTATATACCAACATCTAGAACAGGCATGAAACAAACTGTCTACCTATTGTACAATTTCCATCTGACATTGCGAGTTCAAATCGACGTCGCTCTAAACTCGTCAATCGTACTCGACACTTATTACGACGCGGGGCGTGCCTATCGACAGACAGCGATCGATCGCAGCTTAATTATGTGTCGATAGCATACCGACCGATTGATTCCATCGATCATCACTATCTGTGCGATTGATTGTTATTTTAAATCGATTCACGCCTGTGCACCGAAGGCTAGTGACGTAATGATTTACACGTTTCTAAAGAGCACAAGCTCACTGCTCACTGCCCTTTCTAGTGTAAATTAGGTTTTTGTTTATATGGTGTACCTGACTGAAGCAATCACCACGAATGGTAGAGATCACAGCGGCAGATAAATGCAGTAATGTGAAAATATTATCTAGTATACTCCATAAAATTTCCTTTCGAAATCTTCGGTTGACTGTTGCCTACATCTTCACCAATCAGGTTTCGTTTTTATGGTGTCACCTAAGGGCATAGTATCACGATTTATATGTATATCTACAGTAATTTGTGGCTAACATATTAAGTGCCATAAAATGATTGAAATACAGGATATGTTTGTCGAACGTAATTAAACGGTCACGTACATATTGGTGGAAGTATTATTGATGTTCGATAATTAACATTAGGGTTGTAATTAACAGTGTGTAAAATGTGAACGTTTATTTGGGGGGTTGAAAAAAGAGTACAGGTTTTTGTTATGTTAAAACGACGGATTCTGAGGTAACAAATATAAAAAAAGTACAACTGAATTGGGAACCTCCTCTTGTTCTTTTGAAGTCGGGTTAAAAGGAAAATATGGAAGATCAAGTGTTTAGGCTGTGAGAATGTTCGAAAGAGTTACCGTGGCCCTGGATTGCTAAGGGCAACTGAAGGAACACAGGTGGGTTTTAGTCAGTAAAAGTCGTAAATAATTTCTATCCTCCATAAAAGCTTATAGTGCCTAGTATTCTAGGAATAAATGTTAGGAAAACTAGGTTAAGATAACAAACGCCTAAATGTAGACATGTTCTGAGGTAGTAAACTAAGCTGTAATAGCTTTAAGTTCAGTTATTATATAATAATATAATGATAGCATTTCAACCTCCAAGGGTTATGATAGGGATGTTATTCCATAAACAGTAGCCATCTGTTGGTGGTCATTAATTATGTCATGGGTTGGATTCGCGACACAGCTTCACGTGAACAATGGAGATTGTATGGGATTTATACATCACTATCTGTATAAATATATAGCGTGTTACCATGCTGATTAAATTCTTTGAAATCATCATTTGGTTGATGATTCACTTACATTATTTCGAGTCAACAGTTGTTAGCTCAAACCTACACGTCTGCTGCTTTTTTATTTATTTAAATTTCATGTACAGTAGTGGTACATAGGCGGACTTAATGCAACAAGGCATTCTCTATCATTCAACCTACTATTGTGTCCGCTCTCTACGTCTCAGGCTTAAGGCTGTCATTTCTAAGTATAAAGATGTTAGATTTAATGTGATTCTTCAGTGTGGTCTGAGATCTAACTAGGGCGCGTTCAGACGACGGTTATGTTCCGCGGGCTACGTCTATCAGCTATTACATGAATGAATAAAGAAGGTAATAAAATGTCGAAGACAAACGCACCTTCAGGCATTCCTAAATTTTAATGTTTCCCTCAAAACATGAGGCAATTTTGCTAAAATAAAGCCATAAAACCTGTAATGTAGCCATAAAACGTATTTTCATGTAACAATGCTTATACTATTCAGAGGAGAAAACCGCATAAGTGCCGAGTCAGTGGTTTTCGATTGGATTCCAATAAATGGACGAACGTTACATTAATTTTATAATGCGCACAAAAGGTAGACATAACGCGTACATTTATATCTAGTCGAGTTAATTCAATTGTAAAATGCCGTTAATATCAATCCGCTACTGCGCATTTCACGGCAATTTTGCGCACAATTTTATTTCATCCGCAAGAAATCTAGACGGCGACATAATGAGTGTAGGTGGTTTCATACATTTGTTAAATAACTCAGTAATACAAGTAAATTACTCTTAATCGTAATAGCGTCTTCCAATAACAAAGGTTTTACATAGCGGGACTCTACTGTTTCACGTGTCAGACAAAAACAAAAAAGAAACTCTATAGAATTATATTTGCCCTTTTGTCCGTTTGTGTAAAACGAATAAAGAATATCTAATGTTTGCCCTACCAAAGGCTATTTCCCTTTTTCGTGAACTCGTTATCATATTTCCCATTTCCTTGGCGTCCCCTATAATTGAGTGCAAATTGTTACGCACCGGAGGTTTTACTTTGTACTTGTTTGATATTGTTTCAGAAGCGTTCTCTGATGTTCTTTCCTGCGGTCAACCAAACATGGCTGTTTCAAGCGCGACGTAGATAATGGTCTTCTAACCGTATTTTTATACCGAAAGATACATATACATACATACTTAAAGCAGTATCAAAATGCCGATCGCTATCGCAGCTTTTTGTCTTCCGCATATCATCAATTAAAATGTTTACACGTGGCTAAATGACGCAAGGCGGATTCTTTGTAACCGGTTTCTACAATAGGTTTGTGGGAGAGTGAAATTCGGGTAGCGCCACCAATTTACTTTGACCTTTCTTGACTTCTTCTATGTTAAGCATTTAGTAATCGAAGCGTTTTATTACTGCTAACGAGAGGTCAGTTCACAATGGCCATGGTGTTTGTAATGATCTTGTCTTCAAGGCGACATCTCGTTTCGAATACAATAAAATTAATAATGCGAGTTTTTGTGTTCCATTCAAGGATTCTGAACAATCATCGCTTTGTGGCTCTCGAGAGTGATCGATATGTACTGAGAATCGCTTGTCAGTCTCAGTTTTGCTATAGAGCGAATCCGACGACGCTGCCAGTTTAAAAAGACTTGAGAAATTGCTTTTGCGACGTTCCTATGTTCTCTGAGTTATTTAGATAAGATCTTTTCACATCAATTTGTGTGTTGTTTTCCTGATTGATGTGAAGTCTGATTTTAAAATATTGTTCTTTGTTCTTGTTTTTGTGTTTTAAAATATTGTTAGTCATGTAGAGTGCCTTGAACTCATAGTTTTTGCCTTCATTTGGCGGTGTCGTGGCCTTGGGCGAGGCTTTGGATATTTCCTCAATTAGCGATACGAGCTACTCTGTTGTTATTTATGTCCAATTTATTTATCATATATTTGTTGTATCTATTAAACAGCTTAAAAGTATTTTATGTAAATTGCCACTACATAAAGATACTAGTGGTGCCCCGTGGCTTCACCCTCGTCTTTGGTTACATAATTATAAACCGATATATTCGTCATGAAACGGGTGAGCCCATAAAAAAAGATTTTTCCAATCCGAGTGGTAGTTTTAGAGATTAATGCGATTAAACAAACATAAAAACTCTATTTTAATTTATTAGTATAAAATAAATACCTATGTTGTAGGAAAAAAAAAAACAAGCTGAACTTATCCCACCTACCAAATATTAAATAATTCTGTCCCTATAATAATAATTAATAATTATATTCCAGATACTTAAGTAGGTACGAGTATTTTATACTGTAAGCTTAAAATAACAATAATAATTTATTTTTTGTTTATTAACTTCATAGTCACACACGAGACTGGGTAACATAATATCGTGTACATATTTGTATAAGATGATTGGTGTTGCATTGCACTAGAGCCAGTATAATTATAATACGTATAAAACCTCTACGGTAAAAAGTTCGAACCAATCATTATTATTAGTTATCCAATTGGGTGCGTCTTGTGGTATTATGTGAAGAGGCATTATGGCATTACCTATTAAGGTCATCGCATAAGTTTAATTTTATTTGATATTGATAGACTTGCGCTTGACCACTATCTCACCATTTTTTCTTTTTTTTTCTTTGTTATGGTGGGAAAAAATCATGCATTGACATCTCCCGCTCTTGGGTTACCCACCTGGGTTGGTGGGTTGGGTTTAACTACCTAAAAAGATGGAGAGGTTGTAGCTATTAGGAAAAAAGACTCCGACAGTGAATTCCACTCCTTAGCTGTACGCAAAATTAAATAAAAGCTTTAATATTGTTGAAATTAAAGTTAACTAAATTCAAATATACAGCTTAGCAGCTCTTTGAAAGCTTCATTGAAAAAGGAACGGAGCTCCGGCTCTCATTTAGAATGCAATGGCGTGAATAAAGGCTGCATGAAATTCATCTCGGTGCATGAGAATGAGAACAGTCCTAACTTCAAAATGATCCAACGTTCAGTTGGAATGTAGAGTATTTTTTTGAATTATGCATCTAAAGGTTAGCGGAGCATTCGTTTCTATTGTTATAGGCATCCGTATCATCTTTGTGCTTTAATATCTATAAGTACCTAGTGCGTTTGAATACGGTCTAAAACGTAGTACGTAATTCAACCATCAATCGATGGAGCCTAAAGCTAGAAATACATTAGACCGACGCACACGTATAAAACGCTTGATTTATACGTAGAACGACGTCACGTGGCGTGGATCAAGTGTAGCTTTACAAGTCTAGTTTCCATATAAAATGTATGAAGACCGATGTGCCCAGATCGGCGTGCGTGGCATATATGCGCAGTGTAGTTCTGCTTAATATTAGAAGAAAAAAAAAGTCCGGAGCAGAAAAAAAGTTCGAGGCCTTGTTACGAGCTCTTTCGCGATTCTTTTGACGACCTAAACTGAACTGTTAAAGGGTAGGGGCGTTATATAGTGTTCAGCACCATCCTACTTTCTCGTTTCACGTCTGACATTTTAACACGTCATGGTAACGTCCCATGCAGGACTAAATAAAATGGTTCCATGTTTTTCATTTCGCTACAAAACAAAGAAAAAAAAGGATCATTGAGAAGCTAGTGTAAACGCGCTTGACAGATCAATGCTTGCAAGAAGACGCTGCTACGCGTCTTCTACGCCCCCTCTACGAAAGTCTACGTTCTGCTACGACTGCTACGGAAAGAGATGGAGTCACCTACTCATCGTTCCTGACAAAGATCGAAGTTTTTTTAGTTTTTGATAAAAAAATGTTATTATTTTTTACATTTAATTTTTTGTGCTGTTATTGGATAAGAGGATAAGACTTCACACATTTTTCTTTTGCTTCTTACACACTATTGTCTACATTTTTCCTTTCGCAGGTCTGCTGGAAGAAATTTCTTTGGAAACAAGCAGTATCTTTGTATTTATGTCTATTATGTATTCTATATCTGTTTCTGTTTTCTGTGTGTATATAATCAGTAAAATAAATAAATATATTTCTGAGATAAAATCTACCAACATCGTTGAACGAAAGGTAAATTCAGCATTGAGTCAATCACTGAAAGGCATACATAGCATTAATTACTTCAATTGTTTTTAAATGTTTAATAACCACAAAGTTCGCACGATAACACACATTATGTTATTAAGGAATTCATTCACAAAAAAACTAAATTGCCTTCGCCTTATCTTACAGCCTTGAACATAATAACAGAGTGTGTGGCATTGAAAATATTATAAGATGGGTCTTCGTTTGTTTGAGAATATTTTCGGCACGAAACTCTGTACCGAAGCTTGTCATATAACAATAGTAGTTACATCTTCTACGCAATTGTTTTTAGGGTTCCGTACCTCAAAAGGAAAAAAAACGGAACCCTTATAGGATCACTTTGTTGTCCGTCCGTACGTCTGTCTGTCTGTCTGTTTGTTGAGACCCTTTATCTCAAGAACGCGTGGAGATATCGAGTTGAAATTAAAACCATATACTCAGGTTTGCGTTCCCTTCAAGCTGTAAAAAAATCAAACTTCTAAGTTAACGAATAAAAAAGATACAGCCGTTTATGTCGCAAAAAAACGCAATCACATAAAAAAACACAATTCGGAAAAATCTTCGAGACTCTATTCGGGAACTGTAGTTTTCACGGAGCCCTCTATGCGCGAGTCCGACTCGCACTTGCCCAGTTTTTTTGTATGTCATATGATTATGTATGAAGCTATTTGGAGAATCCTATTTATGTATCGTCTGCCTGTCAAGGTTTGGCTGAATGGTTTGAAAAAGAATTGTTTGGTACAGAGATGGCAAACATAAGGCATGCGTGCTAGTGGCGGTACGCAGTAAAATAATTCAGAGGCATGCCAGTATTAGGCGACCATTACACGATAGGTTTTGCTGTCAGTTTTGCCTGTCAATGTTTTGATTGACGAAAAACCTACCGTCTAATGCGATGACTGACGTGTGCATGGCTGATGAAAACTATCATTCATGATTGATAGAATTGATTGACACTTGTATGACCGTGTACTGGATGCCTAAGATGTTTAATATTTAGCTAATTTTTAATCAGCAGTGATCATCGCACTACTTTCCTCATTTCTTTACTAAATTGGTGATGTCGCATGATAACGTTTAGAGAAACCGCTCGATATGTTAGTCAAACATTTTAGTTCATAAGCAGTAAGTTCAAATTATCTTGTTTTTTTGCGTTTGGTATAAGGAAATGAGCGGTCGTAGTTAATAAACGTGTAACTTTAGATATTACGATAATTGAATTTCCGATTGCAATTTAAGAGTTAATAGCATCTAGTTAAATTTTAACCCTACATCTTTTTATATATTGGATATTCCTATTTCTTCACTTCTAACCTAGCCTGTCCGGGTCGGGATGCGATAAAATTAAAGTTTTGAAAAAATGTACTTTATTTTTTGATTTTACCTTTACAAATCGATAGTGTTTCACGGGATTAAAATTTAACGGTGTATAAGTATGTTTATCAGTTGTCTAGTACCCATAACACAAGCTCTGCTTAGCTTGGGACTAAACGGCGTTGTGTGATAGTTGCGGAATATTATATTATTATTATTAATTATACAGCAGTGCATTAATTATGTATATTGAGTTCTGAGCTGTCAGTTTCTAAAGTAGCGATTGGAGCAAAAAGTTTTGTCATCGAATCAAAAATGCAGATTTCTCCAGCTGACCGTGTCGCGGACACATGTACCAAATATTTATGAGCTGTCTTGTTACTAAAAATAATTACTAAATTATGCATACGAGTCAGAATCGAGAATATCGCAACACACTTAATCAACTGTAAGTCAGTCAATTAAAATTGTTATATAAACTATTTGTCGCACAACTTGACAACGTTATGTGCACATGAGTGGATAAACAGGTTTCTAAATTAAAAAAGCAGCAGCTATTTTTAAACATGTGTAAGTTTTCCTAAAACGAACTATTTATCAGCTTTAGATTATTGAGATATCAGCTGCCCCCTAGTCCGTTACAACCGTTTCATGTCGATTCTCTTTCGTTGATCTCCTCGAGTTAGCCACGCCTCCGATTTCTTTGTTTTGACCACGTGACTGAGCGTTGAGATGACGTGAGAACAAAAAATCGGAGGCGTTGCAGACTCGATGTGATCGAAAAAAAGAGAATCGAAACGAAACGGTCATAATTTAGCTAGGCCTGCTGTTTACCGTGCTCCTAATATGCTCAAAAAAATATATCATCATCATCATTTCAGCCGATATACGTCCACTGTTAAACATAGGCCTTCACCAAGTGTCGCCACAATTAACGATCTTGCGCGTCTCGCGTCTTTCGGTTTCCCGCAACCTTCACCAGGTCATCGGTCCACCTTATAGGAGGCCTTCCAAGGCTATACGCGAAAAAAAAAAAATAGTTCGTAACAAACTTACAAAATATCCACAAAATAGCACTTATCTCACGAATATAATATGTATCTACAACATTACGATTTCATTGCCATTTACCCCTTAAAAACATCCAATACTATTATCCTGTTTATCGATTGGCGGGGTTCCCACGGGCGCTCCGACAGATGGATGGATTGACAGAATGATTGGGCGTAAGTATCGGAGATCCCGCGCCTCTACTGCACATGCTAAATGCCGTTTCCACCAATTACATTTGGCATTCACTCACGAACTTACCCCGGCGGTGACCGTGAACTATAGGGTTAAAGAAAAAAGTTCCAAAACATTTGCTGCACGATTTAAAGGTTTTCGTAGTTGTCCATCATCAGTCGAGCCCTGAGATGAATGTGAAAGGTCTTGTCTTACTGTAGGCGGTATTTTGGTTTAAATATATTTCTTTTAATTGGTTTTGCCTTTATGAAAACGTTGAACTTTTTTTTTTTTTTTTTTTTTTTATTATCATTTATACAAAAGATTACAAGATTATTTAGGTTAAATAGCAACCAAAAAACCACTAAGGTTTAAACTTGTGCTATCATGAATCCATCTCAACATCGAAACAAATTGAGTTTTCAATTTTATACGTGTACGTTATTTTCGATATTAATTTATAAAAAACTTTTTGTAAATAAGTAGAAAAAACATTCTTAGACAATACTTAAGTAATATTGCTTAAGTTTACATTTGATAGTTTTAGGTGTAATATTTCTTAAGGGCCAAGCGCCCGAAAAGTGCCATAAAACAGTGATTTTCTGAGGCCTACTCCTCCGTAACGGCTAGGTCAATTGGTTTGAAAAAAAATATATGTTTATTATAGATTCATGAACAATAATATCAACATTTAATTTTTTCGTCCAATTAATACTTTTGTCAAAAAAAAATATTTAGCAATTTCGCAACTTTTCGCAACTTTTCCCTTCTCCTTTGAAACGGCTTGGACCTTTAGAAACATTTTTACATATAAAAATTGGTGGTTAAATATTCTTCAAAGTGAACATTGCATATGTAAATCAATCAATATCTCGCAGAGAAAATGAATTTAATGAGCTTTCCGGGCGCTGCTGGCCGTAAATAAATGCACAGATTTGCGTACTGCCGCCTAGGCGAGTGCGAGAGTTGCGTTCACATAATTTTGGCTAGATGGTTCAAGGGACTATACGCCTTAACACTGAGAAACTTTAAGGTCAATTTTACACACGAGTGAAATTCATCTTCTGTATGTGTTATTTTTAAACTACTTTTAAAGTACATAGACCTACTCGTACTATTTTTTTTCTGTTATTTGAATATGTGAATAACATACACGTGGTAGCTATTCAGTACACTGACACCTAGCGGTAGCTAAACATGTCTTTTTCCTGCGAGAAGTGTGTATAAAAAACACAAAGTACAAGGTTTGTTTACGATATGAACACTGAAGAGTAGCTAAGTGCGAACCGTCGCCGTCGGTACCGATTACAATAAAAAAGAGACACAATTTAAATCCGTCGTTCTTAAAGTACCTCGGGTACTTGGCGGTGAGGTCGGATCGAAGATTTATTTCTGTGGGGCACAAGGGCAAGAAAAGTAGGAGTCTTTTCACTAGTACACTGTAGCACTATCTTTGGGATTAATTATTTATCAATGACATAGAGTCACTTTAGAGTAAAAGCTTCATAAATGCGTAAGAGGTAATTTTAGAGGAGGAAGAAAAAACTACCCTCTTTATTTTATTACACTGATCACACACACATATTTACATTTATGTCTATTTTATTTTGCGATATGAGTACATTTTCAGATGTATTTAAGTTATATTATGTATAGTCTGTCTAATAAGTCAACCGACTTGGGAATTTTGTATAATATTTAATCATTTAAAAAATACAAATATTCGGTATTTTTTATAAGGTTCTTCTGTTAGTAAACAATGATCTCTATCTCTTAATCAACCTTGATTATTGAACCCGTGTTGACTACATCACATTTCATTAAATCCTAATAATTACCCAAGTCGTTTAACTTATTAGACAGACTCTATTTCTATATGCTACTTGTGAACTTTTTGCAAAGACACCAGCGAATTTTTACGAGGTTTTCATGAACTGTCATTGATGGTGTTACAGGTTTCTAAATCTTTTTGTAAGAAAAAAAAAACATACATTCAGCCGAACATAGAACTTCCTCCTTTTCAAAATCGGTTAATTAGGTCGTGCTCACCGTGCATTTCTTTCTAAAAACTAATGTGTTCAGCCTTTTTTACTCGTTTGTACATATTATTGTTTTAAGTTTGTAAATATATACCTAGTGACTATTTATTAGATTAAAAACAGTAAATAGAAGAATGCGTAGTAAAAAAAAATATGTTAAAATAAAAATTACCAACACTACATTTGTGAACTCGTCATTCTAAGGTCACGTACTGAATGCTTGAAAACCCTATATAAGTACCTATTCTACATGTCAGGGTTTGTGAAAAGAAACAATGTTATCAAACCATCAGTAGGTACTAATCTCATTGTTTTATTTGGATCGTTTGGCCACGTGCCTATTTGCCCCCTCTGGATCCGCCACACTTGAATCGCCGACAAGGAGCCCTTTTTTAACGTTAATCCTTATTCCAGTAACGATAAGGTGGCTCGTTTACTGGGTGGTCTGTTGATGAGTGGCCGGATTAAAGGACTTGTTCCGAAATAGGGATTATCAGCTATTGGAAACCTGATTTAATGACAGTAATGATTGGTAGATAAGGACTATAAAGGAAGGACACAGAAAACGTTTTCGATTCTACATTTTGAATTTCTGTGAACTTGCCAAAAAGTTGTGATGCTAATTCCTGATGTCAATGCTTCAAGAGTTATGATGTGGTCCCTAGACCACAACTACATAATATATTTTCTAATTTTTCGTAGTGGCCCATTTAAAACTAAAATATTATGCTATTGAAGTTTTTACACAAAGTATTACACGAATTGGAACGGTCCGCATATAAAATTTTGGGGCCCCAATAAAGTTATATAGGAGTGTTTGCAATATGGAACGTTTGAAGGCTAAATTCACGTTCTACTATCCCATTGACCGATGGAAACCTTTGATAATTCAGTAGATCACGACCCAAATAACCGAAATAAAATATCGGATGCCACTAGAACGGTACTTCCGAAATGTTAGTAAGAAGGCTAAGCTTTCCAGCGAGAGACCCACCCTCGATTGTATCGGTTTATTTCATTGTATGCAAATCGGTCCACCGCGCCCGTTCGCTACCAAATATTTCACGCTGACGGCAGCCTGCGAGCGACGCGTGGGACGCCCAAATTACGCGACCCCACCAACTATCGAACGGTCCCATAAGCATTCCAGAAACCGCGCGACCACCAATTTGTCCCTTCCGTGCCAGTGATTTTGTCATTCCCGTAGGCATCGCGCTAATAAAGAGCCGCCGGCCACTGCGACCGGTTCTGTGGAAATAGATTCCCTCTATAAGGGATTCAATCTCGGTGTCCTACTGAATATTGGAGATATCTAATTAATTTTATCTATACCGCAGACCCACAGCTATGGGTTCTGATTTTGTAATATAGCTCCTTCGAAACTATCTACTGAGATTTCAGGCTTCGTGTCTTAATTGAGGCGACAAAGTTCTTCCTTCCAAAGCGGGCTCTAGATACCAATTATTATAGTACAAATAGAGCTTTTCGACCATACCTGTGGGCCGTATATTATATTATTGTGTAGCATTCGCACCACAGCTTCGCTCCGGTACGGCAAAAGACAAATTGGCTGTCAGGAATTCCTAACGTCATTGCCATTCAGATGTTGAATGTAATTTGTATCGTCACCGTCACGTCGCCGGTGCCGCTAACCGGAGCGCCCGCCGACCTCTCTCGTGCCACGTTTCACACAACTCACAACTATGCTCACTTAACACCTCAGACCTTTCCATTCAATGTTCTGTCTGACAATAAACAAATATGCGTGGTGTATGCGCCGCCGATTGCTTTTGCGTCCAAACGTAATTTCGACATAAGACGTGCGGATGTGACCCGAAAATAGTTAAGTACGAGTAATAAAAACTTTGTTTGTCGTTACGAAAAAAATAATGAATAGTAAAATTCCAGAAATAGTACAAAGACCTACTTTGGAAGGTAAATAAGTGTAGCGATTGTAGCTTGAATATGACTTTAGTAAAAACCTAGTGCAAAAAAATGCGACACCAAAGAGCATATCCAAACATGCTATTTTGTAGAACAGTTCGTATGCATTCGAAATAAGACTGCATATCATGATTCGTGGTACATTGCATCCAGTTCCTGTCGTCATTACCACACTTTCATTGTGTTTACTATTGGTACTTTTCACCACACCTACATTAGACCACTGCTTGTACTTCTATGTTATGCCGACATGTCTTTAGAGTTGAAATCTTAATAACACGTTTTATGTCACACCCACACGCTCACACGACGCGCTTGCGGTATGAATGTATGAATATTTAGCACGCGAGATGTGTTCCTTGAATTCTTATGTGCACTGAAATGTCTTGAAGTAATACGAACTCTGAACTTTAAACGAGTTTGCGTGGAATTTTTTTCGACTGTTAGCGTTATTACTTCCGAAATATATTTATAAGTGACCTGCTTTGTTATATGAAGTACATTGAGCGAAGTATTTAGTGGTGCCCACCCACAGAGAGCTCTTATTTATTTGTTCAAGAATTTATTTGTCGAAATAATAAAAGCTTCTTGCAAAGGTCTTTAAACGAATAATTATTATGTTGCGTGCCAAGGTGAAGCAATAGACGCGAAAAAGGCGAGGCGCTTAGATGAACGTACGATAAACTAGTTAAGATTTTTATACGGTTATTATTCAGGGGCTAGGTCGGGGACAAACAATGACTCGTGTCAACCCACGCCCGGCTCGAGACTTTGCGAATATGATCGAAACACTAGAGACAATAGATGACGAATTATTTTACATTAATTCTGACACAAAATGTAACTGTAACTTTATAAGAAATGGAGTATGTATACCTATAGAAAACCTCAGGCAAAATATGAAGCTTGATTTGAAGAATCCCACGCCGATAAAACAGTATAGAGTTATAGAGTAATGTTAAAACACTTTGTTTTCGAGTGTTCCTCAAGGGTCGATTTTAGGCCCCACGAAGTTTCAATGTATGTATGTGTCGAATAAGTACAACATAAAGGTAAAAAACTCGCTTCCAATAAACTGCATACTTAATGACAGTTAGTAGTTAACATAAAGTAGGTATAGCAAGTACATCGAAAGAAAGTAGTTCAACGGTAGCCAGCTTCCTATGATTATAGATCAAGATCAGGCCATTCGACCGGTTAGCCACCACGGCCGTGCCACACGTAACTTATAATTTGCTTAAGCATTCGCGTTTACGACTTTATCACTAACTATCAAAGGATATTCTGAATGATTTTTAATGTCTGTGGTTTCAGATCGCTGGATCTGTATTTTTTTCAACTTTAAATTATATTTTTGTGCAGTGGTGGCCGAGTGGTAACGACATCGAATTACGAATAGCAGGTCACGGGTTGAAGCCCAAATAGGCGCATTATTTTGTGTAATTTATTTCATTACCACTGCTTTCAAAACGGTAAAGGAAAATATTGTTAAAAAAACGGCATGTCCTAGAACCAACAATTCGAAGACATGTGAAAACAGCGAATGAATTAAATTCGCAGTTCTAATAAATGTTTAATTACATATCAACGTGCCAATAATGAATGTAAATTTAATAGGTATAGCAGAATCGATACGGTAACATAAGTGTGAAGTTTAACCGTGTTTGTGGCAAACCATGCAACCTTGTAATGGGTTTTAGATTTCTGATTGTTTGTTTATTACTTATATCTAAAATAATGTTATTTGTTTCAGGTGTTGCAGTTACTAAAAGGGGAAACACACATGTCCCCCAAAAATGATTCCGGTGAGTAAAAGAATTTGACCCACGTTCTGTGAAAATAATACATAACTAAGAATTTGTTATTAGTAATAAATGATTAAGGTAGAAAAAAAAAAACACGTAGATTTTTAATGTAGGTGACAGGACTTTAGGCCTAAAACACATTTGTTAGTAGAATATCGATCGATACGCATTTTATCTATTGTATTCAAAACGACGATGCTCCATGCATCACTATTTCGGAAATGAAACTGCGAAAGTATAAACTTAAGACCATGTTATGTACAAACCGAAAATAAATGATCATGATTATGATAACAAAGAAGTAATTCAAGCGAATTTAATTAAGATTAGAGACAGAAACAAGACCGAAGTCATTTAAACTGAATACAACGTTCTTTATTGTAAGCTTAAAATCTTAATTTAAAACAAAGAGCATTACATAAAGAACGCCATATACGAAGCTAGTACTAACATTATAATGAGAAATTTGCTTAACGCCAGTCACCCCTCACAAATAATTACGCCAGCATCTGCCCGGGGCAGCTGGCAGACTTATTGCCATCGTAATAAAGGAAGCAAGCTCTTATTGAATGCCGACGGACTAGTAGAGACGTTTTTCTGAGTATTTAGTACTTTGCTAGTAACTATTCTGTTCTTCATGTGTGCCAGTAGGTGGTCATTAGGTTTTTGAGTTGGTAGGGGAAGGTTTTTCTGTGTAAGTTGTTCCGGATGGTCAGTTTGTAGAACTTTAAATGTCACAAGTGGGTGGTTTTGATATGGTGATTGTTATCTATACTTTTATTATTAGAATACCATAAAACTGAAGAATTTATTTATTTATATACACACAAACATTTCAAAATGAAAAGAACAAAAACAGACAGATAGAAGAGCGCAAAGGTACAGTGTATTTCAAATGAAATTTCTTCCAGCAGACCTGTGACACAAGGGTTGGATGAGAGATATAGACACTGTGTATACTCGTACAAACAAACTGGGTGTACTTGTTTGAACGCAATAATATTAGAAACTACTGATTAGAATTGGAAAAAATATTTTGCTGTTGTACAGCCTATTTAACGAGGAAGGCTGTATAATATAATATCACGCTAGTACCTACGGGACTAGAACAGTAACCAAAGACGCGAGTAAAACTGTGGACGACAGCACTGCAAATAATCAGGCAGTACCCATATGTAGTTAAAAGTCTAAACTAGTTAAGGCTTATAGTTCCTTCAACCATCCGGCCGCAATTAAATTAGCGCGTGGCTGACCTTTAAATCCATTTTCTTTGCGAAATATTGATTGAATTTGAAGAATATTTAATCACCAATTTTTATGTGTAAAAATGTTTCTAAAGATCCAAGCCGTTTCGAAGGAGTAGGGATAAGTTGAGAAAAGTCGCGAAATTGCTGAATATTTTTTTTAGACAAAAATATTAATAGCACGAAAAAATCAAATGTTAATAATGTTGTTCATGAATCTATAATAAACATATATTTTTTTCAAACCTATAAACCTGGCCGTTACGGAGGAGTAGGCTTCAGAAAGTCACTGTTTTATGGCCCTTTTCGCGCGCTTGGGCCTTAAGATATGATGCTCCATTTCAGGTCAGAAGTATATAAAATATAGTGTAATACCTATACGAACGGTAAACAAAAGTAAAAACTTTACATCAAAACATTTTGTAAGAGTCAGTTCAAGTATTTGCATAATTGCGTACTTCGTTTTTCTGCTATGTCAAGTAACAAGTCTCCCGTCATTCTTAGGAAACTTAATAAATACCACGTCATAAATAAAAAGTTATTCCTATAATATATCTCATATTTTATCAACAACTTTAAGGCTGCGCGTTAAAAGTTTTCATTAAACACTAATAGCATCCAAATAAGGATCATTATCACCTGGCAACTGATGAAAATGAAGGAAAGTTTTCTAACGCGGCAATATTTTTCTTTCAGTTTTGACTGACGGACTGATGGACAGTTGTTCACAGTAGACAGTGATTAGGTGGGACTTAACATAATACAGTAGCTTCCTTTGAATAAAGAATCGTCTTGAAAACATTATTTATTGATGTTTTGAGACAATGAACGGAGGTCTCGAGCGGAGATGGCTTGAGACGACGTAATGTATTTGTAAGATCTATAAAACATTGAAAGAATATTAATAAATCAAGCCCAGCCTTATATTGTTCCTACTGCTGAGACTCAGATTTTTCTCTAGAAGATGGAATGGATCTCAATAGGTACATCATATGGGCTCAGTGCGTGTTGGTGTATGTGACATGTCTTCGGATTTTTGTCTTTTGGACATGCCGGTTTCTTCACGATGTCTTTTTCTTTATCGTTTTGAGAGCAGTGGTGAGGAAAAAAGTTATACAAAGTAAAGCGCCTGTTTGAATTTGAACGCACGATTTGCAACTCTTAGGCATACCACTGGACCACCAATGCACAGCTAGTATTATCATACCTATTCCTTAATGTACTACATTTGGTTATATACACATATTATATACATATTGGGAAGGTCTTAATGGAGACTGGAAGTCTTAGACACGGCGAGACACGTCCTAGTTTTGTAATTATCACCCAATAGGAAAGATGCATGCAATTTATTTTTTTGCTAAATTAAATCATTTTAAGCTCTAATATATATTTTTTTTTATATCTTCGTCAACAACGAAGTTATAAAGCTTCAGGGTGTTTTTAATATCGTGAGGATTTCATCACGCATGCGGGATTGTTCCGCACGCGTAACCCCCGCAGATGTCAATTTCATACAAGTATTTATTGTAATGCGTGAAATATGCACGCGTGAAGCATTATTTTTTGTATTTTGCTGCATGCAGAGCAAATCCGCACGATATTAAAAATACCTTTAAACCTACTAATAAGAAAGAAAAGTCCGATATATAGTCGATGACGACAAAGTTCATTGTCATTACGCCCGTACGGTCGCCATAGAAAACGGCATTCTGACGAGAGATTATTGTTTTATGTAACTCGTTTGCATTTCTATCAATTTTAATATTGTTTTCTTCTTTCTTATTAATAAACTGGTTTTTTTTTTCATTCATATTTCTTGTTACAATTTTATTGGAATTTTCTTAGTGATTAAATAGCATTATATTTTCAAGCTGTTTTATAACTCAGGAAGTGTGAGCATATGTCCTGCTATTCCCACACTCATTGAATATAGCACAATATAGAATTTCGCCACAAGAATTAGTACCTAGTTTATAGATATTTCATTGTCGTTTTATTACAACTTACATGCTTGCCTGTGAGTATTTGACCATTGTCATCAAACCTTTGGTATTTTGGGTTGGCTGCTTCCCACATGATCCACCTACTTTGCTGGTTACGTTTCCAGTATCTGCTTTAGTGGGGACATTAAATACGAAGTTATCTTCTATTGTTTTAAATGACGATAAGGTTTCATTTATACTCTAGGGTTATTGTTAAGTTGATATAGAAATTGTCTTGCTTTGGTTGTAATGTTTTGCATAGATTTGTATTTGATATAGCGACATCGAATTGCTATCGTTAATTCATGATATACATATCTGACTTGTGAATTTTCGCACCATGTCTTTTGTCATTGCTAGGGCCATGTGACGTATTGTTAGCATCGTAAAGTTTGTCAGAGGCGTAGTAGTAAAGAGTATTTTGTTGCGTTAACAGTCTTGAAATACTTGATATCTTCTAATTAGTTAGATAGGACTAATATGTTTTATAGAGACACCAGGATCGATTTTTTAGGAAACATCTATTTTTATTTCATACTTTGCCTAGGCAGGCATTCTATACAATGCCAAATGTTAAACCAGCAATGTGCTAACGACAAGTGTAAGTAAGATAGACCTACAGGCCAGAAGATGATGACGGCTTCGATCGCACTATCAGTCAAGTCCCCATCAACTACTTTGAACCTAACTTGTCTGTGTCGGTGTGCCTTGCGTTACCAATCTCACTTAGCTTGCTCTTGGACTGATTAGTTCAGGAGTCTTCGGGGTCTAGTGATCACCCACAATTTCTGTATTTTGACAAAGGATGTTACATTTGTCCTTCATTTTACACTTTGCCAGGTCCTCTCAAACGCTTTTTTTTTTCTCAATTTAGCAAACGTGTACAGACGGCCTAGGCATTCTATAGAATGACTGCATTTTATAATTTACAGGTAACATATATGTACATATTATATTTTCTTACGTACAACACAAAGTTACTAAGTGAAAGTACATGTACTTGCACAGGTATGAAATATTGAGTAGTTTCCTAGCGAAAGTTTCTAAAGAGCTAATTTTCCTTTTATTACTTTACTCCTCTATAAGAAAGCCACAAGATAAAGTGTCATTTTATAAGTTATTATCGCTGGCAATAAGTATTAATCGACTTTTGTTGGTTGGAGAAACACATTTTAACTGAATGGAAGCAGTCGTTTTACGTCTTTTTAAGTAATTAATGGCACATTTCTGATTATTTCTTGTACCAAGACAGAAATATAAAAATTGTGTTAAATGTGTACGATACTGAAAGTATCCATTGAATTGTTTGCCAAGCTATAATTTTCTATAGAAACCAAGATAGATATGTAGATAGATAGATACCTATATTCTTTATTGTACACCAAAAATAAATATTACATCAGAACTTAAAATTAATAGGTTTTTTTTTTAATTATTTTTTTCGATGGGAAAAATCATGTCACAATGGCATCGTGAGAGCAGACTATCATCATCATCATCATTTCAGCCAAAGGACGCTCAATGTTAGGCATAGACGGGCGGTCGCCACAATGAACGGTCCTGTACGTCTCGCCATCCAACCATCGCATTCCAACGACTTTCGCCAGGCCATCAGTCTCCGCGTGGAAGGCTCCACCTAGAGAGGATGAAGTTATTTGATGATTTCCCACAGAAAAATAAAAAATAGAGCTTATCATATTACACTAATTTAGCCTTTATTTATACATACTCATATTGAAATATACATACACAAACTTTTGTCTGTATTAGGCGAAAGTTTGTTTTTTGTATGTATATTTACATGTTTGTCACTTCTTCACGCTCGAACAGCTGAACAGAATTGGATGAAAGGCATACTGGTAGACCAAACCACATAGAATATTTAAGCTCTTTACATCCCGGAAGTATGTTGCCTATAAATAACATTTTATCTACTAATTCGCGGGCGAAATCCCTTTCCTTGAGAGGAAGCCTGGGTCCCAACAGTGGGAACATTATAAGGCCGACAATGCAATGCAATACGCGGTCGAAGTCACTGGCAGCAGCTACTTAAATTACACTTTTTACAAACTTTGAAATAATATCTTCTGCACAAAGGCGATATTAATACTTTCGCTACTTATTGACTACTACTACCTTACATCACGTTTTAAAATATGAGGCACTTATTAATCTTAGATTTCCTGCTTTATAAATGGCAAGCCCCTCTTAATTGCATGTCAACGTTTCATATAATCCCTCACAGGCGAGCACAAGGGATCTTGCGCGAATATATTAAAAAAATAAAATGGTTAAGCTGATTTTAACGGCCACCGGAAGCCCCAGGGCATTGTTCCATGTTTTTAATTCTCGTAACACCTTGTAGCTAGTAGCGGTGGGCGTTTCAACAACGAACAGATTTCAAAGACCGTTTTCTGTTCTGCAACGGAATAACCGTTTTCCGTCCTGCGATCAAACAGTCTTCGTTGCACAAACCAGTCTTCGTTTCACAAACCAGTCTTCTTTTCACAAACCAGTCTTTGAATTATTGTATACGAATTGTTATCTTACTTCTAAGGAAAAAAGGCGAGAAACCATTGATTCAACTATCTTCAGAACTTTATGGCTATGAAATAAAGCACAAATTTTATTGCCACTCTGAAACCGTCTTCAAACTAGTTGTGACAACGAACGTTTTCGGTAACTATTTCACTAAAGTATAGTTTTGTCTTCAAACTAGTTGCGACGATAACCGTTTCAACAACCGTTTCTGTCGTCGCAAGACCGTATTCGTTTCGTCGGCCAAAAACTCGACGACGCCCCACCACTAGTAGCTAGATATTTTCTAAGTAGAATGATAAAAGAACTAAGTTGTTTGTAATTAATACAATGTCGTTTAGCCTTTTTTATGTAGATGTTAGCGTGCTAGGAATTCAGTAAATATACAGAGCTCAGTTGAGATATGGAAGGAATGTTAACATTGGAAGTTTAACGCTTTTATGGGAAACTTTAGTAGGTTTAAAAAGAAGATCTAATGAATTTTAAACTACTGTTTTTTGTAAATATTCTGCTGCACGAATTAAATTAAAAAACATGTTGAAACATTCATTGTGCGTACAGTTAAGGAGTTGAACTCAATATTAATAATAAATCATTTATTATCATTATCAGGCATCTTGGCCTATAAATACGTACCTTACAGATTAACATAATTATATAAAGTAAATACAATTTATTGTTAGTAAATAAGACTATGTTAGTAACACTTTACATTGCGCTGTTTGCTATGTGTTCTGTGTCACCTGTCCGCGGAAGCGACGGAATACCACGCCCTGCGGCTAAAAGTCTTCTTTCAACATGAGGGGCAGGAAAGTGTTTGGGATTCGCATCGCGAACGCTTTGAAATTGACGTTTCGGTACGACTCTAACTGCTATACCCTTAGTGCGAGCTTCGTTTCTTCGTTTTCCCTCCACCTATGTAGCGTGATGCAGGCGTGAGATGTACACTGGAGTGTCCAGCTGGGCGGCACGCAGGCTCACGTTAGAAGTTGTAGGTGCTATGTTGCAGCGATTCTTCACAGTCAATGCTAGAGTCTGTTCCTTTATAGCTATAGTTTGAGAGTCTTTAAGTCAAAAGAGAATAAGTTACTTCTAAGCAAGCGTGTTCAATTGTTGACAACATCGTCGTTTTCCTTCAGGTGAGATAGTGGTCAAGAACGACACTATTCTATACATATAAATTTGTAGAAGTTTTTAGTTGGGCACGCATCACGAAAAATGTACGGAAACGATGTAAATAACTTGTAAACAATAAAATTTTGTAAAACTTGATATATTCCAAGCTTTGCATCGCAATCGGTTTATTATATCGAAAGATATACAAAATTCATAGGCTGATAAGCGGTACGAAGTTCGCCGGATCAGCTAGTCAATGATCGGCGGCGGAGACCTCTCGTGCCGGGCCTTGGTTGAGGCCATGGTACGGAGCGAGGAGGAGGCATTCTCGCCGCTGCCGCCGGAATTCTGATTCCGATTTCCGGCCACCGCAGGCGCGGGCTTGCGGACAGTTAGCAATGGTTAGCTCGCTGTCCGGCCATCCGGTTACTGTCCGGACCAAGTCCAAGTCGTCAACGGCGTGCACTGTTCCCGCGCGCCTCAAGGAGATGTCAGCAACAGCAGGGGCCCAGCCGGGTCAAAGCCTACTGGAGCCAGAGTTATCCGAAAATGAACTCGAGCTCCGGTATGAAGGCAAGAAGGAACGGGGTGGGCTTTTAGTCAGTAAGAGTCTGACACTATCTCCTGCTCCGCCCAAGTGCGGGGTTTGTCACTGGATGATTTTTCCCAACATAAAAAAAGCTAGTCAATACTTAATAATAATAAAAAAATCAAGTCGATTAATTGACAATTGACGAATCATATTGACGTAAAATTAAACAACGTATTCACAACCAATCAAAGCCCGGAAAATTAAGAAAATTAATATCTTATTCATTTTCAACCTTTGTCAATTAAACACTAATGACGAGTAAAGGAATAATTAATTATATTTCAGTTAATTAAATTAAAATCCAACAGACGAACGTTTCTCAGTAACCACTTCACTCAGGGAACGGTGTTGCGTGTTGGGGCCACATTCATTTTGTATGAGTTGATGACATTATTAAACATTGAAGTGAGGTCTTACCTACTCTGTCTCATTATATTTTATTATCAGTAATGAAGACAGCCAGATATACAGATTTGTATTTTACGACTTTTTCGACATGAGTATTACACAAGAAGATATTAGCTTCAGTAGAATTTCTCATGCTCATCATAACAGTGCAAGTTTCAAGAATAAGCTATAAAATGACCGACCCAACAATTTCTTTGTACTTGAACATAATGTTTTAATAAACAAAGACGATAATGATTCGACAACAACGTCTTAATTACTTGAGTAAGATGCAAGTAAGTACTTCACAACTATACTACAGTGCATAAATATTTTTGATGCGGGAACGTTTGAATTACCTCCCTGGAACGCAAAGGCAACTGAAGGACGCAGGTTGGTTTTAGACGGTAAAAATTGAAGCGTGCTAGAATTTTACTGATTAAGACCCACTCCTATTTGGTTCTTCTTTGCCTTCATTTCAGGGCCTCGGAGTTCTCTTTCGGAAAATCCATAGCCTTAGTAAGTAGGCTTCGACCCTTTTTTTATGGTGGGAAAAATCATGCATTGACATCCTCCGCCCTTGGGCGGAGCAGGAGATAGTGTCAAACTCTTACTGACTAAAAGACCCACCCCGTTCCTTCTAGCCTTCATACCGGGGTTCGAGCGCCCTTTCGGATAACCCTGGCCTCAGTAGGCTTCGACCCTGCTGGGCCCCTACAGTTTTGATGACATCTCCTTGAGGCGCGCGTGGGACACTACGCGCCGTCGACAACTCGGGCTCTGTCCGGACTAGAGATGTGCCGTTGTCGGCAATATGGGAATATTGCTGGCAATATTACCACCAATATTCTTACTTCGGGCAATATTGCCACCAATATTCTTACTTCGGGCAATATTCCCACCAATATTCTTACTTCGGGCAATATTCCCACCAATATTCCCACTTCCCGGCAATATTGGCGGCAACGGCACATCGCTAGTACGGACGCGGACGGTTACCGGACGGCCGGATGGCGAGGTGTGAGGCATCCATTGCTCACCGGTGGTAAACTGTCAGGGGGTAAACTGCATAAATGTTTACACATTACAGACCACAACTTTGTTACGAAGGTAAACTTGAAAAGCTATCACTAAAATGACTGGTGACGTTGCACTTGCGATGGTTAGGAGTTCCAATAATGCGATTTTCCGTTAGTGCCAGCAGGTGGCGCTAGTGCGGTAGTTCGCAACTCGTTAGCGCCGCCTCCATATCGCGCGCTCCTTGTAAATTGCCTGTCCTCCATAGTTTTCTTCAATTTTACTTCTCATGTATAAAATTTCTTGTGATGTAAGTTGGAGGGTGTTATTGTATATCTATTGCTTTTTGAAGTTAGGTTTGCGTGTAAAGCATTTTGAATGTGTTGACATTGATACAAATCTCTTCACGGGGCAAGAACAATAATCACTGACCATACATCATATGCATTTACTTTCTGTGTTCTAATTAATAATGCATATCTTCGATTTAAACTAAATTAAAAATTACTGAAACTTCTGAGAATTGCAAAAAATTCAAAACACTTTTGGATGTTTATAGAAACACGAGCCTACGGTAACAACGTGGCGTTTATTAATCAAAATACGTAGGATTTTACCATTTTGATTACATACCTATGTAGTCAAAACTGTTCTTATTTTATACCAACTCATTTGATTGAAATATCTCTTGTTTACAACTAGGTATTACCATTATTTGTAGTTTTATTATTTTAGAAATAATGTAGGTAAGTGTTCGTTCTATTGTAAAGTAATTTATTAAAAAGAAAACTAGAAATTGTTGTAAAGATATCTTTTTAATATCTATTATGTCCTTTATTTTGTTTGTAATATCTCTTTTGAGATTTTGAGCTCTTTGTTATGACTTATTTTGTCCACGTTCTAGTTGGAAGTTATTTTGCTTTATTTAAAAACATTTGTTAATAATGTAATACTTGAGTTGGCACAAGGTGCATTGACCTACAAGGAGTTTTGTCTGTAGCGTAATGGCGGCTGCAACAGAAAGTGACTTTTATTATCGTTACAACATTTATTACCATTAATAACCGCAACAGTACACGTATAATGATAGGCTGTCGTAACGCTAACATTTACATTTACGTCTACAATGAACAAGCCCTTTCCCTCAATTTACAATTGAAGATAAGATAAACAAAGAAGCTACAATATAACAAAGTAATTTTGAATTAAGAATTTAACATTCTTAATTCGAATTACATTTATTTTAAAATGGAGTTTCGGAATTTCTTTCATGTAATTTCTCAATTAGATGGAAGTAGGTTATAGCATGGTCGGCCTTATAAAGTTCCCACTTCTGGGAGTCAGGCCTCGTCTCTAGGAGAAGGAATGGGCCCTAATCCACCACGCGGGCCCAGTGCGGGTTGGTGAATGTCACAAAAAAGTCTTCGAATTTTTGGTTCTAGGACATGCCGGTTTCCTCACGATGTTTTCCTTCAACGTTTTAAGAAGTAGGTTATGAATTGGAATATTTATTTTTGTTACACTTTACTGATTTAAAGAAGGGATATACAGAACAATAGATGAATAATAGATCTCTTACAAACTTTGAAAGGAAAATTAAAGGTAAAAACAATTGAGCCCACGTATGCTACGTATTACGGCATCTAGAGTCTTGAAAACAGATGACTTAGACAAGCAAATTCAAGAATTTGCATCACTGCTTACCATAAGGTGGGATCGCAGTCAAGCACTAGTTTATATCAAATAAAAAAATCTAGACGTCATAATGCATAGCATACGTGAGCTCAGTTTGTTCTTAGCTTTAGGATAGTAACTAAGCAAATGAACTCAAAACAGATAAGTAATAATTGCTAACTGATAATAACACACGTATTTCTAACCAAACCATGTATTTTAAATCCTAATGAGTATGTCGCTTCAAGTACCAATTTCGTGCTTTGCGATTTCTGAAATTTTAAAGTTCTCAGTTTGGGGATGTCGTACCGTGAATAAATCAACTTTTACTTTATGCAATAATACAGTTTGGTTTTACATGTGGATTTTAGCTAACTAAAAAAATAGCCAGACACAAACTAGGAGCTAGTTTTTGAAGCAACACATGCGCAGTTTCGTTGCAGTAGTTTTATTTAGGTACTGATTTCTATGAGAAGTAACAGATGAAAAGCAACTCGAGGGTTGATTAAATTCTGTGCTGAAGGTTTGAAAAATCCGCACAGCACTCGTATTTCGTACACAAATGGAGCTTTTCGAACAACGTTTCGCTCCGAAATATTGAGACTTTGAACCATTCGTAGAAGTTCATTGAAACGAAACGACTTCTGTTCATGAAAAGGCAAGTTTATTATCGAAGAGCCGAAAACTTTTTCACTTTTCAAAATCAATTTTATTTCACTGTGGTCAAAGGTAAGCAATTATGAAGAACGTCGTGCATTATGTAACTCAAAACATTCTATGCATTGCCATTATTTTTTTGTATGTAGTCAGCCATATTTAAATCATTTATGTAAACATATTTTATTAATGCTTAATAACAAGTCATTCAGGTGCAGCGTAATGAAATTAAAAAAAAAATGTTTTTAAAGCTGCTATTCTCTTTAAACATGAGAACAATTGTACATATAAATCTACGTGTTCATCATTCGCTTTCAAGCATGGGCGTTGGGCGTACGTGTAATCACGTCGCAACAAGGAAAGTGAGCGCAGTGCTAATTACAAAAAATCTCACAAATTATCATCGGAATGTAAATGAGTCGCTTCCTCATGGTCTTGGGTCCCATAAGATAGATAATGCTGCCATCCAAAGAAGAAGAGGCACATCTATCTTTTATATAAAATTGATTTATTTATGTACTACTACTCAGAATTTATGTACTACTACTACTATTCAGAACCAGGAATTACTCGCAATATTAGGTACTAGATGCCTTATCTAGTATAATATCGTGCGAGTAACTCTATTACATGTCTCCCTTTTAGTGACACTTAAATACGCCTCCTTCTCTCCTTCTGCTCTACCCGGACCGGGAGAATTATTTGATGATATACTACCTCCGATAAAAAAAATGCCTAACCCGTAGGTTCTTTATTAATTTTGTTACTTTCACATTTCGAAAAAAAATAATGGACCTTTTATCCCGGGAGTACATTCCCCAGGGATTTCCGCGGTCGAAGCTGCTGGTTGAAGCTAGTTTTTTTTTAAATATTTTTCCACGAACTCTCGAGCTATACTAGTGAAAACTAGTTTCGACGAACAAATGTTTAGCATTGAATTTATTTTTCTCCATTTTCTACTTTAGTCAGAGGCGCCCGTTTTGCTTATGACGGCAGAATGTGACGCTAGCGCAAACAGAAAACATTTGTATGAACTTCAATGAGTGAGTTAAGTGCTCATGACGATTCTATGGGAGGGATTTGTTACTGTGTTGCATCTTGCATCTGTTTATTGTTTATTTACTAAACTGTGAATTGATTTAATGTTTCCCATAACCGAATGTTTAGCGATCTATCGAAAGATTTATGTTGTGGTGTTTACACTATTATGGTTAATCTTCTTCTTGAAGTCGGTTAAAAAGAGGTTTTTATTTGCTACACGCTGACCCGGCGAACTTCGTACCGTCGACTAACAGTCAATTAATGTAGTATATATTTCAATATAGTCAACCGATTACGATGAAACAAAGCCTGAGTATATCAAGATACACACAATTTTAATGACATGCTATCTACATCGATTTCGTACATTTCACGTAATCATAAAACTTCTACTGATTTATTATATGTAGGTGTACAAATATATTGGTCTTTAATACATACCATGGGTACAATGACAGCTGTCACCTCGCACCATCCTATAGCAATTGTAGTGTAGGTTAGACAACTTCAAAATTTGTGTGTAATAATCCCAAAAATACTAGAGAGGGAAATGGAGGCAGTTCGTATACTTATTCGTAGGTTTCTTCTAATTTCATGTAACTGACCCTGCTACTTGACGTTTAATTAAGTACTTAGCGACCCACAAATTGCGATGAGTTGCGATTAGAGTACATGCTAAATGGTCCCCGAGGCGGAAGTCAGCGTTTATTCCAAATTGGCTTAGTAGATAAAAAGCATATTAGGGGCTTATGCCAGATTATCCTTTTATAAATTAGATCTTCAGAAAATAAGAAAGTTTTTTTGCTTTGAAATACTTTAGGAACTGCCAGGAAAGCCAAAGGAAAATTGTTTAGTTTGACCTATGGGTTACCGGGCAAGTAACAAACTGAATTTTTCTATTTATATGTATCAATTTTTCTAAGTTTATCTAGGATAATACTGACACCCTGGGCCTCAGAAAGTACATAAAGCCATTGGTAGTCAGTCAAGACAGTCGTTACAGGTAGGCAGACGCCAGAAAGTCTGACGTGTTGTCCAGTAATTGGGCTATGGAGGTCTGATAGGCAGTCTTGAATACAACTTGGGTATTCAATCACATCCGATTCGGTTAGGATAGAACGTTAGGGAGAAGATGAGCATAATGCTAGATAATGTTTATTTTTGATAATATTATTTCGATTTTGAGTTGCAACCAAAATCTTGTAGTTCGAAACATGTTCCATATCGTACTAGTTCTATTGAGCACAAGAATAGCCCAGAAAAATATGTTTTTCCAAATGGTTCCTGTACCATTACTAAGACTTGCTTAACGTACAGACATTACGTAGTCGTAAGCTATTGTAATATTTTCAGGGCTGGCCACTAACTGGAATAAAATTCAGTGCGAAGTGGGACAGCGGGATATATCAGAATTGCAAATTCGAATTCTAAGAAAACTTGAACAGTTTACTGCAGTGGTGGAGCGTGTAGAAAATTGTAAGCACTTTTATACTAACATAATGCCTGGAATTTTTGTTGCAACGGGATAAAAGATATTTGAGAAGCGACAGCAGAAATAAAAGCGCTGAATAAACAAATTACGGGCATTCTGTACGTCACAAAAATGACAGTTGGACAGATGGCCTGAGAGAATCGAGGTCCTGATGTTTCCCCCGTGCCATTACATCAAGTAGAATAAACATAGCGTAATCAGCATTTTAATGCTACGATTCAAATCTCCTCACCAGGAGAGGGAATGGGTCGTACACCGCCACACGGGTCCGTTGCGGGTTGGACGATGTCACGTCTTCGAATTTTTCGGTTGTTTTGAGAGTACTGCAGTGGTCATGAAATACATTACACAAAGGAAACAGCCTGGCTGGGTTTGAACCTGTAACTTACAACTTTCGGGGCTATCACACACAGCACAGCTCTACACTCCAAGTAGGTTTTTAGATAATGGCGTCTTAAAAAGGTCTTGTTTGTACAAGTAATTGAATTCGAAATGTGCACAACCTACCTATTAGGTGTTTATCTAACACGCAGCTCACGAGGATTATTTCCCAATATACGCTGAATTCATTAAAACCACACAAGTTGCACTTAAATTCTGAGAATTCCAAGTGCGTTTTGGAGTTATTACATTTATATATTCACATTACCGAATGAATAGGACTTGGACAAATTGTGTTCAGAATAAGGCCAGAGTTTCCTATTAGGTGCTCTTGCGACTGATACAGTTTATGGTGTATTAGAATGTAAATTATCACGCACATAACTGTGGCTATTGTTTTGGAGTGCAGTTATGTGTTAGATTTCTCATTGTGCTGCTAATTTTGAAATTTAAGTTGCTGGCGTTTCTGTTCATTATACTAATGTAGTGTAGATTGGTTTAATGTAGTGTGGTGGTACTAAACTTTAGTCCTTTAGCTTTCGAGTGGCGACCTCCCATTTGTTGAAAGGCCTCCTGCAAGATGCACCTAGTGAACACATAGGGGTGGCTTATGTCCAATAGTGGAGGTCTTCAGACTGAAATGATGATGAGTATTTAGGTTCTGGATGGATAGATATCAGCTTGCAGGCAGAGGAATGCTAGGCGCTGTATCATTTGCGAATTTGTTCGAAAGAGTTCTTGTGTCGCCCCGGAATGCAAAGAGCAACTGAAAGAACTTATGTATCTTTTAGTCCGTAAAAATCTGACACTCCCTATAGCCCCATCTCCTCCCGCTCTAGAATGAATTATTTCATGATTTGCCCCGTCAAATAAGGCATAGTCGGCCTTATAATGTTCCTACTGCTGGGACTCAGGTCTCCTCTCTAGGAGAGGGAATGGGCCGTAATATATCACGCGAGCCCAATGTGGGTTGGTGGATGTCACATCTCTTTAAATGTTTGATTCTAGGACATGGTGGTTTCCTCACGATGTTTTCTTTCACCGTTTTGAGAGCAGTGGTGATGAAATAAATTACAAAAGGTAATGCGCCTGGCTGGGTTTGAACCCGCAACCTACAATAAAAAAAGGTTATGTAGCGTAATTTATAGAGTCCTATATACTTGTATATATGAGCTGCAGTGATTGATTAAAGTGTACGTCCCATGTGTTTCGGTGCCAAGCCGAACGGGCGGCCTTTGGAAATATTCTCAAAGTAAAATTCGCCCTATCGCGATCTATAAAAGTGGTTGAAAAGGAAACACGTGGGTTGTATAGTTACTAAGTTTTCCATTTTCTCTTTGATCACATCGCGTGTGTTCCAGTGAAGGGATCCTGTTTGACGACTAGCCTAGAAAGTTAATTAATGGAGAAATTACACTGGCTACCGCCTTCGTACACCCCCGCATCCATGACTAATCGAAACTCTAATCCGACAAACTATTTTTTTGAGTTGAGAAATCGGCTAATGATTTCTCTCACCCTATTGTGGGGTGAGTGGGTGTATCAGACTTTTGCTTACAAAAATCTACCTGTGTCTTTTAGTTACCCTTTGCGTTGTGTGAGGATATCCGTTCTCTCACGGTTGCGGCCATCTCCTTCACTCCCATTACTGCGTCGTCGAATGAGGTGACCACTTCCTGATGACTTGAACTAGAGCCGGACACGAGAGGTTCTCTTCACCAATCGCCTCCACGAGGACACGGTGATGCTCCATCCAAGCGGGGCAGACTTTTACCGTATACTTCATTATATCTTCCGGGCGATCTGCATGGATACTTGGGTGATACTTGGGTGTTTAGTCCTCCTGAATCTGAAACAGAAAAGATTCAAACATCTACGCGACTCTAAACTGCAGAAGTGAAAGACAGTTCTCATACTGTTTTTTTTTTGTCGGTGGGAAATCATCAAATGATTCCTACTTTGTGTGGAGTGCCTCATCAGAAGGCTTAAAGTCACTCAAAGGGCAATGGAAAGGGCTCATCTATTCAGGAATGAAGATAGCCGCTGAAGAACCAAGGTGCCGACATAGCACGAAGAATCGCCAAACTTAAGTGGCAATGAACTCGGTCCTGTAATGTGGACCGATGCCCTTTTTAAGGAATCCGATGGATGTGAGACCCACAGGGCCCTGTGGGTTAGGGCCGTTCATTGTGGCGACACTTGGTGAAGGCCTGTATCCAACAGTGGACGTCTTTCGGCTGAAATGATGATGATGATTGAGGAGGAATGTTTGACTGTTACTGATTAAAAGTGGTAGATTTTAGTTAGTAAAAGTCTACAAGCTGTTTAGTTTTTTTTTTTACGATTGTTATACATAAAAGTGCTTTTAAGCGGCAGCAGCAGCTGGATAAATCTTAATTGTCAGCCATTACACGTAAAGTTCCTGAAGAAATCTTCGTAAGGCTTTTATAGTGTTGTTTTATTGAGATTGAGTTCTACTCGTACTAGTCAGCAATATTTCCTTATATATGTCAGAGTTGCCGCTATTTTACTTTATCTTGAAGCTCGTTTCGTTGGGATGTCTTTGTTACAAAGTATGCGCGGTGTGAAACTTCATGCAGCTATGAACTTTACAGCGTCATTCAAATCATTTGTAAAGATAAAACTGAATCATAATGATTACTTTGTAGACAATTTTACATGAAATAACAAGTCACTCGTATTCTCCGATGGGTTTAGTACAGATTTTTTTTCATATTAGCTAATCATTTAATGGCTAGATGACCGGGCTCTGGGATAGAGCGCGAGGACGTGTCAGACGTTTACAGACTAAAACCCACATCTATATTCCTTCAGTTACCTTGCCTTGGACCACGGGCAACCTTTTCAGAAGTGGATTCCTGACCCTAGTAGGTTTCAGCTAATTAATAAGGCTGAAATTCACTCATATCTTTTTTTAAAAAACTATCACACAGCGCCGTCTAGTCCCATGCTAAGCAGAGCTTGTGTAATGGGTACTAAACAACTGATACACATACTTATATATTTCTAAATACATAAATATTATAGATAATCTATCGGTTTCCATGATTTCAACTATATATTTTGATCCCGGTTAATTATCACCATTGTTACTATACTTACTAGCCTATCAGGTACTAGGTATACCAAACTAGGATACTACAGTGGTACAACCACGACTACACTGACAATAAAATAACCATCTGGCGATATCTACTATTAGTCTGCTATACACTGTTTCGGTCTGTCTTTTAATGTGTCTCTTCCGTCTTTTATCTCTCTATTTGGTGCAGGATTGATATCTAAAGATTTGTTAAATCGTAAATAAAGTTTTTTCTCCCTTCCCCAGATGATAGTGCGAGTGTGGTGCGAGAGCGGCGCCGGTTGGGCGCCGACTCACGTGCCGGTGACGCCGCACACGAGTTGCCGCGACGTGTTGGAGTGTTGTCGGGAGCCCGGAGATGAGCCGTGCTTGCTGTTCAGCGTGCACCCCCAGCATGGAGGTAACTCTACTGTGTCTATTATTGACTCACGTGCCAGTGATGCCGCACACGAGTTGCCGCGACGTATTAGAGTGTTGTCGGGAGCCCGGAGATGAGCCGTGCTTGCTGTTCAGCGTGCACCCCCAACATGGCGGTAACTCTACTGTGTCTATTGTAGACTCATGTGCCGGTGACGTCGCACACGAGTTGCCGCGACGTGTTAGAGTGTTGTCGGGAGCCCGGAGATGAGCCGTGCCTGCTGTTCAGCGTGCACCCCCAGCATGGAGGTAACTCTACTGTGTCTATTATTGACTCACGTGCCGGTGATGCCGCACACGAGTTGCCGCGACGTGTTAGAGTGTTGTCGGGAGCCCGGAGATGAGCCGTGCCTGCTGTTCAGCGTGCACCCCCAGCATGGAGGTAACTCTACTGTGTCTATTATTGACTCACGTGCCAGTGATGCCGCACACGAGTTGCCGCGACGTGTTAGAGTGTTGTCGGGAGCCCGGAGATGAGCCGTGCTTGCTGTTCAGCGTGCACCCCCCGGAATGGAGGTAATTCTACTGTGCCTATTGCAAACTCCCATGCTGAGGAGACCACACACGAGCTGCCGCGGCGTGCTGGAGTGTTGCCGGGAGCTCGGAGATGAGCCGTGCTTGCTGTTCAGCGTGCACCCCCAGCATGGAGGTAACTCTACTGTGTCTATTATTGACTCACGTGTCGGTGACGCCGCACACGAGGTGCCGCGACGTGTTGGAGTGTTGCCGGGAGCCAGGAGATGAGCCGTGCTTGCAGTTCAGCGTGCACTCCCAGCATGGAGGTAATTCTACTGTGTCTATTGTAGCCTCACGTGCCAGTGAAGCCGCACACGAGTTGCCGGGACGTGTTAGAGTGTTTTCGGGAGCCCGGAGATGAGCCGTGCTTGCTGTTCAGCGTGCACCCCCAGCATGTAGTTAACTCTACTGTGTTTATTGTTAACTCTCGAGTCAGTAACGCTGCACAGGAGCTGCCGCGACGTACAGTAGCGTTGCAGGTGCCCTGAGGCGAGCCATGCTTGCAGGTCAGAGTGCACTCCCAACGACGATTGATGATCCTGATGGATGGAGCTCTAATAAACTCATTGGCATAAGAACGAAAGATGTCTTTTGCTGACAATGGCCATTATGTTCAATAGTCTAATCTTCCTTTAAGTAATTTCTATAACTTTTGGTACTGTTCTTTCCACATTGGCTCCCGCAATCTTTACTCAATGACCTACAACAATTTACTATACCTACATGCTACGAAATTATGTTTTTTTTTCCAAATGGTAAAATTTAAATGTTTCATTGTTAGAATTCGTCTAGTAAACTCCAATATGAAGGTCACACACGATGAAGATATTATTTATAGTAACTTAGAATAGGTATATATATTACATATTTCACAATATCGCCAGGCGTTGATTTATGTACATTTGAATGAAGCAAATCACACGACGAAGCCGATATATATTTTATGTGCCCGTAACTTAAGATAGTGAGCGAACGAAGGCTTATGTTAATCTTACTATTTTAATATACGTAGGTAAATATGCCATCTTTTAACCTAATTGTGAAAGGAATGAGAAGATTTTATTTATTTCGGGTTTTAGTCGTTGTGGCAGAGTGAATGTTGTATAAAAGAATAAAAAAAAAATAGGTTCTAGAAAAGGACAAAGGTAATTATATTATATTTAGCAACTTCATGTCCTTAATACATACTTCAGGGTAAACAGTACAGGCGAGATGACAAGCGGGTTTTCGAGGTTCAGAGTTTACCCAAAATCACTATTGACATGTTAGTTAGGTGCCGACAATCCAAAAGTTAGATTAGAAAACTTTTGTGACACAGTCTTACTATAAGATTAGCGCAGTTCTCGCTGGCGCTGGCAGTTCAGAATTACCACTTTAGCCCTTTTTAAAGACTTCAGGAGCCTTACCATGACGCGGTAAAGTTTCAGGAGTGCGAATGAGGAAGATGGAGCTAAACAGCTTTACCATTTAACTATTAATTTTTAATTAGTACAAATACTGAAAGGGCTTATGAGAAAAGATCTTGTTATTTTTTAAGTAAAGGCTCAATAAATAATATTCAGAAACAGCAATGTTATTAGCGTTTGTTTTTATCCCAAAATATCAATCAATTAAATATGGAAATATTGTACAGGATTATGAATGAAAACAATTAATACAGGATACGTTTAAGAACGACCTTCACCGGTCTGTTTAATGGATGAAACGTATTTTATTATAAATTTAGTGTATTAAATAATATAACGCGAGTGGGTTGCCTGAGAAATTCCTGGCCAATATTTTTTTTTTTTTTTTTTTTTTGTAAAATGCACCGGTGTGTTTAACGAATAAATATAATATGTACTAACCGAAAGAGTGAAGCCTTTAGAACATAACAATGTTGGGTTGCCTATTTGTTTCCTGGCATAGCTATGGGTGGTCAGGTATAAACAGGTATGCATAAACAGGTGTATTTTTTTTGTATTCAACAAATTCTATATGAAAAGAAACGCTGTTTCATTACGAATACGATGTTATAGTGTTGTCTGCAAAAAAATCTGGTATGGATAACGGTTGTGCATTTTTCTAAAAATAAAATAATTTTCAATTTTTAATTAATAATAGTCTGGCCAGGAATTTCTTAGGCAACCCACTCGCGTTATATTATTTAATACACTAAATTTATAATAAAATACGTTTCATCCGTTAAACAGACCGGTGAAGGTCGTTCTTAAACGGATCTTAGACTAAATGGAAAAACACGGTAAGTATTTTCTAGTAGCAATTGTTATGAATGATTGTTTCATTTATGAATTTACCAATTACGATTTTTCGTGGACAATTTTGGGATATCGTTTTTTTACTTTTGACTACAAAAATATGATCAGTAACGAGTACAGATTGGGCCCCATGCTTTTTTTTGTACTAACAAAAAATAGTAAGTAGCACTATTCCATTAACAGTTCGGTTTAGCTCATAAAATTGGTCGCGTTAAAACACAGATATAGATAGACATAGATAACGCAAGTATCACGATCTGTATGAAAACCAAGCGTGCCATATTTTGACTACCTGTAATACGAATGTTTTTTTTCCGCAAATTTGGTATTACCAGGTAAAATTAATATTTAAAAAAAAAATTAATTACGCATAATATTAATCACAAAATGCCATGCTTTATTTTTCTCCTCTTATTTGTACAGTTTTTACAATTTATAACAGCACAATTAACCATTTTAATATGATATGATATTTTAACTGACGTCTGATTTGCGCTGTACACCGATGCAGACTGAGCGCGAAAGTGACCACTTACGATTTTTGTACGTAAGCAAGGCATGCGATTAGTTGTTCTTGCGTTATCCATGTCTGTCTACATATATCTGTGCGTTAAGAGCATATGTGGCCTACCACAGATGCTCTAGCTTCTGTTCTTCCTATAGCTAAGATCGAATAATATTTCCATAATTATGTTACAATAACATAATATGTAGAGCATTCCTTCATAATGGAATGTGTTACAAAACAACGGATCCTGTCTAAGAATGCGAAATAGTCACAAGAAGTGTTTGCTTTGGCCAATGTTTTCTTTCGTATGTTATGTTTAGTTTTTCCTTTGTTGCATCATACATTATTTCCTCACATCAGCTGCAGCTTCCTACTACTGTTCTTTTGAAAATATTATTTTAATTTTCGTTAGTACCTTAGTAAATTTTAGTTAGAAATGGAGCGGGGACGTTCTATAATTCTATACTAATATGTGAAAAGGAAAGATGTTTGTATTATTTTTTGTGAGGACTAAGTGTCCCCGCACACGGGCCATAAGAAAAAGCTAGAAGCGGCCACAAAACAAAGACAGAAGCGGCCAAAAAAAAAGCTGAAGCACGCGACAGCGTGTGGCCGGAGAAGCTTGAAGCGGCTTCTAGCTTTTTTTTGGCGGCACCGCCGCAAACGAGCCACAAAAAAAGGCTGCCACAAAAAAAAAAAACTTGAAACGGTTTTTTTGTGGCCCGTGTGCGGCGGCATTAAAGTCTAAAACAATTGGACTGATTTTAAAAAATCTTTTACCAGTAGCATTCTACTTTATAACCGCAACAATTAATTATAGATTAACACCGCTAGCACAGAAAGCAGTGGTAAAATCATTAAATTATTAGATTACTTACACACACGTTTTGCTGATATGTCCTAAAGACGCGCCTTCGAATGTATTTAAGAATCAAATGTCCATTCTGTTTCCATTGATACTGATCACAAATATAGGTTTAAACAAATTAATATAGGTACGTATATCTGCTCATGTCATCCTATATACTGTGTTAAATGTACAAATAAAAATCATTAATCTACATTCACGCGGGCGAAGCCACTATTAAGTTATATGTTGAAAAGAGTAGGTAAGTTTAAGTGGTTTCTTCTTATTTACCGTCGGAAACGCAATCTCCGAGATATACGCTTTTAAAGATTATACGACGTCATCCACCTAGCTACTTCCTAGTATGTTGCTAGGGTTGGGTTAAAGCCGTAGAAGTAGCTTCTTTCTTTAATAGGGTAGTTTCCGTGGTCAAAATAATCAGATTTTATTTAGTCCGTAATTTAGATTATAAAAAATATTGGACGGAAGTTACGTGTGACGTCTTGCAAAAAAATGCAGCACGGGCGTGACGTTACACGTAACTTTAAAGGGCTATATCTTTGTCATTTTTGGTTTAATTTACAAATAAAAAAATATGTGTCCCTTATTTTTGAATAGTATAGAATACGGACAAATTACATTTTTAGGGCAACTAGCCTATTACGAAACCTTTAAAATTTCGGAGCTAGTATATATATATATATATATATGGTGACTGGTAATCAGTGACCGATAATAAATTATACACGTGATTGTACTTATGATTACAGACAACTTTCCCAAAGAAACTTTTTTTATACTCATTAGTTTTACCACGATAACAAAACAGCTGTTCGCACAAATTCGCGCGCGCGCGCCTGCGACCTCTCAGCTGTTGCCGCGTATCGCCATTGTCAGTAAAAGTCTGACACACCCTCTCATCTCACTCCGCCTTAGAGTGAGAGAAGGAGAGAAGTCACTTGATGTTTTTCCACTCCAAAAAAAGAGGTCTTCTAGCTGTCGGAACCTCCTTTTTTGAGGTAGTGGGGCTTTACTACCTATGTCGCTTATCTCTTTATTCTATTCTGTTGGTATTCTATTTTTGGCGATACATAGGTCCTAATAGGTCCTTGTGACCAGATGGTCACCATCATTTGTTTTGGTGCTCGTTAGACAGATTATCTGCAAACGACGAGCACTCAATCCTACGTTCGTGACAGAGATAATTGAGATGAGCCATCTTGAATACGTACCTCATCAGTTATTATGATATGTGTAATTACGAGCTAGTCGGTTAAGCAACGTGTATAATGTGCTTTAGAAATGTAGGTATATGAAGAGCATAGAGATAATGTGCCAGGCTGAAATCGGCTCAAATAGCTATAGGCTACGTTGGTATCGCAGTTAATAAACTTCCACTTCTAAAAAATATGATATTAAAAAAATACAAATCTTTTACTGCCAGGCATCGAGTCCTCTAGCATGCTATTAGGTATATACAAAAACAACTTTAAGCTATTAAAGCTTTCAACTATTTTCACGCGGTAGTTAGTAATCTAGCCTATGTTATCCCAGTTCAGGATAAAGCAAAGTCAAAAAAAGTTAAATCCTTTTAGCTGAACAGTTATCTAAAACATATGTACACTACACTATTATAAATTAATTAATTACCTACACTTATAAACAACTTAATTCATTAAACCCCAAGCGAACGCCGGCGTTCGCGCACCTATTGTCTTTCAATTGTGTCTGTAATTATCACGATCGAATGGTTAATAACTATAATTACAGTAAATTAAAAAAAAAATAATAATAAAACCCTACGCTAAAATACACTATCTAAAATATGGCGTCAAAATACTCTTCCACATCGCTTTCAACTGGTAATGTGCCCAAAAGACTGGCGGCATTGCCATGTGGTATGGCAATGCTTATCCTCTGTCCAAGGTAAAAGCCAGCCTTTGGGTCACGCGAAGTGTTTAGCTGAACACAATACAATAAATCATTACATAACTGGATGTTATGTAAATGTTCATTATGTTCTACCAATTTTCGCATGCAAAATTTTAGAATAATTTCAAAATCATTTTGATAAGTAATGAGTAAGATATATAAATAAAAAAAGATTAAGGCCTCCCTCTTTCTTTTCTAAACAAATTTGCATTGTGTTAGCAAAGCAGCTGGCCAGTACTTTTGACAGAAATCGAACGTCTTCCACCATCTTCACCTCGGTCTCAGATATCGTTTGGCTGATAAAAGACTCGATCAGTGGTTCATTTGCGCGCTATTTCTTCTGACATGCGACAGACGAGTTTGACCCAATCTTACTTAAGTTTATACTGTCATAACGATAAACAATTTATTCATTCATTTATTTATTTAATTTAAATAGAACGGCTGTAGCCAAAAACACTATTTAAACAAAGACAACGCAAAAAAGACGAAACAATAATATAACATTAAAAGTAAAACAGACAAGTTAATTATTTCGCGCTGGACTTGAGTAGTTAGGGGACCTACTTATTTAATAAATATGGACAGTCATGCATTCATCTCACAGGATTTCATAAATTCAAACAGCTAAATGAATGTTTTCTTAGCTAAAACAAGAAAACCGTTGAAAATACAATCCCTTTTCTTGTACAAACAGTTGTCTCCAGGCGTAGAACATCTAATATCCCTTGACCCGTTAAAAGAAAAACACGCGTAGGATCCTGTTAAGTTCGTGGTATCTGGAAATCGAACCGCGGCCGACCACGGCAGTACGGCTACAGGCCTGCGATGTCTCGGCAAAAACGACCGCCCCGTTACTTCGAGATGTCACTTTAATTCGCCTTAACCGTACTTGATGGGCCTCTAACCCTGTCAAGACGACGACGTGGGATACCGGCCTCCATGGCCTACTTGGTCGGGAACGCGTGTAAATTTTTCTAAGTATTTCCTGATTGGAGATGGCAGGATGGCTCAGCTATCGGAGTAAGCTTTATTATCATGCTCTACAATATATTCTAATTCTGATAGCCCATGTTACTCAATTTTATTGCCTATAGATCGGATTTGAATTTCAAATTAAATACTTCCAAAAGTTAGTATGACTGTTCATCCACATATTTTACAGTAATTAATGATTGACACACACGATAACAAGGCACGCTTGAATAAATTATCTCAAAAATCTAACGCCATACTCAATTACGACAGACCATTTCTAGTTTTTGTATTTAACCGCATTATTTCCGTGTTACAACATTTGCATATTATATCACCGTTAGCGACTGTGTCACCGCGTGGAGAATCGATGATCGTACATCTCGGGAGAAAAGGTTTCTCGATTTACTTCGATGCAAAAACTCGAGACGGCAGTAATTGCATCCCGATCGACCAGTCCGTGGGAAAGATATGCCCGAAATGTCATATTCACTCAGCAAGCGCGCCTCGAGAAATCGTTCTGACCTTAGGATAAATGATAAATACTTACACAGGCATTCATTTATTTTTAGACTCTTTATTGACGGACGACTAATAGCTGGCAGAAAAATATAGATGTAATTGGAGTAACCTGCAATTTAGTTTACCGAGCCTGGCAATTTTACTAATTGAATGCAATATGGGTTTTCCGACATTCATTCTGATGTTTCGTAACCTATTAATAGTGTACAAATATGTACCTACCTCGTAAAGAACCACCAAGGTTATTCATATCGTTGGAATTTTAAAAATCCATAAACAAAACATACTGTCGAAACTGCGCAGACAAATATTTAAGACCTATTAGTCAAATTATTCAAGAACGCCAGGCTCCCTTTTTCAACGATTAAACTGGAAATTTAATAGACAGGAAAGATTCGGCGATACCTCACAAGTTCGTATGTGAATTTGGACAGTGAAAGTGTACTTTAGCGTAATTATCCGTTCAGATGTTATCGTGGAACTGGCTCTGTGTACAATGGGCCTCATAAATATTTACTCGTCGTGCCCATGTACAGAGTAATGGTGCAAAGAGCTGCCTTATTATGCGACGCATGGTGTACTGGAAGTACCCATGTCGCCACCTCTCTAACCTCCGTGAACTAGTAACTTAGGCCTTCGGCAGACGGCGGACAGTTCCCGACAAACTTTTTGATCCGCGCAAATAAAATACGTGGCTATAATGTGCATTATGTCTCAAACATAGTGCGAAATGTTAACAGTCTGCAGAAAGCCTAAACGCTAGTTTAAATGGAAAAGTAAACGACGGTTCTCTTAGATCTTTTATTGACATAGATAAGGTGTTACACCCATATTCGGATGTTACCATTACGTAAACGATACGGATGGATGCCTTCGGTTTTTTGAAGTTGTATATGGGGTTTAAGTATGTTGGTTTTATAGTTTAGAAGCGAGATAAATACGCACATATTTGATGAGCTATGAAATTCCTTTAGTAGATAACACCTATATGGACACGCCATCTTCCTATCCAATCGATTTTATTGTGGTTTGTGACTTGTTATTGAGATGCCTATCTCGACCATGTAGACATGGCTTAGCGTCGTGAACAAAGTGCATGTTAACGTTGTTATTCATCAGCGAAACATACATTCGCAAATTGCAACATAACAACCATAATTTGATATAATGAACTCACATTCAAAGAATGGTCAAGATAAGGTTAGCACGCGACGACGGAATGAAGGGGTGGCCTCACACAATGTGTGAGAACGACTTTATACCTGCTCGTTAGCTTTCTTTTGTTTTGACATTTGACCTCATTTCATGTCTTAATTGCAATTTTGATTGTTAAAGCAGTAACTGAGTCGTTAATAAGTATAAGGCAACATTGTTGAGTTCCTACTGCGAGAGCACACGCAAACATTGTGTAGTAGTAATTATTGCTTTTAGAATTTGCGTAGGCGCGTTGCGAATCTGAACATTATCTTTTCAGTGTTATTTGATTTTCATATGATTATACATTTTATACAAACACGACGTTTTCTGTTTTGTGAAAGCTTTAAAAATTACAGGAAAAGGAAATGAGTAAATAGGAAAGTTATTTACTCAGTAGGCTCTTAATTGAACTTGGTAAATAAGGAAATATGTAGGTAAATATAACCCTGTTTCATTCAGTCAACATATTTTATGAGACATTTTAATAGAAAAAATTCCCACTGAGTCTTACGTTTATTGTTATTTAGTTAGTTACGCTTTTATTACGGGGTTATAAAAATATTTATGATGATGACAGAAATTACAAGCATCTGAAAGTACTGTCTACACTTTTATAAAATAAAAAGGCATGAAGGGGAGATCTCTAGGTCGGATACATACGTATATTAAAGATAATTGTTGTATTTATTATAACAAGGGATTGTATTTATATCTGGTTATTTATAATGTTGTTTTATTTACATACTCGTGTAGATACGAGTAAGATTTTTTTAGTTTATCTTTAATTGAGTAATTGTAAAATACCTATATAAATGGCTTGTACGATTTATTATCTGACTGTGGGATTTTTCGAAATAGTTCCTACGGCCCTGGAAAGCAAAGGGCAGTTTATACTGAAGGGTAATACTGGTGGGTTTTATTCAGCCAAATTCTGATACTCTTTACTCCACGCAGAGAGGGAATTTTTTTTATGATTTCCCACCTTAATTCATTAAACCCCAAGCGAACGCCGGCGTTCGCGCACCTATTGTCTTTCTATTGTGTCTGTAGTTTCCAAGATTGAAAGGAAGGTTTCCAACGGTGCGTCTTCCGGTACGCGGTCACCAGTCCAGAACCTTTCGGCTACAACGGCCATCTTCGTCTGAGTATCGTTCTGGGAGCAATGTGCCCTGCCTATTGCCACTTAAGTTTGGGCCCCTACAAGGTGGACCGACCTGGTGAAGGTTGCGGGAATCCGCACAGGTTTGTCCATTCTGGCGACACTTGGGAGAGGCCTATGTCCAACAGTGTACGTCTATAGGTTGAAATGATGATGAAAAAAGTTTGTCTCATTTAAAAAATCTTTCAAATTCAGCGTAAAACTGATTTTCACAGTCCTTTAAATAAGCACGCCAAGAGATAATAAAACAGCTCTCTTAAGAGAGAATTCTCAAATGAATCTGATTTATTAATACAGGCCTTTGAAACTTTAGGTTGAGTTTAATAGTTTGTGTGCTACTTACAATAGTAGGTTAGTAAGCTTACTCTAAAGTTAAGTCGGTGCCGACCAGGCCACTTTGTAGCGCCTCCTCAACATAGCGGTCGCACTAATATTTCATGGTGGTTCATAAATTATCTTACAACTCGGGGGCTCACGCAGTGCCGGATTAACTACGTAGCAAGAGTAGCAAATGTTACGGGCCCCGCGCATTTGAGTGGGCCCTTTTGAATGAAAAAATATAAGCCAAAATACCTTTGCCCAGCAGGGCTGATACCTGCTAAGGCCGCGGGGATTTTTGAAAAAGAAATCCGTGGTCCTAAAACGCAAAAAGCAACTGAAGCACATGGGTGTGGTTTAGCCTGACACGCCCTCTCGCTCCACGCTAAAACGGAAAATGTCATTGTTTGATTTCCCACCTTAAAAAAGATACCTGTGCCAGATGAATTCACGGCCCTTAGGTAAATTTAAATCTACACTAATATTATAAAGAAGTGAAATTTGTTTTTTTTGTTTGTAGGAGGTAACCTCTGAAAATACTGGTTCTATTGCAAACATTTTTTTACTGATAGAAAGCTGCTTTATGCCTAAGTGACATATTTTGTGTGCACGGGCGAAGCCACGGGCAAAAGCTAGTGCTTAAGTAAAGATGGGAGGCCCCTTGGTAAAATTAGCTACAGGCCTCACGCTGGCTCAAGCCGGCACTGGGCCCAAGCAATTGGTTTAGTCAGGGCTGCCCGTCTCCGCTTGTTCAAACAATCAAGTGCCGACCGCCTTGCTTAATGGAGAGAACAATGAGTAGTTACCTCTCCAACAACTTCGTTATATAAGTCAGCAAAATTGTCTCTAAGAAGGAAAGGGTTTGTTTACTCTGTAAAAGTCCAATTACAGTTATTTATGTTTCAGATAGATTGAAGGAGATAGGTTCATTAGGGATGTTGGCTTTTGGGCTTTCACGAATCTGTATATTTAGTCCGTTTTGAAATTAGATATCTATGTTTTAATATCTACCTAAGTAAACTAATGTTTGATACATAACATCTAACAGGAATAATGTACACTCTTAGACATGCCAATAGAAAAATAAGCTTCAATTATTGTACTTTTTGCGTAAATGTAATTGTAATTATTAAAAAAATAGTGATACGCACCGTGTTGGTTTTGTGCATCGGTATTGGTATTTAAGCTTGTATCTACAATTCTACACACAAACCCGCTAGTGACGCAATCAAGATTTACCTATCAAGAATTTACCTAAATAGGTAATTATTAATTATTGTTATCCTAAAATATTTTTTGATTATTTCTACTTTAAATATAGCAAACATAAAATTTAAAAGACAAGTTTTTTATTATTATTGATAGGCTTGTGCTTGACCACCATCTCACCTGATGGTAAGCGATGATGTGGTCGACGATGGAGCACGCTTGCTTAGGAGAAAACTATTCACTCTCGACTTAAAGACTCCTAAGTTGTAGCTATCAGGAAACAGATTCCGGCAGGGAATTCCACTCCTTGGCTGTACGCACAATAAATGTGTTCCCAAAACGCTTTGTGCGTATGGATGGGATATCTACCATGTACCGGTACAATGCTGTACGTCGTGTGGTCCGATGATGGAACGGACTTGGCGGAATTAGATTGTGCAATTCCAGTGCACACTCCCCGAAGTGTTCAGTATGTTAAATGTTGTTGAAGCTGCCTACTACTTTGGCATACGCCAATAATAATAGGTATGTAGTTACCAACCAGCATACCTTTTTTTATGGTGGGAAAAAATCATGCATTGACATCCCCCGCTCTTGGGCGGAGCGGGAGATAGTGTCAGACTCTTACTGACTAAAAGACCCACCCTGTTCCTTCTAGCCTTCATACCGGGGCTCGAGCGCCCTTTCGGATAACCCTGGCCCCAATAGGCTTCGACCCGGCTGGGTCCCTGCTGTTGCTGACAACTCCATACCTAAATACTGCCTACTAGAACTCAATACGAAAGCTCACAAAGCTAACAAGCCCTCTTTAAAAATTAGATCACTATCCAAGATCTCACCCTTATCGAACTCAACGAGTAATCAATCGGATCAGAAAATCGGAAATACGGAGCGAGCCTTAAGTGGAATATCGGAACGTAGGCAAGCGACTTCAAATAAGTAAATTAAAGAGGAAAATGTGAACACCTGGTTCAGAGGAAAAATTCTTGGAAAATTTCAATGAAATGAAGGTATGTCAGCTTGCCAGTTGACAAAGTTAGCGAAATGAGCAAACAGATTGTTTCCGAAGATATTATTTGGAGTCGCTGCCTTCAACTAAAATTTCATAAAAGCGCCAGGGTAGGTAGAGTTTTTCAAACCTGAGCTGTTCATTAAAATATGATTTGTAATACGGTTGTATTACATACGTACTTACTCACACAGTTCCACGGCAGTATGTGACCAGCGACTTCCGCAACCCACGTATCAATTGGGGTGGTAACTCGCCTCTTTGAGGAGTGGATGAAGAGGCATCACGGCCTCCTTACCTTCCGCATGTCACAGGTCCTCACCGGACATGGCAAGTTCGGGAGGTACCTTTATACGAGTATTATGTATAGACTCGCGTTTGGCCACTTAAATAAGAAAAAGAAAGTATTGTCTGAAGAGTAAACCCATGGTTTTAGATAGCAAAAGGTAACTGAAGGAACATAAGCGAGTTTTAGTCAGTAAAAGTCTGAAACGTCCCGCTCCACCCTTGATGTGGAGAGGTCATTAGATGAAAAATAAATCTTCTCAGTTCAGTTGGAAGGGTCTTGTTATGTTGTATAAAGCGATCTACTATCCCGAATGGTATCCATGTATCTATTTATATTTCGAAGGCGCGGGCTTGCGGACGGCGAGCAATGGGTAGCTCGCTGTCCGCGGTCGGTAACCGTCCGGACTGCGCTCAAGTCGTCGATGGCGCGTTCTGTTCCCGCGTGCCTTAAGAAAGGAAAGTTTGGCCCAGGTATGAAAGGCAACGAAGGAACGGGGTGGGTTAGTCAGTAAAAGTCTGACACTATCTCTCGCTCCGCCCAAGGTCGGGGATGCCATTTGAATGATTTTTACCCACCGACAAAAAAAGACGAAACCCGTGACCTTAGGTCACAAAGGGTACAATTACCAGCACGGATCTTGAGCGCTGGCTTCAAGTTGCGCAGAAGTCAAATATTCGGGATCTTTAGTGGTGCGAAGTGAGACGCGGGGGCGGGGAGTGTCATAGATGTCAGTCACTCGTGATTCGTTCATTTCGTTCCCTGCTCTTGCTGCATGTATTTAACAACGACGACGATTGGCTCGCCAACGTATGGAATGCGCAAAGCGGTCCTCACTTTGACGCCGAGCGCTCAATATCCGTGCCGGTAATTGTACCTGAAGGAACATAGGTGGATTTTAGTAATTAAAAGTCTGAAACGTCAGGCTTCACTTGAGTTGGAGCAGTCATTAGATGAAAAAAAAATACTCTTGTTATACCGAATAATGGTTGAATATTGTTGAACCGAATATGTATGGGTGTGTTCTATATAGAGATCTACTATCCTGAATGGTATTCGTGTACCTACTTAAAATATAATGGAATTATTATCAGCATATTTATTTAAGGTCGGTTTTAATCAAACAATCAGTCGGAGAATCTGTTTTGTGTGCCAACGCGGTCCCTCAAGGCGTAATGACTTCAATTCAAACTCTGAAAAAAATCTTCACTTATTTTTTCTTTCGTGATTTTAAAAGTCAGACAATCCTCGTTGACGTAATGAAAGGGGCTCGTTTGAGTGATATTCTTTTAAATTAAGTACCTGAACGTTTCACGTTGCTGTTGTTTTTTTTTAATTATCTAGATATTGTCGACCATTTTGTTTTAAACGTAAGAACAAAGTTTGTTTTTAGTTTTAAATGATGTTTATATTCGGAACTGAATATAACTAAATATAATATTATAATTATTGTAAACAACTAATCATCATTGAAATTAAACTAATTATACTTTTACCTACTTATTTTTGAATGAAAACACCGGCAGTTTGAAATGAGGGAAAAAATTACTTGTAAAAGTGATTTTTAAAACTCATTTTCAAAATAAATACCATTATTTTATAGTTTTGGACACACTAAGACTTGCAGTCGATAGCGATGTGGAAAAATTTTTGACGACATATTTTAGTTTTGAGTTTTTGTTTTTTATGTTTCATGTGAAAAATGGTTTCTGTCTTCTACTTCAAAGATTTGGATCTTTGAAGTAACTTTGCTCTTGGGAGCGAATACTGCTATGAGCCATGAGCTATAGTTACGAACATAGCAAATACTATAGACTAATGTTATTACGCTTTAAGTTCTTTGTTTTAAATGATTTCAACTAGTGCTTGACTGCAATCCCATCTGACGGTAAGCAGTGATGCAATCGTTGATGATGAGGCGCACCAGTATTATTTTTCGAATGTTTAATAAACTCTATTAAATCGATGAATTCAGTTGTATAAATCGTTATCAGTGTCTTCTAATATTTTAATAATGTTTTTATGTAATAACTTGGTTTTTGTTTTCAGTGCACGTGCTACGAGACACCGAGTTGCCGCTGGAGGTGGCTTCAGCCTTAGGACCAGACGTCCAGTTTGTACTAAAGTACATCGACGGTAAGCATACTATAAATACTTAATATTTTGCTTAGGCGAACGAAACAGCTTTAAAATTAAATGAAAATTGTGACCCAAGTGTTTTCTGCGGATTTTTCTGCATACTTCTTTTATCCAGCTTCCATATTTTAGACTGCTAGTAGTAGCTACATTTTGTTTAATAGATTTATCGTGGTTTTGAAAGGCTTGGGGTGACTGAAGGAACACAGGTGGGTTTTAGTCAGTAAAAATCTAAAACTTTCGCTCCACCCAGAGCGGGAGAAGTTAATTGTTTAGAAGAGTTACCACGACTTTGCAATGCAAAGAGCTACTGAAGGATCGGAGAAAGAAGAAGAAGAAGTCTAACACTTCTGCTCCACCCAGAGCGGGAGAAATTATTTGATTATTTCCCACTCAAAAAATAACCCCATATTTTAGGTAATTTAAGATATCAATTGAATTGAATCGAATTCGACAACCAGTTGGATACAAACACTCTATGCATAGTTTGAGTAGTTTCAAGTAAGTTAAGAATAAAAATCCACGATTCAGAATACAGAAAACCTTGCAATCGAGTAACAAATCTAACTGAAAACCTAACCGCATATTAGGGAAATGAAGCCAAAGATCACCAAAGCCCCAGTCACTATTGAGACAGTCACCTAAACAACATTAGCAAAGTATTTAATTAAGCAACATTGTAAGCAATATAATGTCGTGAACGTTTGTATATCAAGCCCGTAATGACCGCCCTACCTTATAGACGACACCATAAAACTACCAGCCGTGGACTGCCAATCGAATTATCAGTTTCGTGCTGCGAACGTTTCATTAGTGAGTGTCTGGGGCGACCCGATAAACTGTCTGATGTCGCCTTTACTTCGGATCTATGGTTACTAAAGTTAAGTTTGTTAGTGACATGTGCTAATTTACATAAAGGGCCACCTTTTCATCATCATCATATCAGCCGGAAGACGACCACTGTTGGACATAGGCCTCCTCCAAGCGTCGCCACAAAGACCGGTCCTGTGTGTCACGCATCCATCGGATTCCCGCGACAGTGATCGGTCATCGGTCCACCTTGTGGAAGGCCTTCCAACGCTGCGTTTTCCAGTGCGCAGTCACTACTACAAAACCTTTCGTCCCCATCGACCATCTGTTCTGCGTGCAATGTGACCTGTCCATTGCCACTTAAGTTTGGCGATTCTTCGAGCTATGTCGGTAACCTTGGTTTTCCTGCGGATATCTTCATTTCTGATGTGGTCCGCGACTAATTTAAATGGATTTTTGGTTAGTCGTATTTGACTACTGCCTGTATTCGGTCACTAACTAGAGTATTCGGTTAGTCGTATTTGGCCCACGCCTGTATTCGGTCACTAACTAGAGTTTTCGGTTAGTCGTATTCGACCGACGTAGTGGACATGTTGAAAGGCGCCACTCATGTGATACTTTTAGAGTTCGGCTGGATGTGGTCGCCGAATTCGGTAAACATCTTAAAACGAAAAAGATCATCTTGTCAGGTGACCGTTTCAATGTAAACAGTACAATTTGATGAATCAATTAGGTTTAACCGAAAGTAGTCACTACATTCGGTGATCTACTCAATGTGAACGCACCATTAGTTTCAGTCAAAGATATACGTATGTTAAACTTTATTATGTGTGTTTAACTTAGGGGTAAGAGTTTCTTGTATTGGTTCAAAGGCGAAATGGCAAGTGACGTACTAACATTGTTGTTTTACGAGGAAGCGATAATATTATGGCAACAATGAATTGTAGTCAGCTATTGTTAACGGTTTCACGTCTGCATCCAGATTATATATCAAATTAATGTAGATGTGAAATGCAAAAAAGAAGTCATAGTTTATTAGTTAGTTCTTACTGAATCATAATTAAAGGGTTAAGTGGGCAAAGGTGTTATCTGACAAAATTAAAAAATCCGACTTTGTTGCATGAACATAGGTTTTAACTGATGGTAAATCGATCCACGGATTTAAAACACACCTTTACATAGTTACAGATGCTAGCAAAGCTTTTAACTGTCACTCAAGTACATATTTCAGATTTGAAATGTGCTAACAGCAGAAATATTACCAGAGAATTGTAATAGCAGTTAACACCTTTGTTCACTTGCCCCTTCAATTTTTAGTTGTGGATTAAGTAGTTCCTTTGTTTAAAAATTGTGAATTCTCTTCAAAGGTAATTCTACTAGGCTATACCTCGTATATCCGGAGTTTTATCCGTACAAAACTTAGAAATTACAGGAACCTTTATCCTCCCAACTTCACATAAATGTCATTCATCTGCTAATATGACCACGGACATCATCCTCCTGGTGCGATTATTGTCACTTTCGTCATCCGATACTTCCTATGAGATCCAAATTGCTTTCTTATTTTGGCTTGATTTCCTCTTGACTGATGGACGGATAAAGATTAATGGGGGAAAACACTCTTTCTAAATTGGACTTGGGGAGAATAGATTATTAGTTTTTCGCTCGATGTCGTCTGCTGCGCAGTGCGCCGCCCTGACGGACCTAATTACAATATTTATTCATGAGGCCTTGGACTGTTATTAGAAAACAATGAATACTAAGTGAATTTATGTTCAGAGAAGGTCATAAATTTTCAACTGATCATTTGTTTTGTTCTTGTTGCTTTTGTTAAAAGTTGTTGAATACAAACGGGCGTAGCTGTAGCTTTCAAAAATGGGGATGTCTTTTTTTAAGGTGGAAAATCACCCATTGACATTTTCGCTCTAGGGCAGTGCGGGAGGGCGTCTGACTTTTACTGACTAAAACCACATTTATGTTCCTTCTTTACCTTGCGTTCCAAGACCCAGGGTTTCCATTTCGGAAGTTAATGTTCCATGGTCTCAGTAGGCTTCGGCACTGTGGCCCCTACAGAAAAGAGCGGAGTCGGTCCAAGAATTTACAAAAATGTACTATTTTTTTCCAAAGCCTCACGCAGACAAAGGAGTTACTTTGCCCTTTTATGTAGAACTGTCTGCGTAAGTATTGGAACAATATATGATGTTGAGAGATTGAAGAGTGTGAGTGAGATTAAAGCTTTGGAATAATTTATTGTTTAAATTTTCGTTTTTAAGGAGCATTTGCAGCATGTTCTCATTTAATCAATATACTTACATTACTACATAACTAGATGTAGATATGTTGTGAGATTTAGCAAGACTAGGGCTGTTTCTGAATTTATTATTTAAAGTTCGGACCGTCTCCAATATTAAAGTCAAATGACAGGTTTTCAGGCTAAATCAGAGTTTGACAAATATTTAATTTCCAATGTTTAAATAATAAATCGGGGGAAAAATGACTATAAATAAAACAAGCTTAAGAAGATGATTGAATTTTACGTCTGCTGTAATATACATAGAAACAACGGTCAAAAAATAAAATGTCTAGAAAATTTAATGGTTTACGTAAAAATGGAATAGTGAAAATGTGTGAGGTGGTGTGCCTCCATATAAGTGTGATAATATGTATGTAATTATTTAATACTATTTTCTGCCAGCGGCTTCGCCCGCGTACATAATATATAGCACTCAGGAATAATGTAGCTTTCTACAAGCCAAAAAATTTTTAGAATTGGATCATTAGTTCCAGAGATTACCCCCTACATACAAACTTACAAATTTTACCTCTTTATAATATTAGTATAGATTCATCCAACTGCCCTTTAGCCGTTTAGAAGTTTCCCTCCATCGTCATCCATATCCCTATGCATGGCCTACTACCTGCCTGACACGTGGTAATTATGTTATCACTTATCACTTGAACTAATACTCATCAACTTTTAGACTATAAAACAAAACCTAAACAAATATAAAATATTCATCTCCAGTTTACAGCATAATTTTGTCAGATTAAAATATGACATGACAAAATTAATAAAAAAATCCTTATATTCTTTAAAAAAAAATGTTGTAACTTTTTTGAAATAGGTAAATGAGTATGAGTGAAAAAACCATAGCAAATATAAATAAAGTAAAAAAAAAATTGTACGTTCCTATTCGTCCCATTATTTATGTTAAAGTCTAAAAGTTTTATTTACATAATATTAGCATTAAGGAACTCAGAATTTTATTTACATATTTTTGCTTTCAAAAATCGATGATTTACCTACTCGGTTTTATTTATTATTCTTCTGGCGGTTTTAAATATTATATAAAGGGAAAACATAAATTACAAGTTTGTCAAAAACCCGTAGATAGCTGTTAGACTAATATGCAGCTAAGGAAAATTTTGTAACTCGTCAAAAACTTGTTTGTTTGCAGTATTTAGGTATTATTATCGTCAGCCCACGATAAACTCTTCACATTGATGGATTTAAATTTCGGTCACGTCTAGTTTATCGACCTAGAAGCATTTAAATAGTGTTTAACCTTAATAAATAACGCTAATTGCATACAAGTCGGATCATTACCGGAGCGGGAAACTGATAAAATAGCGCCGAACAAAATACTATGTTATCATTAAACCACAATCAAGAAAGCACGCACACGTCGGCAGCACGACGCACGCACACGCGCGCACAATTCACCTGTTGCTATGGTTGTATTGAGAGGCTTTGCGCAGGCGCAGGTTGTAAGTTCTCCCACTATACTGCCATAGTATTATCGCCATCTTTCTCTCATTGGTCCGTCGTGAAAGAGACGGAGCGTTGAACTTTTGAGTGTCGGTAAAGCAGCGCGCGCGCTGTTGTACCGACCGCCGACTGGATCAACGGTCTTTCTCGCGTAGCGGACCTAACTTAGTTTTAACTTAACGTTGTAACGCAGCGTTTGTTTTATTCGATTTAACGGTCGGTTTTCAGCAATGTTGTGTTCAACACGTCACAATTTGAATTAGAGGACCGTTTGTGTGGTTTTTGTGACGACAAATGTGTATTTTATGTGTTGGCTGTGAAAGCCTGAGTGATACAGCCTTCGTTCGGTGAATGCTTAAATCACGCCATGTACCCCAGTGCTATGTAGGTTCGTTAAAAGTGCCAGTGCAAAGTTAAAATTCGAATTTGTGGTGGAGATAAAAAAGTTTCTAGCACGTTATACTTTGTGCGACTGTGTTGTGTGGATAAGTGCAACTGATAAAGGATTGTGAGATTGACTTCAGACTAAAACAGGGTATGTACGTGTGTACTTTAGTTCGAATACTTTCTACTATATTGATTTGTATCTATCTACTAACGGTATCTGTAGTCGAAAACACCTTTATATGGTAGGTGTTTGATATCATGAGATGAAGTTGCTGTTCTTGTATCTAAGATGATAGAACGTGCTTGGACCAAAATTATTCGAGCACTGTTTATTGTTGTCAATATTAAAAATAGACAATATAATGGAGGTAGAATGATTATTATGAAAAGTATCGATAAGTTTTCGGAGGTTTAGAGCGGCGCGGTCACTCGTGTGGTCTTGGATTCGAACCTTGACACCGGTATTTAGTATCGTGGTCAGTCCAGTCTTGTTATTTATCTTAAGAGGCGTGATCAACAGGAAAATAGAATTTAAATATTTAAAAGCAACATTTACGAATGTTAGAAGATAGTTTTGGGAAAAAAAAAATGTTGTTTTTGTTTTGAATTTTATTTTAATAACCTAACCAAGATAACTACGGTATTAAGTTTCACTAGTAAATAACATTTCTGAATAATGTATTGCATTTATGAATCATTCAGTTAAGACAAATTAGAGGATGTTATCGAATACCATCTGTCATTATAGGCTTTTCTAAAAACAATAAATATCCTTCAGTATGCGTGGCATTACACACAGATCGACAAAATACCTCAACCTTGTTTATCAACAATAACAGTATCAGCATACAAATTAATATTCGTAAGTTTACAAATACAAGGTTGTATCTCTTCTCCCAATATGTGTGCATGACTTATGAACATTTTTATACTCAACTACGAAGTCCTTGGTCTAGTGCCGAAAGCAGGAACCACTTCTCAGATCAAGACTAGAGAACTAAATTTAGACTAATAATATTATATTATTTGATCCATCTCGATGAAAAGCCGGAAAATTTCTGAAAATAAATTATACTTGTGAAAGAAAATTTAAAAAAAAAACTCAAGCTGCGTTTACACGAAAATTGAATCATTGTGACTATCCTACAGTGAATCACAAAACAAGAAAATGCTTAGTTTTATAGCAGAAAAATGTCATAGACCGTATTGAGCAAGTTTGCCTTTAAAAGAACATCAACGCGCGGCATACGTAAGGAGTGGATAGGAACAGGACGCTTGCCATGCATGCTAATGGGGATTATCAAGAAAACATTGCACTTTAATATATGGAAAATCATTGATGTTATTATGGATAGTTAAGTAGTTGATCAAGTAGACTGTGCGTACTAAATGCAGCATGAGAAGAAGGAAAATTCCTCGGAAAATTTTCTTTGATGAAATCGGTTTTGTGGACAATAAAGTTATTGGTTTGTAATAAAACTATTGAATTACACTTTAGTTCAAGTATTTGTTTACTTTTAGGTTTACTTGTTTAATTTATCCACCATTAAAAGATTATTTCTCACGGTTGGAATAGCGTCGCTGTGTCAGGAGAAGATATAAACCTGTATTATGCAATTACAATAAAAAATAAAATAACATCAAAAAGTTTATGATCTGCATAAAAACTTTTAAATTGCAATCTAAAGGTGCAAACTGCGATGACCGCATTTACATTACTAAAAATAAAATAATACCGCTACACGAGGCGGCGGCGTTTCCGTAAACAATCCCCGATATCCTTTTGAAATCAACGCTTATTCTTGAACTAACGAACAATTAAACGTAAACTCTCAAAGGGATACTGTGTCAACATCGTAAAGGTATTCGACAAACTTCACCAATTTACTATTGTTCAGATTTCAATTATAAATCTGCTATTTCACTTTAAAGTAACAAGAGCTTTATTGCGGTAAACTTAGGGTGCGGTTTTGATTGTATTGGATTCGTAAAAGATCTCGGGTGACAACGCAGCACATTCCGGAGATGCCTTTAATTAGAGGCAGGTAAAGTCTGGCGCGTTTGGTTGTGTTAGTGCGTGACATTTATGTCTTAACTTATAGGGCTGCTTGTCAAGTAACAACTGATTTTCTGGAACGAATTAACATACAAATGTTTACAAATGTAATATATACATATATTCCATCTTTTTCTTTATGTCATAAGACAACCGATTAAACACAAATATATTTTCATGATCATTCTTAAAGTAATTAAGGCTAAGCTAATAAAATAAAATTATGCTAACGCACTTATGACTAAACCATAATGCTCGTACTGAGTCAAGAAAGAATTAAGTAAATAATGTTCAGTGACAAATAATTATATTAAAAATCTTTGAATAAGTAGATATAATCTTCATAAGAACATCAGATAACTCTCGGTATAAAACTCATGTGTTTGTTTGTAAACTTATGAACATAAATCTTAAAGTAAAGCTCTTAGAACAGCGGAAGGAAGCAATTAATTATTCACTTCATAGAAAACTATACTTATTCAAATGCTCTATTGTGTTTATTTCAAGCATTTAACAGCTGGAAGTTTGAACGTATAAATAAACCTTAGCGAACTTATGCTTAGAATATTTTACTCTCAAAATGAAGGTGGTTAGATAATTCTTCCCACGCAAACTTGTCTCGGCAAAAATATACTACACGAATATATTATAATCTTAAATGGTTGGTAACTCGACATGAGGCAGGATATTTCAAAAACACGTCGCCAGATATATTAGATAGCAAAACTTTATTACCTCCTTCACAAATTGGTTGATATTGAATATAATTATAAATAAATATTCATCTGGTTACCGACCTCTTTAGATAAATAGCGCGTTTATTATCTGCGGTTATAAATAATGACTGGCTGTTCGTAAATTATGTTATTTAATTTTCGAACTTGTTACTCTACTCGTGACAAAAAACTTGATAGCTTCTCACTCCAGTAAAAATTGTTTTCAAGCATACGATTACACTTGACTTGGATTGTTTTTTCACCAGAAAGTATCAACAAAAAAGTTATGTTGTTGCTTTTATTGTGGCCAAAGTTAACAAAAGCCGAGGGCTCGACATCAAATGCAAATGAAACGAAAGCTTTTCCGAAGTTTCCAGAGCACTTATGGCGAAGGAAAGTGAGTAAAGATTGAGGAAACGGGAAAAAGGGCGACGCGTCGCAGTGTTGGCACATCGACCGCGTAACCCTCGAGCGACGAGCGACGTCAGATGTTCTCACGAGGCGCGCGGCGTCGGCGCGGGCCCCCAGAGGAATCTCGTGAAAGTTGGCCAACACTCGCTCAAGATCAAGTGGATGGGTCGGCGGAACCAGTTTTGTGAATCGGCAAGTGTAGGCAACGATGAGTTAGGAATCTACGGCGAAACCGGCCGAGCCGACAACAGGTCCGGGGAAATAGATCATTAATAAATATACCAAACTAGAAAACGAGATTTAAATCGTCGGTCGTGATAAAATCGCCATTCTACGAGTTGCTTGAAACACGAGCGGGGCAGTTATTGCACACGCAAATGTGTTAAATGTCAACGTTTTAGTATGGATATTAAAATAGCGAATTCATAATAGCAGTCAAATGTCATGAACATTATAGTTTTTGGTGGAAGTCGTAGCTGCAACGGGTATCGATACACGCGCGTGAGGCGTGCGTTATGTGCTCATTTAGCCGGGTTCGCGGTCAACAGCCACATCATGAGTAGATATCACTCATAATCTTGCGAATGTTGAAATTTATTACAATAGCACCTCAAACAATAACAAAGAATACGTAACCGTTCCGGTGTGGTTCGGCTTAATTACAGTTCAATAATTAGTTCTGGCACAAATGCCGCGATAAACGCGCCATATCTGTAGCTGTGAACGAATAGTTAATGTGACCTATTCATTTGAATGGAAAAAAAATCTCCCATGCGATTCCTCTCACGTGCCATTGTGGATTGTTCCAGCTATCGGAACGCGGCGTTTAATTGTTGCGGACTCATTGTCACTGCTATCTGGGATCTCACGGCATTGGTACAGACTAAGTCCTTAGATTAAGTGGGTACCTCATTTGGTTTATGCGAAACAGCTGCCGAAGTACCGGAGAGTGAGTGAGAGTGTCGGTACTTTAGAATCCTTTGGGAAAGATCGTTGTGATAATTTTGCTGTAGGTGCAAGCAACTGCTTACAAGTTTGTGTTTTTAACTTTTCATTCAAGTTCTTCCAACGACCCTCTTCTATTGTAGTAACAGGTTTATTTTATATCTATGCTTTTTTTTTCTGAAGGCACCGCTTTTACGTTACAACGTATACTTACACAAATCCTCAATATTCTTAAGACAATCTTTTTCTTTCGTAAAGCGTGGATCAATCCCTACTGTAAGCGTCAAGCCCGTCCCACCACCCCTTAGTCTCAAGAACAATGGTGTTATACAATGTATAAACGATACATAATATTATGTGGTATTGTATTATATCAACGCTCGTATTGCGTTTCAGAAAAACCGTGCGAGATTGCGTTGAAAAGCTAGGAAATCGTTTTTACTTAATACTTTATAGGCTGGTTGTAACACAGTAAGTAATACTAGATAACATAAGCTATGTGTGAACTAAATACCATTTAGTATTTGAGCAGTTGAGCATTTGAGTTGGCCAGTCTTATTTGAGTAAACAAAGGTGCAAATGGTTACCGGCGCAGCTTATCTTACAAATATTTACACTTAAATAGCTATTGGTTACCGTTCGCCCGATCTTATCGCCCTGTCTAATTATATTGAGCAATGTGGGACTAGAAACTATTTCATTGATTAACGCTTATTGCCAAACTTTAGCGATTATTCTGAGAGTTATTTCGTGTAATGGCGATTGTTTGATGAAATATCGGAGATCGTGACATTGATAAAAATTTCAATGGGTGATTGAAAGCTTGGATAAAACATGGTATTAATTTCTTGAAAGGCTTTGGCTAAAGAATTTAATTTCGAATATCAACAAAAGTTTGTAAAGGGTTCAGCTTCTACACTGAAATGAGACAGCTTAAATTTTTACAACGTTCTGTTAGGACGTCCCTTCGTGTAGTGTTATTGAATATTGAGATTTTAATGACCTGGAACTTATTTCTTCTTTTTCTTTTTTTCGTCACTCTAGAAATGACCGTTGTAACGTGGGTCGGTTAACAAATATGTAAAATCAAATTCGCTAGAAACCCAGTCCCGGAATCCGGATATATTTTAGAAAATGTGAAGCTCAAAAGGAGGACGATACAGAACTGCTGTTGCGCATGAGTGCCTTAGAGTCTCTTTTGTAAAACTTGAAAAACATTTGAAAGTGAAGTACCTCACTCATGTGATGTATGTGTTTAATTTACTAATAAGGCTGGTTTATAACAGATCGAAGAATTTTCAAGACTGGAAGTTTCTCCTAATAAAATAGTGATAATGAGTTCTAATCCATACACATGGTGCGTCCTCATTTCCCCATAAGGCACTCAATAAATTCAGCTCGGCCGGCAGTACGCAGTAATACTAACCGATATTTGTTAAGCGGCTTACAGCCAGAGTACCAAGCCTTGTCTCATCGCTGACTTCTTCAAACCTGTTTTCAAGTGGACCAAGTGGTCCCATAAAATTAATAAGGTCATACAGACACCATCATAAATTTTATACAACACAGTATTATGGTCTACAACACACTATTATGGGCTGTTGGGGGATTACCATGGGATACTACTTTAGTGCCGAGGGTATCTAAGGAATGTTGTCTGTGGTGTTGGATTGGATTTATCTATGGAGGAGTTTTCATGATATAGACCAGATAAATAGCTGCCATACTTTAATTCCAGCTGTTTCGTTAGCTCATACTTGTACGGAAATGTGTTTTAGAGCGAAATTAATATCATCTTTAGTACCTACGAACTTGCCTAACATTGCACAGATTAGGGGAAACTTTTGCGCTTAGAACAGCTAATATCTTCAGAAGTCTATTTATCCAAAAACTTTCAAGAATAAAACATTGAAGAGTCATTCTTACTTCAGAGATTCCTCAACTAAAGGCGATAAATAAAACTGATATCAGATTCAGAAGAAACTTTGATATCTGACATTGATAGCCATTTAAATGGGCTAAGCTTTCTTTGAGAGTTATTTACATATTTTCTTAACGCAGTGTGCCAGATATGGACTATGGAGTATTTAATCGACTTGTCGCTACGTAATCTCTGTTTATACTGATGACTGAAGTCGTTAGTTTAAACTAAGTTTAAGTGACATCTCGTGTAATATACTCGGCCGCATTCCTTCCATATTGACATTTCATTGTGGTTGAGATAATCCATCGTTTCGTTACTATATTTAATTGTTTTAGCGTCGAAGTGTTTGGAATGATATGAGATTAAACTGATAAAGGTGAAAGAAAAATATAAATATTTCTGTTAATAATGAAGTTATGAAGTTGTTAAGAAGGCTGACGTCACAGGCCCAGGACTAATATTAGTGTGATGAGCATGATCATTTTTTTCTGGGTGTGGGTGTAATTTATTTATAATACTATCTTATGTATTTAGAAATGTATAAGTGTATTTATTTGTCGTCTAGTACTCATAACACAAGCTCTGCTTAGCTTAGGACTAGACGGCGTTGTGTGATAGCTGAAGAATATTATCATTATTATTTTAAAACGATGTAACCAATCCTTTAACCGCCCACTTAATTTTAAACGCAATTAATGTAATCAGACGATTTGTAAGCAAATTATACAAAGTTTTCTATTTAATGTTAATCGAGCAGTTTGTTGAAAGGTGTAATAGGCTTAAAATAACAGTCAATTAAGTGCCATCGTACTTTGATACCGTTTAAGGGGCAGTCGCGCAAGTAACCTTTACGCGTCAAAGGTGGCACTGGCTGTTAGTCAAGACACGTGCCAGTTACTCACACCTGTCTTTTTTATGAAGAACAGCTGTTAAAGTGGGGAGGGTTGCACCTCGTGCCAAATTGAACTATGTTACATAGAGAGGGCATTGATCTTATAGGATAAGGGTGCCCTTATGGCCCACTCACACAATGGGATGACAAAATGGCTTATTAAGTGGTATTTAAATAATATTTATTTAATATGTATTAGGAATTTAAGAGGAAGTCCTCTATGTTTTAAATCGAGTTACCGAAGTACCGGGTTCAATTATATTTTCAAATCATCCAGGGACGACCTGTTTATGAGAATTCAGACGACAAACACACCTATAGAAGAATCATAATAACTTAAAGATACTCGTATTTAGAAACACACTATTCGTATTTTGGTAATTAAGGACGAAATTAATGCTTTGAAGTAATAAAGTTCATAATATGCTATTGGTAGGTACTCATGTTTTTTTTAAATTAATTATTTTAAGTAGACCTAGAAATATACAAAGCGCAAAAATTGTGATGATTTCTGTTTTATACGATATTACATGGATGAAGTCTAGATTAAGTCTCTGATGCGAAGTGCAAAGTATTAAAAAAAACTTGTTTTCTTTACAATTCAATCAGAATTTTGAGTTCATTGTAAGTACTGAATTACGTTTAGATAATAATTCCAAAATACTTTCTGATTAAATAATTTACCAGTATCTATGTTTTTATCACCGGTGGTATACGTTTGAATAAAATGCGTAGTTAATGTAACGGTAGGCCACAGAACACAAGTGTCATAACTCAACAAAAATCATGCGCTGCATATTATATGCACGCACGTAACGCGTGCATTAATGTAAAAATAATGAGGTTCTCGTCGCATTAAAATAACATTTTAGATTACGTAGTACCGAAAACACTTACTGTCTACTTTTATCTACTATCACGTTATTTTAATAAATAGGTCTAAATAATATTATAAATAAACTGTGCAAGTGCGGATTTAAATAAAATTAAAGTCTTTGTTTATAATATTAAAACATCGATTTCTATTAGAGATCGATGTATTAAAATAACTTTTTTTTTGTTACTAAATTTATATGAAGTATGTTTGATAACTAAAAGAAAATATGTAGTAATTTTTGAATTTTATGGCAGTCTGCTGTCTATTTATTCCGGTTCTCCGAAACTGCAGGATCGATTAAAATTTTGACAGAACTTTAATTTGTATCTTTCTACCAATGAAAGTTCAGCTGATGTCATAAAGAGTAACTTAGGCTACATTTATTTTAAAAACTTCTTGAAATAGTGACGAAATGGCAATGTAGATATACTGTTTTAAGAGTTTGACGCGAACGAACTCGTGGGCACTAGTTCAAAAAGTATAGTAAAAGGTACTAGTTGTTTAATGCATTACGACTCGACGGCTGTATGAGTTTCGTTGCTTAGCACACGGGTATCACCATACATATCTATGGGTATCACTGGCATACTGCGGCTTAACTTTTTTAATACTTTTGTATACCAGCAGTACGTGTAGTGTAGTCCCGAGAGGTAAACTAGAATTTACGACTAACAAAAGTACGAAGCCGCTGGAAACACCTAGTATCTAAATAAAAGCACGCAGTTGAATTTCCAACGTTAAGCTCAAACCTGAGAGTTCAAAATAGAACAACCATTATTACGCAGATTCTGGCTGCAGCAGCACCCTGTCACTGTCATCAAATTACTCTGTCTTCGGTTCTTGAAATGTGTGCATGATTTCAAATGGGTGCAATATCTGGAATTTGATAGAAATGCTGTTACAAGATATGCCAGAATCGAGTTAATTAACACGTGCTAGGTAAATACTGGAAGTGACTCTATGCTTGACCTAGCTGCTTTCAGCGGCTTTGCCTGCGTGACCGTAAGAAATATATAGCCTATGTCACTCAGTGATAAAGTAGCATTCTATTGGTGAATGAAATTTTAAAATCGGTATGGTAGTTTTTGAGTTTTATTCATTACAAAGAAAAATATGAATCTTTCCTCTTATATAATACTAGTTTAGATTGGGAAAACCTTATAAATGTCGATTGTTTTACACTAATGGTCTCAAGTTTGTTTCTATTTAATATTGAACTTATCGACCCTTTACATTATTAGGAAGAATATTGTCAGCAACAGTTTGCGTATTTTAGGAGATGTTTTTTTTTCTATCCTAATCCAAAGTACATAATAATATTTAATAAATTATCTTTCTTAAAAAAATATAACTTGTGTAACATTATAACCACATCAACTATTAACGTATATTGTCATAATACTTTTTGATTAGGACAAGAAAAGTCGTTTTCTATAAAATCCACATTTTTCCTGAAAAGACTCGATATGATCTACCCAATCGTCCCGATCGCTCTTGCCTTAAACCTATACAATCTCTTTATTCATGCATTTCTTATTTACTTTAAGACCTTAACTTACTCCCGAGCCGTGCTATAAAACAGTGACTTTCTGAAGCCTAGTACCCCCTACCCCTCGGTAACGGCGAGGTCTATAGGTTTGAAAAAAATATATGTTTATTCAAGATTCATGTACAACATTATCAACCTATGATTTTCTAGTAAGACTAATACTTATGCCAAAAATAAAGAAAATTAACAACATTATATTTTTAGCTTGTTTTCCCTACTCATGTTAAATTAATTACGTTTACACAAAACAAAAAAATGCTGGTTAAGTGTTTTTCAGAATGTACGTTGCATAATGTAAATGAATCAATATTTCGCAAAGGAAATGGATTTAAATGTCAGCGGGGCTTTATACGGGTGCAGCTAGCCGGAATTAAATGGGCATGTAGTATCTGTGCATTTAATTCCGGCCAGATATTCAAGGGACTATAAGCTTTAAAGTACCCCATATGTCATCACCACCTCGATTCACCTAATCGAACGGGCCCCCACAAAATTACCCCATTACAACCGCAACGCAAACAATCAGTAGTCCTTCCGATTCCCATAGGTTCGTTTGTTCACCTGCGCGCCGTGTACTGCCACAGACTAACATCGATATTTCGGTCGCGTGCCGGCGTACGTGACTCATACACTGACGTGCCGTGACGTCTGTCGTTACCCTTCGGTGTTGGCGCCGCAATACACTTTATACCGAGTTCATTAAATTACACATCTGACATAATTCTTGGATTGTGTTTTTTAGGCTGTGTACACATTGTGCAGTTTTGTATCTAGAAATGAGTTAGTGTCGAAAATGGCATGTTAAAAAATCAGCTGTTGGATTACGCACCTTATCTGTACTGCTATTCTGTTACAAATATCACCGTGGAAATGTTGGCGTTGGTTGGTGTGAGCTAACTGGTAATCTCTGGAATCACATAAGCACACACTTTAATTCAAACTCTTTACCATTATTTATTCTAGAGAGTTTGCACAGAAAAGACCCACTATCAGTAAAAATGTAGTCATTTACAACGGTCATCAATATATTTTCCAATCAATATAAATTCGACATAGACGACAATCAAAAACGAAAAGGACATTGACCATCCATGTAAGGGAGTCGGACCAAGTGCTGCCTAGAATGGATACAATTATTATAAGTATAGGTACACATTATGTTTCTTGGGCTAATACTAGTCCATACAAAATTAAACTGAAGCAATTTAAAATCATTAGCTATATAATTTTTTGTTAATGTTTAATTACATTATTGATAACATAATTGAGGAATGATGACAACTAGTAACGCATTTTATGATAATAATATACCTATATCAATATTCAGATTATTATTTAAATGTACTCATATAAGTTTGAAATCACTGGATGCTATATTAAAGACTGATACTCGTATATGCATATATCCTAAGATGTTCGTTATATTTATAGAAAGAATAGATTGAAAGAATTGAATGATTTTGTTTAATGGTAGCATAAAAAATGAAAATAATGTATCTGAAACTGTATAAAAAAACTTTGAAAACAATAAAAAATAACTCTAGGCTGGACATAGTGCCAGTAACATGCTCGATGTTAGAAACCATTTGGAAGTACTTTTTGTCTGAACAGCATTTGGTCCAAATCCGACCAATGTCCTTTGCTTTATCCTCTTAACATTTAGATAAATAAATGAGTTTCTTACTACTGCGTAAACGTAGTGGGTTAACACTAAACTTGAACAAGCTGTTGATTTGAACTTGCCAGTTCAAATTCAATAGGTTCGATGTGTTCACGCCTACTTCCGACGTGTCTTTGAACTCGCAACAAAGAAGGTCGTAAGTTCAAATCAAACTTTGTCGATCTACTCAACACCTACTCGTGGTTTAATATGGCTGAATATATTCATAACTATGATGTGATAGTGATATGACGTGTGTATTACTAAATCAATTAATATTATTAACTTTGTAAGTGGGATAGTGATAATTATACTAAAGGTAATTTTGTTAAAATTAGAACTAGTTACAAAACTGTTTTGTTGTATTTCAGTATTTGCGTTTTTATTACCTTTTTCAAGGTTTATCCTTGTTAGATTATTTTTATGCAAATATGTATATTACGTTGATTAGGTATCCTATATGTTGTTTGAATGTTATCAAAAACTGGTTTTAGTTTGCAAATGTGTGCACCATTTGACAAAATTGTCTTAGATTAATAATTTTTGTAGTTATTATCGATTGCTTCAGTGTTCCTAAAGTGTACGCTCTACTTAATCTGAGAATAGGATTTAGTTCATCGTACCTGCTGTTTTATTGTTGATAGGCTCGCACTTGACCACTATCTCACCTGATGAAAAGCGACAATGTCGTCGACAATGGAGCGCGCTTGCTTAAAAGTAACCTATTTACTCTTGACTTAAAGATCCTGAGGTTGTAGCTATCAGAAAACATAGACTCCAGTGGGGAATTCCACTTTTAATTTGTATTTGGACGCAGCGTTGGAAGGCCATAAGATGGAAAGATGACCGAGTGAGGGCCGCTCGTTATGGCAATACTTGGCGTAGGCCTATGTTCAACCACAGAACACAGGAAACATACAGTATCATCTGTCCTGTGTGTCCAACAGTGGAAGTTTTACAGCTAAAATTATTATGATGATTGGTTTTTCTAGATTCTAGTTCCAAGCCTTTGTTACTGCGTTTCATTATAACTTAGTACCAACGTTATCGCCTTCAATTTTTAAACAGTGAGTCTGAGTTCTGGCTAATTAGCAGAATATCTTTCGTTGCGAGCTCGTTTATTATTTATTTGTAGCAATACGTTACTCAGACAGCTAGAACTTAAGGGGTGATCAGACGGTTGTATAGCGTTCTAACCAAGGCGACCTTGGTTTATGTGTTCGGTATATGTTGCGGCTACATGGATGTAAACCAAGCGCCAACACGTTCGGTGGTTGGAAAAACGCGCCTCCCAACCAAGAGCGTTCAAGATCATGGATTACAACTGCTGTCTACACGGATTGAAATTAGCAAGGTCACCTTGTTTGGGACGTTGGTTCGCAACCGTCTGGTCACCCCTTAAAGAGTGAAATCTATTTAGACAAACGTTGGAACATTTGTTAAGTCGGACTGAAAAAGAAAGATCTTCAAACATTAACTAAGTTTACTAAGTGTTATGTTTTAATTACTAAGTTCAGTTTACTCAGCCTAATTAGGTAGAAAAAAGCTTTTTAATTAGAAGATTTTTCTGAATTTTCCCTATTTAGAATTATTTTAATTGTGTTCGTGCTGCTTCTGTTTGTTAAGGTCTAGGTTTAAGTAATCTATATAAATAATATAATATATCTACACTAGTACTATAAAGAGGTAGTTTTTTTTTGGTTGTAGGAGGTAATCTCTGAAAGTACTGGTCTGATTGCTAAAGTTCTTTCACCGATAGAAAGCTGCTTTATTCTTGAGTGACATAGGCTATATTAAAATTTTATGTACGCGGGCGAAGTTGCGGACAAAAGCTAGTAATATTATAAATGAATTCCTATTTTTCTTGATAATTCGTAACTGAGAATGAATTATTCTTTTTGATTAGCGTATTTTTAAGTTTTTACTTTGTAGAAAGTTCTTACGGAAATAAAAAAGTTAGAAAATTGGGCAAAAATTGAAAAAAAAAAATTATCGAAGATTTAACCCTTACATGTGGTCAGCTAGTAGCATAAAAATGTTTTCATAAGTGTCTGTACAAAAAAAAAATTATATAAATCAATCATTTCAAAAAGATAGCTGACGCCTTTCAATGGTCCGTGCCATTTCAATCAACATAAGTATAAAATCAGTATCAAAACTCTAAAAAGCCATGTTAACAAATATCTAAGTAAATATAGGCGATTATATGAAAGTGGGGACCCACGTGCAAGTGTCGTAATCTTTTGTACGTACTATTTGAAATAGTAGCTTATCTCAAGATAAGAATTTATTGCCTTCTACGTATTGTATAGCGATTACATTAGAATTTTTATGCCACGGCTACGTCGGGGAAGAAAAATGGTTTACTCGTATATTAAATCAGGCATTTTCTATATATTTACTTGATATTAGAATTTCAAATGACGTAGGAATCACTTTAATGTAATATTGTATTTTCAAGAACGCTACGAGCGGTCGTGGCTTGATGAATTTCTTCGAGAACGCTGATTTATGCTACGGTAAATAGAACCTACTCAGATGAATGTCAGGAATTATTTAGCCAACATTACTTGCATAATTTTAAATAAAAGTAAGCAATAAGTAAATGTGCTACGTAGCTACGACGCTCGTAGCAGAGGTCAATCGTGTTCTATTGAGTGCTACAAAAGCTAAGTATGAGAATTGACGTCCAACAACAGACGATGGTATTGTGCGCATGACTGATTGCAACGTGGGACGTCCTCTATTCGTGAAAGAAATTGCAAAATTTTCGAGGAAGCAGCAGAAATACCACCCTCCGCGGATTGAGCAAGCGAAATTCCAACAAAAACGATTTTATGCAATTACGCTTAAGTTGTCCGGAGAGTTATTACTAAACCGAGAGCGCGGTCACGCCGCCGTAATGTTGGCGGGACCGCTCGTGCGAGTCACGAGCCTCGCACAGCCTTATTCAGCATCAGAATCCAGCTTTTACCGTCTTTTTGCCTTTTCTAAAGGTTATTTTTTACGAACGCAAAAATACACGGTCGAGATATTCGCACGTCATTTTAACAAGTGCGTTCCATGTTCGATATTTTTTATTCCAATTTGTGGCTGACACGACGCGTCTGGCCGTATACAATAGGTTTGTGTTTCGAAATACGAAATCAAATGTAAACAATAAAAAAATATGCAAAAATATGTACAATACCGATTGTGAAAGGTTTCACTGGTAACTTTTTGCACTTTAAATCAACATATCGTAGCTAAAAACAACACGGTATACATTCAAGCTTTACCCACGTACAGTTTGGAATCAAATCTATACAATACAAATAAGTCTTTACAATAACAGCATGTTACAAAACAAATCTGGGCAGTGGTTCGTCCCGCGACGTCGCTCGTGTGTCGCATGCCAGCACGTCGGGGCCGCTTCATGAGAGCAAGCACACTCGGCTACATTATTAAATAGGTAGTTGCTCATACACCTAGTATGTGATGAAATGCTTCTTGTCGGCTGCAACAAGAACGCTCAAAGCGGGAATTTAAAATGTAGCCTGGCGTAGTGAATAAATGAGGTTGAGCTTTTGTGCTGGTGCTGAATATTCAGGTAATGTTCATTATTTACGAACTAAGCAGCTAGTTAATTGACTATAGTTATAGACTTATATGATAATTTGACGTTTAACTCAATCGTCACTCAGCAAGACCACATTCTTTTTTTACTTATACGTTATTCAGAACTAGGAATTGTTCTTGGGTCATGACTTGAAACATGTAAACTCACACACAGAAGACACCCAGATCCGGGACATCTATGCGAGGTTCAAACAGGTGTAGAAACTGAACCCACGGCATTTTTTTTTTATCTGTTACAAACTAGTACCTACTTGACTGCGATCCTGCCTGACGGTAAGCAATGATGCAATCGTTGATGGTTAGGCGCACTAGTTTATTAAGAGCCTATTCACTCTAGCCTTGAAGACACCCAAATTACAATCAGACGGGAAGACCGCAGCATGCAGTGGTATTGCAGTAGTTGACCACAGCACCAAATAAAATATTATAAACTAGCCTTTCCCGCAGCTTCGCTCAAGTACATAAAATAATATAGCCTATGTCACTCAGAAATAAAGCAGCTTTCTATCGGTGAAAGAATTTTAGCAATCGACCAGTACTTCCAGAGATTACCTCCTACAAACAAAAAAACACAAACTTTACCTCTTTATAATATTAGTGTAGATATCTGTGGTGACACACTTCTGTAGTTCTGTAGGATATAAACAAAAGGTTAAGTCCTGACTCATTCATTAACTCAGCCCAAGCCCTATGGACCTAGAATGCTAAAGTTGTGCACAGAAGTTCCTTTTATAATGCATACAAAAACTGATGATGAACTTTTCAAAATGCATCCCTTAAGGAGGATGATATAGGGGTCCTAAAGTATGGAGATCTTTCTTCCACGCGGGCAAAGCCGCTGGCAGAGGCTAGTCTATTTTATACGTAACACCCATTTGTAAAGTTATTTCGAGAGGTTCTGTTAAGCGTACGAAAATCCCTTTTGTTCGCTTCGAGAAGGAAATGGGGCCACCCACGCTTCGAAAACGCATTTTTCAGTAGGATAAACGCGGATTACGATAGTAAGCTTTTATCTCAATCATCGTAAAGAGGTTATCACAATGCTGACACGTTTTGAGCCGCAGATACACAAGGGAATAAAATTTCCCCCGAGACGTGCAACGCTGTCTAATTGTCCAACAACATCCCCATCAACATCCCGCGTCACGAGAATGCGTTGTACCAATATTTATTGGCGGCAAGTTGCGGGACACTGGGCAACGTTGCAGCGTCACATAGATAGAGCGTTGCCCGTCATGTTTTGGGATATTTTGTCCCGTAATGTATCCGAGGCTTTATACTCCAACATCCTAACGCCCCGTTCACAACCTTGCTGCTGTGAGCGGTAGCTAAGCGCGGGGCGGCGAGCGGTAACATCAATAGTATGAAAATGTTTGAAGCACCACGAGACGCCGCTCATGGCGCCTGGCGCTCGCTTACCGATGCCGCCCCGCTCCCCGCACCGCTCGTCGCTAAGACCGAAGTCATTACCAGGACCTAGACCATGACGTTTAAAGTAAGATTGTTTTAATCTTGTTTCAGTGTGGGTAAGAGACAGAACTTATACAGGTCGTCTAGCGCCATCTCTTACCCACACTGAAACAAGATTAAAACAATCTTACTTTGAACGTCATGGTAACCCCGCACCGCAGGCCGTATTAAACCGCTCAGCATAGACTATAAAATTAGAACAAGCCCCCGATATCTGAATTCAGAATTTGACAAACTTTGGTATAATATAACTTTACTCATTATTTACTTTATCCTATCTAGAAATCGGTCGTATGTAAAAAGTGTAAAAACCATAAAAAGTAAATAGAAAACTTTTAGCGATTTATTCTTGCATATTTAACACAGCTTAGGGTAAAGTCAGTAAGTGCTTCACTGTTTCGTGACATCTACAAACTTTTCAAATGTACGAGTATGTGTTGTTTGTGAAACAGACACAAGTTTTGTTGCTAATGCGACAAAAAGGGGAGGGAGGGTAGTTCGCGAGTCACATGCAATGGTACCAGTCACGGACTGTTACCATAACATCACATTTAAAGCTACGAAGAAAGTATGGTCGGCAACAAAATTCCTTCACTATCACGCTATCAATCTTCTTCTTCTTCTTCCTGCCCTTATTGCATGTTACTTGGGGTCGGCGCAACACGTTTTCTTCTTCTATCACGCCATCAATGTTGACATAAAATTATTCGATACTAGCAATCCGCCCCAGTTTAACAATTGTGTTACAAATCTTTGAAAAACTCAGCTTTTCAGCTATATGTCGTGGTCAAATCTTACAATTGATAACCTCATGGCCATTTAAAACTGGCCAGATCGTATAAAGGTTTATATTTGAAGATATGTCAATTCTCTATAGGCAATGTTATTGATGTAGAATTTCTATGGTAACAGAAGGAAGTAGGTCAAACTATGGTAAAAAAAAACATGAAGTGATCAATTTCAAAGATCTGGCCTGGATCTGGCAGTCTCTCTATAGTTAAAATCTGTTTGAAAATCCATTCAGTAGTTTTTGAGTTTATTGCCAATTGACAGACAAACAGGCGCGGTGGGGATTTAGTATAATAATACCTATGTCCGAAAAACATAGAAAACTGTTTTTTTAATCGACTTCTAAAAAAGGAGGAGGTTCTTATTTTAGTTCTTAATACAAAAACTCGGCTTTTAGCTAATAGTGCTCCTTTGCTGCGATTAAGATTAAATGTGTTTTGTTATTGATTGTAGGCATTTTTGTATGTGTGTGTGCTATCCTTTTTAGAGCCTTTCAGATACTCTAACTTATATTCTTCATGGCCAGTCATAATATAAATCAAATAACTTGTGCTGTATATTTTAGGTTCACTTGCACAACGAATCACTAAATGCATTTACCGCATAACGTATGTACATATTTTTTTTGTACTTAGAACATAAGTCTGTGTCCATCATCTTCAAAAGACTTGTTCATTGAGCAGCAGAATGTTTTATATTCCGCGAAGGATTGCAATAAACGACGCCGGTAAAGTAGTTTGTAAGTCGTGGGAGTCGTGTCACTACGTACATATGTATGTGTGCAGATGCAGAATTCATCTTCATTACTGCAGCGTGCAACGGTGCGCTGACGTTCAAATGAGATAAGTTCCAGTAGGGTTACCAACCATGTCTTGGAGACGTTATAAAGTAAAGTCTCCCACTGTACCTATATTAGTTTTAGTAAATATTTGTGAAACCTGAAACATCAGTCCAGTATTTTTATATAAAGGAATCTATGTACAAAATTTCATAGCTGTATCATGAAATTTACAAAGTTAATAAGCTTGTTATGTCAGCAAATATATAGTCAGCGGGCCATCCAGGCGACTGAGGGGTTCTTTTGCTACCGCACCCAGCTGTGCGCTGGCTCCTAATGCCCGTTTTGATCTGCCGTGACCTGTGCTGTACTTAGTGTTAATAATAATAATAATAATAATAATAATAAAAGCCTTTATTCGCTGACTATTTTACAGTTTTTTTTTATACAACTTTTATATAATCAAAATTTCTTAATCTAATCTTATTTTTTTTTTTGTTTTTTTGGTTTGCAAACGCTTAGTCAGGTTGTCTTTTGACATAGGCCTCCCCCATTTCCTTCCAGTTATCTCTGTCACGAGCTATCCTCCTCCATCCCTTCGGCAGATCATCCTCCCATCTTTTAATTTGACGTCCTTTCTGTCTTTTTCCACTTCTAGGGTACCATTCCATTACGTCCTTCGTCCATTTTTTTCCACTGTTCGTTCTCATTATATGACCAGTCCAATTCCATTTAAGTTTCCTTATTTTCTGCAGTACATCTGTCACCTTTGTTCTTTCCCTTATTTTTGATGTTGTCCACCGGTCCCGTAGAGTTATGTTAAGCATGCTTCGTTCCATGCTGCGTTGACAAACTAAGAGACTTTTACAGTTTTTACTCGTAGCTGGCCAAGTTTGACATCCGTATGTAAGACATGGGAGGATACATATGTTATATAGTCTTTTCTTGATAGACATTGGAATCGTTTCGTTTTTAACTATTTCTTTTAGTGACCAGTACCGCTTCCAAGTGTTGCTTATTCTTCTGTTTATTTCCTTAGAATGTTGATCTTTTACTGATATTAGTTGTCCTAAATATATATATTCATCTACATATTCAATAACCTCTTGTCCTATTTCGATAGTTTCTCTTGATCCGTTCGTCCGTACTTAGTGTTGGTGGTGTTCAACTTGGGACTTTTTTTTTTAATATTTTAGGGATAAAATAACACGGTGTAAAAAAATTACACAAGGTTTCCTGGAGCACTAAGAAAGGATTTTTCAATATTCAACCCCTAAGGGGATGAAACGGGGGCCCAAAGTTTGTATGGAAAAACCTACGTATTTTCCCGCGGGCGAAGCCGCTGGCAGAAGCTATTCTGTCTATATGTATGAACCCATTATACTCAAAAATTACTGAACGAATTTTTATGTAGTTTTCACCAATGGACAGACTGATTCTTATGGCAGGTTTATGTGAATAATACTACAACTAATAACTAACTAATATAATACTATAACTAGTGAAAAGCTGATAATTTCAAGGTTTATAACACCCCTGTAATGGTAGGTGGGTCGCTTGCTTATATTGAGAATCACAATCAGGAAGATAGGTGGAATTAAAAATAAAGTTTAAAAAAAATATCAGATTAAAAAAACACTATATAGATATATGTAAATCTACAGTTAAAATTGTAAGGAATACCACATCACGTGCCATCGAAGACTCGGGCTCAGTCCTTAATGAATGGCCGGACGGCAAGCTACCCATTGCTCGTCGTCCATAAGACTGCGAATATTAATGATTACCCTATGTTCTAGTATTACTATGTGCTCTGCGATGTTCCTTAACACAAGTTAAATAGGCTTTCACTTAGTAAAAGTGTGTCTTAGATAAATCTCGTGGGATAGCGATGTGATGCGATACGACGCGACTGGGTAAAGATTGCTTTGTTGATGTAATCTTTTGTGATACCAAATCGATTATTATCTGAGTTGATAAGGTTCCATTGAGAATCGATTTAGTATGCATTGAGAGGTAATTTTAATTTAAACTTATGAGATATTTTGCGATTTGGGCTGTGTAATCGAATATTTTAGAAAATTCATTTTGTGAATGAATTATTTTGGCCCTTACAGCAAGTTTACCTATTAATAAAATAAACAAATAATAAAAGTAAATGATGTTTATTAATTATAAGCGGAATAATTACGTTAAAATAATGAAGTATCAAATTTGATAAGCAATTCGATCTGTCCTACAAATTATTTTTAATTTATCACATCCGTCAATGCACCTTTGTACCTACTTTTTCGGTATAACTTCGATTAACTTCCGTTAGTGGCTTCACCTGCATTATTTAGACAATAATGCTACTTCATGATAAAGTAACACACTACTAGTGAAATAATTTTTAAAATATTTTCAGCTGTATTCGAGTTTTTTATTTATGTAAACCTTCATGTACACATTTAATTTATAAAAGAAAAGAAGTCGGAAACAAAAAAATAGGTACATAGGTGATGCTTATTTTAAAGAAATCTCTTCCAGCATATCCGTGAAAGGAGAATTGAAAAAAAAAAGAGATTTAGACCCAATTAAATTACAATCAAAAATACAAAGTGAGTTTATTCATCATGAACAAAAATCCAAAGATACAATTCTTTCGGCTATATAATATACCTGCAGTGTAATATATCTAGATGTAGATGACCAACAACTCCATAACTGAACAACCTGTACTTACATTTAGTAACATTTTCTGAAACCACATGTTGCGGCGGGCGGTGCAATATAAAATCCCGTTGTCTATCAAATCTTTGCCATTGTCTTCGTTTTATCAAACACATTTAATACAGCACCCTGTTGATTTGATTTCTCGTAAGACGAAGAAAGAATGATGACGTTCGACTTTCATTTATCATCCCGTTTATCCGCGACTTGGGGGAACAAAATTGAAACTTTGCCGTTTTTAAGCCCGTCCCCGGAGTTCAAGGCTCACCCCTACGGAGTCTATAAAGTGAAAATTGTATCACGCAGCGATTTTTTTTTATTATTACGGCCATTTTGGTTGCCGTCTCCGACGTCGATATAAAAAGTTTGCCGGTTTGAATTTTAAACGTCAGTGGTGTGATTTTTTATTATTGTTTACGCTTTTGGGCTACGTGGTTGGATTGGAGTTTAATATTAGGAATAATATTTTTCTATTTATTTATTTAAGCTTCATATAAGTACAATAGTGGTACATATGTATAGGCAGACTTAATGTAACACGACATTAAAAAACAACACTGTGGTAGGTGTGCGTAATATTTTTTTTTTTATTTTTTTTTTCTTACTCTCGTGTTTGACCACTATCTCAACCGAAGGTAAGTGATTCGATGATGTTTGCCGACATAGAAAACATTTGCCTTGAAGTTACCTATTCATTCCTGATTTAAAGACCTCTAGGCTGTCAGGAAACCCAGATTCTGGCAGGGAATTCCACTCCTTAGTTGCATGAATAATTAATGTGTTCCCAAAACGCTTTTTACGCATGGGTGGGATGTCCATCATGTACCGGTGGCGCAGCTCCGTGCGAATAATAAAGAACAGATATTTTAAATAAAATAAAGTATCATTAAATTAAGTTGCTTTTAATAACAAAATCATTATAATTAAGAGTACTTAAAATATAATAATACAATATTAATAATAAATACTAGAATATTTTAGTACATTATTGGAGCTTTCATACACATAATTTGGTAATGAATTATTTAAAGCAGTTTACATTCAAAGGGCTGGGAGCTTTTGTTATAAACTGCTTTCAATGGTCCATTTAATTCAAACGCTATCAACACAGAAGGAACCCTTTAAATAATGTACAGACATCATGATGGCTGGGAGATTTACCGAACGTTAATAAAACTCATAAAATATGGAATGTAGGTGTATTGTTCCAGTCGTGGCCGGAAGTATGGCTCGCGGCGTCGGGGGACTCAATGACGTCATATTAATATCCGGTATAGCGGGACCCGTTTTCCGGTTTTGTTGCATTTCGCTGAACAGTATAATTACTGACTAGAGATTTTAACGCTTTCGAATATTTTTACATGAATTTTATCTTGTTTACGTAACGTTAACGTTTGCGTTTTATTATCAAGTAAGTGTGATGCACGAAAGTTGAAAAGGAAAGTTTGCTTTCTAGAATAGTCAGTAGTGTGTAATTATAACTGTTAACGTATGGGATTGTTAATGCCGTTGTCTGACGTCGTAAGGTATACCATAACAGCACGTTCGCGTGTGCTGTGCGCTGAGTGCGAGTTGTTTTGAGCCAAACATGTTCGAAAAGTCTACCGCATTGGGCTCCCTGATTGGTTGAGAACTTGGAGCGGGCCAATCGCAGCTCCGAACGGCTTAAACGTGTTGATCGCATTAACGCAAAACTAACTTACCTACACTGTGCTCACAGTTTACAAATTATAAACGGTATCAGGACTGAAAAACATGCGTTTAATCGTTTGTTTAATCTGCATTAAAAGTTCTATTATAGTCTCTAAACTACCTTTTGCGATTAAAACTCACACGAGCGGAAATGTTTACATCATTTACATAAGTCTCAATTGATAAGGCCTTGTTTTCCAGTAAGAACTTCAGTTTAATGTCGAGTTTGAATTAATGGAGAAATGTAAATTCTTAGCAACTTACTTAACCTTTTACTAAGAATAGATCTATCATAAAAATGTTTCGTGACTTTGATTCTGTGTGTATTTTCCAAGTTTGCCTAATCTTAGTCTATTTAATTGTTCACACGAGACTATTTTCCGTAGTGAGAAAATAAATTCATTCAATTTGCATACATGAACAACAATGAATTATTCAATCAATTATACTGAAGCCAAACGGTAATACTTAGTTTTTTCTTATCATTCTCACACAGTACCTTTTATATTCATGGATTAACGTAACATATTACTGGCATAAAATTTACTCCAACGACAAAGTATTTAATAAAATTGAACTTTTATTGATATAGTTGCAAATCCGTTATAAAGTATTCGCGTTTCGAAACGCGCAGCAAATTTAAAAATTTAAATTAAGAATAGTAAACTTCAATCTGATTGGTTTATAAGTTCTGCACACAAAATCAGACTGAAACATTTTTATTTTAATGTTTACACCTGTAGATAAATAAAATGTTCAATTTGTGACGCATCAAAATGGATGAGCGGACGATATAGCATTTTTAAAATAACGTAACGTTATTTGCATGCTAAATCGGACAGAAACTGAATGCATTGGCAATGCTTGTTCGCTTGATTAAATCAGATATCTCATGAATAGCATGTAATATGTATGTAGTTGCTGTTATAACTGATATTGGAGACAATCGAACGTTATCTTGATTTGACTATACAAATATTTACACATAGTAAAGACATCCATTGTTACCTTTCAAATATTGTTCTTATATCTGCGTGTTCTATGGTCAAACTCTGTCTCTTTACCAGCATATTCAACCACAAATCTATCTATACGTAATTATTGTCTACGAAAAAACCTGTACCAAAATACCTTTTAGTCAAAATATTGAGAGCCGTGCTGTGACTAGGGCTGTGCCAGCTTTGTCCACGCACGTGGCACAGACCCTGGAGGGGCGCAGAAGTGATCAAACCAGAGTCAAAGTTTTTATTATGCATGTCGTTCCGATAAAGTAGCATTCTACTGGTGAAAGAATTTTGAGCTGGGTGAGAATATTTTCAAGCCTTTTACAAAGAGCTTAGTTACCTATAAAAGCTTGTACCGGGCGTACAGTACAATTCACGAATGATGGCGGGCGTGAAGTTAGCCTTTGCGAACTTTCGCGCATACCACACTCTTCTCGCACACGCACGACGTCATTTGTTTCCTAAAACACGTTACTGCGCAGCCTTCTGCGCAAACTTCACGGCCGCCATCATTCGTGAATTGTACTATACCTATAGGTAAAAGGCTAGTTACGGCACTAATTGAGAGCATCGATCGGACGATGTAATCAAAGAACCGTTTTCTTTTTTTTAAATTTCGAATCATTTTAAATTCGACGAACACGCAAAATATATGCTTTGGACATTGAGTTATGGACACCAGAACTCGCCAAAAACCCATAATAAGAGTTATCACTGTACCTCTTGTGCAACACTTAAACCTTTTTACCCAACACTACATAAACGGTCTTCTTGTGAATCTAGTGCGACGTTATCTCTGCGCAACTTCCGCACTGACGTCAGTAGGTGTCAGTCCCTCTGTTAGCTATGGTCGCTTTCGTAACTGTCCCACGTGCTCGTTCCAAATGAAACTTACCATAGACATGGGGCCATTGTGGAATTGACTCATTTGAATTAAATATCACTACACTTACACTCTTTAGTTTTGTTTCTTATTTTTTGGGCTACTTACTTATTTGCCATAAAAAGAATGCTTAAAAGAAAATTTGTTAAGTTTTTATTTCATATTATTATCTAGATTTAATTTGCCTTGTTTAAAATTCTAATAGAAACTACAGTAGATTTAGTTAAACTCCCAATTTACTTACCTACATACAATCTCCAGGTATGAATAAATAAGATTGACAATCTGTCGGATGTTCACAGAATTCCAAGATACAACTCCGTGTCAATAAATATGTTAGTAAATTAAACTCGTAGTTCAGCTGTGGTTGCTTGTCACTCAGCCTCTCAGCGACATTTGTGACAAGTTTGTGGGCGGGATGTAGAAAGTATGTCTAAATTTATGGACCAGTTCCGCCCTTAACTACCCATTGTCTTTGGTTCAGAACAATAGTACGCTCTAGTGTGTAACCTCTATGGTTATTTTAATTTCCCGCGGCGACCTTAAATTTTCCTCTGGTTGGCCTCGTAAGTGCCCTGTTTAATGACAGTGACTTAAATAAATATTGTTACGGAAAAAGTCGGTCAGTTGAGGAAAATTACTCTTTGTCTTGTAGGCAGTCATTTGCATAATAATATTGACATACTGTCGCCATGCTGCATCATACTTAGGCTGTGCACAGACTCGAATAAACGAGTCTCGAGTCTTTATAGAGACCGTCGATGTCAATCGTTGAAAATATTGCAGCCACATACCTTTTTTTTAAGGTGGAAAATCTCTCAATGACCCGCTCTGGGCGGAGCGGGGGGGGGGTGTCAGACTTTTACTGACTAAAACCACACCTGCGTTCTTCGGTTACCCTGACTGAACTACGGGTATCCTTTTCAGAAAATCCCTGCCGACTTCCACCTACCTGTAAGCCACTTTATCAACAGAGTCCCAATAAAAGTTGTCAAGTAGTAAGAGTACTTTTTACTGCTGAAAAAACTGTTTGGATTGAATTGTATAAACTGCCTTATTTAAGACCATTTTTTATAACACATTTTTTTAAAGTCATATAACTCAAATCATCGTCGACGAGTTGATAGCCTGTCAGTTTTCTATTGTTTACATTTCGGGGCGTGTGCTTCGGTATTGCATAATTTAATACCGCCAAGCCCGTTCCATCATCGGACTACTAGTGACTAGTCGAACGGCGTTGCGCCATCGGTACATGGTGAACATCCTACCCATACGTAGGTACAACACCGTTTGATAACTCATTCATTGAACGTACAGCTAAGGAATGGAATTCCCTGCCAGAATCTGTTTTTCTTGATACCTTTTTTTATTATTGATAGGCTCGCGTTTGACCACTATCTGACCTGGTAGTAAGCGATGATGTGGCCGACGATGGAGCACGCTTGCCTAGAAGTAACTTATTCTTCCTTACTTAAAAACCCCTAAGTTGTAGCTAGCTTGAAGTCATGTGTGAATGGGTTACTTCTAGGGTCCATCGTCGATCATGTCACCACTTACTGTCAGGTGAGACAGTGGTGAACTTATATACACTAACATTATACGGAAGTTTGTTTTTTGTTTGTAGGAGGTAATCTGAGAAAGTAATGGTCCGATTGCTAAAATGTTTTCACCGATAGAAAGCTGCTTTAGTCCTGAGTGACATAGGCTTTATTTTATGAACGCGGGTGAAGCCGCTAGTCAGTAATAAAAATAAGAAAAATCTTTTAATTACAAAAGTCAAAGCAACATAGTAGGTAACATCTAGTGTCACGGGGACTCAGCGGGGCTTAAGTTGTCTCTCCCTGGAACATGTAAAGCCCCGTGTCACGAGCCAGTCTAGTGTCTAGGGTATTACACGATCGGATGCACCGCCGTCCGTCGTGAATGTATTTAATAGGGAGCTCGTTAATGCATCGCCTTATTGCTCTTTGAGGACCTTTATTAGCAGTTCCTGGAGTTATAAATGAATAAAAAAATTAAAAATTATAATAATCTGTATTGACATAAATCATACATGCATCATAATCATACTAGAATTTATAAAAAAATATGAAGTCCCTACCTCCTGCTCTAGTATACAATGATTTACAGGAGCTAATGTCTTCCCCTTATCACTAAAATATAATTATATTATGGCTTATAGAGATACAAACCGAAACAATGAAGTAAAAATAATAAAATTAAAATCATAGTAAAAATTGAATATAAAAAATAAATATCCTAAGTTCCAAAATCTAAATCAAAATTAAGATAAAAATCATTATCAAAATTAAAATAAAAACATGATCAAGATTAAAATTGAAATTAAATTGTCTTTTGTGAATAATTTTCTCATTATATAAGAAAATGCGATGTTCGATGTGGAGAAGGTTATGACTGTCTGGGGAATTCTTAAATGGAATGCTATTGTTTTTCTCCAAGACGGCTCTTTGTAATCTTGCGTTTTCCAATGTGCTCAATACTTCCAATAGTTGTGCTATTGGGAATATTTCGGAAAACTGTATTCTTGAACGACTGTTCATATTTGTATAAACCATGGATAATAGCTTTATATATATATTGCGTTTAAACTACTATTACTAAAAAGTGAAACATAGGTACTTCGAAAACCTCGTTCTTAATATTCAGAATCATCACCCGATAGTGTTATAGCTTCCAGTTTAAATAGATCGACGGAATACCAGTATTTTAAATGGAGCGACTACCTATCAAACCTCCACAACCTCCTCCCTAACTGGATAGCTCGATACTCCTTTGATAGACTGATGGGCAGACTTTCTCGCATCTGACTACCTGTAACCACTGTCAAAGATCTTCGAATGACAACCGGGATCAACCGTCTTTACGTGCTATCTAGATTTTAGAAAAGTACGTAAATGAATTGAAAAATTCACATTGTTACTTGTTCAGTTTTGAACCCACAGTCTCATGCATGAGGCGTTGGTATCTTAGACACCAGGCCGTCACGACACAGTCTTCAATCTTAATAACCTTAAAAAACATTTTTGTCGTCATTGTAATAACATAACTCTTATAAAAATCGCCTCGATTACTATTCAAATAAGCCTCTCGACATGAATGCATCTAACATCGCATATAAAGTACGCTTTGCTAATTTTATGCCATTTATTATCGTGCAACGTCAACATGTTGCTGTGAATAGAAAGTAGGCGCCGTTGCGTGTTGCGTGTTGCTTGTTGCATGGTCACAATTATCGGCCGTGTCATAACGTACGACGCGTATTGAAATTATCATGGCTAATTATATCGCATAACAGCGCCATGCATGTGTTTATGGACACGTAATGGTTTGTTTGTTTATTGGTTGAGGCGATGATGTGAAAGTTGAAGAGAAAGATGCCGTTATAATTAATCATGGCCTATCATGATTCGCGTTGCCACATATAAATGTTGCCCGCGACCAAACGTAGCGAACCAAAGCTGTTTGAAATAATGTAGGGTTTTCACTTATAGGTATAAAAAACACTTTTTAACGCTTGTTAAATAAGGTCGTGAATAAGACCTTAGTAAAAAAGGTATCTCAAAATCCTTAGAACCCATACGTACTAAGCGTTTTGGGAACAAATTCATCGTGGAATTCTCGGAGTCTGTGTTTCCTGATAGCTCTAACCTAGGGGTCTTTAAGTCGATATTGAATAGGTTTCTTCTAGGCAAACGTAATCTATCGCCGGCCACATTATCGTTTTCCATCTGGTGAGAGATAGTTGTCGAACACGAGCCTATCCTTAATATTAAAAAATAAAAAAACAATCCCTTCATTTCTCAGAAGACAGAAGTTATCTCATACCATTAAAATCAAAACTCCACTTTATCTGTATACTACAAGCCATGGTTGCATTAAATTTTACTGCTATAGCTAAAGCTTAAAGTCGAGTCTCCAGTCAATATCTCAACAGATAGAACACAGAACCCGTACCGTTCACATAACATCCTATGTTAAATTGATACTAAACACACAAGAATAACCTTGGTAGTCGACGTGGGATAGGATTGCGTGCATAGATTGACCTTTGTCGATTGCTAAATTGTCGGGAACTGGTTTTGTAGCGCTATCCAACGTTCAATAAAACGTAAACAAACGGAACTTACGCACAAAATGGCTGCCCAGAGGCCCCACTATACAATACATTCCTTTTATGGTTTAAAAAGTTTATGGGACCAATGTGGTCGAAATTCAAAATGAATTCGACCCTGTTGAACTATCGTGGCGAACCATATGTTGCGGTAAGAGAATATGGATTGTTACCGATATTTAGAAGCCATATATAGTAACTAGATACTGTATTTTAAGGATATATATTCCAAGTTTCGATGAGGAAAATCTTCGTAAAGCTGCCACACGAAACCAATTCGTTCTAGAGTGCCGAGCCAATACCGTTTCGTTCTCGATATGTTCTGGTTTTCATCATATTTTCCGAATTGAAGTTCAATTGCATTGGTATCAATAGTGAGACCGCTTTCGTTGTTTTACTCTATAATAGAGAGAGAAGAATCGATATCAGTACGTAAAACTTTTTGATACCCAACCATCCAAGCGATTTTTGTTTTCCATTTTCAAACTGTTGTATGTATTTTTAAAACATTCAATATTTTTATAAAATGTTTTCGTATTCAATTTCCAGACCATGTGGGATTTGAAAATGATTTTCTTTTGTAAAATAATTACTCTGTTAGCTTTTGCAATTTCCAATCAAAAGAGTGCAGTTTTAATCCTTTCGATGAAATAAAATTGATAACATTTTGTTTTTAGATAACAAGTTTATATTGTATGTTTGCTTTTGTTTTATTAGCGTGTGATTTTGTTTGCAGTATAGTTCTTGGTTGACAATCTAAGTAGATAAACAGCAGTTAAATTCTTCCTGGAAGTCCAATAGTCAAACCATATTTATTTACGAAATACCACATCGCTTTTCGTCTGATCAAAGCTTCGAGGCTGCTGATCCGAGGTAATTAACATAATTTCGGGGAAGCTATTTGGGATATGCCCGGATGGAAGCTCGTAATGTTTTAATCAAGATCAAAGTCAAGGTCGACACGTAATGGAGTCTGTAGGATTACGAGACATATAGAAGCCGTAGAAAAAAGCAACTGAATGGTAAATATAATTCCTATCAGGTTTTTTACTTTGTTCGTAAATTATCAAATAACTCCTCAGGTTCTTGGTGGAGCCTGAAGGAGTGTCAGACTTTTTACATTTACTAAAACTTACTAGTGTTCCTTCAGTTATCTTTTGCGTTCGGGGGCCATGGTAACTCCTATGAGGTTCACGTTGAATTATAACAGCTTTAAGTGTTATGAAACTTCGAAAAGACCAGTACACTTAACTTTAATTAAAAGGGTGTCTCCTAATCAGTTCGGAACAGCAGCAAGCACGTCCACTTCATCATGTTTGCCCATTCCGCTTCACCGTAAGTCTTGTACACAGATCTACAATGGGTGCATTCAAACGGCGCCGAGTGGTCAGTACTGCAGTGCGCTCATTGTTCGAGAGCAGTAAACGTAACACTTACAATGTTAATTGCACATCGCCGGATCGGATTACAGAGACATCTTTGTTTGTCAAGCACGATCCGTAAACGACGAACGGGTCGGTTACACTGTTTGTTCGGGTCCAGGTAACTTATTACGAAGGTTACGCAGGCGGTAGCGCTCTTCTTGTTTCATACAATCAGCGCTTTTTAACAACCTTTTACTCGCCGTTTACTCGGGAAAAGGGTGTTTAGTTTATGTTTTTACAGTCCGTTTTTGAAGTCAGCTATTTCTCGTGAATCTTAATTTACATTTCGCTTTTATTATGCTGAGAACTGTGTCCAAAAATAAGCCTTCAGCTAATCTGTATTCCACCTAAAGTTGGAAGCTTTAGTCTCCTGTTTGGTTAGTCCAAATTGAGGAACGGAATTAGGTTAGGAATCAAGTTTGGTCAGCCGGTTGACTTGATACTTCAGTCACACATTGAGCGTGAATATAAAGCTGAGAAATATTTACATTCAAGCAAAACTTGTGGTACTAAAATATGCAGCTTCTCGAAGAATTTCATTAATTTATTTATAGCTTTACGCTTGGTTTCCCTAAGGGGCTGACTGGAAAGCGACACCAACATTAATTGCTTTGGCGCAAAACTGGTACTTAAGTGCCAAATTACAGACTGAAAAATCTGGTAGAAGTGGCAAGTCGACTTTTTAATTTTTTCTAATCAGGTTATATCCACGGTATATGAAAATTCCAGCGCGATGCTAGTGGGGAGTATTAAAAACAACGCTCTACACGGCACTCGAGCAGTCGAGCCACATCTCTGTGCTCGCCTCGAGGGCACTTGCTCGGGTCGAGTCGAGACTGGAGGCTGGAGAGTAATCGTGTCGCGTCTTCACCCTGTTATCTTATTGCGTGAAGCCGGCCTTTGTACACTTATGCATATTGAGCAAGTATTATTATACTTTTTGGTTCTTTGGCCAAGTAGATAAGATTTTCCATTTTTCGTTCAAGTTGGGTAAAAGTATTCAGTTCAGGTACTTTGTCAAGTATCTTATGGGTGAACATGACGTTATAGTTGGCCAAAGGTCGGTATAAAACCTTTTTGGAAGAGTATCCATGTAGTTTCTTGTCGGTTCTTCTCCATAGGAAACAACCAATTGGAACCGTGTATTAGTTTATGACGTTTTGTAAGTGGCCCATATTGGTCTATGTGAAACAAAAACCATTTTGAATTAGAATTTGAAATTCGAATTATAGGGTGTCCCCTTTTTTCCACCATGTTCTAAGGTGGAAAGGCAAATAAAAATCTATGGACATTTTTAACCCTTTGTAAGAAATTATGGTATCATTGACTGATTTAACCAGAAAATGAACAAATGATTCAAAGGAGTCATTGCGGTAGGGCTCGGAACAGGTTATATTACACTACTGTTACGGCTAGGAACTTTAATGGTATGCAATGACGGGAAACACCTGGCTTCTGAGACGCGTATGCTGCGTTTTGTTCTCATAACCCAGCTAATGCGAACGAAGACTTTATATCAAAAGGCCAGTTTTTGTGCTAAAATATTGTAAGGAACTAAAATATATGCTGGTTTTTACAGATTTATCAGATCGTATCTGAAATGAGAATTTAAAGTACAACTTATGTACTGTTGTGAGGTGTGTGGGAAAAAGAAAGACGTGTTCTTTTTACATGTTTTGTTGTGGGTGGTTTTAAGTATTACTAACACTAGTTTATAAGAACATTGTTACTAACAAATTGGACACCATGGTCTGAAATAAAGTATTTATTATGTTGGTGGAATGTGACCGATACAAAGTCAATGCATGAAACATGCTTTTAAAGTCATGGAAACTATCTGCAATGAATATATGAGTTTTTAATGGCCTATTAGCGAAACCTAATTGTAGTGAAGCTAAATTTATAAATTCTTTTATATAAAAAGAAGGTAGATATTTTGTGATTATAGCGTAGATCTAGTAGGTAAGTACGATGAGATTGACATCGTCGTATTATTGTACGAAGATCCCTTAGATAAATAAGATTAAAGAAAACTTATGTACTGTATGTTTACTTTACTTTCTGTCTTTAAAAGAGTTTCACAAATTATCATCTTTAAATTATTAACTTCAAATTCTCAAATTCAAATTCTCGACTTCAAATTCCCAATTTTAAACAATTCAAAAATCGAATGTTAATCTGTTTAGTTTGACAAGCAATGTCATTGTGGTCTGCCTTAATATTATGAAATTATGACCACTATAAATGGTCATTAAATTAGGTGTGTGACATTTTGATGGATTTTACAATTTGACTACTACCTACTCATTGTGCCCTTAAACAGCTTGAACAAACAAACGAATAGTTTTTATTGGTCTTTCCGCATATTCCACTAAATATTCAGGTGTTTGTTCAGTGGCGTAAGATATAGCTTAAATGGTAACACCAGGTTTGTGGTGTCGGCAACGCGAAAGTAATACAAATGGCTTTATTCTGGCGTGTCTATTATGCTTATCTCGGTGATTATGAGACAGAGTGCAAATTGTTGTAAATGCGTAGAAGTTAGCAGTCTATGTCAGTATACTTAGTTATCACGTTTTAGTATGGCAATAGTTAACATTAACGCACCTACATTCATTGAAATGCTTAATTTTTATCGTAAATAATAAAAAAAATTGTCGCTTTATCGAAAAACAGACTAGTTTTTGTAAGCGACTTCGCCCTCATAAAAGTAGAAACGTATTTCAACGGAACATACTTCCATGACAAAAAATATTCTGTTTTTTATTACAGGATATTTATGTCCACGCTTGCCAAATGTCATCTAAATCCGTTCAGATATTGAATGTGAAGTAGTAACAAAGACAAACCTACGGACATAAACACATACATACGAGCTTTCGTCTTTTAATAGTGTTTATGTGTGTATTAAAAGTTTATGGTATGGGTTTTTATGAGATTAGGAAAAGGATGATAATCATTATTGGACCGAGCCCGAGTCGTCGACAGCGCTTAGTGTTCCGCGCGCGCCTCAAAGAGATTTCAGCAAAACTGTAGGGGGCCCAGGGCCGGAGCCAAATGAGGCCTAGGTTGGCTTCCGAAAGGAAAACCCGGGGTAATGAAACGTAAGGCAAAGAAGGACCATAGGAGTGGGTTTTAGTCAGTAAAAGTCAGACACGCCCTCACACACCGCCCTAGAGAGAGAAGTCAGGAAGGTCATTGTATGATCTTACGAAAAAAAAACTTTATAACGAAATAAAATCTTTTTCTTTTATTTTTATTTTTAAACCACTATAGTGGATGTAAAATTTGAATTTTCAAGTTGATATATTAACACGTAGTAAGCGATTACATAAAGAAGCGAAGACATGTCACATTCACCGATCCGCACTGGGCCCGCGTGGTGGATTACGGCCCAATCCTTCTCCCAGAGATGAGGCCTGAGTTCCAGCAGTGGGAACATTATAAGGCCGACTGCTATGATTATGCTAAGAAAGCTATTAACAAAACAAGAAACTTTTATACAAGTAGGTTAGGATCTATGAGTACCTACTTACATGTCTTGTATGGACTTATAAGATGTATGTATTCGTTCCGTAAAAGCGCGTCAACTGACGAAATGAAATTGAAAATTCCATTACCTTCATGAAGGCATATAATACAAAACGTGACGAGTTTTTGTTTTGATGGTTATTACTTATTACATGATACAGAAATTGGGTTTTTTTGGCACGTGACTTCACGTGACGAGGAAAATTACTCTAGAGTTGATGGCGGATCCCTTATGTCAAATGAAGTTGAATATTCTGAGCTCTATGTTTAATAACTAAACCTAATATGTACTGAAACCTCATCAGAAAACCTTGCTGTGAAATCTACACTAATATCATAAAGAGGTAAAGTTTGTTATTTTCTTGGTATTTTTGGAACTACTGGTCCGATTGCTAAAATTTTTTCACCGATAAAAAGCTGCTTTATTTCTAAGTGATATACCTGGGCTATAATTTATGTACGCGGGCGATGCTGCGGACTAAAGCTAGTTAATAATAAAAGTTTACAGAATCTGTATTTTCTTAGTTATGTCCTCTAAAGAAATTCAGAAGAAGTTACTGACTCCTTAAAATACAGACACCTATTGAATCTCAGGAGTCAAGGTTTTACCTATTCGTTAATTAGTGTTTTTATATTGAATATTTCATCATCATTTCAATCAAAAGATGTTTACTGTAGGACATAGGCTACCTCCAAGTGTCGTTACAACTACCGGTTTAGTGAGTCTCGCATCAATCGGACTCCCGTGACCCACCTCTGGTCATTGGTCCACCTTGCGCGAGGCCTTCCGATTCCAACGCTGCGTTTTTCGGTACATGGTCGTCACTCCAGAACCTTACCTTACCTTAGCCCTATTAAACATCTGCGGAGTGTGCTTGTGAGATCGAATCAGGAATGAAGGTAGTAAGAGAACCAAGGTTAGCAACATAGCCCAAAGATTTGTCAAACTTTGGGGAAAGAATTTATTGATTAAATATTTTAAAGCAGAACTAGACAGATGTTGTCCTTCACAATCCACAATTAATTGGTTCTGTAAAATTGTTAGCATTTTGGTGTACAATAACGTTCATTCTATTTCATTAATTGGTTAATAAAGGAAAATCTCGGATAAAAAGGAAGCCTTATATATTCTTTGTCAATGTCCTTAAAACTGTCTAAGCCACAGAACCAATTCCCACGGCTGATGGAGGGGAAGTGTCTTCCACTCAATGCCTCTAGTGGAGCGCGTGTCACGCGGACAATTTTCCGGGAGCGTGTTTTCCAATCATTTTATTATTTTCAATGATATGATGTTACTAAGGGTAATCCGAGTGTTCAAAAATGTCAATCCAAGAGGGATTGTCATTTTGCCTTATAGTTTCGTGCCCTAATTTTTTTTGCCAGATTTTTGTTAAACACTGTAAATGTTTCCCTTGCCTATGAAATGGCAATTTTTGAAATGGGTTAGTTTGAACAATTACTCGGCAATAGTTTTCAGGTAAAAAATAATAAAAACGTACGGAATTTAAGTTAAGATGAAAAATAAAAACACTTGACTTATTAAAACTATGCATACACAGTAATTCTTCTGTAAAATATGGCGTCAAAAAATTCCTCCGCATCGCTGTCGACTGGAAATGTGCCCAAAAGAATAGAGGCATTGCCACGTTGAATGGCAATGCTTAATCTCTGACCAAGGTAAGAGCCAGCCCTTGGGTCAGAAGAAGTGACATTATCGAACTAAATATACTAATCTGACAAATACATCGATATTAGGAACCAATAAATAACTAATTACGAAAAAAGAAATACCTGGCTTTGATGTAAAGTTCAGTTGAATTTCAAGTCGATCCGGCTATAACTTTATTATAGTTCAAAGAAAACCGTTTTAAAATACGCCAATTGGATAGGTAAGGACCTAATTTATACACCCAACAACTACAGAATTTAAGGGCTAAGCCGCTGATGGACAGACAGAAAACATGGCGAAACTATAAGAGAGCTTTATTATGACTATATGATAAATGCGTCAGCCGATGTCGATCGAAATTTCGTAATGTCAAAAAATCGATCGATTGCTTGATGTGACATCCTAAACGGTTTTATTTATGCAGGCAAGAAATCACTGTTTTCCGTAAGAAATATTTTCATAAATATACTCATGGATTTATATTAAATGAGTTTTTTTGAGAAAAGAAGAAATTACCTTTCAAGAACTAGATATCATCATATTTGGGGTTGCAAACTTATTCATCTCTGTTGTCGACTGTACTTCGTTCAATGCGGGTATGTTTACCAATCAGTTCATACAATTTGTATTTGTCCAAACAATTCCATCTCAAGCTATTCCGTCCGTTGTTACAGATAGATAATGACAGCACGGATAGCTGATAGCTAACCAGTCCATACCAACCGACTTGTTGGCTCGTGCCTCGTGACTAGACGATTTAGTTTCTATAGGAAAGTTATTACTGGCATATTTATTTGAATACGTGGGTGCTTGCACAACAGTCGCCATTATACACCCGTGTAGGGTGGGCCCGACAATTGCTGGCGGGACTGCCGACGAAAATAAAGTTATTTGCATATGATACTCGGATATCGCTGAGTAGTTGATAAAGTGTTTGTACTTTGTAGTTACCAGAGGCCTTAGTGCGAGTTGTCGTTACGTTAACGCGTTCGAAACGTTTACCGCGTCTGGCCCTCTGATTAGTTATAAGCTTAGAGCAGACCAATCGAAGCACCGAAAGTCATAAACGTGTCGATCGTGTTAACGTAAAACAAACTCGTCCTAACACTCAGTTCTGTTTCTAATTAGTCGTGTTGTTACACTAAAAGCTTTAGGAATATAAACTTTGTTACCGCTTTGTTATTTGCTCTATTTTGACGTCCAATATTTCATATGTAGGAATTAAGCCGTAACTGGACATAACAGTACTGTGTTAGCAAATCTCTGAGAACCATTAGCTCTCATTACGCTTCATTGTTCAAATGTTCACGCATTAATTATGTCACAGTAATTACTATTTGCTTCGGTTAACAATTCGAAGCTTTACCCTAGAGCCTGTAGTGTGTACATAAGTACATAGTTGAATAGTCATGATTCAGAGAGCAATAAACTTTAGATTATGATTCATCTAGGTGATACAGGAATGTTTGAGATTCGGTCTTAAATCGGATAGACTCGGGGAACCTCGGATAATCTCGGTTTCTGTCGACAGGGACCTGACAGGGAATTTAATCTCGGTTCGCTGTCGATTAGGTGCGCCTGCGGTTTCACCGAGTTAATGCCTAGTCGTTTGATATTAGGCGGCAATGGAAGGTGTAATTAAGTCTATGTAGTAACATTAGTCGATCATTAAGACAAAATTGTGGCGTGTGGTAACATACAGAATCTTACTTGTACAGACAGCAAAATTAACGATACTTCATAGGCTACTTGAACTGCATTAGATTAGAATCAAAAGCGATTGAACAGTAATTGCTAAATTACTTTTGTATGCTTCGATAATTGGCTTAGGAAACTCTTGCGGAATAAATAATTAAAAGATAAAAAGTTGTCAGCCTTTATTGGGCCATCGGAGAGCAAACATTGAACAAAATAAATATAATCTCAACTTCGTCAATCAATCAATTTTCGAGGAGTCTGCGGAGAGATTGTTTAATGTTGGGGCGATATTTCGATAAGTGATTTAGGTATTTTATTGGAGGCTTGAGTATTGAATAACTAAGTTTGTATCAATAATTTTGTTACTCCTAAAAGCCTTTATTATTCGTTAAAGTTAGTTTTATAATAGCGACAGAGATTACACCGATTTTATTTATTTGTTAGACTCATCAACAATTGTTAACGCTTAAATAATTATGATTTCAAAATACTTCACTATTCTATAGACTTGTGACACATTTTTTTTGGTAAGCACCACATAAATACGAAATGATTAGAGATGTGCCCAGCTCAAAAATAAAATTAACGCATTGCAAATGTGATAGTCACGACCCTCAGCCTGAGGAACACGACGCAAAGAAGAGGAAATGTGATACCAAAAAAATCTATTAGAATAGATCTATGGTTAGTAGTTAGGTTTATAATAATTTATGTATTATATTTTCTTCTGTATTCTCATCCAAGGGAAGTCGCAACTCCTGTGAAAAAAATACTACATCCTGTAGTATTGTTGTACATTCAGTTTAATGACAGGAAATATCATTGTTTTAAACGACCATTATCATAAACTGCGGCTTTCGAATAACCGTACCAACATACGTGCTGCCTGAAATATTGATCCTGGCTTTATCATGTAATAAAAAAACATGATTAAAGTATACATTCATATGGTTGGTACATGTTGTGGTAGGTACCATTGGACACTTTCGCCTGACCATCGCTAACTACATTTTTGCTTGCACTCGAAACGAAAATTTCAAAGGGTTTGGTTTGGCGCCGCACCGCAGTATTCAAGCGAATTTTTTTTTAAGTGATCAAGCAGAAATGACCGCGATGGTACATAGTGGAAATCGCACACGTATTCACAAAACGTTTTAGGAACACTGTCGTTGTGCGTACAGTTGGAATTCCTGGCTGGAATCAGTAGCGAAGCTAGGTAAATGACGGCCCTGAGGCAAAAAACCTTGGGACTCTTTTCTTTACATGAGAAATTATTAAATACCTTCTTCTGCTCTAGGTTGAGAAGTGTCAGACTTTTATTGACTAAAAATAGTTGCCATAATTAAATTAGTGTTGCAACCTATTTTATTTACATTTCGAAGGTTGGAGAATTTTCGCTAGTTTAAAAAGGATAATCAGGTTTTGGGAGCCCCTTGAGCTTGAGGGCCCCGGGGCATTGCCCCATCTAGCCTTTTGATTACTACAATCTGGGGTCTTTAAGGCAAAAGTGAATAGATTACTTTTAGGCAAGCGTGCTCCATCGTTGACAACGTAGTAGCTTACCATCACGTAAGATACTGGTCAAGCGCGAGCCTATCAATAACAAATATAAAAACTGATGTATTGCAATGAACACTTGAATGTACAGATGGTTTCGCTACAAGAGAAAGGCTTCCGGCGTTTGTGGAACTGGTTTGGTTACATTGTCTCGCTCTAGCATTCCTGGCGCAAAAGACAGGGCGGGGCGCACGCGCATTGCAATTTAAATGTCGAACACATGCCTTCAGAAGTTTTACTCTTTAGCTTTCGATCGATATTTCTTTCATTAAATATCTGTAAATAATAGTATTAATACCCAACAATCTCACCTTTTTTATTGAAACTTTGAACATAAAGGTGGGTGGACTTAATGCATCAGGCATTCTCTACCAGTCAACCAATTGGAAAGATATTAAATGGCAGATACATCGTTAAATCTGTTGTCAGTGAAAAAATAATAATATCATATTTTGTGGTTGTCCATAGATGCACTAGCATGACGCGAGCAATCATTGGTTGGTACCGCGTTCCATTAAAAGTGTGCAAAGGAGCATCTGCGAGCTGGTTTCAACTCCTCATACGCCTTCCAAAGGTCCAGGACCTCAGGGTCTTGAGAAAACAAATGTTTAAAAATAATAATAATACAGACGTTTATTGCGCAGAAAGTATCGATTTTCATACAATCTTCAGAAGATGTCTCGAAAATTTTTGAATATATTTTTGCGTCTCGGTTTTTCTGTATGCACCTGCATTGTGTAGTACCTCAGTATATTCAATAAGGTGCAAGGTCGCCGGCGAGACTCGATGTGGACGAGTCAAGGCCAGGGGACCTTTACGACTGGCCAGAGCTCATAGGGTATAACGGGGAATGGCTGGGACCAAAAGGCTATAAAAGGCACAAGCCGCTACAACCCGGGAATCTTTATGCCAAGAGTGAATAGGTAGGTTACTTCTAAAAAAATGCTTACGATTTTCGAACTAATTGAAAAATATTAAAGGTGAGTTGCACCATTTAACTATAACGATAACAAAGCCGTTAACAGTTGTCAAATCGCCCAATTGACCAATATACGGCCGTTTCACAGCTGATTATGGTTTGGTTATCGTTATAGCTAAATGGTGCAACTCACCCTAAATCGTATTCTAAAGGACAAAGATTTTTGTCGACAAGTTTTGTTAGAGTCCGTTTATTCAGAGTCTGACGTCCCCGCTCGTCTAAGCTGTGCGAAACAAAAATGTTTACTTATTCAAGTGTGTAGGTACGACTAGCAATTTTCAAGTAATTTGTCCTCGGGGTACAGAGAAATATTTGTACAAGAGACAATTAGAATATAATATAATTGTCTATACGTAAAACGTACTGTGGTGAACATTAAAATCGATGTAAGGAAACCATAGTTTGCTTTTCCCATAAGTATAAATAATGTTGATTCTTTAAGATTATTTTACAAAAACTTACTAGTTCAATCAAAGAATTATGATAATAATAAACAATTTTTTTTAAATAAAATCAACTAAAATATGGCGTGAAAATATTTCACTGCATTGCTGTCGACTGGTAAAATAATGGCGGCATTACCACGCTGTAAGGCAATGCTAATCCTTAGGTCACGCGAATAGTGTTCAATACGTTTAGACAGATTATAAGTAGGTATAATACCAACATATTTCGATTCCGAGTTCTTTTTTTGTTGAATCAATTCTTATTTATTTATTTATTATAGAGATTTCTATTGTACACCACATGAACAAAAATACAGGACAAACATTTAAAAGAATAAGTGTACAATAGGCGGTCTTATCGCACAGGGCGATCTCTTACAGACAACCTTTGGATGGACTGAAAGAAAGAAGATAGATTTAGGGTTGTCAGCGTACAAATATCAGAAATAATACTAGTAAGATACATTAACACAAATACATACATACAATGCAAAAAAAATATACTAATAAATATCAAATATATAGTTGAAACAGGAGAAGAAAAATATATCAAAGAGAAAGGTAATGCTGCTTCACCATTTTTTTTTAAATGGTGACTTATTACATTTTTAAACAACTAAAATATTAAAAAATAGCTTTTGCTCGCGGCTTCACCCGCGTACATAAAATATGCCTATGTAACTCAAGAATAAAGCAGCTCTCTATGGGTGCCAAAATTTTCGTAATCGGCCCAGTACTTTTAGAGATTACTTCCTACAAATAAAAAAAAACTTTACCATTTTATAATATTAGTATACATATCCTATTCCGAGATACGGTCTATACATGTACCTACCAAGTTTTTATCCAAGTTCGTTTAGTTGTTCGAATGTGGAGAAGCAACCAACTTATACAAAAACAATATACACGCGGACATTCACCTGTATAATATTCGTGTTATGTGATTTGCTGAAAGAAATCAAGGTTTTTGTCATAATTTCATTCAAGTTTTAAAAGAATAGCTTTATATTATTTCCTTTTTCAGTCCGTGATAGACAATGCAGCTTCGCTAAGAAAAAAAATAAAATCGGATCACTAGCGAGATTCCTGATAAATGTTCTTTATTCATTTTCGCTTAATGCAACTCAACTAAAAGGGATGTCTCCTTTTACTTTTTACCTTCAATGCTGCTTTTTGTAATAGAAAAGTTTCGTATTTTATTTTCCTTGTAATAATATACAGGGTTTCACCGATATCGATGCACAAACGAATACCATAGATCCTGTATATCCTGTGTCGGAATTTTTCGTCGACATTTTCCTAGTATATTTTTTTTAATCTTAATGTTTTCTAACCAACCCCGATGATATTTTTTAGTAAAAACTGGATCCATAGTATTCGTTTGTGCGTCGATGTCATTGAAACGGTATATATATATATGTACATAAAATAATACATATTTAACGTCTAATATATAATATAAACAACGTCTACTAGACGTTAAATAATACATATTGTATACAAATACAGATAGAAGATAAGATAGATAGTTAGATATATTTTATTGATAGACTTGCGTTTGACCACTATCTCTCCTGCTGGTAAATGATGATGTGAGGGTTGTTTTTTTAATAGAAATGTTTTTCCGCCTGTATCGTGGATGTATTCACAAACATGTAAACTCATATAGGCACACAAGACACCCAGATCCGGAACAACTATCTGTAACAATTATTAACACAACAACACAACAACAAACAAACAAATATTAGTTCCGCACAGTAATCGAACCCGCAACTAACAGCGCAGCAGTCATATGTCAAGACATTTGAGAAAAACCCTAGAATATAACTTGGAACGAAACTGAAACAAACAATAAAATAATCATAGAAATCTATATATAGGTACTCGTAATGTACTACGCACATAAGTCGATAAAAATAATAATTAGGGGTCCTAGTACCTAGTAGCTATTTTAGTAGTAGTTACACTAAACTAGACCAGCCGCTAGGTAGTAAAAACATAAACGTCAAAACGGGCCTTTTATTTATTGATAACTATAATATCGTTCGTCATCGTTGTACTTCTTCAAACATGCTTCGAAAAAGACATGCATTGCATTCGATATGTAACCGATCATCTATGTGGAAGATCCTCTTGGGACAAACTTTAAACTGCCTCTTAACGTGAATATTTGCTATGTAGCAAATTATCTTCCTGGAAACTTTCGAGAGCGTTCTTTGTACCTCGTCTGTACTGCAAGTTCGTTCAAAAGTTCTGCAAAGCATGCATTTGTGAAGATAGTGCGGTGAACTACTTTGCATCAGACTCTAAGGCGAAGCTCAATTTGCAAGTCACTTTTCCTTTTGCGCGATTTAATTGCTGTTTGTCCGTCTTCAGTCTTCACTTTTGAGGTAGAATGCAATTAAGGCACCTTTTGTTGAATGCATCAATTCAAGAGATTTGGCGACTTAGGGTTTGAGCTCTACATCTGTCACACTTCCTATGCTTCTGTCCTTTTCTGTCACTTTGAACTGCCATTTACTAGAGTGAGAAAAAGAGTGGAAATGCGATCAGACACGATGGAATTCGGCAACGCGCAACCCTAAAACTGCCAGTGTTGCAACATCCACGTCTACTAAGTTATTTTAACAAAATTGTTAGAAACAGAGTCTGCCAACACTAACATATTTTATGATAATTATTATAATAACATCCTTTGCAGGCTTACCGTTCACCGTCAGAAGTAAATTCTTAATTGTTTGACTTGGAACAGTGAAAAGATCAGACCTTTATTGTTGCTTTGATGTTCCTTTATTATATTTAAGGACGACAAAGAAGAAGAGAAAGGCTTTTGTTCATCAACGGGATTTAAACGACTTACCTTTATTTTTAACCGACTTCAAAAAACGAAGGAGGTTCTCAATTTGGTTGTAAATATATTTTAATTTTTGTCATCTCTATGTATTCCAGTTGCGGTTTAGTTGATGATTTCAATCAATCAATTTGCATCTTATGATGCACTCTGGCAATAAATGGTGCTAATACGAATATTCTGTAGGTACTTAACTATATACTTGGCACACACACTGTTTAGGTTCAGTTAAGGGTTAACATAACTAGAAAATAGAAAAAAATATCTGTAAAACAAATATATTATATCCCTGATACAAAAGTATAATATAGCTCTGATACAAAAAATAATAATAAAGAAAAAACCAGAAAATCGATTTTCAAACTTTAAACTTTTTTTTTAAATTCATTTGTATTCATTGTCAAATATATTTGTAATTTAAAACGTGTTTTGTTGAGGTTATTCACCGGTACCAATTTGGGCATTTCGGTGAGATGTAGCGATAAAGTTATTTATAGGTTCTGAGTACCATTTTCCACAACAAACAATAGCGTCTATATTCATGAATTCCCATGGAACAAAAGCAAGAACACTGGTTCTTACTAGTTTTTACTTTGGTGAGCAAAGGATAGTGACGGACGTCAACCGATGCCCTCTTCGGTAGGTTTCCTTATACGGAGCGTGTGGTCTAGCAAGCACGCTGATTGAATAGGATGGCTTCCAAAGTACTATTCCCTCACGTTGCACCTATCCCCGAGTATCCCCTACCGTGAGACCTTCGCAGTTTACGACTATTGCTTTCTAAGGGCCGACGTTGCGTTATGCTGGCACCCGCGCGATCCCATACAAAAGAGCTACATCGTCGCGAGCCGCGGCTCGCCGCGCGGGCTTTCGTCTCGTGCAACTTCGCACCGCGGTCTTTTTGCTACGTAATAATATGTATTAAAATTCTCGACACATTTGAAGTAGCGACACTGCGCAGATAATAATCCGATTTCCGCTACGGGGATCGCCGTACACAACACAAGCGCGATGTTACGCGACGGGCGGTCCGCTTAATACAGCGTTGGCCCTAAAGGGTAGCTTGAACATGTTCACGATTATTTCTATTAATTACTTTGATTGCAACATCACAAGCTTGCAAAATAAATTCGTAGAGACTAATTTATAAAATTATACGGCTACTGATAGATACATATCTAATCGAGCTATAAGTTTTAAATTCTGCCTACATATTTCAGTAGATAGCTTTTATCGTATCGGGTTTAAATATAGGGCCTGTTTTATCATATAATCTGGAATAGTTACTCAAATGTGGTAGTAGTATTTGTATGTATTTAGTACTGAGATAGTAGTATATAGTTTGGTCGCAAATAAATATTAGCACAAAAGAAACAAGAATGTAGGATACATTCAATCGAACTTAGCCAATCAGCGGTTGGTAACAAGACAGGGAATCGTTAAGAGCAGCTTCGTTTACACAAGTACACAGCGGGCTTAGTTCACTGTTTACTATCCATATTACTTTGTGCTAGTTCACTTGCATTCTAGTATCTAATCTACTTTTATACCAACACACTATGTTTGATGTCGATCATATCGTCAGTAATTATGGACGAGTGGAGTGATAGCTACGTCCATCTGTCTTTTAATTCTGTATTCAAATTAACGGAACATTTCTAGTTAAAAGCTATTTTATTATTTGTCACGAATAGCAAAGGCTAATGTTATTTCCATCAGATGTATAAAAAACAGTTAGCAGAGAGGGACAGGAAATGTAATTATACCGCTAAATGATTAACGGTAAAATTGATTGTGTCATCTTCCCATCGAGGTCGTATAAAATACGAGTGTGAAAATTAAATATTGCAACTGTAAAAATAAAACACTTCCATTTTATGAATGCTCTTTTAATATTTTGCAACGGAAAAGTTTTAAAATAAAATAAATTGAATCTTATTCGATTCAAAATTTATTATTCCGGTGTTGAAAATAAATAAGAGATTGCTATCGAACTCAGTCGTTTTACATAAATAATTCTGTCGATGTAAGTTTAAAATTAATGAAATTAGGAGTAAGGTCTATAAAATTTATTTAAAACTGAAATATTGAAAGCTACTCGTTCTATTAAGTCAGAGATAAATCAACGATGTTTATATTCCAGTCGAGTTAGATCGTTAGATCAAACGAGGCATGGGTCCTCAGGTTCCGCAATAGATTGCTTCCCGGCCCGGGGTGCCTGTTCCGCGGTCTCAGCCTTTCCAGGTGCCTCTGGGGAGTAGCGCTGATGCGGTGAATCGAATGTTTCTTTTGATTCGACGCCAAACAGCTTGTGTAGGCAGCCACTTATCGCTATCAAATAGAACGCTAGCGATTGTGATTCCGGTTTATTTTACATAAACGACGTATTACTTTTTATTTTGGGTTCGAAGTTAATGTTTTACGTATTCACCGTTTTATGTGACTGATATATATGTATCAGGTTTGATATTTTATTCGGTTCATGATGAAATAGCTTTCAGTTTGGGTTGTTACCATTTAAGTATTAGGTATCATTCCAGTTTGTACAGCATTACATGTTACTACAACCATTTAATTTTATCTAACATAGCATCTAGCTTCCGACAATTCGCTTACACTCTAATCGCTGTGCTTCTCTATTCCGAGTAATAACTAAGATCTCGTAACTTACAAAGTAATACAATCCTAGCTCCTTGTGAAGACTAGCCGTAACCTGCAATCTTTAAAGACTATAATTCATCTGAGAATCAGTTTTATTGTTGGTGATTAAACTAACCACTAATGTTTGGTTGCTAACGTTTGCGCAATAATCCAGTAATTCCAGTATGTATCCGCAAAATGGTGGTGCGTTCATCGTGTCTTGGTTCTTCACCGCGCGCACGCCTACTAACATCGCTCTAGGGACCTATCATTCAGTACTAAAGGGTGCCATTACGGGTATGGTCTAACAGGACAAGCTTTAGCGAGTGGACAGACACAACATAAAGAAATAAACAAAACCGTTTTGACGGTTACTGAATTAATCGACCGAAGCGAATCAATGTAGAAGAATCTTAATGGTGTTATTGTAATCAATAGTCTCTTTCAAAAAACAAAACGATTAATCATTAAACCAGTTCCAATTCTAAAAGCAAAAGGAAGTGAGACATGCGTCTGTATTCAGATAGCGCGGTTAAAAAATAACGTCTGCCAGTAACTCATGATTTAATCCAAGGTTTAACTGGCAGACGGCTAGGGAGGGGGTGCAGTACAAAAACTCAGAGAGTACGCAGTTTAATCACCAACTCCATATTTATGAAGCTGCGGAGCAAGATCGTCGGCATTCTTAGAGCCAGCCTGGCCAAGCCACTGACTCTATGGGCGCTTGGTAAGCTGAGATTAGTACTGAGTTTTTATAATATTATGTTCAGTGTGTGCACAAACGCTTTGTATAAGGACAGCTTTATGTTATTTGTCTCGAAAGCAGGTATAAATAACATTTAATTTTGCAAATGTTTCTGGTTCTTGGAATAACTCCCATAGAGTTAGATAAAATAACGAGCTTTTTATAATCTTTTCAAATAAGCACGGCATAAGTTTAAAAGCGATTAAGTTACCAATAAATTATAGCAAAACATCATTAGATCCACTTCATATAATAGTATAGCTTGAACCAGTTGATGTAATTATGAGAAAAAAATACCCGTCAGACGAGTATGTAATTGTACAAAAAGTCAGGGACACTTTATCTAGTGATGGGGAGCAATCGATGTAAATTAAATTGTGATTGACTCATTAACGGTCGAATTCCGAGCTTGTGACGTGACATCCGGACAAATCGACAAAGTGTTATATAAAGTTCGTATACTATTTATAGCTAATAGAATACTTAATTGATTACCTACTAATTTAATATTAAAACGATTTTTTGTTAGTAAACTGTGGTTACGTAACCATATTTATATACACTTATTTCGAGTGTACCTATGATATCATCAACTTCGCCCATTCTGGGTGCAGACGTCCTTTTCTAGTAAACACTATTAAATATGCGGTCGCTGTGACTCTTTCGAGCAATCCCACAGCCCTAGCAGGATATTTACGCTGTCATAAACAAAAATATAATACCTATTTAGTGTCCCCGCACATGGGCCCCAAAAAAAGCTGGCACAAAAGAAGCCAAAAGTGGCCACAAAAAAGCTAGAAGCGGCCACAAAAAGCTAATAACGGCCACAAAAAAGGTGAAGCGGGCAATAGCTTGTGGCCGGAGAAGCTGGAAGCGGCTTCTAGCTTTTTTTTTGTGGCAGCACCGCCGCTCACGGGCCACAAGAAAAAGCCGCCACAAAAATAAGCTAGAAGCGGATTTTTTTTTGTTTGACACTTAGGTACGAAGGCCAAGACGTTTCGCTGTCGACTAACTATCTTAAGTATAAATAAATGAAATCAGTTTATAATACATTAGAGCCTATCATTCTCAACGTCGCTTCGTTCAAACAAATGTCATCGATTAAGCCTATTAGCCATGTAATCTGTGATTAAGGCCCAGAGCGTGGGTGGGCGGAATTCCTGGATGGCCCACCATAGCCCAGCAAGCTTTATTTATGTGAATATTATTATGATAGAGTTATTTTGTGTTTCGATCACGTATTATGTGCCGATAATTGTGTTACTTAGTTATATAATCAGATTATCGCGATTATGGTAATGGCGAATGGTGAAAGTTTTGTGACTTTTCATGTTTTGGTCACTTTTAGTTTCATGTTGTCTTTTTACTATACTTTGAACTTAAACTTGTCTAAAATTACAAGGTTAGACTGTGGGAGGTAAACCAAGGTATCTTCCGAATGGTCACGAATTATACAGCAGAGTGCAATGACCGCAAAGCTATAGGTACGTGGGTAGATGAAATAATTGATGCGATGGTATATGTTTTGATAAAAATAAACTTGACCTTTCGCCATATTATGTGGTTTTTGCTATCGAAGCTTAAATGGAATTTTAATTCTCTAAAGTTATATATTGGTCTGAATTAATATAACATTAGCTGCTTCCAGTGATTTCACTCGCGTGATTGTAGAAAATTATCCCAAGAGAACATACTTCTGTGATAAAAAAACTTATAGAATATAAAAACTCCAAAATAATAACAATTTCACAGAAACTTAAATCTATGGGTACAATGGGGGTCTTATCGCTGAGAGATAAGAGAACTTCTTAAGCTAAAAAAGTTTATTCCAGGACGTGGTCTATCCCTGTACCAAGTTTCATTGAAATCCGTTTAGTAGGTATTATTTGCGTGAAGGAGTAACAAACATTCATACATACAAACTTTCACGTTTAAAGTATTAGTAGGATTTAATGGCTGCCTCAATTTATTATGCTCACAATGTTTTTAAAGGTAACATTTTTATGTATTGGGCCAAGTAAAGTCTAAGTTTATTACAGACTAGCTTTTGCCAGTGGCTTCGCCCGCATACGTAAAATAGAGCCTATGTCGCTCAGGAATAAAGCAGCTTTCTATCTATGAAAAAAATTTCGCATTCGGACCAGTACTCTCTGAGATTCTCTCCTACAAACAAAAAAAAAACAAACTTACCACTTTATAATATTATTTATATTAATATCATAGTATAGACTATCAATTAAAATGACATAGTTCTATTTATACATAGTTTCTACACATGTAGATTCGGCCAAGCAAAGTGCTATTTAAAGCCTAATAATTAAAATCACATATATAGATACTCATATAGAGATTATTACAAATGTCTGAAGATCACTAAATGAACAATATTTGTCTTGTTAACTAACCGCGACCCTTGTGCCCTGAAATACTTCAAACAACATTGTAACAGGTATATAGCCTTTAAAACTGAAACAATGATCACTACCGCATTCAGAAATACGCTTAGAGTAATAATTATCCCGACTCCTGGATAGGGTTGTCAATTTTTTTAGAAAGAATAGTATTTCTGATTTATGAGAAAGTAAATTAAGAGTACAGACTTATAGTTAATTAACTACTAATTTTATAAAACATAAATTTTATATTATGTGTGTTGAAAATGACTGTATGATTACCTTCAAATTGCTTAAAAATAAAACTTTCAGCAATGTAATCATTCAATTTAATAACTATAATTACAGTAAATTACAAAATAAATAAATAATAAAACCCTACGCTAAAATACACTATCTAAAAAATATGGCGTCAAAAAACTCTTCCACATCGCTGTCGACTGGTAATGTGCCCAAAAGACTGGCGGCATTGCCACGTTGTATAGCAATGCTTATCCTCTGTCCAAGGTAAAAGCCAGTTGGTTTATAAGTGTAGATAATTAATTAATTTAGAATATGTAGTGAAAATGTAAATAAATAAATACTTTCGTAATAGTTATCATTCAATTAAATTTAAAAAACCGAATATGCAATTACTGTTTTAGCGTTGATTTTAACTCTATCGATCCCTTAAATTATGTTTATTAAATGATACTCTATTTCGCTTAAGTGTACTTAAGGGTTAAAGAAGGTCCAAAGATAGCCCGCGAAATTAAAATTTTCTTGAGTGTTTATTCGCGGGCATTTTGCAGGTCAGTTTGAAGTTGTATCTATGCTGATTAAAATATGACTGGTGGGCGTAGTACCTATTTTTTTACGGAATTATAATCATATTGATGAAAAATTAATTCAGTAGGTTTAGACCAACATTGATGATTTGAATGATTATTATTCCGTAATTTGTAATTGTTACGACCGCAAATCTTATTCCAATCAATATACACCTGACACTACTGACCTATAAGATGCAAAAAAGCAAAGAAAAATCGAATTTCGTAGGCACCCTATTCATCTAAAGCAATATAGAGCATATTACTCTATATTAGAGTTTGGTTGACAACCCTACTCCCGGCCTATGGTGCTGGCTCTAAGGCTAGTTTACAAGTGTACCCTTATGGCCGATAAAGGGCACACATGTATACAAAGCGATATTAATTGGGTAATATATTGTTATAGTGGAAATGTATATGTTTTATTGGTGCTTGTGGAAGTTTTCACGGTCGAATGCTCTTGTTTTCTTTGGGATAACTAGCATACCTACGCAGAAAATAGAGAACGCCACCTGCCCTTCCTTAATAATCCCACCCATCCTTAATTAGTATTATTTTTGATTTGGTAATTACTGCATAATCTCTATCATGTTTTTGTTTTTTATTTTGATTTATTGACTTTCATTTTAATTTATTTAATTTATTGATTTTATTTCATGTTTTTATTTTAATGTATTTGATTAGGTTCAATTTCTTTTTCTATTTTATTTCTTTGCGCTTCACACAGCCGATACACGTCCATTGTTGACATAGGCCTCCCCCAAGCGTCGCCACATCGAACGTTTTTTTGCGTTTAATATCTTCTAATTATGAAAATGGATTATTATTTTGACCCGAATAAAAATTCTCATTATTATTCTTCTCCTGCTCTAGGTGGAGCGACTTTTACTGTTCCGGGTCCACGGTAACTCTTACGAACATTCCTGCAGCCCATGCTTAGAAACTTGTTTTATCAAAATTAACTTATAAAAGTATGGTGGACTTAAAGTAGCTAAAACATTTTTTTCTGAATGAAGTAAAAATCCGGTGTTCAGATGAAAACAAAACTTTATCTTAATTACCGTTACCGTAATAGCGAGCACAATTTAACACTTTGAAACAAAATAAAGATAAGGTTCTAAAGGTCCAACTTTCAATTCAAATTTCTTTTCGTATTAAGTGTAACCAAATATTCAAACAATTGGAATAAAGAATTCGAATATTTGGCCCGGGGGCGAAATAAACAATTATACAAATTTCGAACAGGCCAGTTACCAACGAAGGAGAAGTTTACAGTTATTCAAATTTGGAACAGGAACCTACGAAGGAACAATAACACTCATACGCACATAGGCGCATATTAATCCTCGTCTGGGGATTTAAGATACAAGTTTATGACCGCAAATAAACCAAGGAAGGCCAATTTAATTAAAACTTCACGTCATTTGTGTAAGGATGTTAGATAGAACCCTACGAATGTAGGTACACGTGACCATCCTACTTAGAACAAGAAAGTTGAAATGTTCTGGTAACCTGTACCCCTAGCCAAGTTGCTAATCTGCAATAGTTAACGGTTATGGAAAGCTTCAAATGTACGGGAATGAAGTCATATTAACGCTCAGTCACGTGGTCAGAACCAAAGAGTTGGCGGCAAGGTCACCTCGAAGCGTTCGGCGCAAGCAAAACGTTTGTAACTTGGCTAGGGAGGCTGGCCTGGTTAAACAGAGGTGGACGAAGGTATCTATGTATGTCACTAATATTTTGTTACCTTTCCATGACGTTCTATTCTCATGTAATACAAAACCAACACTCTTTTAGTTATCCCTGAAGAATTCTTCATGGTAAAACCTGTAACTAGGGATATTGATCCCGGACTACTAGGCGATGGGTAATCGATCACTACTAGGAAACAAAATTGGTTATAACAGCGATCATGACAGCCATCGAAGGTTTTTATCAGGAAACAAATCTAAGTAATCGAAAATATTTTTTTCAAATAAACAGGCACTCTACTGCATTTTACTTTCGGCTAGTCAAAAAAGTGAAGCCAAATTATACATTTCAAAGCGTAGACCTCTATGGAGAAGAACTTGCAAGAAACTCCCTAGATACTCTTTTAATCCATGTTATGAGTTACAAAAATCTTGGTTACATATTTTTTGACGCTATTATAAATAGGTATTTAATGGAAAAAAAGTAATAAATAAACTAGTGCGCCTCACCATCAAAGATTGCATCGCTACTTACGATCAGGTGAGATCGCAGTCAAGCACTAGTTTATCTCAAAAAAAAAACTTAAAGTTAAGAGATGATCAGCCTCAACTGACGGCACCCGTTTATTAGCATGACTGCTTTTCGCGTCCACTTGTTCAAACAACTGGACTAAGTTTACTACCGATTCAATAAGGCCTACTACTACTACATACCTAAGAAACTCGAAGAAGCGGCAACGATACGACAGCACGACGCTGCCGATGTCGCTTCGTCAGAGTTTAATAGTTTTGTATGTAAGCTTCACGCAGGCGTAAACGCGTCTATGAAGCTATGCGTCCGTGGACATTAGGCCTTAGTCTAAGCACCCTCTACCCCTGCTCTATACCAACGCAGTAGACCCAAGAGTCGGTCAAGGGTCGACTTCATAACAAACAACACCTTTCATTAGTCCGTAACAGAATGTCCGTTGCTTCTTCACAAACAACGTTTTACATAGAGTTGCTAACTACATAAAAAATGCAAAAAGTCGCTGTGTGTAAATACAGGTTGTTCTTCCATTGAGGTTGGGGACCGTTTACACGTTCCATTTCGTTATGTCAGCATTTCAACTTACAAGTTTTTTGTGACTGTTTATATAAATATTTGTTAAAACAATATGCGTATGGTTTTTATACAAATCTTATTTTTAGGGTTATGAACCTCAAAAAAAAAAAAACGGAACCCTTATGGATCACTTTGTTGTCCGACCGTCTGTCTGTCTGTCTGTCTGTCTGTTTGTCAAGATCCTTTATCTCGAGAACGCGTGTAGGTGTTGAGTTGAAATTAAAACCATATACTTAGGTCTGCGGTTTCTTGAAGCTGTAGAAACATCAACCTTCTTAGTTAACGAATAAAAAAAGATACGACCGTTTGTATCACTTAAAAACGTATATTATGATACTCTCTAAGATCAAAATTCATAGGGTACTTCCCGTTGACCCAGAATCCTGAAATTTGGCACAAAGCAAGGTCTTATAACACAGGTATAGGAAAAAATCTAAAAACAGTAAATTTGTTGTTACCTAGGTCACAAAAAAAATTGCAATTCGGAAAAATCTTTGAGACTCCATTCGAAAATTGTACGGAACCCTCAGTGCGCGAGTGCGACTCGCACTTGCCCAGTTTTTTTTAAACTTACTTCTCTTTAGTTAAAAGTTTAAATATCTTATACAATATTTACATCTGCCAACTTTTTCAGATTTTTTAATTGCTTAATAGCTTTCTGTATAATTTCAGATTCTTAAATCATAAAGTAAAAAGCTAAATAACTAATGACTAAATTTCCTTGTACTAAATAAATATTATAATACTTTCCAACTTTGATACAGGACGGACTCGCACTTTCGTAATGGAGAAATGTGATTTTCCTTATTAAATTCTGCAGTAACAACCTTAGATACTATAGAAACGATACGTAATAGAAACAGTCCAAGAGCTTTATCTCAATATTTTTTTTAAATAAATTGAGTTTATGTAGTGTTTGCTATTTATTTTTGAGTGATGTGAAAATCATCGGTCGATTCATGAGGGCATTTGCCATTGCAGTTTTTATTCGGGTCTTTCCGGTTTCACTTTTGGCAGACTCGGGCTAGATCATGTATTCCACCTCGTCTGCAATGACAAACTTGCGTAAAACTGCACAAATTCTTACTCTCCTTCCTTCAAACTGCTCTCATTTCTCTCTTAATTTATTCAAATTAAGGTAAAATTTACCGCGGTTTATTCGTTTACAATGTACATTGTATACCATCTCTAACAATGCGTCTTTGTCAAATACACGAACACCGGGGCCTAGCGGTGTAAGAACCGAGCTCATTATTCTCGCCTAACTGTGGGATACGAATGGCATTTGAGGTGCTAATTGGAAAATACTACTTCGTTGTATACTCGATATCCTCTTCTTTGCTTGATGTCGCAAATACGGCTACACTTGACTAGTTTCACGTTAAGTACCTCGAACTCAGAAATCGTGCACAATATATTTTCTACACAAATACACCACACCTCCACGCGATGTGTGTTAACGTATTGCCTCAAAGTCGAATTAATGCCTCTCCTAGGCATGCCGCATTTACCTAGTGCAGTAATTTGCAGGCGTAATTACGAGTGCTAGGGAGTACTGTTTCCAATTAAACTATCTAAAGCGAGGCAGGTTTGAAATTGTTTCTTAAAATATATTTTATACTTGAAAAAGATTCATGCATTTTCTGCTCCAAATACTTATTTATACGGACATTTATGGCCGCAAGTGGAGACGCGACGAGATGAAATCTTGGTTTCTTGGCGAAGTCCCCGCTAGCCTCACCTCGTTCGCTTCGCCAAACACGAGTATCGTTGAGAAATTCATATGATTAAAAACGGAAATTCTTAAAAGGTAAATTGCACTCGTCTTTCGTAAAGGTGAAGAACGTTTTGATGTTTTGCTTGGCAAAGTAAAAATATGAATGTTATTTTGGTTAACATAAACATACGTGGGTACAACCAGGAAATTCTTGATTTATGGTTATTATTTAAATAGGTATTTGAATAGAGACTTCTCGAAGAATAAATCGATGAGAGCAATGACCTTTTGGCGTATTAAGAGGGTCCTTTTCTACTCGCCTATTGTCAACATTGAGCATGGTTTAAAGCTTTTTGCTTCATCAAACACAATACAACACGGTGTTTGATGTAGAGGCAATGCAAAAGAAGAGAGAACGCCTGAAATCCGAACGTGTATCCAAAATATCGGGAAAAAGATGTGTAATAACATCTTAATAATCATTTTCGTAAGTTCTTCAAATTATTTGACATCAGATTTAATATTTGAAGTATAAATAGCAAGCTCGTCATGTATAAAAGCAAACAGCAAGTTTGAAATGATTTTAATTAATTAAAGACAGCCAAAACATTGCCGTCTTCAAACACTCTCCTACCAAAAGTACGAGTAACATTTTCGCCAAAACTTTTCGCCGTTGAACTAATTGGCTGCATCGTGACAGCGACATGACGAATGGCATCGAATTGGTAATCACCGTCAATATTGACTCGCCTCTTACACGGCCATTAAAATGGTAATAACTTGTTTATGTTTCTTAAAGCTAATGAGTTTACATGTCTACTACATGAATTATGGGGTTTACGATAAGGTTATAGACCTGACTTGTGTTATGATTAAAACAACCTTCAAGGGTACTGACAGTCTCTGTTTCTGATTCGTTTAATAGCCTTGCTTTAGCAAGTTATGCTTGCGTCAAGGCCAGAGAAATTCTCGTATGGTCTTGCGTGCTTTTGAATATGAATCTAATAGGCGACGTAAATAAAAAATCCAATCTATTTTTTGATGTGAGAAATCATCAAATGACGAGTAATGTCTCTGTCTTTCTATCTATTGTGGCATTTTCATATTCAAACCTCTGAAACAATTTTGGAGGAAAACCGTGGAATAGGTTAATTGGTATAGTTTTTTATTGCACGCATACGCGCAAAACATTTTGGGAACACTTTCACTGTGCATACAGCTAAAGAGTGGAAAACCCTACCATAGTCTTTCTTAGCAGATTGTCTCGCTTGATTTTTGATAGCGATAACTTAGGGATTTTTAAAACATCACCATTTACCATTAGGTGAGATAATGGTCATGCATGAGCCTATAAATTATAAAAAATAAATAAAAATAATTATTACTAGCTTTTGCCCGTGGCTTCGCCGGCGTACATAAAATATAGCCTATGTCACTCAGGAACAAAACAGCTCTCTGACGGTGAAAAAGTTTTAACAATCGGACCAGTACTTTCAGAGATTACCTCCTACAAACAAAAAAATAAACTTTACCTCTTTATTATATTAGTGTAGATTACTCCTATACAGTTCCTGTTGCCAGAAGTTGGATGCATTCTTTCTAAAGTCTTAAGTCTCATAAATCACCTCCAGTTGTATTCAGGGATACATTTCCAATACTTGTACCCCACAAAGTGATTACTTCTTTGTTAGTTCGATACGTAATATTGTTATCAAAACTTTAGGATCAGTTTTGTATCACCTAACTTTGAGGTGAAGGATGATATTCCAAACTTTGAGTCTCCGTCAACTTCGTATCAATTTCCTTCAAACACGCTATCTCGTACACAACATAAGAATAGCTGTAATTAATAACATTGCAGGGACATATTATATTAACTTTATTGCCACTATAATATCAGTGCTTTGTGAGTCCATAATCGAAGTTATTATATTGATTGTATTGAGATTTGCCGAGATTGGAACGGAGGATTGGATTAAATCTATTTCAATCAATATTGCGGAGCCAGAGGAAACTAAATCACTGCCGCAGATAGTGTAGGTACATACAGTAGTATGATTAATTGTGCGCTACGTCCAGTAACATTGATTGATGAGCCAGTTATGACACAATTCCGCCCCATAATAGTCTTGCTTTGACAGATGCTAAAAGTAGAAAACAATAGTGGTTTACGTAACAGAAAGTTATCGGTCACGGCGCGGATCGTGACCGGGTGTCTCGCTAAAAGCGGTAGCTACTTTTTAATTGACGGCGAAAGTTTTGAAAGCGGCTCCCATCGTCAGTTGCATAAACTATACCCGTTTTATACGACGCGCCAGTTCGGGAGGACCGATCCGCCGCCGAGACATCGTTGACCCCTGATTTGTTACGTTACGTTACTATAACTCAACGCAAAGAATCGTACAATGTTTCCGCTTAGTGATGTAATGTTCCTGAGACCGGACGGATTTACGATTTACTTAACTGTTATAAAATTGCTACAGGTGGTTTCATTGATGGAATTTATACTTTATTTACTAGCGATAGAGTTAGAATTTCTTTGATGGTTGTAGAGTCCGTTAATTTGATATAATTTGCGTGGTCACACGTAACTGGGCGTTATTTTTGCGGCGAGACTAACCGTGAAGCGGTAGAATTAGTATCTGTAAAAGCTCGGAGAGGACGTGAGACGACTAAAGAGTGTTTATATGGTCTCATCGGTGTAATCAGTCAGCACTTTATAACCGCTTTAGGTATACTATTAAGAGATACACTACTAGGCCGCTTACAGGAAACAGGAGGTGAGATTAACTAGCCATTTATTTAACTATTATGTCGTTAATTACCCTTTGGAGTGCTGACGTTAATATCGGTGAATAGCTTCTGATATTATAATGGACTTCAAAATAATTCATGAACCTTTGAAAACGTTAGGTTTACCCGTGGGAAATATTCAGAACTTGGCACAGTAAATTCTGCCATTGGTTTGAGATTCTAACTTACGCAAGCATAATTTTATATTATTGTTACGATTGTTTATGGAGCCGAATGGTGTATTTTATACGTTTTACGTACAATATTCTCACATAATATATTATCCCTTTAGAAATAGCAACGTTTTATATCGAATCATCGTAGTAAGCGATTGTTTTTTTGTTTTACCATATATCAGCTAATCTCAGTTTAGATGCACGTCTGTTTTGTTACTGTATTTATAACCTGAAACCATCCTTATTTTGTGTCAAATAGAGTTGGAATTAAATTGCAGTAAAGTACAATCGTAGATGGATCAGTCCATATTCTGTGTAGAGGGTGCAGTGATGGCAATATGGCATTTTGCCTGCTGCGCCAATAAGCGAGACAATCTGATATGACATTTGTGTAGGCTTTGCACAATTGTACGTGTCGCTCTAGACATGGCTATATTTTAGTGTTGCCAGTACCACTGTGACAGTGCGTTTGAACTGGTTCAAACACTATTGTCGTCTGTCTGTGTCGAATGTTAAGTAATCGGTTATGATTTTTTATGGATTTTAGGTTGAAAATACATCAAGGCTTATGTTTTACAGCAGGGCATTGTCGCTCTTCTTAAAGAAGAGTACCATCACACCTCAGCTCTACAACTGTGGCTTTTTTCCATCGAGTATGATGCAGTCGAGTCAGAATAGCTTCTGAAGGACCTTAAGGACTGGTTTTCCACCTTCCTCCAGGAGTTCAGCCCTGTTTCCGTCCTCACCCGACGCCTTGTTGTTTTTCAGCTGCTAAAACAGTTAGAATAATGTAAAACATTCAAGTGTAAACCACCGTGCTCAAGTAACCAAATACAATAGCCTAATTCCTAAGCCAGCCTTTAACACAAACCTCTATATACGTTTACATACAGGGTAGATTTGAGACATAATAGAAAGAGCAGGTAGCCAGGTACCTTTTAAGCTTTTTTAAGTCATTAAAAAACTCTTGAATTTACTGACTAAAAGCCACGCATTTTCCTTCGTTTGTCCTTTGTTTTATAGATAATTATCGTTCCTATTTCTGATAAGAATCAAAAAGGTCTTTAGGAGTGAGGTTAGAGTAAGTTGGTGACAATAAGAAAAGTTAAATATCTCTAATACCTTTCATACATTTCATGTTGGTTGGCAAACAACTTCTGCGTTGGAAGGAGCGAGAGGGAGTATAAGAGTTTGACTGGCTAAAACCTATTGTGCTTCTTCAGCTTTTCCGTTCAGATATCATTTGTGTTCTAGCATTGTGGAGACTTTTTTTAACAACCCCGCAGCCCTAGCAGGGTTTTTAACCATTTTATCCACAATATATTTAACGTACGCTAAAGCCAACGTATGTATGTAAGTAAAGGAATATAGTATCCTTATGTACCTATCCATCTCAAAAATGTACCCTTTATAAAGTCATAGTATTTCTGATAATAGTAATAGTAAGTAAAGGTCAAATGAAGGACAGACATGCTTTTAGTCAGTAAAAGTCTGACACACCCTCTCAGCCTACCCTAAAGTGGGATGATACCATAAATAAAAAAAAAACGGAGGCATAGACAATAGGTAAGCTTATCTATAATTCACCATAGACACATTCTGACTTGCCCTGTCGGCTTGGTTGGTTTAGCGGATGGCGCAACTAATCTGTCTGTTCCGTTATCTGTCCGACAGTCTCGTGAGAGAATCGGGTTATTGTGGTATTTGTAGGCAATTGAATACCCATCTGGCACGTCCTATGTAGTACCTTGCTTTACTTGAAGCATTTTGTATATAAGGGACACTATGGTTCGTCGATAAACACGTTAGTAACAACATCTATCATAATCTTCTATAGTATTTTCAATTAATTAATTAATATTCCACAACTATCACACAACGCCGTCTAGTCTCAAGCTAAGCAGAGCTTGTGTTATAAATACTAGACGACTGATAAACTTACTTATATATTACTAAATACATACATATTATATATAAATTACACCCAGACACAGAACAAATGATCGTGCTCTTCACACAAACATTTGTTCTGGGTGGGAATCGAACCCACGACCTCCGGCATAGCAGTCAGGGCTGCTAACCACTAGACCAACAGTCCAGTCTATTTGCTAGTAGTTTAATGCAGATTAGCCTCTTCTTTATTTTAAATTCTTACAGTCCATCGTAACGTCTTGTTTACGACTTCGGTCTTATAGGCTCGTGGCGCGGCGAGCGGGGCGGCACCGGTAGGCGGACGCCGGGAGCTATGAGCGGCGTCTCGTGGCGTGCTTCAAACATTTTCATACTTTTGATGTTACCGCTCGCCGCCCCGCGCTTAGCCACCGCTCACAGCGGTAAGGTTGTGAACGGGCCGTAAGAGAGGCTAGTAGATATCGCTGTTAGCGGTAAGACCGTCGTTGTACCCATAGATAACGTTTATACAAAGTTTTTGTAACTATTTTGTATGTAATAAAATTTCTTCCATTCTGTTCTATTTTATCTCTAAACATTTAATTGTTGTGTGAGAAATATCTAATATCTGCTCGCGCTCTAGGTGGAGCCTACCTGTGTTTCTTCAGTTGCCTTTGTGTTCCAGGGCTGCGGTAAAACTTTCAAACAATTCCGTGGCGCATACTTAACATACAGACTGACTACAAGCTCGATACTTTTTTTTCATGAACCGTAATAGTCTGAGTATCTTTGAGGATAATTATTTTTATATCTTCATTTTAATTAATATTGTTGAAAAATAAAATCATTCCTTAGTTTATAAAATGTTTGTGAAAGATAATCTCGCGAACTACTGACTCATTTACGATTATTTTCTTTCACATAATATAAAGACATTTTTGAACTTATACTAATTCTAAGACTGCGAAGCGACTGTAAATCACCGGGATATAAAAAATCTAGTAATCAGTTATATGGGGTGTTATTCATATCGTATTATGACTTTTGACTTTTAAACTGTTAAAAGGAAATATTCTATAAATAAATTACCCCATATTAATAAAACTCTGACGAACAAAGCCGCTCCTGTGATGGGAAACGCCCACACATTTATATTTTAATTAATCAGTTGTAGTATATTTATCACTGGTAAATAATTACAGTGCTGCCATACAGTTTTATTACAGCTAATAATCACTATATTGCCGAACACTAATTTGCATGTTAAAATTGAAACGAACGAAAAACATGGAGTCGTATGCGTTCTGTATTCAATTAATTAAGAATTAAATTACTTACTTATTACTTCTGTTATACTAATGATTAGCATGTATAAGCAGTTGTATAAGCTGTTATATTCCCAGGTTTGCAAGATTTAGGGTGAGTTGCACCATTTAACTAAAACGATAACAAAGCCGTTGACAGTTGTCAAATCGTCAAATTCACCAATAAGCGGCCGTTTCACGGCTGGTTATGGTTTGGTTATCGTTATAGTTAAATGGTGCAACTCACCCTTACTGGTAGAGAATGCCTTGTTGCAGTAAGTCCGTCTATGTACCACTACCGTACATAAAGTTTAAATAAATAAAATCATTATTCGAAAGATTTGGAATGAGAAAAGGTGGGTGGAGAAGAGTGGCCTTTGCTCAGCAGTGGCATAATATAGGCTAACTATAATATAAAATAATAATTATTCGAAAGATTGGTCCTCCGTGTAATCCGCACAATGGTGACGCAGTGTTTCTTCACGCTGAATCCGACACAGGAACCTCTAGAAACAATCGTGTTCGATAAGGACCTGTCAGGTAGAAATAAATTCTATAATTGTTGGATAGCCCACTTATCGAAAAAGGCCATATACTATATAACATTACGCTACAACCCATGGAAGTGAAGCAACAACCATAGACGCAGGTAAAACTGCGGGTTTCGTTAGCGGGTCTAGTCTATGATAGTAACTTAAATTCTTCGAGTCACAATAGATCTTTTAGGTCGCAGTGACTACATCCCCTACACTATGGGTGAAATCTAGCCCTTTATCTTCTAACTTAAATTCTTAAGAGTGAATAGGTTGCTTCTAGGCAAGCGTGCTTTATTGTCGACCACAACGTCACGTTTTTATCAGGTGAGAGAGTGGTAAAACGCGAAAAAAAAGTCCCATCAAAAGAAAAAAACTTATATTTACCAATAAAGTTATCACGAAAGCTTTGATCATGTTACATGTAATATGTATACGCCAGAAACTAAAAGCTGTTTTGAAACACCAAGTTTCCTGAAAGCGCACACCTATATAGGTAATTACCTGTCAACGAACTAACACGCTAGCCTGGTTTTATCTGTCAAAGGATTAAAATTTAGACAGGGCGGCCTAGCAGCGAGTAGCGAGTCGTTGACTCGTATGCAGGTGGTCGGTAATTACTGCGCTAGTAATTAGGCGATTGCAGAATATCCTTTTCTAGTAAATACTTAAACTTTAAATACAGTTACGTAAACCAGTAGCTCTTTTGGTCTTTTTTTTCAATGGGAAGCCGTCAATTTACTCCTGCTCCGGGTGGTGAGTGCAGACTTCCTGATTTTAGTCAGTAATTCTCAACTGAAGGCTGTTGCCTTTTGCGTTTCATAGTCTTCTGAATCTTGCAACCCACACCAGTAAGCCCCTGAGAAAGTTATAGCGGAGCAACAGTAACCAATAAAAAAAAATCCTAGCATAACAAAACGATTATTTTTTTCACCCGCGGCTACGCCATTAGTAGAGATCAAAATAAATAGTACCTAACTTAAAAGTCATCCTAGCATAACAAATCTCCATCTGCGAAGTACTAATGATAGCGAAGCAGACGGCCACACACGCGACGGAACAGACATCCTTACACCGCTGCCGCCGAAACCGCGTCCCAGACTACCAGTCACAATGCAATGAATAGATAGCTCGCTGTCCGGCCGTCCGGTAACCGTCCATACCGAGCCTGAGTCATCCACAGCGATAACTGCATGGGCCCAGTAGAACTAAAACCTACTCGACTCCTGAAAAGGTTACCCTGAAATGGCATTTTTATTATCGCCATCACCTCTAGGTGTGACTCTAGGTGCTTGTGGGATCTAGTATGCAAGGAAAAAAACCCTGGATAGGTTATACTGATAATTATATCTTCGGAAACTCCTGTATATAAATTTCCAATATGATACATTATTTTCCTGTCTTATTCAAGTCCTGTTCTAAACTTGCTAAACCATTTAAAAGTACATTCGATCGATCAGCCCGCATGCTAACAAGTTACGTTTTTGATGCGAACTCCGTAACTATCACAGCATCTATCTAAATTTTAAACAAAGCCAATTAAAAAGTTACCCGGGCAAGTGCAACTCGCTTCTTTTTCACCGACTTATTCAAACTTGTAAAAACGCTGAAGTGAACCCGAGTTTTTCTCATCTTTTCTCACAAAATCTTACGCTGAAAAAGTTGCAACTATAACCAACTACACGCCCTACGACACTATCTAAGAGCAAGTGGTAAAGGTGGTTCAAACCCAGCCAAGCACATTACTTTGTGTAAAAAACAGTATAACCATCCGGAATAAAAATGATCCTATGTTCCATATGTGAACAGTGGTGGCCGAGTGTGGTAACGGCCCCGACTTATGAGTTTTAGGTGTGAAATTTATTTCATCACCACTGCTCTTAAAACGGTGAAGAAAAACATCGTGAGAAAACCGGCATGTCCTAGAACGAAAAATTCGAAGACATGACATCTACCAACCCGCACTGGGCCCACGTGGTGGATTACGCCCCTTGCCCTCTCCAAGAGAGGAGGCCTGAGTCTCAGCAATAATATAATATACAACGCCGTCTAGTCCCAAGCTAAGCAGAGCTTGTGTTATGGGTACTAGACAACTGATAAACATACTTATATATTTCTAAATACATACATATTATAGATAAATTACACCCAGACACAGAACAAATGATTGTGCTCATCACACAAACATTTGTCCTGGGTGGGAATCGAACCCACGACCTCCGGCATAACAATAGCAATGGAAATATTATAAGGCCGACTAGACTATGCTATGTCAGTCAAAATATTTTATTTCACATAGGCCTACATTGGCACTTATAAATCGTCAGAAGCTAGTGCATATGCTATTTACTTTAAAGTACTATGCTATAACCAACTACATTCCTCGAAATATATTAAATTAAAAAGTAATACACTCAATGTAAACCCTGTTATAATTTGCTGATATACAAAGGGGTTGATTGAGTCTGCGTGTGACGTAATCAATGTCGCTTCAGGGCTGTGAATCGAAACAAATTAACCGCCGCTTGTTGGTGACATTAACTTTAATTTTCACGAAACTAATTTACACGGATTTATGGGTCTCAGCGTTTCTTAGCACTGGCTTCCTTTGTAGCACTTGAAAATATTAACTGGAATATCTAAGAGGCATCTAATCAAATACCTATCGATATAATGTCAATTTACCACTGTATTGATTATTGATATGATTATTGGTTGTTGTTATTTTGGGCAAAATTATACCGTACATAAGAATACAATATAAGTAATATATTCTGATAGCAGTGGTAGCGAGTTCTATGTTGTGTATTCAAATTAAATCAGGCGCATTACATTGTGTGATTTATTTCATCACCGCTGCTCTAAACAGTGAAAGAAAAAATTGTCAGGAAACTGACAGCATGACCTAAAACATGTGCTATCCACTAATCTGGATCTGGTGTGGTGGACTGCAGCCCATTCTTTCTCCTAGATGTCTCCTAGAGTCCCAGCAGTAAGAACATTGTAAAGCTGATTATGCTATAAGAATCTAATTAGAGACTTGAGGCAATAGCTAATTTGGTAGACTAATCCTTGTAGCACCAAACGCAATTAATCAATCAATTAGCAGAATTTGAGATTAGATCCAGCCTAATAATTACCTGCGGCCGAATCCAACATAGTTAGGGAAAAATCTACCTTAAAAGTGTTTACGGAGGTAATCAGAAACGTAATATTTTTCATGATTTCGTTATGAGTTAAATTCGTATCTCCGAGGACGCTTCAGCCGGCGGCGTGGATTTTCACGTAGGCATCATATTTTGTAACAGGTATTTAATTATTAAAATTCCAACTTATTTGCTGTTAACTTGTATCTTGTATATTTGAAGGAAAGTGCTTTTTTTTCATGAGACTAAATTGGAATAAATCTTTTGAAATATGGGCTGTAAATCTTGACTTCACATTTACAGGGTTTATGTAAATGACCGTTCTTTTTTACGAATGAAAAAAAATGATTGCTTTTTTTTAGGCGGGAAATTATCTAATGAGTTCACCCGCTCCAGGGCGGAGTGGGTGAGTTTGGAACGTATAACCCCTTCTTAATCTACACTAATATAATAAAGAGGTCAAGTTTGTTTTTTTTTGTTTGTAGGAGGTTATCTCTGAAAGTACTGGTCGTTTGCTAAAATTTTTTCACCGGTAGAAAGCTGCTTTATTACTGAGTGACATAGGTTATATTTTACGTACGCGGGCGAGGCTGCGGGCAAAAGCTAGTCAATTATAAAGTGGTATAAGTGAAATCTCATCAACAACTCTACTTACTCGTATTACGAATTTGCATATCATCTATGAGCTTTGAAACGATTGCTCTCCTATTTAGAGCAATATTTTTAAACATGTTCACGACCATTATAAAAACCTGTTTTGTTAAAATATACACACGCTCCACACACGAAATTAATGTTAATTACATCTATAATTAACGAGATTTGCATTAATTACACTGAGCCAATATTTAATTAACACATCCTTAGTCGTGAAGAAGAAGACCATCTCGTTTGTTCTGTTCTCTCAGACGCACACACGAAACACCACTTTAGATTAAACAAACACTAATTTTGTAAAACTTTATATTTCATTAAAAGGAAATTTTCAGACTACGTGAGTGTGTTAAGTGTTCTTTTTAATACATCTTAAAGCGTATAGTCCCTTGAACCATCTGACCGAAATTATGTGAACGCAACTCTCGCACTCGCCTAGGCGGCAGTACGCAAATCTGTGCATTTATTTGCGGCCAGCAGCGCCCGGAAAGCGCTTTGAATCAAATGTCTTTGAAAAATGACAAAAGTAGATATTAATTGCACGTGTTTATCGCACATTTTTTTTTCAAACCAATTGACCTAGCCGTTACGGAGGAGTAGGCCTCAGAAAATCACTGTTGTATGGCACTTTTCACACTCAATGAATATTGTTAAATTTCCTGAATGAAAAGAAATGTGTGATTTTCTCTACGAAATGTACTAAACACGCAATTTGGGCCTACTAGAATTATAAATATTTCTGTCATTGTAATATTTCCAGCGCTTTATTTGAGAGTGTAATAAGCAAATTACCCGCCCCCAAGAAAACAAGTTATGTAACGTCAAACAGATACAGAGAAAGCCATAATTTCATGTTGTTAATTATTAATTCTAGTTACCGCGAGCTTATTACGTCCATAGTTTATCACGAGCCGGAGCACGACCTCCCGACACTCATTGTTCCACCAAATTGTATTACACTAATTTGCGCGCTTCGTGCCTTATTGTAGCACTCGTGAATTAATTAATGTACGATTTTTGACGTTTCAATTAAACCTTGTTCCTGAATAAAATGCATCAACAGTTTCCACGTTCGCGCTCTCCGGTTCTGTGTCAGCTTTTTTGCTTAACAAGTATGCAATTCCTGTTTTAATGTATTTTAATTGGAGGGAAATATGTCAGAGTCGGGGAAAATGGAAAAGAAAAACGAGTGTGTACTCTTGTCGTGCAAGACGCGGTACTTTGCTGGTAAGTGTGTCAATGGGGTGCCAGCGGGCCGTGGTTAGCAAACAAGCTCTACAGAGGGATAAAGTTCTTTGACGATAATTTAATCCTATACAAGATTTCTTAGATCGTCTCAAAGTTCGTTTTTACTGAGTATGCTTTTTCGGAAGAAAATGTGATTTTCCAAGATATGTAGCCTAAAAGATTTTATGCGAAGTAACTGTTGATAGGATCAAACCATTTCATTTTTTTTTTGTTGAGAATATTACGTACCCAATGGTAACACTTTCAAGTATATTCGAAAACCTATAATGTTATACGTTACTTTCTGAAAGTCTTGGACACGAAAAGTAGGCTTTATCTTGATACAAATGAAGATTGGTAGGTTTCGTATGAAATATATCTTCTTCATTCATAAAGCCTGCACGTGTTCCGTATTATTTATAGTACCCAAAGTAAACTCTGCTATATCAACACTAGGTTATTAGTTTTTTTTTTTTAATTGATATAAACTAGTGCTTGACTATGATCCCACCTGATGGTAAGTAGTGATGCAATCGTTGACGGTGAGGCGCACTAATTTATTAAGAGCCTATTCACTCTAGACTTGAAGACACCTAAATTATAATCGTACGGGAAGATCGCAGCAGGCAAATTGTTCTAGTGACCTTATTAACCCTACGTAGGTATCGGTATACGGTCAATTTTATAATCGACTTCTATTTTATCTACTTACCCATCACTATTTCTACCGACATGCATTTTGATACTTTTAAATATTCATTCATAAATATTCAGTCAGCACTTCTGTGTGTTAATTTTCAATAAGTCCAAATTACATTTTACCGCAAAATGCGGTTATTAATTGTTTGATGAATAATTGGCTCGTTGATTGTGTTCGTTTGTGTAAACTGTAAACCAACGAGTACAGTCGAGGTGCTTACATATGTATCCATCGATAGCAGGTGACAGTTAACGGTGGAATAAAGTACTTTGACCTTTTCCTAATATGTCTGCGTATGAATTGCTTTTCATTACTCCATCATCTAAAGGATCACGATAAATGTCGATACAAGATAGATTTATGTCATTGTCTTGTTATATAGAAAGGTCAGTGACCGCTATTCCTCGTTTATCGTGCGCCTACCTTAGTATGCATACTTTTCAATGAAAGCCAGGCGTATAAGTACATAACAAGGTAGGAATTTCCTCTCCGTAATATCGCAAAATAACTTGTCTCATAAATTATATAATAACGTGTGAAAATGTAAAAGGAACGGCAAGATGCCTTGAATTTGTAGCAAAATGTAAATGCTTTTAGTGGATATTTAGCGGCAGTATTTTAAAGTAATATGTTCATAAGATTTCAAAAATATGTATTAGATATGGATTGAATGAGCAAACAGTATAATACAGTATATTTCAATGATTGTCAAGATCATTAGCTTTCGCTTATTACATTTTTTTTTGGGAACGCTTCAACGTGTGTTCTTTCATGCGATTTTTTTTTCTAAGTTAGTGTTGGATTTTTTTTTAAACGTTGCCCGCTGTCGGCATGACTCCTGTATCGTTCACAAACATGTAGAATTTCATAAACGAGACACCCAGACTCAGAACAAGAGTTAGTAGGCCATACAAATATTTATTCCGAGCAGAAATCGAACCCGGGACAAGTAAGTGGGCGGAGACGAATGTAGTTGTTGACCTGTTACGCCAATCGCTCAACCAATTCTCCGACCGTGTCGTGAACTATGTTTGATTAAAGCCACCACAATATTTTTTATAACATTAGCTTCTGCCAGCGGCTTCACCCGCGTGAAAATCGGTTTGTCCATGGAAACTTAGGACCCCCGATTCATCTCTTTAGGGGGTGAATTACTAAAAATCCGTTCTTAGCGGATGTCTACACCCATAAGAGACTTACCTGCCAAATAAGTTTGTAGTTTCTGAGTTTTCGTGAGTAAGGCTTATAGTCCCTTAAACCATCTGGCCGAAATTAAATGGTCACAACTCTCGTACTCGTCTATGCGATTTGTTTGCGGCCAGCCGCGCCCAGACAGAGCCCGCTGACTTTTAAATCCATTTTCTTTGCGAAATATTGATTGATTTACATATGCTATGTTCACTTTGAAGAATATTTAACCACCAATTTTTATGTGTAAAAATGTTTCTAAAGATCCAAGCTGTTTCGAAGGAGTAGGTAAAAGTTGCGAATGTAAATTGTTATAAGTAATATTTTTTTTAGACATAAGTATTAATCGCACAAAAAAATCAAATGTCGATAATGTTCTTCATGAATCTGTAATAAATATATTTTTTTCTGAAACCTATTAACCTGGCCGTTACCGAGGAGTAGGCTCCAGAAAGTCGCTGTTTTAAGGCACTTTTCGGGCGCTTGGGCCTTAATCAGTGAGTGGTATTTCGCTTTTATATAGTGTAGATAAGAAGACAGAAGATTAACTTTTACCAGTGGCTTTGCTCTTATGTAAGACGAAAATATTCCCGAGGGAATATATCCCGGTGTTTGCAGGCTTCAGGCGAAAAATTGGCTTGTTGCACGGATATGGAATATCGTAGTGAAGAATAGATCGGAATGACTTGTCCCTTAAACCTTTCCTAGGTTTGCACAGTACCTGGTTATCCTGGGTATACTCTAGGTTAACGACGCCATTGAAAAATGCTAGTGCAAACGAAATGGCACTTCACGAACAATTACGTGGGTATATCGCTTTCACTTCTATATGTTCAGTGGATGAATATAGGAATTGCAACTTCCAGCCAAAAAAATAAATGTATTGCGATATAGAAAACAGTATAACCATCCGGAATAAAAATGGTTCTATGTTCCATATGAGAACAGTGGTGGCCGAGTGTGGTAACGGCCCGACTTATGAGTTGTAGGTCACGGGTTCAAAGTTTCAAACCCAGCCAGGCGCATTACTTTATGAAAATTTAATCATCACTGCTCTCATAACGACGAAAGAAAACATCATGAGGAAACCGGCATGTCCTAGAACCAAAAATTCAAAGACATGTGACATTGACCAACCCGCACTGGGCCCGCGTGGTGGATAATGGCCCATTCCCTCTCCTAAAGAGGAGGCCTGAGTCCCAGCAGTGGAAATTAAAAAGGCTGATGATGATGATAGGTCTAAATTGATTTGTGAAGGATTTTTTAGTTTTTAGATTTCCGTATGTCATTCCCTCTCCTAGAGAGGAGGCCTGAGTTCCAGCAGTGAACATTAAAAGGCTAAATGCTATGTTTATGCTGCTATGTCCTAGGTTTGACGGGTGTTTTGGAGACATGGTCTACCCTTATGCCAGTCAATTTTTATCTCATAATCCGTTAAGACGTGAAGAGATAACAGACTGACAAACAGACCGAGTCACTTTCATATTTATTATGTCATTATGGATTAGTATTCCGCGCAGGGATAATGTGGTTGATGAAATTGGAAATTGGTCAGCTAATTAATGTTATAGCGAGATTATGTAACGCTCCAATTCGTTATCGCCGGCTCGGATTACCCAGCTTGGATTATTTGTGATTTAGATTCATTATTCTAATTCCACTAAATTAATTTATGATGGTTCAATTGCGGTCTATAGTGGGTTCTAGCTATATTAGTATTTAATTCCTATGATAGTAAAGGATGATTTCAGAAGTTATACTAAATGAAACTTAAAAAAAAAAATAAGATTAGGTGGGAAAGGGCTTATGGAAACCTCAAAAAGTATTTGACTGAATTCCTGAGGATTTCTTCAGCGTCATAATCTTTCTAGTAACTTCAATTCGATTATCGGCTTCGCAGAAAGTTTTTTTCTCCCATACTTCTCTGTTATCGTGGCTAAACTGCATGCTATACTTCGTTCAAAATGACAATAGACATTAAAAAAAAACATTTTTTACTGCATGTTCAACCGATTTTGACTTTTGTTACGTTGGTGCCATGACAAATGGCAACTGCAGTAAATAGTTAGTTTTGTTACCACTTTTTTGCTTTTAATGCCATCCTTATGCCTACGGAACAGAAGTTAAAATCGGTTGAACAGACAGTAAAAAAAAATCTTTAAATGTTTAATCTTAACGTGAATCGAGTATTATACTATTAAAACGTTATGATCGAAGGCTTTAAAATAATATATTGTTTCTATTGATTACAGAGACGGGGAGCACGGATAAGAGCAATGGTATGAAGGAACCGGGATCACCTGAGGAACTGGTATGTACCCGTCACAATTTGTAATCACTATCTCTCATCTTATCACAATATTTGTGTCTATATTGGTTACTCACACACTTCTTTCACCTGTCCTGAAACAGAAAAAAATGGCTACTTTTTATCTCGGAGGTAGAAAATAAACATTTAAATATGAAATAAAAAATAAAAAACTAATCATCATCGATTCATCATCCAACTCTCCTATCGCAGGTCTGCTGAAAGAAATTTCATTTGAAATAAACAGTACATTTGTGCTCTTCTATCTGTATCTGTTCTTTTCATTTTTAAGTACATAATAAATAAATAAGAATGAATTACAATAAGTATTATTTAATTACATTATATTGCATATGTTTAACGTAAACAGTTCGTCTATTCAATACCCCGAGGTCACATCGTTACTACCGATCAGAATCGGATTGATCTCCGCAAAGATCCAAAGGTATCTGAAATCAAGCGTTTACGCGATTTGTTTGCAGATCCTGTTTGCCGGTCCCCTCGCCTTGAAGTTTTACCGTTTTAGCCCTTTTACGAACGTTACCCGAGTATTCCATATCGCTGTTTGGCAACCGATATCATTGTTATGTTATATTACATTGAAATTACGGTTTATCGGTTTTGTTTGATGTAAGTAATCTATTCTATACATGTAAATACAACTGAGCTGTTTGTTTGTATTTATCTACACTTCTACACTAATATAATAAACAAGTAAAGTTTTTTTTTTTTTGTTTGAAGTAATGATCTCTGGAAGTACTGGTCTGATGGCTAAATATTTACACCGATAGAAAGTTGCTTTATTCTTGAGTGAAATAGGTTATATGTATTTTATGTAGACGAGCGAAGCTACGGGCAAAAGCTAGTATAAAAGTATATATTTTAAGACCTCTTATTTTAAGCGTAACAAGTTTGTAGATCCTACAGATAGTTTCTCTAGGTCTTGTGTGTGTGAGTTTACATGTTTATAAATACAGGATAAATTCCTAGTTAGAGGTAACATTTGTATAAAAAAAGTTAGGCCTATATTCGCACCAATACCACCTTTCTTTAAACCTATTTACAACAGCCTATTTCGCCTTCTTTACATAATATATTTGTACTTGCAAAAATAATTCTTAATGTGGGGCCAAGTTTAGATTTAAAAAAATGTTTTGAATAGTCCAAAATAAGTCCTATATTCGCATTAACATCACCTACAAACAAACCAACCTATAGGTACAAGAGCCCATTTCTGTCTTGTGTATGTGAGTTTACAATTTACATGTTAATGAATTTATGAGTAGTTCCATATATAGGGAAATAGAAATAGAGGAGTAGTTCCGTATACGACGTACAACGTACGTTCCGACAACGTTTTCATTAACATAGCATAGTCGGCCTTATGTTCCCACTGTTAGGACTCAGGCATCCTCTCTATGAGAGGGAATGGGCCCTAATCCACCACGCGGGCCCAATGCAGGTTGGTGAATGTCACATGTCTTCGAATTTTTTGGTTCTAGGACATGCCGGTATCCTTCGCCGTTTTGAGAACAGTAGTGATGAAATAAATTACACTAAGTAATGTGCCTGGCTGGGTTTGAACCTGAGACCTAATCGTAAGTCGGGTCCGTTACCATTCAGGCACCACTGCTCTCAACGTTATTATTAAAAAAAAAAAACAGTGCTGTCCAAAATGAGCCTTATATTCGCATTAATATCACCTCCAAACAGACGTACAGGTACAACAGCCCATTTCTCCAGTTTATCAGCCATTAGCGACTATCACATGTGCCAATCAAACCGGCTCGTTTCGATTACGATTCGGACGGTAGGGTCGTGTTTAACAGATGACCTGTCGAACTGGCGATGATCGATTACTCTCCGGCCCTTTACGATTGTTCGCTTCACATTCACGTTTAATTGCTGACCGTTGATAGTCGTGGTAACGGGGTGAATGGGGGCCTTTATGTCACCCTTTGATGTCTCGAAGGCTATGGGAGACTCTAATTTTGGTGAAATTCTAGGCATTGACACTTAATTATATGTTTCGGGTATGAATTTCTGGAAGTCTATTGGATATTTTGGATTGCATTACTTGACTTGATTACAAGACAGAGTCAAATAAAGGGGGAATTGGCATTTTGCGGGCCTTTTTTTAGTGAAATTCTGTGGCTGTTTTAATTATAAATTGATTCGTAGCACTTACTGTGCTTTAAAATTGGTTTACATCTAAAATGTGTACAAAACTGTGACAATATGTGGAATCATTGAAACCGGCGCGATTTTGGTCAAAAGTAACTGAAAATTGTATCGTAGTATTGATGTATGTACTATACTCAGCGGACTATCAGCGCCTTGCGGGTCCAATATAATAACGGCTTCAGGATGTTGATGGGGCTGCCCCGCTTCTGCAGTGCATCAGGTATGTTTGCAGAGGCGCGCGTCGATGGCTTCCACGCCATCGTTAGACAGAAATCAGCCTCTCTGCTCTGCAGAGTGCGGGCTAGCTCCAACTCCATCCTGAAGACCATAGCGGACAGGTACGATTTTCCTTTGTTAGGTGATGTTGTTCACCGATGTTTTAGGAACAACCACCTTGTTTTAAAATAATATTATCATATCATTAAGGTTACTAACATAGGTTATAAGTTTTCTCTTCAATTGTTTACTAACCCATATGGATGTCACTAATCCGAATTAAAGATTATTTTATTTTATTTTATTTTATTTTATTTTATTTTATTTTATTTATTTTTTATTGACTGCCTCAGCGAAGAGATATCGAGAAGACTGACTCAATATATTTGCTGTCTAAAACAAATGGAAAATAAAGTTGCTGCGCGCTGTTTTTAAACCTATGGAGAGAGAGAAAGAGTTATGAGTGCATGGATGGGGAAGGAGAGACAGAAAGAGTTTAAAGGAAAAATAGATAGATTGTTTAAGGAGTAAATGACAGAAAAGGGAGTTAGTGATAGCGTGACGAGTGACAGGATAGAATAAAGTGCCAATCCTAAATAACACAGGACAAGGGCAGGAAGATGAAAATTTAAATAAAACATTGAATTAAGATTTCCAAATGTAAACAAACCAATTAAATAACTGTTGCTCAGCATTATTGCCAATCACTTGAACGACCTACGTATACAAAAGCCAAAACGCATGAATTGAAATAAATTCCTAAAAAAATGGGAGTTGGAGTTGAGCCAAGTCTGTTGTGGCGTCGCGTCGCGATTATAAATAAATAAGAACGATACGGTACTCGTTTGTTATCATGTTAAGGAGAGGAGGAAATGGAAGGTGAAGTAGCACTTTGTAGATAACGCTTCAGTACAAAAAGTGATGCCTTTTCTTATCTATTAAATTATCAATCACCCCTTGCGTTCATCACAATTAATTTGAAGTCTACTACTTTTCTTTATTGATACAACCTGGGTGTTTTTAAGTCAAGAGTGAATAGGTTACTTCTAGGCAAGTATGCTCCATCGTCGTTCAAATCGTCACTTATCATCAAGTGTGATCAAGCGCGAGCTTATTTTCACGTTTTCATTCCGGGGTATTTTTTTTTTCGATGGTAAAAATTATCCAATGACAACCCCCGCTCTTGGGCGGAGTGGGAGATAGTGTCAGACTCTTACTGACTAAAAAACCCATCCCGTTTCTTCAAGCCTTCATACCGGGGCTCGAGCGCCCTTTCGGATAACCTGGGCCACAGTAGAAGTAGCATACATAACACAGTGATGATGTAGCTTACTATGAAAGCAATGTGCAACTCCTGGCTGCCGTGGCTCGACCTTGCTGACGGCGAGCGCCCGGTCACTCGCCATCCAATAAAGTCCAAGCACGGGTCGACACGACGGCGCGTTGTATTCCACTCGCGTTTTAAAGAGATAATAACTAATTGATAAAACTCTCTAGGGCTGATGCCTCTTAGGTCTGCGGGATTGTTCGAAAAACTTTCTGTTTCACCGGAATGCAATGGCCAGCTGAAGGACTTCGAGTGGGTTTTACTCATTTATTATTATACTTCAGAAGTAGGAAAAGAAGGCGGCGTTAAGGCTCTTCATTCGAGTTCTAAATACAGAGAAATTTGATTAAAAAATGTACCTGAAAAACTAACAATTTAGTTTGTTTTCTCACAGTTCTTTTTGCTACGTAAGTAACTTGGAACACATTACAAAGACTTCGTTATGTCACAAACTCGAATACGGGTCTTCTGTAATCCGTATCTAAGTCCATTTCAGCTTTGTGCCCACTCTGATTATTGTCAAAGCGGTCGCGATCCGTTCCGATCCGTTTCGATGAGATATCTGTAATCTGCTGTCCGTCACTAGCTGTCCTGGCGCTTGCTCTCAGAAATGCCAAGCTGGTCTGTGGTCAGTAAATCCTTTCATCGATTATAATATATCTACGTGAGAATAGTTGGAATAGAGAGTTGGTAATCAATAAGTTACTCATTTTGATACGGATGTGTTGCAAATACTTTAACTATGTTGGGCTTTGTTCTTATAAATTCTAGACATTCTATACGGGTTTGTTTCTTTGGTCTATCCTGCAGTAATCGTACATTTTATAGGATATCTGTATAAAACCTTAAAAAAGTATAATTATCTTGCCATTGTTTGCAAGTTAGTAATTTGCACTTTAGAGGACGTAAAAAGGCCACTGACGTTGCTATAAACGTGGCCTGGCAACCTACTGAGCCTAAAAAATTTGAGCGTCCTTTCCCTCTTAAAAGATCACCATCGATTGGAGGAGAAGAAGAAGTTAATAAATGCAATAGCAGAAATATGACGTCATTAGATATCACATTATTTTAGCCATGAGCATCGTATTTTATTCAATGATCTAGTTTTAAAATGTACAAAGCCTTGTGTTATTCCATGTCCGTCGGTCGGTATGAATAGCAAATTGGTAAAAAGTTTTCATTTTGATTTTTTGGCTTTTTGGAATAGGTATCTATTTTTCCGGGAAGTTTGCAGTTGGTCATGCATGCATCAAATTTTGTTACCGAGCTTTATCGGTTTCCCGATATTTTGAAAATGTTGAACTGTACAAAGTGCTGGTACAACAGTGACATTTCCCTGAGTTCTCTCGTATTATCTAGGTAATTTCGATTGCTTGGTAAATAATACTACTTGAAATAGTACTCTTTAAAAATATAAATTAATGATGTCAGTAAAGTTGAGGCTATAATTCTGAGGCCAATATTTATCCAATTTTACATACAATTGCTACTAGAATAATTAAATACCATTTCGTTAATAGAAAGGCGTTTTAAAACAACAAATACGAGTTACGACCAACAAAACATGCAAAGTAACAGCCTACTTGACTAGTCGTTTCCCTCATAAACGTTCTTATTTACTTTTATTTTTATTTACAAAGTTCGTACTCAAGATTCAGGTCAATTATGACCGGTCGACAAGACGTTGCATTGAGGTTAACCCGTTGGCGGCGCCGTCCGGCGTCCGGTGCGGCCATCCGGCCCGGAGAGCACAGCAGCCGAGAAATAGGCCTCGCAGACGTAACGGACTGACCGACACAGTGCCTCATGAGACTTGCAGCGCTCTTAACCTCAATTGAAGAAAAAATAACTTGAAGTAATTATCTGTGATATCACTTAGTCAAGTAGACGGCATGAATATAGGACGAAGTAACATCCTATAAACGATAATGGTTACTAAAATATCCAAAAATGTTTGAGTTTGACCATAGCACTTACCTTTGACAGTGTGAGCTCATTCATTTTAGACTATACGCTGGGCATTTTCTCTAAAATAATATCACTTTGTCTCTCATCTGAAACCTATAAAAATTAAATATTTCCCAGAAAGACAACTATATAAAAATACCAAATGAGTGTCTTTTGGTACATTCAGTTGTCAAGTATAACATCGTAACCGTTAATCAGATATCGCTTGGAAACGAGTTCTGCATGATTATTATGCAAACAGGTTCAATGACAATCAGATGCGAGCATAACCTGAAGTTATGGCAAACGAATGATATCATTAGCCGTGTTCACACTTGTAAGGCTTAAACATTTCTCACAAACCCGACTTATTATTTGTTGAACAGCTCGATCGACTCCTACACGACGTTTGTTCCACAAGTTTATTTAAATACGCCAACATTTGATTGCGTTGACAGGATTGGCGTGTCGGCCGACCGGATTACAGCTTTTGCGTGGCTTTGACTAGCTTGTGTCCGCTGTATCCACTGTCCGCAGTGTACACGCCGCCATGGGAGGGTTATTACGTAATAGTTGTCACTTGTTAGTTGTGCGACCTATTGCATCGCTGATGAAGATAAGTGGATCGATCGGGTTGATGTATGAAGTGAGTTAATGAGTTTTAGACTTATCATTTGATATGGCGGAAACCTGTTGTGGGTTTATTAAAAGTTATTTAATCTTGTTTTTAAAAGCAGAGTTTTGGGATTTTTATCTGTTTTTAAGCTTACAGCACTCTAGTTGTAGTTACAAATTGAAAAATGGTGCGGGTTGGTTTGTAAGAGTTGCCGCGGCCGTGAAATACAAGGGGCACTGAACTCTGAAGGAACATAAATGGGTTTTATATATTAATAAAAAGCCTGACATTTTCTCTCGCTACATTCAAAGCGAGAATCACCCCAAAACAAAATAGTTATAAAATGCTTGGAGTCGGTGATAGTAAGGATTGGCGTATGACTGCCATAGCAGCGTGGTCAGTCACGCCGAGAGGGTTTAAAAAATCCAAGTATTTGTTTTGAAACGAATGTCAATCCCATTGTGAAATAGAATAGTACACCGTACCTACATAGTTTGGATTAAAGTTGTTCAATATCGCTACGTATGTGAGACTGAGAGCTCTGATCCGGCTTTCACGATTTGAAGCCAGCCAAATATCTGCAGAAATTATTTTGACGTGACAACGTCTTAAATTAGGTTGCGGCTGGGAGTCACTTATGAAAAAGTGTAACGCTCGGTAACGTTACGATGAGTCACCGAACGAGAGAGAGGCCCGCCGAATGCCTTGCGTCTCTCTCCCACTCAACTATTTTCATTCAATTCCTTGTTCCTATTGTGCAATTTAATTATATTCATATCAATAAATATTCTACCGAGAAAAAGACGTTGTCACGTAAAATCTTCGCCCGTAAAACCGACTTTACAGGCAACCATTTTTTTTGTTACTTTTTTGTACTAAATCGGTCCTGAGATAAACGCTTCAATAAATATGAGTCGTTGATGGACGGACTGTCGGGATGAGCGTTTCATCCTCACTTTCCAAACACAAACGTACTGTATCTTCTGGAATGTTTTCGATAAATGTGGACATTAGCTTTGCAGGCTCTAAGTTGGCTTTGCCGCGATAAATGGTGATATTTGCTTGATCGTTGAGAATTGATTCTAATTCTAGGTTAAACTTTTGCCTTTTGGTTTTCTTTTTAATTGTACAGATTTAATTCCATCACCAACCTTCGTTTTTTAAACGCATTCCATAATATACAGTTATACTTACATTTTGGTTCACAAAATACAATAACCAAAAATATCTGGCACGAATTGTACAGAATTCAATCAATCATGCCATTCATAAAAGAAAAAAATGTTGTTAAAAAATACCATAACATCCGTTAATTGTGACGGCGTAGGTTGGACGACAGTCATAACGGGCTGGGTGCACCGTTGCCAATCGCTCCCCACATGCATATGCAAGTGGCAATTTACGAGCCACGTCTCAGCGTCCATCAATAAAGTGCTGATATCAACCGCAATCACACACAATTGCACTTTACTGATACATTGCTTTATTTATGACGGTTCGATTAATCAACCGAAGATATATGATGGTTTCTCTAATGTAAACTGCTTCTTTCTTGTTCTTACACAAAACAAACGGCATTGAAGTTGACATTTCAACAATAAACATCGCCAAGTACTTTAGCAAAACCATTAAACTATGCGATGCAAAGTTATCGCTGTGTATTCTTTAAAATAACATGCCATTACTTCTGTTTTGTTTCACACAAATCGTTTGTTAAGCAATCCTCTCGCCAAGGTTTCGTTCACGTAACTCCATCTCTTAAATCCCGCAGACATCCACGCATTTCCGTCTAACACTGTCCACCCACAAAAATCTTGTTACGAACAAGTTTTTGTTAGTCGACGGCTTCCCTGACTGATGAATGGGACAGCCCATCAATAGCAGATCACTTGGATGCTTCATAAATATGTACACGCCAGTGTGACGTCAGTTTTTATGAGCTCAAAAGGACCCGCTCTCGTTTGATTGATGATGGGGAACTCGCCGAGTGGTTTATTGATTCACTTGATTTGAGTGTTATGTGTGTTGTTAACAGCGTCATTAGGTGAGACCTCGTTGTGGTCTAAATTGGCGATTGGTTTGCTTTTGTTCTTGAGGAGAAGAAACTTCTCAAAATAGACGTCGTATTGACGTGTCGTGTGAAAGTCGAGAGCTTCGTACGGCGTAGTGTTGCGTGTCCAGACGGGACGTTTAAGTATTTGGCCAGCCAACCTAATTTCTAAACAGCTACTGTCTGGAAGCTGATGGACGGACATTCAAATTGGGATCCGCGATTAGGAAACGCACGCGATGTTCGCATTTAGGAAGATTTCCATTTGGATATTGTTTTTGGCGAAATTGGTTAGCTATAAAATTGCCCCAATTTAGCGATGTATATCGCTGCTTACCCACTAAAGTATCTATTTCTATACAAAAAAATAGAATTCTTCTAATGAAAGTTATAAGGTGGATTACGATGAGCAGTTCCAGCTGCGGATGCAGCAGCAGCTGTCCGTGCTGGAGGGGATCGTGCTGCGCCCCCCGCTCGCGGCCTCCGGCCAGCGAAAGACGACGTCTTACGCCGCTGCTGCGGCCGCGGCTTCTGTGCCCAAGGCGGGCCCGTCGGGGCAAGCAGGGCGCGGGGCCGCGGCGTCAGAGCCTGCGAGGCCAACCCCGACGGCTACGCGGCAGCGGCGGCGGGGGAAGCCAGCAGCTCCTCCTTCGAAGGCTAGGGCGGCGCCTAAACCGGCAGGACCTCCTGCCGCGGTGGCGACTAGGCCGCGTCAACCGCCTCCCCCCGAAGAACCCTCGGCTGGCGCCGAATGGACGGTTGTCGGCGCCGCGAGAAAGGCGGGCAAGGCGGCCAGGACGGCCAAGAAGCGCGCAAGGCGCCAAGAGCGCAAGAAGCGGGCCATGGCGGCGAGACTTCGCGCCCCGAACTCCGAGGCTGTGGTGATAACACTGCAGCCAGAAGCGGAGAAGAAGGGCGTGACGTATGACGCCGTCATGGAGAAGGCGAAGCAGGCGGTGCTGCCCCACCTTGAGGAGCTCGGAGCCGCTGGGGGCTTTCGCATGAGGCGCACGGTCACCGGGGCTCGAATCCTGGAGGTCCCCGGTGCGACTAGCGGCCCTGCGGCAGATGCCCTGGCCGCTAGAATCAGGGCGTCTCTCGATGCGGAGGTGGCCCGAGTGTCCAGGCCCACAAAGTGCATAGACATGCGCATCATGGGCCTGGACGACTCAGTCAAGGTGGACGAGGTGGTGGCCGCCATTGTCAGGGCGGGCGGGTGCACGACCGATCAGGTCCGGGTGGGCACCATCCGCGCTGACGGCACGGGTATGCGAGCGGTGACAGCTAGCTGCCCCGTGGCGGCGGCCAGAACCATCACCGGGGAGGGCCGACGGCTGTTGGTAGGCTGGGTTTCCGCGCAGGTCAAACTGCTGGAGCCCAGACCTCTGCGGTGCTTCCGGTGCCAAGTGGGGCACCACGTAGGCGCCCACTGCGCCGCGGAGGTGGACCGCAGCGACCGCTGCCACCAGTGTGGCCAGCCCGGTCACAAGGCCGCAGAATGCCGTGCTCCGCCGCACTGCTACGCATGTGCGGCGGCAGGCAAGCCGGCCAACCACCGGGCTGGGGGCAGGTCCTGCGACCCCCCCGCCAAGGACAAGGGCAGGGCCCGTAGGCCCATCCCCGCCGACGTCCTCAACGCCGCAGCTGCCTCCTTGGTCGCCGCCGCTATCGCCGCCGCACCCGCCGCTGTCGTCGCCGCACCCGCCGCAGTCGCCGCCGCACCCGCCGCGGCAGTGCCCCCTAGAAGGGCTCGGGAGGAGACGATGGACTGCCAATAACGGCCCCATTTCGTCTCCTCCAGGCGAATATCAACCACTGCGCCCCCGCTCAGGATCTGTTGCTCCAGAGCATGGCGCAGTGGTCGATAAATGTCGCCGTCGTCTCCGAGCCGTACTACGTCCACCCCCGTGGAGACTGGGTTCAGGACCTAGACGGCTCGGTGACGTTAATCTCGTCGGCCGCCGCCGGTACCCCGCCCCTCGAGGCTGTTGCGAGGGGACGGGGCTGCGTGGCAGCACGGTTCGGGGACATTGCAGTGGTAGGCGTCTACCTGTCCCCGAGCAGATCTCTCGACGAACTACAGGTCTCCCTTATGGAGCTAAATGTCGTCGTCGCTGGGTTCGGTACCCTCCCCGTGGTCGTTTGCGGGGACTTCAACGCCTGGAATACGGCTTGGGGTTCCCGGTACACAAACCCACGGGGTCAGATGGTGGAGGACTGGGCTTTGGAGCTGGGCCTGGTCGTCCAAAACCGGGGTTCTGTCCCCACGTTGGCGCGGATGCGGGGTGAATCAGTGGTGGACATCTCGTTCGCCAGCCCCGCTCTGTTGCCGCGTGTCGTCGACTGGCGCGTTATGGAGGAGGTGGAGACGTACTCCGACCACCGGTACATCCGGTTGGACGTCTCCGCTGAAACCTCGACCGCGCCGGTCCGACAGAGCCCTTGCGGTCCGCGGTGGGCGCTTAAGCAGATGGACCGGGAGCTCCTCCTGGAAGCCGCGACGGTACAGGCCTGGGTGCAAGCACCGGACAGGCCTGTCGACATAGACGTCGAGGCGGAGTGGTTCCGGGAGGCCATGTCGCAAATCTGCGACGCGGCAATGCCCCGAGTCCGTCCAGGGCGAGCTAAGCGCCAGGTGTGCTGGTGGTCGCCGGAGATTGCTGCACTGCGCAACGCATGCAGTCACGCGCGGCGCCGGTACGCCAGACACTGCAGGCGCCGCATCCGCCCGCCGGATGCGGAGGCCAGAGAGGCGGAGCTGTATGAGGGATACAGAGCGGCAAAACGCACCCTCCGAACGGAGATCAAGCGGGCCAAACTGGAGGCCCGCAACGTGTGGCTGGGGTCTCTGAACGCGGACCCATGGGGGCGCCCGTACAAATTGGTACGGGAAAAGCTCCGTCCATGGGCTCCCCCACTGACTCAGAGTCTCCGGCCCCAGATCGTAGAGGGTGCGGTGAACGCTCTGTTCCCTGCGCGGGGGGAACACTCCCCCCCGCCCATGGCTCCGCCTCCACTGCCAGCGGTGTCTGACGCGGACCGCAACAGTGACGATGACGACAATGCTCCAGAGGTGACCGAGGTAGAGTTGAGAGTGGCGGTGCGAAGGCTGAGTGCCAAAAACACCGCCCCAGGACCCGACGGCTTGCCTGGAAGGGCCTGGGTCCTGGCCATGGAGGCTCTCGGGCCTCGACTGAGAGGGCTCTTCAGCGCATGCATGGAGAGGGGCCAGTTCCCACTTTGCTGGAAGACGGGGAAACTGGTCCTCATAGCGAAGCCAGGGCGCCCTGCGGACTCTCCGTCCGCGTACCGGCCCATTGTGCTGCTCGACGAGGTGGGCAAGCTCTTTGAGAGAGTCATTGCAAACCGCCTCGTCGGGTGCCTAACACGAGTGGGGCCGGACCTTTCGGACGGACAGTTCGGCTTTCGCAGGATGCGCTCTACAGTGGACGCCATCATGCGCGTGCGAGCCCTCACGACGGGGGATGCGGTGTCCCGGGGCAGGTGTGTCGTGGCAGTGTCCTTGGACATTGCCAACGCGTTCAACTCCCTGCCCTGGAGTACGATCCGGAGGGCACTCCGGTACCACCGGGTGCCCGAGTACCTCTGTCGAGTGGTCGAGGCCTATCTGTCGGAGAGACTTATAGTCTACCCCGGTCACCAGGGAGACTGGAAACGTCGAGAGATGTCGTGCGGTGTTCCGCAGGGGTCGGTACTAGGGCCACCCTTGTGGAACATCGGGTACGACTACGTGCTGCGCGGCGACTTCCCTGACGGGGTCAGCGTGGTTTGCTACGCAGACGACACGCTGGTCCTAGCGCGGGGAGAGTCGTACCAGGCGGCGGTCGCTCTAGCGACACGCGGGGTTGCGATGGTCGTTGATCGGATCCAGGAGTTGGGACTCAAGGTGGCGCTTCACAAATCCGAGGCGATGTGTTTTCACGGTCGCCGGTCTCGGAACGCGCCGCCATTGAGTTCCCAACTAACGGTAGGAGGAGTTCACATCGGTGTCGGGTCGACGATGAAGTACCTGGGACTCGTCCTCGACAGCCGGTGGAATTTCGTGGAGCATTTCCGACGTCTGGCTCCCAAACTCAGCCGGACTGGGGCTGCGCTCAAGCGGCTCCTGCCCAACCTTGGGGGTCCAGACGCCTCCTGCCGGAGGCTCTACGCGGGGATCGTTCGGTCCATGGCCCTCTATGGGGCGCCGGTGTGGGCGCCGTCGCTGAAAAAGCAACCGGCGGCCATACTGAACGCCTGCCGGAGGGTCATGGCGATAAGGATGGTGCGGGGATACTGCACGGTCTCCCGCGAAGCGGCGAGCCTTCTGGCTGGCCTACCACCGTGGGATCTGGAGGCAACAGTCCTTGCACACATGCACGATATGCGCGTGGAGATGCAACGCCGGGGTGAAAGTCCGCTGCCGCGACAGGTCACGGCATGGCGGACAGAGCTCCGGCGGGATCTCATGGTGAAATGGCGTCAGCGACTATCGCAACCCAGTGCTGGGCACGCCACAATCATGGCGGTAAGTCCCCTCTTTGAGGCGTGGCTGGAAAGGCCTCACGGCGTCCTTACCTTCCGCATGACGCAGGTCCTCACCGGACATGGTTCGTTCGGGAGTTTCCTACACCGGATTCATGCGGAAGTGACGCCCGGGTGTCGCCACTGTGCGGAACGCCCGGAGGACACGGTGGAGCACACAGTCGAGGTGTGCCCTGCTTGGGCGGAGCATCGCCGTGCCCTCGTGGGGGCGATCGGCGGCGGAGACCTCTCGCGCCGGGCCTTGGTTGAGGCCATGGTCCGGAGCGAGGAGGAGTGGCAGGCGGTCGCCGACTTCTGCGAAGCAGTAATGCTTGCAAAGGAGGAGGCCGAACGCATCAGGCAACGGCGTATTCGCCGCCGCCGTCGCCGGGATTCTGATCCCGATTTCCGGCCAACGTAGACGCGGGCTTGCGGACAGTGAGCAATGGGTAGCTCGCTGTCCGGCCGTCCGGTAACCGTCCGGACCAAGCCCAAGTCGTCGACGGCGCGCACTGTTCCCGCGCGCCTCAAGGAGTTGTCAGCAACAGCAGGGACCCAGCCGGGTCGAAGCCTACTGGGGCCAGGGTTATCCGAAAGGGCGCTCGAGCCCCGGTATGAAGGCTAGAAGGAACGGGGTGGGTCTTTTAGTCAGTAAGAGTCTGACACTATCTCCCGCTCCGCCCAAGGGCGGGGGATGTCAATGCATGATTTTTCCCACCATAAAAAAAAAAAAAAAAAAAAAGGTGGATTACGATACTTATATACATACGTTTGTAAGCATATTACAAGAAGCAATCTACGAACTTCCATCACCATATTTTTCTTGTTTTCCTGCGCAATATAGTTCAGTAAGGCTTTTCCCAAATAATCACCTCTTACACGTGTAATATTTATTGTAATGGGAGGGGCGGTGGCCCAATTGATACAGTGTTTAACATGGTAGATAAATGAAAGTAAATTAGTCCAAACAATCAGTCCAGGTAGTGACATAGAAGGCAAGCGCAAACCTAACAACAACAATAAAAAAGCCATTGGGAAGACTGTAATAAAAATAAATTGTACCGATTTTTCTTTAAGTCAGTGCTTGTTATAGATATTTAAAACAAGTAGCCACGACACCACAAATATTTTATGTAATAAACAACATTGCTCCTAAATTAACAAGATTCCATAATCAATCTTGGAACCAATTCAAAATTAATTTGCCCGAACTGTGTGGTTTCATCGGCTCTAGTTAGTCATCTATATTAGTAACGTTCGGTAGCAAATAATGAGAACCGTTATTTCAATTAAAGTGGAATACAAGTACCTATAAAAGCTAGAAATAGTTGAGAATGGAGCTAATCAGAGATTGGCGAGACTAACGAACCGATAAACACAATATCGTAACAACCAATAGAAATACAACACTATACCGAGCCAATCTGATTTCAATTTTGTACAACAACAATAAATAATAAATATCCGCGTTAAATGCAAATGTATCATATATTTTATTAACGAATGTTTAAAGTGCAGTTCTGGGTTAAATGTGTATATCGGCGCATAGCACGGGGCTGTTTGTTTAATTGAAAATGGAACTATTGTGTTATTCACAATGTAGATTCAAGAGATGCTGCACCAACAAATAATAAATCTTTTACTTTATCTATCTATATATAAAAAAGGAGAAACTGAGCTACTGACATCTCGACTAGAAAATTGAAATATTGCCCAAGGGTTTCTCTTATGACGTAGGTGAGCAGTAATAGAAGAATTTCCAAAATTCAACCCGTAAAGGGATGAAATGTGGTCAAAAGTTTGTATGGAGAAACATACTTTCATGCAGGCGAAACCGCTGGCAGAAGCTAGTATATTATAGAAGGAGAAACTGACTGACTGACATATCAACGTACAGCTAAAGCTACTGGGCCTAGGAGCGTGAAATTTTACACAGTGTCCTTTTATGACGTAAACGAGCACGAAGACAGTATTTCCCAAAATTCACCCATAAAAAGGCATGAAACGGTTCCAAATTTTGTATGGAGAGGTCTACTTTTATATGAGCTCCGAGAGACCAACTTTTACGCAAGCAAAGCCGCTGACAGAAGCTAGTCAGCTCATATTTCTAACAATACCGTTATACCAAATAGTCTGAACCCTACAGGTGAAATACAGAGTTCATTAGAGCAAATTACAACTTCGTCACAGGTTCACACTTCCCCTAATTACTCCGGCTCACTATACGAGTTATGAGGTCAGCATTGTACTCTTTGGGACTTGGTTGTTATAGTTTATTAGGGACGATATTCTCAGACTCTAGTGAATTTACTTGAGTATCTAATTTACTTCGGAAACTAATAATAAATGATTGATGTTTAAATTACAAATAATAACCAATTATGAATCCTTTGATGCTTCTGTGTAGTTGGCATAAAGTTTGTAAACATTGTAAAATTCTGTTAGTGTTCCAAGCAAAAAAAGCTATTCAGCATTAATGGTACACTTTGCACGTAATATATCATGTAAATCCGGTATAAGCTTATTTATATATCTCTGCAACATGTGTGCGCGCTTGCCGCAGCCGGGATTTCGTTAGCGTTGTCACCACAAACATTTGAACAGGCGAGGGGAAACAAAAATCCCTTCTTTTGTGATTGCCGTGGAAAAAAACCCAATTAGGTACCTAAATAGAAAAACAGCGCCATTGGCCTAGTTAGACTCAAGCTGCAGTTTCAGATTCAATTCAAGGATTGAACGACTTCGTGATTGAGTTTTCTTGTTCAGATAGTTCTCAGTCGAAGCCCAAATCCCAAGAGGATTGTTGTACTGGAGTGCTGCAAGTACTTTCAAGCACACAATCCTCTCCTCTGATTTAGAAATTCTCTCAGGGAGCCAGGACTGGCGGCAGTGCGTCACAACCCCAGGGATTACAAGTGTAATAGCATAAACATGAACCTACGGCTTTCGACCGTCGAACTGACTATTCAGATCAAGGTTCATTACCCACTTTGTAAGCCTCTTCGCGAGTATGAAATTTCAATAATGGAGGACCCATTATCATTTATTTTGTGAACCATTTTATTTTATGCTAATGAATGCTACGGTAGTGAATAATTTACACTGTTATTGGATAATGCTTCGGACATATTGGAGGATTTGGCCTGTCATGATGATAAATTGATTGGTGTTATATTGGCAACCTCATTAGCTAAGGTCAAAACGATTATGCGTCACTGCCTCGAAGCTGCTGGATTGAAATGAAAAAATGAAAATGTTATTGATACTTCAATTTATGAAAGCTGAGGCAAAAGTGATTTGGTAAAGTAGAAATTGAAAGATCAAAGTGTACATTGTAAGCCATGTTATCATTTCGTTTGCCGATCAAGAACCCTGTCGGTGATGTAGACGTGTAATATTTCGAAGGCAGAGAGCTTCTGAATTTTTGATATCGAGTACCTACTCGAAGTTTTGCTAGAGATATCTACAATATGTTCATTCGGTGCAAATGTAGTCCTGGCACGGGATCAAGACGACGGACGACGCAAGGTCGCGGTTACTAGCTAATAAAATAAAATTCACGCAGATCAGTCTACATCATACTGCGGTTTAATAAACAAAAACAATGTCTATGTCCAAGGTTGTCTGCTTGTTTTATGAGGATGGAAAAGTCAGGAAGATCGTTTGGAGGTCGCGTTTGTAGGTTAGTTCACGAAAGTCTAGATTTAAATAGCTGGTACACTTTGTTAAGTTATTAAATAATGGACTGAAATGAAAAAGTGTTTAGTGAAACTGTTATATGAAATGTTACGATTTATTTTATGAAAATACCGTAATCGTGATGGAACCTTTTAGTATTGGATTTATTTATTACTTTTTCTTTGAGTTATTACCGGTGAGAGAGTCAAAGTCAAAGCATTTATTTCAAATAAACCATTTGCAGGCACTTTTGAATAATCAAATGTCGGTCAGTCTAAGAAAAGTGAAGCTTAATTACTTTTAGAGTATTTGTACTAAACAATATTTTAAGTTATAAATAGGTTTAGAGCAGTGGTGGTCGAATGGTAATAGCCCCGACTTACGAGTTGTAGGTAGCGGGTTCGAACCCAGCCAGGCGCATTACTTTGTTTAATTTATTTCATCACCACTGCTCTCAAAACGGTGAAAGAAAATACCGTGAGGAAACCGGCATGTCCTAGAACCAAAAATTCGAAGACATGTGACATTCAGCAACCCGCACTGGACCCGCGTGGTGGATAATGGCCCATTCCCTCTCCTAGAGAGGAGGTCCAGCAGTGGGAACATTAAAAGGCTGAATGCTATGCTTATGCTGCTATGTCCTATAAATTGGTACGACGGGTGTCTTGGAGACATGGTCTACCCTTATGCCAGCCAATTTTTACTCGTTTAGTTGATGGTATACTTCATTGTTCGAGAGATTACGAGGAGGGATTACTTTAAAATTAATTTTCAAATTCATAGGTCAACGGTTCCTATGAGCTGAGAAAAATCAAACTTCTATGTCAATGTAATCAAAAGATACGGCCGCTTAATATCCATGTTTTGACAGTCAAAAGGGAATTAAAACCAAAACCAAATTAAAATTAAAACTAAAATTATAAAAGATATAGTCCAAAACTTGTTAATCTTAACTTTTATCACAAATTTCTTTTTTGCGATTTCCAAAATAAATTAATTACATTTGAAGTAGATGGAGAATTGGTAGCGAGTTAGCGACGTACATACATATACATTCATTTATGTGATATACATCACATAAATGAATGTAAGTAAGTACATTTTTCAATATAGGTTAGTTTGTTCTTCAATCCTACTTATGTTTTCATCAGAGTAATTTTTGATTATTATCATTTAGGAACTTAAAAAAATAACCTAAGTGCGCGAGTCCAACTCGCATTTGGCCGGTTTCATTATACTGAATCGCGATATATTACAACCAAAGCACACAGTTTTGCTTAAAATCATATAATTTGTCACTCTATTTGCTGCCAAATAAAAAAAACGTATTATGTGTTTAACCTCCAAAGTAGCGTAGGCGAGACAACTCATTCATGTGTAAATGGTGCATGCATAAAAAATGGCAATCTTTCAAATGAAGTTTAAATTCAAGAAGGACAACTGAAACTAAAAGTTACCCAGCGTGCCCAGTGGTACCCAGTGTAATAATACTCTTTAATTCTAAGAACCGTCATTAGCCTGTAGACATTGTTACGTTGACTAATCGAAAATCGTCAAAATTTCAATAAGCGCCAAGAAAAATTGTTTTAATAATCTTCAGACGCAAAAAATGGGATCGATGATTCATCACGGATGTCACCGGGAGAAAACGGGAAAATACGCAATGTTATTAAACCCACTTCATTTCAAAATTAGAACGTTCAGTCTCGATTCATCCAGCGCGGCGCGTGCGCCGACTCGCGGTCCGTTGACGTTTGAATCGGAAACTATCATTCAACAAAATAAATATCATAGTTAGGACATATTTGAAACAAATGTGACAAGTTTATCCGTATATCATAATCAAGTAGATATAATTTTTCTGGTAATTTATTTTGATATGTGCGACAGATGTGTAGGTTTGTGAAAATTGGCAAGAGTGGTTTCCTTCAAAATTGTGTTCGTTAAGCGATCATCAAAGCGTTTATCTGTATGTGAAAGGGCTTAATTTGCAATCAATCTAAAATTTTTTCAAATGATTTATTTTTCGCTTTAATAAATTAGCGTTTCTTTTTAAAAAATATTTCTTCGAAACACTTTTTTCTCCTGAGAGCCCTTATTGTACAAAATGGTTCTTCCTAAAAAAAAGCAAAACGAAATTACTTTAAAAAGTTTTAAAGCTTTTATGAGTGAGGATCAAAACAAACATATTTTTAAAAGTCAAGGGAATTGATTATCTTCCTTCAGGATAAGTCTTTCAGTTGTTTTTGGTAACTCTGTAAGTCGTCTTTATTTAAAATTAAATATAATTAACCGACTTCGAAAAGGAGGAGGTTCTATATTCGGCTGAATGTATGTTTTTTTTATGTATGTTCACCGATATTTCCGTTAATTGTGGACTGATTTAAAAAAATCTTTTTTTTTTATTGAAAGGTTATACTTCCAAGTTGGCCCCATTGAAATATTGTTATGATCTGATCATGAACTTCGAAGATATGACACAGAACTCCTCATAGGATCACAGAATAACTTTCGTAATAAGTAAAATTGCTTTGTTTATACGTGTAGTCGATGACTGGCTGAAGGAAAAGGGAGAGGGGATGTATCAAACAGATCTGATGATGAAGCCAGAAAGTAAAATTAATGTAATCTAACCGTGTTTGGGATTATTAAAATCGTTATGAGATGCTCTCTGGCTATAAGGTATTTAAGTTTATCTGAAAGTTACTTTTTACCATAACTAAAAAGTGTAAAATAAAAAACTTTTTACAAAAAAACCGACTACAATGTTAAAAAAATACTGAAATATACAAAATAACTTTAATTTCGGAAGTCGGTGTTTAATAACGAAGAGACAAAACTATTATAGAAATACCGACTTCCAAAATTAAAGTTATTTTGTACTTTTCAGTATTTTTTTTAACATTGTAGTCGGTTTTTTTGTAAAAAGTTTTTTCGTCGGTTGTATTTTTTTTATTTTTCCTATTTTTTTTTTCGTCCTTTACGTTTTAGTTTGCAAATTATCAGTAATTTGTCTATTCACTAATGTTTTAGTACACTTGACATAATCAACAATTATCTGATTAATCGACGATATTATTATTTACACAAATTTATAATAATCACATTAATGTGTGTGTATGTATGTTTGTTACTCCTTCATGTTCACATGGCTGAGGGTACTTGGTTAAAAATTGACAGACGGGTAGACCATGTCCTGGAATATCACATAGAATACTATCACTAGCCTCTGCTACTTAGCGGACTTAATGCCTGAGGCATTAAGTCCGCTTACGTACTTTGTGTTGTATGAAGATTAAATAAATCAATACTTTTTATCACAGAAGTATAATTCCTTTGACAAAATTTTCTCCATACACATGGGTGACGCCACTGCCAAAAGCTAGTTAATCATAATTGTCTAACCATTGGCGTTGTTATGTTGCCCAATAACAATGATGCGGGCTTGTTTTCAGCTAACCGTTACATTGGCAATATTTACTAAACAATATTCTAGAACACAATCAGATATTGTCATCAGTTGTTATAATCACTTTGTGGTCTAATTATGTACGGTAATGTTTTGAAAATGTACTTGTTATGAACTTTGACAGGATGTAATCAATGTAGAAGTTTGTTATACTTAATGTTCCGCCTATAAACATGCTAAATATCGCACTGATATAAAGGCGAAAGTTTGTGTGTGTGTGTTTGTTGCTTCTTCACGCTCGAATGGCTGAACGGATTTCGATGAAGCTTTGAACACGAGCAGTAGCCCGATTTACGTAATGAAAACCGTAACGATATCGAAGCGATTTAGTCGTTTAGACCATTTCCGTATTCACATCCATCAATCGAGTTTGAACGACACCGATTTTAAAGTAGTTTGAAATTCGTCGATTTGAAAAAAAATCTGTATTGCATTATCCTGGTAGAATACTTATTAATGTAACTGGAAATAAGTCGATAGATCGTGAATACCGCTTGTGGATAGGACTTTGATCGAACGACTATAAAACTCTTAAATAAAAATCTTGTTTCAGTGTAGGTAAGAGACAGAGCTATACAGTTTGTCTAGCGCCATCTCTTGCTCACACTGAAACAAGATTAAACCAATCTTACTTTTAAACGTCATGGTCTAGGTCCATGTCTTGGAAAACACATAGGATACTTTTTATCCTTGAGTTTGTTCTCTTAAGACGAATAATAATTAAGCACTATCTTGATTCAGATGAAAACAAATACTTAATATATAAACCTAGAGAAAAGTAAAACAGTTTACTATATTTTTCCAATTTTTGTAGGATTATACCAAGCTTAATTCGTAAAATTCTACTCCGTTGTTCAGAGGTATTTTTTACCTAAAAGTAATTAGTGGAAAAAAGTTTATCAAAGATTAATTTTAGTACAAAAATAATATTAAATCAAAATTAAAATGCAGTAACAGTAAACCGGGATACATACCTACATTCCTACAGCATTAATGCTCGTAATATCGAACAAATTACTAGTATCTAGTAAATGAATATTTATTAGGACTACTCCTCAATGTCTGAATTTAATTAAGTTTAGTCCATAAATAAGACGTTTTACATGATTTATTTATCTAATCTTTTAGATCGCCTTTTTGTATGTATTTAAATCTTAAGCCGAAGGAGTTCAGGCAATAAATGTATCATCAGGATATTTTCAACAGTCGGGAATTAAAATAGATAGTACCTATATTTCTTTTAAAACTTACCAGCCGGGTTTGGTTTGAAGTCCAAAGAAGGCAGATTTTAATAGCAAATATGCATGAAATATTTGTTACCTATCCAGTTTAAAGATAAACATATAAAAATAGAATATTAACTGTGAAAACAATATCAAAATTAGCAGAAAACCAAACGAGACAATAATTTTGAATAAATGTATGTCTTTGTCGTTAAAACGACATTTTTCATGGTGGCATCAATATCAGCGTGATGCCTGATAATTACTCTTTCTTATAGCAGCTTTGAAGCATAACTACTTCGTTGTTGATCAAGATATTTTAAAAGTTATCTCATTCATATTTGTTTATTAAAGCTAATCTTTTTTCAATTTCGTAAATAAAAAAACTTGCATGCTTATTCCCTATTTCTATTCAATCTAACGAATAACTACCGGGATATAGGTCCTCTGAAAAGTAAAATAAAATGCCAAAGATGGCTGAAGCTGGCGCTATACGTCCACAGGACGTTTGATATACCGAGGCAGCGGTCGCAGCGAGCGCCAAGCATTCTCCTCGCGCTGCACCGACTGACATTCTATTAAATAGTTCCAGCGAGCAGACTATAAGTGATGATATCCCTCTTTTAGTGCATGTAGTAGCTCCTAAATAGATGGCAGGGAGCGATGACACCGTACCGACTACCGAGAGTACCGCCCATAGTTTTGTTGCATGACATTTACGTTTTTGGTTGTCCCGTCTGGACTGCGTCTGATTTATTTCAGACGCCTTCATAAATGGCAACGGGTACAAATTCGTTCGTGCTTCGTACATGACTAGCTTTGAAAATCAACTCCCAACATTTTCGTAAACTAATGGTATAAACAGAATCTGTACATTCATGTTAGTTATATTTCACCTTTTTACTGCACACGGGTCGTAAGAAAAGACTAACACGTGTAACGTCAACAACAGTTTCAAAACAAACAATGCTAACGGCTGGGTAAAATTAAATATAAAATATTTCCATAACGCTGAACACAGCTTCTGTGAGATGAGAGGTAGAAACATGCGCTCAGCTGCCTCGGTGACCCTTATCACCCACCTTTCACCACCTGCGGACAGACGCCGCTACAATTTGATACCCGTTTTAAAACGTCAAAACATTTCATTTTGTTTTCTTTACGTATAATGGAAAAAAGGCAATGAACAACGTACAAAATGTGTGCTTTGCGCCTGACATACCTGTGCAAAGTGCGACCTTAAAAATATAACATTATTTTTCGAACATACTGAATTTCTAAATTTCCTCGTCTGTGTTAGGAACATGTTTACATTGCTTTATTCGCACGAATGCGGAGCTTCCAAAAATAACTTTTTTGCTTAGTACCACAAGGCTCATTTTTAACGAGCATCACGTGGCTGCGTGCAGCGGTCAGATGATTGCAGATTGAAATCAGATACTCACTACGCCCACTCGTCGACAGACGCAATACATTATTCTACTTTTTCTGTCACACTGAAAGTTAAACATACATATTTATGTTCGTCGACTAATAAACAAAGTTATTCAATCAGTGCAAACATATGTTACTCTGAGAACAATGGAGTGCGGTCGTCTTAATAACGGATTGAAGTGGAGTGCATATTCTTCCGCGTCTTCGGCGAGCCTGCCGGCCGTAGTGATCGAGGACTTGTGTGACAACCAGTGCCCGACCGCCGACAATTATCTGATAACTTACCCAGAAGAAGACAACGAGCCCAAATCAGCTCACGAAATCAAAAAGCGGATTTCTGAAGAAATAGGCATCTTAAACGAAGCTCCTAAACTTCTTAATCGTTGTTACGAAAACCCTCTTTTCATCCCGGCCAGCGAAGTTTTAAAAGAGGAGATAAGTGACGACGGAGACAGTGACGAACTAATGAAGAGTGAGGCAAAAAACTTTGAGGATTATAAGTTTTGTGAGGCAGTTAACGACTTCGATATCGAGTTGGAAGCGGGGGAGGCGGTGCCGATAGTGTACCTGTCGACGTCGCGGGCCGCGCGCCTGCAGAGGGCGCTGCGACTCGGCGGCTACAAAAAGGTGAGTACTTCTTAAGACCCTAGCTCCCGAGCAGTGCCATAAATCAGTGAATTCTAAACCACACAGTCCTGAGTGGACAGGTCCAATCAATACTTCTGCCAAAAAAAAAATATTGACGCCATGATATTTTTTGCTTGTTTTCCCTTACAGCTTTGAAAAAAAAAATCTTCAGAATGTACATAGCTTATGTAAATCAAGCAATATTTTACAAAGAAAGTGATTTTAAAGGCCACCGGAGCTCTATGCGGGCGCAGGCAGCAGTAAGAGTGTGTGTACATTTAACTCCTGCCAGATATTCAAGGGACTATACGCCTTATTATTGGCACAGCTCTTTATTGAAGTATTATGACGGTTTTTCTCATTGTATCAAACGATATTAGAGTCAAAGTTTGTGACAGCTAATTAACATTTAATTTTCTTTTTTCGGGCTACGCTCGTTTTGATGTATTGGATACTTCTTGTCTGTTTCGACGGGATGAAATTGAAATGTCACAAAAATAACGAACGTTGCACAACACCGTGAAAAGTTTTCAATTAGTGCTACATTGTGTGGGATACATAATCCGGTGTGTTGTCCTCGCCTAGCTTATTAATTACTGTTGTTAATATTTCATGTATGTAGGTTAGAGTAGTTAGTGCGGATGGATGGTATACTTTGATCCTCAGTTCGAATATGTGTGCATAATATAGCTCCATTAGGGAGCTCATTGGTGACTAACAAGTTGATATCAAAGGAAGAATGTGTTCTCAATTTGCTAAGTTACATTTCCTTGACATTCACCCTAGCTACTGCTCTCTTCTTAAAATATTCATGTACCTACTGTCGCGGTCATTTAAAAAAAAAAAAACACTTGAATTCTGCGGCGCGATGTTTGGCATCGCGCCGCAGAATTACCAAACCCTTAGAAGTAATATCCCGTGCAACGTTGATATTTGCTTTCCTACACTTTTCTTGAACGTCCTTATAATTAGAAAGCAGCCTTGTAAATAAATTGCAGCTACTTTAATTTCCTTTAAGGTAAGAGCTTCCTCATAAAGTCTGCGTATTCTTAGAAATGACAAGGAAGTTGGCAGTAACGCTCTAAATATAGTCTGTTTGGTTACAGTTATAGCCTGGGCGAGAATTGAACTTCAATTAATACTTTTTCCATATTTACAAAACAATAAAAGAAAAATAAAATAATTGACTATTCACAAAACACCAATATTTTCGTACCAAACAACCACCTTTACCTATTTCCCTAATGTTTATATTCAGCCAGTTTTCCGCGTTCTATTTTTTCACTAAAAAAAAAAAAAATTTTAGAATGAATTGCATTTAAAATTCGTATTTCATATTGGGCAAATAAAACTCGGTGGCAAGTCGCGCGCGAACACTCGACGCGGACGCACGCCACCCATTCACGGTATGCTGTACGATTTTAATTAGTACTGTCAGAAATTCTGCACCCTACGAGCTGTATTATTCGTTTAATTTTGTTTAACGTTCGTTCCTTCCATTCCCTGAAGAACACAGATGTGTATGTCCTTGCTAAAATTGAACGAAATTAATTTTAAAACAGTTAGTAATAATTTATCACAAGAAAATATATACATAATAAAATTTTAAAACATAATGTTGTTATTTGAAACTGAAAATAAAAATCTTGAAGAGGTTTCCTACTCATAGCTGTTTAGATACGTGAAAAAACCCGCGCTCATTTATACGAATCACAAGAAAACGAGAACAATGTAGACGAGATTGGATCGAAATCAAATAAGCCTTTTATAGTATCAACCCGAGTCTTTAACATTCATTCGGTCCGTCCGTAACGCCACTCCGGTTGCTCGATTCTATCCAATATCCAGCGTTCAGTTCCTTCAATCCCTGTAAGCCTGTTTTAAAAGAAAGATGGAATAAAAACGTGGATAGTATAGGAAGGAGTTGCGTAGCTAAGTAGTCGGTGAGAACTAAAACGGGAATGACTGGATAGGTCTCGTCTGGCGATAATAAATCGCAATCATCGTATCGGTCGGGCACATAAATAGTTAGTTCTTAGATCTGCGTTTTTGTTGCTCTTGTTTGGTCTCGATTGGTGCTTTTAATTACTTTGTGAGTTCTCATTGCGCCATGGTAAAATTACAAAGATGAGCAAAAGTACGATTAGAGCAGTTACGATTTTTTAGTTGTTCTTAATTTTCACTCTACGCTATTAGTAAACTACATTTACCATTTATGCTGTTATCTAAATATAGCAGCATATTTATCACACTAATATTTTGTGTGTATGTTTGTCACTTCTTTACGCTCGAACGGCTGTATGGATTTTTATGAAATTTAGCACATTGGCTGACCATTTTCTGGAATAGGATAGGTACTTTTAATTCCGAGAGTAAGTTCTCTTGGGACAATTTTATAATTTCATACGGGCGAAGTCACTGGCAGCTAGTACAAAAATAAAATAAAAATCCTATCAATTAAAAGTTATCAAAACACATTCACTCTGAACTCTTAACTTTACAAATGCAGCTCACTTAAGTTGCTCTTTGTTCACGTAATAGCTATACATTTGAACTTGCCTCATTATATGAATGGCCCGCTTACCGTCTTCAGAAAATTATAAATCATTTGCTAGAGATTTTAATTAATTCAGACGAGGCTTCAGAACCAAGCCTTGTTATGAAGGTTAAATTAATTTTCCAAACTATCGAAGATGAATTAAACGAGCATGAAACTTAATTTCTGACAAATTGTTTCCTAACAATTGTAATTTGGGACGACAAACATAAGTTGTTGAGGGTAGAAAATACTTGAAGCAGAAATGTGATTGGACCTCTGTCGGGAGGTCTTGAGTCCATTTGTGTTCAAAGTATCATTGATGAGGTATCCGTAGATACAAGAGGGACTTGAGCTCGAGTGACTCACGAAAAGGAAAAGATGGAAAAATTTCTGCAAGAGGATCTCTGCAGAGATAATCTTTATATTAACATGATGCAACATAAGTAGCACTGAACAAATAAATTATATCACATATTTAGGTAATTTTATAAAAAAAAGAATTTTGTTACCTAAGAAAAGCTTCCAAGAAACCAGAAACAACAGACTTTAACCGTTTCACAAACAATAACAAATTGGAAACTCTAAGTTAGATTTTATTGTTGTTCTTGAGTTCATGATTTATGCGAATATGATATTACATCAAACAGCTATGTAAAAGTACTGAGATGGTTTATTTACTCTCATAGCGTAAAGTTTCGATTATTTAAACAAAAATAGTCGAAATCTATAAACAACTCCAATAAACACACACTTTAGCAATACTTTGTTCTGTTAAAGTAAGTACAACTTGACCATAGAGATTTTCTACGACGTTTAAATATAAATATTTAATAAATCACGAAACATAAAACAGTGTTTTTATGTGAAAAATAACAATTAATTTAAATTGTCGAATCACACTAATTATAAAGGGGAAAGTTTGATATTTGTATGTGCGTTACCTCTTTCACGCTAAAATTGTTAAAGTTTGTATAAAATTTAGCCTACGGGTAGAAAATATCCTGTATATTATATGTTGAGTACTTTTTATTATGGAAGTTGTGTGTTAGTGTTCTCTGATGATTTTCTACTTTTACGCAATCTTGACTAGACTTTCACTTCTATTTATCATCATGAAATTATTTAAGGAGTCTCATCGTAGGGTCCTTATGAAAACTAAGACAAATGCTTCTCGAGGAACGCTCGATGAACAAATAATTCCCTATAAAGAAGGTTCGTCCACCGAAGACACGTTAACAGTTCCCATAGCAACGATGAGTCCTCAAGTTATCAACATTGTTAAACGAATTTCAAAACCCACAGCTCGTTTGGTAGTTCGAAAGCCGCACTACAGTTAATCCCCATTCATATTACCCGAGTCGCTCCTTTCAAAGACTTTAATATGGCGGCCGTGGAAGTCGGCGGGTGTTTTGATTAAACGAATATAAGAGGCCTTGCAAGCGTAATGCACACCTTGAATCTTGAAGGGAGATTCATAAATCTTGCCTCTTTATATTTTAAACATCTCTGCGCTTACGTTGAGGTAGGCTCTTTAATGGAAGTTTATGCTTTTTGGCTTGACTCGAGGATTTATTTTAGTTATAGTGTTTGTCTTGCGTAAATTACCTTTTTTGGTGAGAATACATTCGTAGCGAAATTTATAGCACCACATACCTTCCTATGACTTAAAAACCTACGAAATCTTGCACCCCATATATAAGAGTCTTTTGCACGATTTGAACGTATCAACAGTCCGAAATCATCTGTTGGGCCAAATTCAAACCATAGCCATAACATCTATCTGGTCGGAGGATCGGTCCTTTTCAATAGAGGTATGTGGGACTTTATACTCCGTATCGCATTTTTTTGTGCCCATTTTGTGCCCATTTTTTTGGTGCCCATTTTTAAGAACAAAGGTGATGTGCTTGAGTGCAACAATTATAGAGGAATAAAGCTAATGTCACATACTATGAAAGCCTGGGAGAAAGTTATTGAAAGGCGACTGAGAGAAGAGAGTGAAATTTCACAGAACCAATTCGGTTTTATGCCTGGTCGGGGTACAACGGATGCCATTTTTGCTATACGCCAGCTGTGCGAGAAATACAGAGGTGCGCATAAAAACTTGCACATGGTATTCATTGATCTCGAAAAGGCATATGACCGGGTACCTCGTGAGGTTCTGTGGTGGGCCCTTAAGGAGAAAGGTGTGCCTGGGAAGTATGTGCAGTTGATCCGAGCGATGTACGGTCGATGCAGTAACCAAGTCCGTTCTTCTGTAGGCACTACTGGAAGCTTCAATGTGGCTGTCGGCTTACACCAGGGGTCGGCCCTCAGCCCTTACCTCTTCCTGATGATAATGGACGCTCTGACGTCGGACATTCAGGAAGAGGCTCCCTGGTGTATGTTGTTTGCCGATGACATTGTGCTGGTTGCCGAGAGTGGCTTAGAGGTCCAGAACAGATTGGAGGTGTGGTGGCACAGATTGCAGAGTGTTGGCCTGAAATTGAGTAGAACCAAAACGGAGTACTTGTTCTGCGATTTCGGCGGTCTCTCCAATCCAGTGCCCTTAGCTCTCGCCGGAACGCCCATACCGATCTGTTCCGACTTTCGGTACCTCGGGTCCCTCGTCCAAGGGGATGGTGAGGTGGACCGGGACGTAACACATCGGATCAACGCAGGATGGATGAAATGGCGACAGGTCACGGGAACAACTTGTGACCCACGGATGCCCCTCAAGTTGAAGGGTAAAATCTACAAGTCCGTGATAAGGCCTGTCATACTGTATGGATCAGAATGTTGGGCTGTGAAAAAGACGGATGAAAAAAGATTGCATGTAGCGGAGATGAGAATGTTAAGATGGATGTGTGGTGTGACGAGAATGGATAAAGTGAGAAATGAGTATATTAGGGGAAGTTTGAAAGTGGCGCCAGTGACTGAAAGGTTGAAAGGAAATCGTTTGTCTTGGTATGGTCATGTAAAGAGGAGAGATGAAAAGCATGTTGCTAAAAGAGTTATGAATTTACATGTGGATGGATGGAGAGGGAGAGGGAGGCCAAAGAAAAGATGGATGGATTGTGTGAGAAGTGATATGAAAGAAAAGGGAGTTAGTGATAGCGTGACGAGTGACAGGACAGAATGGAAGAAAAAAACGTGTTGCGCCGACCCCAAATAAAATGGGACAAGGGCAGGAAGAAGAAGAAGATCGCATACTTTTAAACATCAAATAACTCCTCTTGCTCTCAGTGGAGCAAAGGAGTGCTAAAGTTAAAACTCTAACACACACACACACACACACACAGATGTCGAACAGTGGGTACGGTAACTCTTTCAAACAATCTCGCAGACCTAGCTGACGTTGGCCCTAGTGGACGTCGTGTGTTTGCTGAGCTCTTTGAGTTTGCTTAATTTTTTTAGTAAATGATTTATTATCAGGTACAGCAGTTTTAAAAACCAGGAACAACTTTAAAGAAAATAATATGTTCTATGTCTAGGTTTATACACCTTATCTCATTGCTTAGTGTTCTACTGTGTGGTCTTAATCATAGGAATGCACAGTATTTTCGTCCACTATCAAAGATCCCTGTTCTAGGATTAACATAGATATTTTCCAATTTTCCTTCTATTATTGATTTCAATAACCTCTTTGAAATTACTTTCTGGGCTAACAATTTTATCAGCGAATCTTCTTTCAAAGACATCAAAGGAAAACAGTCAATGTCTACGTCAGTTTGAGAAGGAAGTTGATATTTTACCATACTATAACCCACTGATAGAACTGTCAAAATAACGAAGCGTTCTAAACGGTTTTTGGGGCACGAACAAAACGCGACGATTTTTTCCCTTTTTCATGTCAATCTGACACTAAAAATACGGTGTGGTTCGTGTAAGTGAGAGCCGAGTCTATAGTGGTCTTAGGATGATTGTGATGGCCATAGCTCTTAGCAAACTAGTGTCTGTCTGGCTTGTGTCGTATCTAGTATTCGTGTACTTAAATATATGTAGCTTTAGTGATTAATATTGTAAGGTTAGAGACGGTTTCCCTACATCGAACTTTGTGAAAGACGAAAATTATTTCACCGTTTGGTTTTTCTTCAATATTGAAGAAATATGTAAATTATATCGCCACGTGTATACATTTGTAAATGCTTCAGACATCGATATAATATGTTATAAGTCGATGGCTTCAGAGCTTTCTCTTAACGAAATATTTGATTTTTATCAAAATCATTTCGATTAAACGATATTTAGATATATGTTAAAAGGTTTAAATAAAGTACTCGTACATACAAAATGACGGGGCCTGACCAAAAATTCTCATTAATAGAGTTTCCTCGCTTACCCAGTTCTCACTTACTCAGGTTTGACTGTATATGTATATTATTTCTGTTTCCAAATGATTTAATCAATAGTTTTTTGCAATATCTCTCCCAGGTCACTAATTATTATAATGGAGAAAGTTTGTTAGTGTGTGTTTATGTTTAATACTTCTTAACGCTCGAATGGCTGAACGGATTTCACACTTCGGATCTGAAACTCGGTACATGGGCAGACCATGGCCTGGCCACACAGAATTCCCGAGACTTTTTATCCTGGGAGTAGGTTCCCTTGGAATAATACTCATTTTTCACGTTAGCGGGCACCAGATTGCTTTTTTTTATAATGTTTTTATTCAAGTTCCTTCTGAACTTATAGTCCCTTCTAACAATAAAGAAACCAAAATACTTTGGCACCCACTGGTCTAAGACAAACCCACTTTTTTCAAAGGCGTTTAGCAAGTCAGAGTTCTAATGTTCATAGTACCCACGGGCTCTAGTACGACTCGTTTCGTGACGAAAAACGAGCGTGAACATAATAATAAAATAGCGGCACAATTTGTCCTACGAAAGTAGTTCGCAGTCAGATATAATATTGTAAGACAATACGATTTATGTGCGGTGTTTTTTGCTTATAATTTTCGCTTCTTGCTCATAGTTTTTCTGTTGACCTTAATTTGATCTGGCGTGACGACCTCCCTCCTCGCTTTGTTTTAGTAGAAGAAAAGTGGTGATATACATACATACCTTTACTCAAGGTTGGAAATCATCTAATGAGTCCTCTTGCTCTTGAGCAAAGCGGGAGGGCGTGTCAGGCTTGTACTGTCTAAAACCACACCTATGTTCCTTCAGTTGTTCTTTACGTTCTAGGACTACGGATTTCCCTTTTTGAAGTCGACTCAAGGTCGCAGTAGACCTTTGACCCTGTTGGGCCTCTACGGTTTTGCTGACATCGACGAATCGTGCTGCCTGATAGACGTACCTAAGTTAGGCAAAAAAATATTCTTTTTTTTCGGAATAGTTTGCGACTATGTCCAGTAGATCGTTCCATCACCGACAAACATTGTCGCGTAGCATTCACGGCGCGTATCGACACCGGACTTGCATGGCGCGCGACAGAAATGAATTCCGAATTATTCGAATAATTAACATTTGTGTGAAGCTGAGGTGGGTCGATAATATTTTAATTTAAGACAAAAACGAATTCTATTCTTTACAAAAAAAAAACGCATAGAAATAAAGATACAAGAAAATATCAGCATAAGATTTTCCTCATTCCATTTTCCGAGATAAAGGCAGATATTTTTCATAATAAACGTTCGCAGTAACTACTGAGTGAAGAGCGGTCAATGACCTCATCCAGTTTAAAGGTGAGCCGGCTGTCTATGTCAGTCAGGCCAAGATGTACTTCACACATTTTTTTCTACTGGCATACGGTTGGCTCAGTTCCACACGGGAAGTGTCGTCGCATTCCGGAGCTTATCGCGCGAATACTGGACGGCAAAGCTTTTTATATTATTAACACCAATATAGGTGAAGTGTGGGATTATGAAGGCTATCGTTGTTGGTCTATGGTGTGTTTTACCCCCGACGGAAAAAGAGGGGTGTTAAAAGTTTCACCGCTATGTGTGGGAGTTTGTCTGTTGCATCGTAGCTCTTAAACGGGTGCACCGATTTGGATGCAGTTTTTTTATTTGAAAGCATGTTTTCTAGCGATGGTCCTTATATATGTTTTGTCTAAATAAACTCAGCTATTTACAAATAAAGGGGGGTGAAAGTGGGAAGAACAGCAGAATGTTTTCAAATATAATGGGGTATCAAATGAAAGGGTATAAGACGTACATTATACTGATGAGAATCGGTTTAACTGTTTAAAGTTATGGGCGGTGAAAGGGCGTCAAAGATTTTAAGGTTTGGGTGGGTGGTTAATAAAATTTAATTTAAAGTTTTCTACAGGTACATAGTTCAAAAGCGATGCTAGACGACCTATTTTGGTACAACGTAGAAACTTTTGAAGACATGCTCTAATTATAACTTTGCTTAAAACTTTACATCGAAACAATTATTTTGAACTAGATTATACCACCGGCTTCGTCCGCAATGAATATCGAAAATTATCCCAAGGGAACACACTCCCGCAATAAAAATATCCAGTGTCATATTCTAGAAAATGGTCTATCCGTGTGCCAAGTTTCATTCACGTATTCGTTCAGCCGTTTAAGCGTGAAAGAATATCAATACACAAACATATTTGCCTTTACAGTATTAGTGTGGTTTGTTCAAAATTGATTGCCCGACATTACCAGGTAACCTAATGCTCCCTTAAATACGATATTGACACTCTTCATCATCATCATTGTCATCATCTTCCTGCTCTTGTCCCGCAACTTGGGGTCAGCGCAACACGTTTTTTTCTTCCATTCTGTTCTGTCGCTCGTCACGCTATCACGATATTGATAACGATAAGAGTGCTTATTGCCTAAAAATCATTCCCGACCTATGTCTGTAGAAAACAATTGCATCAAATGGCTTCAGTTACAACGTCAATGACCCGAAAATAATGTCGAACCGTTCAGACAGATCTCACCTTCACCTCAGAAATTTGATTTACCAGCACTCGTCTAACTTTCAAAGTTCACCCCGGCGGCGCCAGTAACAATACCTATATACAGGCTATATGGCGCTGTCGATCTCGGGCAATTTCCTCTTCCATCGATGCGGTTTGAGGCATTACGACACGGCGACACCTACCGGCGGAAAATGGAATCCAGTTAGCGTTTCCTTCTCAAACACTTTAATTTAAACTTACAAGTAGGAGATTACTTGTGTAAGCCTCTTTCTAAGCGCGAAGCAGCGTTGGTAAATTGATAGATTACGGCGAATTATGATGGAAATTAATGTGTGAATTTGTAATGTGGTATGGTACTATGTTAATTTGTGTGTTTAATAGGTAATTGGTTCTTAAATCTAGGTCGACTTTGCAATTGGTTTGACTGTCAAGGTAAGTATTTTCACCTTATATGGTTGCCTTATATTATTCCCACTGCTGGGACCCTGACCTTTCTAGTTGAGGGCATGAACCATAATCGCTTAAAAAAAAATAACGCAGCCCTAGTGCGGCTTAATGGACGTCACATGTCTTCTTCATCACGATGTTTTCCTATAAGTATCGTTTTTGAGAGCAGTAGTGATGAATTAAATTACACAAAGTTAAAGGAACTCATGTCGTACAACTCGTAAGTCGAGATATAACTTTTAATACAATCAATTCGATAACGAGGCGACGATAGCCTTGAATGGAAATTGTCACAGAACTTGTTAACTAATTCAAGTGCTTAAGACCAAAACATAATTCCAAGCGAAATGCAAAATAACCACTGCTAAGAATGAGTTCACCACTCTATAGTTCACTGCAGCCTCATTGCTCCTCACGATTTTCCGTTCACTCACTCATTCACTCGACGTCGACACAGCTGTTGTCTATTCCCGCTTTATACAATATTATGACGTCACCTCGTATAAAGTGTTCCAATCGGTTTGTAGTGCGTCAATTTGTACTAGAAAATTGCTACGATTCGACAAACTCGAGATTTGTACTTGTTGCAGTTTCCAAGAGAACATAAATGTGTGAAGTTTTATTGAAAATAGAAATTGCAATTTTATTTTTGCTGTGTTCGTATTAAAGTTTTTTTTTTTATTTGATTGCATGATATTGCACAACATACGTTTAAAAAAATTGGAACAATTTAGCTGCAGCGGTCTTACCATCCAATTATAATTTAGGTGTCTTCAAGGCTAGAGTCAACAGGCTCTTAGTAAACTAGTGCGATCAACGATTGCATCACTGCTTACCATCAGGTGGGATCGCAGTCAAGCACTAGTTTATGTCATTAAAAAAATACATTGAAATGTTTTATTTTGAAATTTTATGCGATGATATCATTTAACGCCCAGTTCAATTTGCGAAATATTTATACAGAACCGTATTTTTTAGCAAAATAATTCACCTCTGCCAATATTGTGTGGCCAAAACCATAAATAGCTCGAGAGCTTATCGAATAGTTAGAAGAAATAACAATGGAATGATTTATCGTGCCTATCCACTTCACCCATCAATATGGAAACAGCATAAGAACGTTCCATGAATACATCGCTTCGTAATATGACAAGTATCACGTATTTATACCAAAAGTATGCTTGGCTAAGAAACAGTGTGTTGAAGACGAAGAATTCTCGGTAGAAATTAAACTTTAACACTAATATACTGAAACGAAAATACTCCGAAAGCGTCAGGGCGCCAAAACTTTATATACGTATTTTAATCTGCGGTGCGCAAGCCAAAGTTACTATTTACATAAAAGTGATATTTCGCCTTCAATTTATTCGTCGCGACGTTTAATTAGTAAGCGTTAAAAAGGGAAGTTTGTTGTTTGATTATTTACATTTTATCATCCAAGAGAGACAACATAATTAGGCGAGTTCAGGAGACGAGAAAGCTACGTCTTGTTAGGGAAAGCCGATTTGTAAGCCAATCTCATTATTATACAACTCTCAAGATTTTGTCTAATTAGAAAGACGTCAGTGGAAAATGAATGCAGACCCTCTGAATAATGAATATTTTTATGCCGACCTTACTGTTGAAATGTATTAAAAAAGAACTCTTTTAATAATATCTTTTATAATTCAACACAAGCTCTTTGCTCCAAGCTTAAGTATAGCTATCCAATGTTAAAAGATAAGAGAAAAAATTGTAAATGAAAAATAATATAATATAATCTATCTATCGTATCTCTGCCCATTCCAGGTTGCCTGGAAGAGATCGCAGAAGGCAATAAGGCTGCTTATTGTTCTTAAGTTTAAGGCTCAATTTTTTACTATTTATTATCATCGACATCATCATAATTTCAGCCAATGGACGTCCACTGTTAGACATAGGCCTCCCCCAAATGTCGCCACAACGAAAGGTCCTGTGCGTCTCGCATGCACAACATTCCCGCGACTTTCACCAGATCATCGGTCTACCTTGTAGACCTTTCAGGCCTACTAAGGTGCATTTTCCATGCATTGTCACCATTCTAGAACCTTTCGGCCCCATCGACCTTCCGTACAATGAGAATATGTGCCCTGCCTAGTGAAATTTTAAGTTTGGCAATTCTTTGGGCGACGGCGACTCTATTTCTCCTCTTATTGTATTGGTGTACAATTAGGTAGTCGTACACACAACTAAAATACATATATCCTAAATGCAAAACTTATGCTATAGTTACAGCATAACAGCTAATTTTTCATATTATGACGAAGAACAAATTATTAAATTATAGAACAAAGGTTTCTGGGTAGCACGACGAACTGTCCAGCATTGTATTTCGGCTTTGAAGTTGTTTAGGCACGCAGAGATTTTTTTTTTTCGGTAAAAGGTTATCAAATGACTCCTCTTAATAAAACCCACCCGAGTTCCTTCAGTTGCCCTTTGCGCTCTAGGGCCGTGGTAACACTCGTACAATCCCGTAGTGCTGGCACACATTAGGTAGGTCGTTCTTGTTTTCTATCGACAGTCGGTATATGAAAGAAAGAGCGCCGGAAGCGTATTTTATCCTCTTTGCTGTGAAAAAAAAATAACAGAATCCGTTAGTTTACAATTGGTCTCGTAAAATTGTAAACTCTTATTTTTATTGGTATGTCAGTAACAGAATGCAAAGTATTAAAGGTTTGTTTTATTTAATTTAAAATGATGAAATGTGTTATAAAATTTTAATTCCATAAATTGCAAGAATTATTACGATATGATAATACGAGGTTTACAATAATAATCCAGTGATATAAATAGATATCTATCTACTGAACGGGCCTCGACCTCTCGTACGGCTACCAAAGGTCTGATATGCCAGAGTCCCGAGATTGTCAAGGAATTGTACACGTAATACCAATCCAATTTAAGGGTTGGTTTATTTGTATATTAATGGGACTACAAAACTATTGTAATAGTAATACTTTTTCTTCATCTTTTACTTTTTTTCTACCAGCAATCATCGGTAAAAAAGAAGGACAATCCAACTAACAATGTGCAGCAGCATTTTTGTGATAACAAGGGGCGGGGCGCCACTCGGGAGACAAAAGAGGCGCCCACGTGGATCAGCGCCTAATTGGACTGCACATGCAAGTGAGATACATATCATACACGTGCTATTTTTCTTTGTGTGTGTTATGAAGGTGTAAATTACTTGGTTGGTTGTTAAGCTAGTGGACTTTATAATATCTTTTAAGTATACTCTAAGGGTCATCTGAAAACTATCACCCTATCAGCATATTGCCTAAGGCTACGTTACTACTATACCAGGTACTACGTACGGTCGATACAATTAACTCTCACATAACTTGATGGAGATGATGATGATTCATTTTTATTTGACGTTATCTAGTGGCTTAAAAAGTAAAAACGCTCTTACTCTCAGCACGAAAGATCATGGCAAGTTTGCAATTCGAGTGTATTTAGGGTTCCGTAGCCAAATGGCAAAAAACGGAATCCTTATAGATTCGTCATGTCTGTCTGTCTGTCTGTCTGTCTGTCTGTCTGTCTGTCTGTCTGTCCGTCCGTATGTCACAGCCAATTTTTTCCGAAACTATACGAGCTATACTGTTGAAACTTTGTAAGTAGATGTATTCTGTGAACCGCATCAAGATTTTCACATAAAAATAGAAAAAAAGCAATAAATTTTGGGAGTCCCCATACATAGAACTGAAACTCAAAAATTTTTTTTTTCAACCCATGCGTGTGGGTATCTATGGATAGGTCTTCAAAAATGATACTGAGGTTTCTAATATCATTTTTTTCTAAACTGAATAGTTTGCGCGAGAGACACTTCCAAAGTGGTTAAATGTCCCCCCCCCCCTCTAACTTCTAAGATAAGAGAATGATAAAACTAAAAAAAATATATGATATACATTACTATAAAAACTACCAACGAAAATTGGTTTGAACGAAATCCAGTAAGTAGTCTTTTTTAATGAGCCATAAACCGAAAAAAATACACTATTATTAAAACATCGATCAAAGTTACAACACATAACAAGAACTTTTATATTATGTTACTTGCTGCTACGGAACCCTTCATGGGCGAGTCCGACTCGCACTTGGCCGGTTTTTTTAAATACTTAACAGGATTATAAAGATTGTTTTATTTTCATAGCTACATAACATCTTTGGAAATTTGAAGTTAATCTAGGAACTCCGTAAGCTAAGCTTTGAGAAAGTAACAATGCATAAGTAACGATAAATTACAAACCCACCACAGAAGTCTGTGACTTATCCTTTGTGGCTTCTAAAATACGCGTGGGAACATTAAAACCTGAAACTACCTCATTCTTAGAATTGTACATCCTAACTTTCTTAATATGAACACCTAAAGTTCTTAATGTACCTACTCGTATACGGCCTCTTTCCTTATGAATATTGGTCAGGAGAAAGTTTTGGCTATGAATATAGATGGATATAAGAAAAGACGACAGGCCAGAGAAAATGAGGAATAGTTTGTATGAAAGATGATATTTATAAGGCTAAAAAAGATGTGAACATTTAGATATGTATATGAAAGAAAAGTACTCTAAGTGCGTTGTAGAAGAGAGATAACGCCTAATTTGAAAAACCTGTTTGTACTATAATCACTCGTATATCGGTTTTCACGAAGGTAGTTTTGATTATGAGTATAAATAAGGACATAGTGTGCTAAACCGAGGAAAAGATAAAAGGATCATTATAAAAGTCGATATGGCTAGGCAAAATGTGAATAATCAAATGACGGCTGATATAGATAAGTGGAACAAAGACGCAACTTTGTCATACCTAATTTAAAAAGCTACCCTAAGAAAACATCGGTTTTCACGAAGGTAGTTTTGAGTATGAATATAAACCAAAGAAGAAATTCAAAGATCATAAAAAAGACGATGTGACTAGATTAGCTAGGCAAGATGTGAACAATCAAATGACGGTTGATATAGATAAGTGGAACAATGACGCATTCCCAAAAGGAATCAAATAAGGTCAGGAGAACAATGAAGATAACAATAGAAATAATTAATTCACATAGCCTATTTTCCCTATAAGTTATCTTCATAATGACATAACAGAAAATGTTTCTATGCCAGAGACTAATGATAGTAACGTAGTCATTATAATTCCGGATATTGCTGAGGTGTCCGGCGGGTATCGGTGCCGGAAATCGGTGGGTTTCTATAGACATGCCGACATGTTCATTAGATTTGCCCTCAATCGGTCTTCGGCCTTTGGATGGCTTATTAATATTGAAATGTTTTTTATCGATGGTGACTGATATTTTGAGGTTCTAATGTTTAAATCATATTATTTTTTTTTTCTACGAATTTTCAAAAAGCTACTACCTTTTTTGTATTATAAACATAATAAGTTCCCATTAATATTTCCTCCAGTTAAGTTCTTTGAAAACTTAGGTACCTACATTAACAAAGCGTCCTCTAATTATACGTCGTATAATGAAACTTTGATGTTGTTTCATAAACCAACTTTAATACTCTATGAAACTTAATTGGCAGCAGATTTTCGTACCATATTTTTGGCCAAAAGCTTTGTTTATATTCACCGTTGGCAATATTCCCGTTATTATTCACAAAGTGATATTATTGAGATTGGCAACAATTTCATAAGCACCTTTTTCGGTACAATCGAGTTTATTTTTCATTTGCCCGGACTGTGGACCGATATTCCGTGAATTTTGTTTTAATTTTGTTCCTGGCAGAATTTCAAATGATAGTATTGGCAAAATGCTTGCTATTGAAGTTTTATTTAATCTTTGTTGATATTGGCGAGATGGCTGAAATAATGACTCGGTAACGAGAAATTATATTAACCATCGCCTATTTCATATTATAAAAGTTTTACAGAGAAAATTATAAATCTTATCCAGCACATTTTTTTTTCATGAGTCATTTTCCCACGAATTAGGCTACTCGGAATCGAGGGCAAAATAGCACGCTTTCAATCCAATCTTACTAGGTACTGAAACCGTCAATCCACCTGCCAATTGTCCCGACTTCGGACATGTTTATACGCACGATACTTGGTAGATATCTAGCGGATATCCATATCCAGCGGCAGATTATACGGGCAGATATGATTCGAGCGACCATCATCTATTATTATTGAGTGACATGAAGTGCGTACGTCGAAACCGAAGCCAAGTCCTAAAATAACTATGTATGAAATTAGAACTAAGGTATATTTACCTGAGTTTTGTCTCTAGGAGAGGAAAGAATGAACTTGGTAATTCTTGGAACAAAATATTTTTTTAGTGTCTATCTCTTTGTTTGAAAATTGGTTTAGGAAAATGAATAGCCTCATTATGCATTAGATAAATCAGATATTCTCGCTTATTTTCATGAATATGGGATAGTTTAATACATATAACATTAATATGAAATCTATAATAACACTGCTGGGACTCAGACCTGACCAGAGGGAAAGGATTTATATATATATTTTTACGTAATTATTAAAATTACACATAGACAAATTTCGTATTTTAAAGGAATGTGGAGAAAAAAAAACCCATACGTTTTGACATGTTTTCGTCATTGATTTTTACCAATGTAAGATTTCGATTTTAATGTGAATATTTTTTTCAGAACGGGATTTGTTTCGAGTGTTTATACAAAACTGAACAATATAATTATTATGTGGAATCATTGAAACAGGCGCGATTGCTGTGAAAGTGGAGTTGAGAATTTGGTTATATTATGGTATTGATTACATCAGCGAAGCTTGCCAAGAAGGCTGACTTGGTACATATGACTGCCAAATACTGCAAAAACAAAAAAAAAAAACAATATTAGTACTTTAGCAACTATTGTATTAAAACAGTTTTATGATAAGTTACCTATATTTATTTTTTAGGACGATGTTATCGAGAATAATTTTTAATTATGCTCGCTTACAATGTTCTTCTGAAAAAGGGTCGATAATATACTTTTATGCTGAAAAAATGCGTGTATCCTCTACGATTGTTAATGATAGAGTAGCCTAGTATAAAAAAAATGGTGAAAATAGATAATAGTATTATGTGCCTATTTTTAATATTCCCTTTTTTCAATTACATTAAAAGGAAAATCATTATTACCTATTTTTAGTACGGTAGTGGCATTTTCCTTAAGATAGTTTGAATGCCTACATTCGTAGATTCGACCCCCGATCACACAAACTTCATCAATCTTTGCAAACATTATAACGAGCAGGCTATCGTGATGAAGTTCCGTCTTTCAACGAAGCGATAAGTTCGAGATCACTTTGTGAAAGTTGCCCGTTATGTATATCAGTAGTTGCTTTCGTGGCCGGTCTTATCGGACCGAATGCTTCTGGTATCTATTGGTACTGATAACTAGTCTTGTTGCTGAGATAAAGCCAGTCAGCTGACTAGGAACTTGTATAGATAGGAAGCGAGCGAAAGGTCTTTATTAGGCAAGCTTTAAGCTTAAAATACTTGAAGATAACTTTGGAATAAAATTTATTTGATTTTGGTACACTCCTGATTCTAAACTGAAATATCACCTTTCCACCGTCGTTTACTGTTATTGATATATGGTATATGTATGTACAAAATAATTCAATTTAAATAATATAGTCTGTGTTAACTTTTCAAACCTCGCACCCGACCCACCCGACCCGCACTGGGCCCGCGTGGTGGATTACGGCCCATTCCCTCTCCTAGAGAGAAGGCCTGGAGTCTCAGCAGTGGGAACATTAAAAAGGCTGATGATGATGATGATGAACTTTTCAAACATATTTATATACACTGTCTACATCGTTATTCAGGTCTGGTGGAAGTTTCATTTGAAATAAGCAGCACCTTTGCGCTTTTCTACTTGTATTTGTCCTATTCGCTTATAAGTGGACTTGCTGACTGCTTACTTTGCTGTTCTATGGCAAAAACCTACCGCTTTTACCCAGCAGTGGGAAAGTAATGTAAAAAGAAAAATTCTATATGCACACTTGTTTAGAAGCTTCAATAAGTTACTTTCTTCATTATTTTACTTTAAGAAATACAATAGATTTCAGATTAATACCATAATTAACGTTAATAAACTCACATAATATATCTGATCTGCTTATTACGTTGATCCCAATGTTAATCCACTTTCGATCGAGCCTCCCTAAACACCATCCATCAATGACACTGGAAAAAATTAGCGCCCTTATAAATGGACGACGATAGCTTTATACGCAGAATGTAATATCGTCAGAAATATTCCAATGTTTTGGCGAAAATTGCCCAAATTCGCTTCTGATATTCATCTTGGGTAAAATTGAGGCAAGCGATAAGAATGTCTAAGGTTTAAAATATGAGAAGTCCCTTAGGGTCGAGTCGAGTATTTTTGCAGAAGACTATTTTATTTTGTTTTACCAAAATGACATATTTTATACCGTTATTCATTGTAGTTTTTTTTTTTTTTAACTAAATAACAATTTGAAAATGTCGAATGATCTTTAGATATGTCCCTAGATGTCTTCCTTATAAATTTAGTGTATTTTAAACCGGATAAAACCATTATTCTAATTAAACCCAAAGACATTTCAATTAAAAAGTAATTAACTCACTTTTTTTTTATTTAAAAATACAATGTAAAACAAACTAGAAGGAAATGTATCTACTTAGGCGGATAAAGCGAATTCATTACTTTTTAGGGCAGATAAGAATATCGATTTTAAACACTTTAAAATGAAAATTATGAAAATGCCGACGAAAAATTCCATTATTGGGGAAATTCCAGAACTATTCAATTTAATTCAATTCAAATCAAATATTTATTACAGATGTGTTAGTAGTAGTACAAAATTAGCACAATGTTAGTATTTAATTAAATAATAATAATAATAAACAACCAATGAAGCATAGCACGAGCAGTTCAATGGTTATGGTGGTACTATGTACTTACCACGGTACACGTTTGTGCGTCGAAGTCTGGCGGTATATTAAATAAATTGATTTATTTATAAAAACGTGCACAATTCGATCCGGTAATATGTATTTATATTTTTTTAAATATCGGTTTGCGTCCTTGTATCATTTAAAGTTTAATAAATTATATTTTAAATACCATTTTTTTTTAATATTGTGCTACAGTACTAATTAGCAATCTTAAATGATCTTAGTAAGCAAATACAGATGATGTTACTTAAGCAATATTCATCTTGTTTAAAATGAAAAGACCAACAATATTTTCAGAAAATTATAGGTTTATTTTAAGGAGAGCCGACTATATTTTTCACCAGTAGTAGGTACTTCTTTAATAAAATATCACAAAGCATAAAGACTCTTTAGCCAGTATTATAATTTCATTATACCCGTAATCCTTGGAGTCAGCTTTCACCGAGATAGCCTTGGGGTATAAGGATAAAGTTAATTCTTATTATCAACTGAATATTAGTCCTAATTCAGTGGAAATTCCAAACGATATGGCCTAACTTCCATTACAAACGGAGTTGGGAAAGCTTAATTCAATGATGTTGAAATTAAACGGTGCATTAAAAAAAAACTCTGAAAGTAAAGTAACACACTTATCTAAAACTAGCTTTTACCCGCGGCTTCACCCGCGTACATAAAGTATAGCCTATGTCACTCAGGAATAAGGCAGCTGTCTATCGGTGAAAAATTTTAGCGATCGGATCAGTACTTCCAGAGATTTTTACCTTACAAACGAAAAAAAAAACATAAAAACAAAAAAATATGTTTATAATATGAGTGTAGATGTAGGTAGAGTCTAAATAAAGAAGCAACAAACTACGATCAAAGCGTATAAAACCACCTGGGACTATTTATTAGGTGCGGATGTGACAATTTTAGAATTCCCCTCATGACGGCCTAGATAGCCATGTTTTCCTAGTAACGAGATTCAGATTAGAATCGAACGAAATTGGCAGAGCGTATACAGACTTGCAAAACACATCTTCAGTCCGAATTCTCGGTTTTCTATCAAAGGCTTTCTATTGGCAGGCCTATATATTCCTTTGCTTCCCAATTTACTGTTCTATTTCTCACTCAATACTCGCAACTAGGACGCTGACTAGTCCCCTGGGTGACGGCGGGCTCTCAACCATGAAACAAGTTATCTACCTATGTACGTCTAAACGAGAGATTTTTCATACTATCTGTCCCCTGTAAAACTTACGAGTGTCGCTCCAAAAAGAAACTTTGCTTGGTTTCATTTACGTGAAAAATGCTACAATTTTGTCCTAGACACTAATGATAAGAAACTTAGTATTACAAAGTATGTATTAAGATTCTGATTAAGAAATTTTACTACTACTTGTCTCGAATTTAAAGCGCTCTATTAAAAATAAGTAAGTAGGTCCATTATTTACTTCTTTGTGAACTTAAAAATACAATATTTTATTAAAATTAATGAGACTTTCTAAATAAAGATTCAACTGCAGTGTATTCACTTAAAAAGTATAATTAACTATGGAAGGTTAAAAATTTATTAGTGTTCACTGCTTAATCTTAAGTAAATGCATTTACCTACGAGTAAGCACTTTCTACAGTTTCATACGGTGGCACAAAAAATACATTAAATGAAAGTATAAAAATGTTAATGCTCATTAAAATACTTACTAAGTATATGGTTAAATTTAATGCTTACTTAGTCTACCTGGGAATGTTTTCGTAGAGAATGAACAATACTTACTAAATTCTGATAGTTCTGGATTCAGAGAGCTTACAGCCGTAATCCAGTAGATAACAGTTAACACCTACACTCTCTACACCGCAGCTGACAGCTGCCAACAAAGAGAATAACACATTGCAGTAATCAATCACTTCATTACTTGTAATCACAGAGAATACTCTGTACGCCACTCTTATAAGTTTTTCTTTTTCCAAAGAAAATGCGTGAAACAATTAAGTATCCACTAATGGCTAACAACATCAATCTAATCTTTCCCCGTTTTCTTTCTACCCAATTATCTTTTTTTTTTCTTTTGACGTCACACCCAACGAACCGCACCCGAGAACAAACTAATTAATTTTTACTCATTTACAAGTCGTTTACTTTAAGTGTTCTTGGAATGGCATTGAAAAATTATGCGGTCATTTTTCTCGCTTGTACAAGATAATTGTGATCCGTGATGATTGTTCTAATTTGTTTTTTTTTTTTCAGGTACGTACACGGTGTAACGATTGGCCTTTGATATACTACAGTAGGAGTTATAAAGTCGTCAGAGTGACAAGGACAGGTAATTAATAATAAAAATTTCGAACCCTTATTGCAAAAACCAACTATCTGCAATAATAAAAATTTCGAACCCTTATTGCAAAAACCAACTATCTGCAATTTGTTTACCCAAATTAAGTTAATCAGTGTCATGAAGACGAATCTACAGGTAAAACCGGTTATTAGGTACGACACTTATTTATAATGATAGCTTCGGCATATAAAATAACCGACTGATTTGATGACAATAATATATCTTATATAATAATACAAAAATGTTGATGCATTTAGTTTGGGTTTGGTATTAAGAATTCGATTTATTAATTAGCGCAGGAGAGTATTATTATTTTATTTTAATTATTCTTGGACAAGAGGCTATTCCTCTAAAAGTAAGCAATGATGTAGTCGACGCTTGAATACGTCGATGTAGAGAAGTAACCTTTTCGCTCTTTACTTAAAAAACTACTAAGTTGTAGCTATCTGATTTTCGCGGGAATATTAATCTCGAGTTCTTTTTACCTATAAATATGTAATCGTTGTTTTCCTTTAAAACAAAAGTTAATTTGCTAAAGTCAACTTAGCAGCCAGAATATCTGGCTAACTTAATTAGGGCGCCGCTAAGCAACGTGCCATCAGTTGCAAGATGGAACCACTTGGCTAAGTTGCCTTCTTCAATTTGCTAAGTTACAGCGATCTATGAGAATTACAATGGGCCATAGTGAGATTTAGGGTATTATCGTCGGATAATCCTTAAGTCCCAAGATGGGTGTACCTGAAATCGTCACAAAAGGGTCGTTGACCTTAACTGCAACCCCTAAATGAACGTTTAGTTAATAAGGTTTAAGTTTGCTAGTGCCTTGGCAAGTAATGGTTGGTTGGCTAGTTCAGTCAAGTTTGTGTGTGACAGTTATATATAAGTTTGACGTGGAGTGGAGCCCAGTTTCGGAGTTTCAATACTAAGTTATTAGCTGAAATGGAGTTGCATTCATTATGTCAAAGTCCCATGTGTTCGTATGTGGTTTATTGTATGTATTTACCAATCGTTTCAGTAACTAAATCAAGTAGGTACTTATATACAGTCTGGTCACAAAATAGATAGGTACAGAAGACAATCTCAAGTATGTACTTCACTTTTTCTATTTACGCTCGATGGACGCACACTAATGAGTGTTTCAGCCGGAACTGTTCGACGAGTTGGTCGAGGCGCTCCGAGATATCGTGTCCATGAGTGCTGTCTATGTGTGCGTTGCTGAAGCGCGCTTTGTGTGTAAATTGACTTCTGTAGATACCTTTATATTTTGTTGTCTGGTTCATTTGTATACCTACTTTTAAATGTTCAATGTGCAATCTTGAGAAAGAAAATAAGAATGTTTAAATAAAATTCTTACTTCTTATTCTATTTCAAATACCGCTTGCATTACTCAAGTTATTTTTACACCCAGCCTAATTTATTGCTTCATAAATTTCTAATTGTTTCAACAACTTGTATATAATCATTCTAAACGTACATCTGCGTTATATCACACAGTTTTATTAAGCTTTAAGTGTGGCAGAGAAACTTAAATGCGCTAATTAAAGTAACTAATGTATCAAATGAGCCGACGCCATCTTGGGTGCACGGTGACTGACTTTTAATTGTAATAAAGCGAACTTCTCGCTCCCGACGAAGTTTCGAGACGATGTTTAAACTCATACATCTTACTTCATACATATTGAGACAACTCGATTATGTATTAAACTGAGAGGTTGCAGAGACAGGAAGGAACTAAAGTTACTATAGAAGCCTTAGTTTTAAGTTCAACTATGAAAGTTCTTATTACAATCCTTCTCAAATACATCAATTCAATTACAATTTTCAATTAAATTGCTTGCAGAACAAATGGCTGTTGGGGCCGAAAGGTTTTGAAATGGCGTTTACGTACCGGAAGACTTAGCGTTGCTAGGCTTCCTACAAGGTACTCGTAGACCGATGAACTGGGAAGGGTGCGTGACACACAAGACAGTTCATCGTGGCGACACTTTGGGGAGGCCTATGTCCGACAGTGGACGTCTTTCGTCTGAAATGATGATAATGATGATGACAATCCTTTTCAGTTCCATTAACTCTGAAAGCGTAATATAAAACTGTTTCCGCAACATAAACTCAAAAAGTTATTTAAATTCTAATTAACTTTCAGGCCGTCATAGACCAAAATATCTAGCGTGCCTGTCAGGGATGTGACACCGACAATATACCAAAAATTTCATTCCACGTATGACCGCCCAGGAATCCCGCGCTCGCAGAACATTTTCCAAGTGAAAATTCAATGCAAAATGGACCCAATACATACATTTTTATATTTTTCTCTGAACCAAGTTTGACAACTGAGTTACGGATTGTTATTTTCGTTTCGTTTGTTCGTAAACTGCATGTTTTCCAAGTTTTGTTTTAATTTGTAAGTAGGTCACTATTACCATATTATTTTGCGTGCTGAACTGGTAATGAAAGAGAAAATATGTGTGTTAAAGTCACTTTCAAGCTTTCAGGTTTTAAAAATAGCAGTTTGAATAACGTTTCAAAAGTACTGTACTGCTTTTATAACCTTCATAAATTCAAATGTGAAATAAAACTAGGTACCAAAGCTTAGAATAGGTAATTAAACTTATAATGCTTCCACTGCTAAGATTCAGGCATCCTTTTAAGAAGATGGTATATACCGTAACCCACCACGAGTCACATGTCTTGGAATTTTTGGTTTTAGGACACAGGTTTGCACATTATGTTTTCCTTCACCGTTTTGAGAGCTGTAATGCTGAAATATATTCACAAAATAATGCGTCTGGATACATTTGATACGGGGCCGATACCACTAAACCACCATTACTCTACCCATAGAAATATAAAATACATCATCATTTTGACCGAAAAACGTCAATTGTGGGACATAGATCTGCCTCAAGCGTCGCCACAAGTACCGGTTCTATGCGTCTCGTATCCATCGGATTCCAGAGACCCTGATCAGGTCATCGGTCTAACTTGTGGAAGCCCTTCCAACGCTGCGTCTTCCGGTACGCAATCGCCACTCCAGAGCCTTTCTGTTTTGCGTGCAATGTGCCTTGCCTATTGCTACTTAGGTTTGGCGATTCTTCGTGCTAACTTAAAATCCACTACTTTCTACTTAAAGACTTTCCTTGTGTCTAAAACCTTTTTGAGTACTTACTCTAAGGGCTATATTTCACCGGGACACCATGGTGGCGCGACTAGTGGCGCCGCCATGGTATCCCGGTGAAATATAGCCCTAAGCTACCAAACTAGACACCATACTGACACCAGAGTGACCACATGTCCAAGCTGGTCGCACCACCAAATTGGTTACGCAACCAAACAGACACCAGGTGAGTAAATCTCTATAGAGCTGTATACGTTTTATTGGTTGGTCTTGGTGTCCCGGTGAAATATAGCCCTAAAACTCAGTTGGTGTGAAAATCATTATACTCTACGTAAACGCGGTCTCCGTCACAAATTCACAATAGACCCTAAGCACTGGGCCCGCCATTCCTCACTTATGTTAATCTATACCCGCGTAGACATATTTAATCCTTTACACAGTGTCGTTTTACCAGGGATTAATCGGGATTTTGTTAATTACCTCGTTCATTACGCTACTAAGATACACGTAAGTGCCTCATGTAGTGCTTTGATAGAAATTTAATTCTCGCTATGGTTACAGTGTCTAGTACCTATATGTCACCGGAAAATTGCAGACTCCATTTTGTTTTAATAAACCTTTATCTACACTAATGCCCGTGAGTTGTGCAGGTAAACCGGAGCGTGTATGTAGCACAACTGTGCAGGTTTCCATACAAGCTTATCTGACAGGTATAACTATGCAGGCAAACTTGTCAGGTATACCCTAACGTGCATGGCTACCTTAATAGTTAATAAATAAAGGTGTTGTTTGTCTTGTTTTTTTTTTGTTATAGGAGGTAATCTCTGAAAGAACTGGTTCAATTGCTAAATTAATTTCACCGATAGAAAGCTGATTTATTCCTGAGCGACATAGGCTATATTTTATGTATGGGGGCGAAGCCGCTGGCAAAAGTTAATTAAATTATAATTTCTCGATATACAATGAAAAAAATCGTTTTGTTTAAGTTAAATCATATCCCATATATTAGTTTCCAACATAAACATGAATTATGTAGAAATAATTAAGTATGTACTATTTCTTGCGATATTTTACATTCTGGCGGCGTTCTGCTATGGGTTTTGTGGATTGATTAATATATTGTAATACTGATTACTGCCCGCAAGTTTCGCTTGCGTGATAAATGTAATTCACGATCACGCGTTGAAATTAGACTTTGCACGGGTACAAATTATGTACACAATAATAATTCTTCTTCGTTTTTTTTTTTATCTATTAGCGAAAACTGCATCAAAATCCGTTGCGTATTTTAGTAGAATTTTGCGAATAAATAGACAGACGCAGAAAGCTTTGTTTTAGGCTGTGTAAAGACTAGCTTCTGCCAACACTTTCACCCGTGTGAAAGTAAGGTCCTCCATACAAAATTCCCTTAAATCCCCGTAGAAATTAAAATACACCCCGTATTTTTGATAATAATTTCTTATTTTTAGTATACATCATAAAAGGAACCCTTATCCTTTCAGCGTTCTAGGTCCAAGTTTATCCTTTCAGCGTTTCAGGTCCAACGGCTTAGGCTGGGCGTTGATGGGTATGAGTTAGGAATTCGCTTTTTATACTCGTTTATGCAGATCAAATAAAAAGCAAAAAAAGGTGTATGTCATAATACGGTACAATCAGGATTGATGAATGGAACGCCTGAATTTCAAAATTGATCTAAATCCTGTTCTGCTATTTAATTTGAGTAACAAACTCCAACATCTAAACAAACAGATTTTCATAATGTAAGAAGGATTTTGTTTTCATTTCACTAATGTAAAATTTGGAAGTGTTTACTTTATCAATCACGCCCTGTAACGAAGATTTATTGTCCCTACAAGTAGAATCGTAGTAGCTAGTCCTATATAACTACTGGAGCGTATCTTCAAACTTTTCACGCACGCGGAACAGGCACGTGAATATGAAGTCTTAATTAATATATTAAAGTATTCTTATTATATTATACACAAAACTTATTACTACTAAACTACATTTAGATTTATTTAGAAGATTATGCTTATAAATAAAATCGTCTAATTTTATCATATTATACACTGGCTTCTGCCAGCGGCTTCACTCGCGTGAAAATAATTTTCTCCGTACAAAGTTTGGACCCGTTTCATCCCCTTATGGGACGAATTTTGGAAAATCCTCTCTTAGTGCTCGTCTACGCCATAAAAGAAAACCCTGTGTAAAATTTCACACTCTGAGTCCCAGTAGTTTGGGCTGTGTGTTGATATGTCAATAAACATAGATTAAGTAATGGAAGTGTGTAAAACTAGAACTATACCACACGTGTGGCACACACGCCGATCTGAGCGCGTCGGTCACCATACACTTTATACGGAAACTAGACTTGTAGAGCTACACTTGATCCACGCCACGACAACGTCGTTCTACGTACAAATCAGGCGTGCGTGTTACACGTGTGGTCTAATGTAGTTTGACCTTAATTGGAACGTGGGTAGATCATCTACATATTCGGAGTTTCGTCATGCGTGATGTTCAACAGTTTAAACGATTCTAAAGTTAAATAACTCATGTAACTTCCTTATATTCATTGTTATTGTTTGGGTAATTTTCTATAATATTATTCCAAATACGGAAAATATTTTACACGAGTAAAATGAGAAAAAATTTTATAGAGCATGCAATGAAAATATAAACGCTTCAACAGCTCTTGGAGAACGATCAATCAATCATAGAGAGCTATTCATAGACTTGATATTTTTTTATTGAATGGTTTATTTATGGTAGGGCGTATTTTTGGTTCCTTTGATAACCTCTTCACATAATAAAAGCGGCTTTATATAGATGTGTCAGTCTCTGAATGATTGTCAACAGAAAACTCACAAATGTAGGAAAATGCTTTTATTTGGACAATGTTTACGACTCCTTACGGTGAACGACTGTAACTCATAGAATAAAACTTTAGTACCGCAGCCAAGTTTTTTTATTATTCAGAGTACACATCCATAATTGCATACATCCATAAGTACATACCTATCATGATTTCTGAGTTTTTTTTTTTTTTTTTTTGATGATGGAAACCATCAAATCGCATCAACTTCATTCGCTTTGAGTTGACCGAGAAGGTGTATCTGACTGGTTAAAATCCACCAATTTTCCTTCAGTTTCCGATTCCAGGATCATGGTAACTCTTTCTAACATCCGCGCTGTAGCCCTATTTCTCTGAGTTTTGTCTAGTTGTGTGTGTTAGTTTTTCTCACGGTAATCAGCTAGGAAATACCTGCTTCATCTAGTTTGCCAAATAAATATAATTTATTAAAGGACGAAACTGTACACCCATTACATGGCCATAAGGTGCAATTTTTAACAAGAAAGCAAAAAATGCAGTTAAGAAAGTCAAAGAAGAACAAACAGTCTAGACGTTTTTTCAATATCACGAAAAACCACTTTTTCAATATTTTCGTGAACGATACCCACAACGGTTTACATAAAGGCAGTTCGACGTTCGATCACGTCGAAAGTCATCTATCTAAACGAGATGTGATTGTAGTGGAACAAACGCCATCAATCGGGCCCACACCCGCGGCGGTTCGATGTGGTGTGTAAATCACGTAGATTACCTGGCACAATATCATCGAGAAAGGAAGGAAACAAGTATATTTGCTGGAAGGTATCGTGACAACTGACTGTGTGAATGTTGGTAAAAAATACGATACTTCCACTCGGATTGATCTTCATTTCTTCAGGATAAGGGAAACGAGTGAATTTATAGTGTTTTCTGAAGCTGATATTTCAGTTGTTTTAACTCTAAATATTCCTTTATTATCACTGTGAAGTAATTTTGTCTTTACCAGACACTGGATTAGATATCCTGCATTAATGTCGTGTCCTGACGATTCTCGCGCTTGATTTTCCAGATTATTTTTTGTGTCAAAAGTATGCAGCCGAAAAATAACTTTGACACTTGAGTGTGAGTGACACGTGAGTTTTTATACAAGTTTTTATTTAACATGCAATGATTTTATATGTACTTAAACTACGTACGTATGTACATGTTTCATTGTTTGGGTAAATCTTGCAAATTAATTTTGAATAACTATTTTGCACACATGATCAGGCTTTATTAATATTATGTAGGTACTATTCTTTATCAAAGATGTATTCTTTTAAAAGTATCGATTATGAAAGTCACAATCTATCAGCAATATTGAGCGACTTGGGCATACGGTGTACCTATGTGTTTCTTTTACTATAATATATAATGCGATCTTGTCCTTTTAGGAAAGATTCGTGTGAACAGTTTACTCAACGCTTGCCATCCTCAAAGATCATGTCTCTGATGTCACTTGTAGCGGCTCTAGAACACATTGAACCATGTTGACCTTTACTCCTATCCTACATCATACGTACATTTTCTGCCGTTTTCGCTTTAAGAAAGATAATCAAGAAATACAAATGCTTCCTACGATTTCCGGAGCTTTGAGGAAATTACATTGCTGGAGGCCTAGTTACGTCTTAATTAGACTCTATTAAGGTTATAATAGACTTTATGAGTACGTGATAATGTTCTTATTTTTAATCTACAATAGGCTAGTTGCCGTAAAAAATGTAATGAGTCCGTCTTTTAGATTATTCAAAAATAAGGGATACGTATTTTTTTTATTTGTAAATTAAACCATAAATTACAAAAATATAACCCATTAAAGTTACATGTAACGTCACGCCGTGCTTCATTTTTTCGCTCGGGGTGACGTCACACGTAACTATAATGGGCTATATTTTTGTTATTTTTTGTTTAATCGAAAAAAGAAAAAAGACGTGTCCAATATTTTTTTATAATTTAAAATACGGACTAAATAAAATGTAATTATTTTGACCCTGGAAACTACCCTATTGCTCTATATTAATGAACTGTTACAGAGTAATATTTTACTGCTCTGTCAAATTGAAATTGTAGCTCAAGAAAGACATAGGTTCAGCAGCTGCACTGGGCTGCGATAGGTAAAGTTGATGTATAAAATCAGCCTACAAGATTTTGCAAGCAGTGGCTTGGAGTGGATTTTCAGCTCGTTTTTTGTGATGGAAAATCACCAAATTACTTCTCTCACTCTGGGTGAAGCGAAAGGGAGTGTCAGGCTTTTACTGACTTAACAGGGATGGGTCCCTGTTCCTTGCCACGGTTACTCTTTCGAACAATCTCTCTACCAATAGGTTTTCTGCTCTGTACGTGCGAATGGGTAAGAATGCCACTACACAGGTGCCATTCATCAATAGGTATTCTTTTCTAACGCATCATCGCTATATTATACTACAAAACTGATTTACTTCAGTTTGTGACGCAACTGAAGTAAATCAGGTTCAGTTGAAAACCAGCATCAGGTACTAGTTGATTGATATTTATACTGAACTGGACATATTTTGGCGCAGCCTTTACACGATTACATTTTATGCTTATTTTTTTTTCGTATTTACCTAAGTACGAATATTATTTGTCTACCTTGTGTTAGGTCAAATTCACTTTTTCTTTCACACTTTCTTTCAATGTAAATAATAATGATATTTTAATATATACTAGCAGATCCAGTGAACTTCGTACTGCCGAACAGTCAATGAATGTAGTATAGCTTTCGATATAATCAACCGATTGCGATGAAATTACACACAATTTTAATACCTATACAAAAGTTATTTAAGTCGATTTAGTACATTTTACGTGATACGCGCACAACAATAAACTTCTACAGATTTAATATATGTTTAGATTCGCTAGAGTCCTATTTGCATTGAGTGGCAAGCATTCACAGAGTGACCGAGTTACCACTATTATTTACTTGACGTGAGAGGAAACGTGATGATAGACCTATAAGATATCGACACTGGAACTAAATGTGTTTTACATAAACATTCTACATTGTTATGGATTACCTTGTTCCATAATAAACTATTACTTTGTATTTAAAACTATTTCAAGTTTCAAGGATTTCAAAAACAAAGAAACTAATCATATTATGTTAGGAAGTCTATATAGCTTTTTTTTAGATGAGAAATGAGAAATCATCCAATGACGTCTCCTTCTCAAGAGTGGAAAACAGAGCCTGTCAGACTTTTACTGATTAAAACCCACTTGTGTCTTTTATTGCCCTTTGCGCTTTAGGATCACGTTTTTTAGAACTTCCCAGGGCTCTTATGGGCATCAGCCCTGGGGCCACACGGATTATAATTTTATTTTTCTATTAGTATGTTTAGTTCATAACACGATTGAGTGAGACAAAAATAAATATTGTTCTGTCTCTTTCTTTCTTTTCTGTGGAAAAGTTAATACTTTGGTTTCTATTGAATACGACATGTGTGCAGTGTATTTTCAATATGTTATGACTGGCAAGTCAAATATTGTTTTAGTACTAGCCTCAAGGAAAACCCATCATTTGTTTGCGTAAGGGAGATGTAAAGACAATTCCGGGAACTGTGTATGTATGGCGTGTGTTGGTTTAGTAGTAATTGAGTACGTTTCTCTATCTTTACCACGAAACCTTTGTATATCTACGTGTAAGCTGCATTTACAACATATTTTTAGTTTATGCGAAACCTGACTATAGTTCGTTCAGAATCAGTAACTAAATGGATTCCAATAGTTTTTACACCATGTTATATTTTTTTTCCCAAATTAAAAATTAAAAAGATCAAAAGGCCAGGTAAAAAGGTCACAAGTCGAATATAACTATACGTAATACCACTGACACTAAGTACACCACAGGCCTACCAACGCTGCGTCCAGTACGCGGTCTTCACTCCAGAACCTGGCCTATTGTTCTAGTGGTTAGTGGCCCTAACTGCTACGCCTGAGGTTGTAGGTTTGATTCCCAGCCAGGACAAATGTTTGTGTGATGAGCACGACCATTTGTTGTGTGTCTGGGTGTAATTTGTCTAAAATATGTATGTATTTAGAAATATATAAGTATGTTTATCAGCTGTCTAGTACTCATAACACAAGCTCTGCTTAGCTGGAGACTAGACGGCGTTGTGTGATAGTTGATAGTTGTGGAATATTATTATACACCTTTCAGCTCCATCTACCATTTATTCTGCGTACAGTGTGCCCGGCCCTCTACCAGTTAAGTTCGCCAGAAACTTTAACATCGTATTAATTTTAATTTGTTCCTAATTGTAACTCTTCATATCATATTTAAACTCATATCCAACTCGAATTAACATCGTCACTTGACCTAATTTACTGCAAGCAACGGTACCGCAGTAGTTTCTGCTAAAATGACAAGTGAGATAGCTTCACTTACTGTATTTCCTTTGGGAATATAACAGTGAGTGCGATTTCAGACGACGTTAAATTAGTAGGTCCCAGTGCCAGCTTCATGAAATGGACGGCTGGAGCCGGAACTATGTTGAAACTGAATGTAAATGTGTGTTTGTGCCGTGTAGCGAATGAGATGTTAGTAGTCTAGAGTAGGTCTGATAACTTAATTGAACATTGCATTTAGTTGCTAAAATGGTACTAAGGAAGTGTGATTGCTTTTCTTGATAGAGCCAGGAGAACTTTCGAAAGAGATCGTGTCCCTGGAACTGGAAGGATACATTTGGGTTTTAGTGTCAGCAACCGCAGGCGCCCAACTGGATCGAAGCGTACTGGGGCCAGGGTTAGTTTCGAAAGATAACTCAGCCCCGGTACGACAGGCAAGGATGGAACAGGAGTAGGTTTTTAGTCAGTAAAAGTCTGACACTATCTCCCGCTCCGCCCAAGAGCGGGGGATGTCATTAGATGATTTTCCCACCAGAAAAAAAGGTGGGTTTGTGGGAAAGTGGGAAAATTTTTTTGAACCAGAGCTAGGTCTGATCAATTGGACCAAAACTAAACTAGAAATGGCTTTTCAGTAGGAAAAGACAGATAGGTTTCCAGTTTGGTACAAAAAGTCCAAATCTAATCAACAGCTCAGAAACAAACAGAAAATATTGTTTTATACGATCCGTACAAAGTTTCAAAACTGAAAAAAGAACGTTTAAAAACAGTTCATGTCCGTTTGAGAACAAACTTTTTGTCCGTGAGTTCTTCTGTTATACTTTTTCCGTGACGCAAAACTTTTTCACAGTTAAACTGCTTTGCAGTATAATTGACTTTTGAAAGTCCGAAGTGCATCGCTGCAGTAGAAAAGCTACTGAATCATTGCACAGGTTAACTTTTGATAGCAACATGATTGCTTTCATACACTGAAAAGTAGAAAATTGTGGAAAGATTCTAATCTACGTACGTACATGACTTAATACCTGTACTCTTCGCTAGTTACTCACATGTTTAGTTCTATGTTTGTGGCAATTGTATATTTATCAACTGGCCAATATACGTACTACACAGGCAGCTAGTGCAACGTGCGGTCCTCGGCTCTTTACGTGGCTTCGATGTGGCAACCAACCGCCGCTGAACGCATCCAAAAGGGTTATGGCTATACGATTGGTCCGGGGATACCACAATCCCTTACCTTCTGTAAGGGAGCGAGCTTCTTTTCCCGTTTTCACACGCGAACTGGTGGCACATGGTGGTGAACTCTGTTGTCTAATCACGGCACAGCGGCCAAAGCTTCGGCAGAATTTCATAGTAGCGTGGAAAGAGCGACCATCGCAATTTAGTTCTGGGCAGTTCTGGTTCTGGTTCTGGTACAGGAGTGGTTAGAGAATCGCCACGGTATCATACAACAATATCAGTGTAATTAACGGGACCCCCTTAGGTTGATGCCAGCCAGGATTTTTTGAAATAGTCACGGGGGACATGGAACGCAAAGGGTAACGAACGATCACGGTTAGGTTCAGTCAATAAAAGTCTGACAGTCTCTCGCTACAACTAGAGCGAGAGAAATTTATTCATAATATTCCACCTTAAAAAAAAACTACTACTACGTTATGTATAAATGTCCTCATTCTTCACTTACCTGAACCATCCAGAAAAAGAAGCCATGTTCACGTTTGTGCCCAAATATAAAACATCTGTTCACATCGGATAAAGGCCACAACATTTTCCTGCTGTCGCTATCAGTTGCTATAAAGTCCACGCGCGGCGGCGGCACAAAGAAAATGTCACTTTTCATTCACTGTACCAGATTTTACCGGCTGTTTTTTTTCCATCAGACCTAAATAGAACTCTATCAAAGATGCCGTTTAAAGATTGTAGATATTTCACACACGTTCAATTAGTACTGGTACATATTTGCGTATTGTGAGTACAAACAGAGTGTAGGTAGGCCACTCGGTTCCATTACCATCCATTCACGACGCACCCACTCCGGGACCCGACATCTATAAGTCGACTCATACATATTCGCTGCTTTTAATCATGTTTGCACAAATGTTTGTTCTCGTTATGCATATGGTTCCAAAGTCCCGTTCCGGTTCATAATAAATGTTTTGATATAGGTATAGTGCCCTTCCATATGAAGAAGAATGAGCTGTTATAAATATTGCTGAAAGTACGAGGAGCCAAGACATAAATTTGTTTGGAAACGCGACACGTTCGCATATTTCGTGAATCCTCGCGTGTGAAGTTTTCTCAGAGCTATTCATATTTATGGCCCGATTTTCGCTTCTCGCCTTTGATCGCACTTACGTTAAGAATGTCATTTTTTAAAGCTAACTCCGAACATCTGTTGATATGTCTATTATTGTTGTGTGACCTAAAAATAAATTGGTTTATGACTTATTTTGATCGAAACATTTATTGAATTTTCTCCGTAACTGTTGACGACATTCATTGATCAACATTTAATAGACTTTAATTTGCCTTTTGATGTGGAGCCTTGGGCTTTAATTATAGATATACCTCTTAGAAAAGTAATCAAAACCTGAGAGATTTATTTAACTATAAAATTAAGCACGTCTGGCCAACACTCAGATTTCTAAAGCGCACATATCTGTTAATTAATTAATTAATTAACAATTTATTGTTGACGTTGATTTATGGCTATATACGGCCAGGCATGTAGTACTCCGAGATAAATAGTAAAGGGTGCTCAAGGAGGTCGTTATTCCAGCTATAAACCGTTTTACTGCACGCAGGTAACGCAATAATTTCAACTGAAATGGTTCGCTTACAATGATAGCACTGGGATTTAATAACGAAGATATTATGGTGGAGCTATGTCGTTGTTGCACCAGACATTATTTTGTGATTAATTTGTAACATTTTAAATAGTTACTTACTTAAAGCCTCAAATACATTGGGAGACAAAGTGTCCCCTTCAATCTACGTGACGCTGCAACGTTGTCCAGTGTCCCGCAACTTGCCCCCAATATTTTATAACGCATGTGACGCGGGACATGCGTCGCGTTGTCGCATGACAATTTGAACAATTTGACATCGTTGCGCGTCATATTAGGGGACGTTTTGTCCCCTAGTGTTTTGGCTTTACCGTTGCACTAAGGCCGGTTTTCGTAATTCGAGTTTTACCACTGACGCGTACTGCTTGCTGCTGCTGCTTAGTAAATATGATGACTGTTATAAAATTTCGCTTGAAAAATTCATTCTCTTTTATTTAACTCTGGAGAAATTCAAACGAAATTCTTATTTACTCTAAAACCTTAATCCAGTCGTTTTTATTGCAAAATCTCTGTTCTTAAAACTAGTCTGTTAGAGCGGTATAAAATGGAAAGTGCTACTTTAAATTCAACACAGTCAGCATTGTTATAGACCACAAAATGTAATACCGTGTGTTTGCAAAAACAATAAAAATAAAACGGAATATGTATATTTTGAGTATGAATAGAATATCATACCACATTGTAGGCTTTTTTAACCAGAAAGTTGACTAGTACCTAGTCAGCTATGTACCATTACTGTACATAATAAGTGTAAATAAATGAATGTGGATGGTTGCGCAGTGGAGGAATAGTGATGGGTGTGGTGGCCCAGTCCCAACTTACGAGTTGTACTTACGTAGTAGGTTCAACCGTAAAACCGCATGTAAGAAATATAGTAATGGGATACTTTTTAAGATGCTTTTTTAAACACAAAACCTTATGGTTCCCTATGCATGTATCATGACTATAAATATGAGAATCAGAATATTTTTACTCCTCGTAACAACTTTCTAGCATGGTCTCAAAATTTACTTGGTTGGAACTGTGAGGTTTGTTTAAAACAAAAAAAAAACAATTTACTTATATCACCAATATATCTCCCCTTATCCTATATGCTGTACTGATTCCAATTATAAACTAGGGTAGAAAACCCAAATTACTTGGTAAAAGACCAAATAAAGTGAGTTTTTTCTTGACCTTGACACAAACCTAATATCTGTGTACCCCTTCGGAGTATCCTGGCGTGATGTTATTCTATGTAAAAATATGTGTTAGCAAATAATAATAGACGGAATACTGAAGGAAGTTTATAGGAAATGACGTAGAAGTCGTACAAAGGTTCGTTTGATAAGGAATCTCTTTGACGAGTGTTTGAACTTGTTTCTGGTGTTGACTTTTTTTTATTTTGTATCCTGAATCGTTATCTTGTTTTTTTTTACCTTAGAGGCATCGTTCACAACAAACGTATTATCTGCCGCCGAATGTGCATGCTTACTGTCAGCCCAAGTGTGAACGTGGACTCAGTCTGCAGTATGCGTTCTCAGCAAACCGACATTACGCTATAGCGTACAATGTACTTGTGTGAACAAATGAGTAGGCTTGCTACGCGTAGTACAATAATTCGGCCACCGACAGTCAGCGTCAACGCATTACGTAATAGCGTATAGTCGGTTCAGTGTGAACCGGGTAAACTCGCTGGCAGAACCTAGTAATATTAAGATGAAACTGTTTGTTCGTATCTTCATTAAAGATAAAATCTGAAAGTATCTATCATCGATAGATACAACCAGATTGTATACAAAATTTCGTAAACTGATAGAGAACTATAATTTATCATTTAAACATAAATGCTTCATACCTAACTCGAGAAAATGCAAGGTTCCCGTAAAGAAAAGCCATAGGAGCCAAGTTTATAGTTTCATAACTTCTGCATTATTTCCCAAAGATAGTCTGGTCTACTGAAGCTAATAATGAAACTATTAAATAGTTATTAAAGACGACGTGCATAGTTTCTACCCCGGGGACGCACAAGCTATTACTACACGAGTACACAAGGACTTATAAATGCGCTTTTTAATCAACTCTTAATATTTAGTGTCAGTTTATTATGGGTAGAACAAAAACATATTAAATTATCTATTATATTATAAAGAATAAACTGAAAAACTACTGGAGTTTTGGTCCCCTCGACCATTTGTTCAGCGAGCAATGTGCCCTGCCCCACTGATGTTTAAGCGCGACGATTCTTCAGACTAAGTCGATAATCTAGTTTCACCTACGGAGTACTAATAACTAATCTAATCTAATGAACAGAAGCCCACAATCGGATCCATTAGCTTTCCACCTAACCTGAGAACGATCCTAACTTCAAACCGACCCCACCATTACATCAATGGAGTTAACTTTCCCCAAATTCTATTATACTAAAAACGTACTAAAACTTTATAGATACTGTATACTCGAAAAAACAACAAAAAGCTGCCTTATCAGCCGATGGTAAAGTCTTGTTCTCTTTTCTTCAAAGGATTTACTTCAAACCCCGAGGCCCAAGATGCGTGCGAGTTTGTTTTCCAAATAATATATCACACTTAGCTAAGATTACTTTAAGCCCCGTATAAGAAGATATATTGAAGGCTTAATACAAGAGTTCAGGGTTGTTTATTCTTTATTGGAGCATGTGCAAAAAGATTACGGGGTATCAATGTTTTACTTCGGTAATTAGGATTTTCAGGGTCTTAGATACTTAAACATCTATTTGTTTTGCAAGAAGTAAATATCTGAACAAGTAAATATTTTAGATTTTTTCTGAATCCGATGACAATATATTTAATAATAAAAATCTGCATCATTTAGTTAAATAATTCCCATCCACAAAATCTCTAAGAAACTCGACATAACAAAAAAGAAAAAACAAAAAAGTATGTCACAGTCAATAACGCTTTTATCACACGCAAAGAAAAAGGCGTTGGCATCCGGCACACTGTATTGTATACCTAGCACTACACTGGAAATGGGAAAAAAACGTCGATATACCCTCAGATGAGAGCTTACTCCCATCAGGAAATGGTCATGCGACATCCTTTGAGGTCGTGAGTACATTGCCTTCGCCACTTTTCGCGTAAAAGGGAGCTCTTCTGTGCCTGCCTTATTCATGTATGTAAATAGATGTAGCATCGCCCTAATGTTGTGTCTTCGCAATCACGAATAGTGTGCTGTTTTATACACTTCGTACAAATATTTATGGATCAGAATATTTTCAGAGCTTTGTTGGGAATTTCCTTCAAGCTTTAAGTTGATCTGCAAATAAAAGGGTATCTGAATAAAGACGTGAACGTAAAATTTGATGGCATTTAAAGTCGCATCTGAATCGTTGAGGAGCACATTTGTTTATTTTTCTTCAAGTGAACGGCTTATTCAAAAAGAGAATCATTAATTTCGAATCATTGAGTTCATGCAACGATTTGAGTTTGCAGATAGGCTTAAAAAATCGACGCTTAGGTATCTTCACAGCATTTTCAAAACATTTTTCGTGGCCCTAGATCGCAACAGGGAAACTTACTGAGGATTTAGTCAGTAAAAGTCGGTCACTCTTTCTCGCTCCAACCAGAGCGGGAGAAGTCATTTGATGGTATCCCAAAAAAAAATTACTGAATTTTATTGCACATCTTTACATCACGTATTTTCTTATCCAAATTCGTTCGTAAAATGTAAACAAATACGTTCATTAGTGATTACCTACATCGTTGAAATACTTAAACGCACATATTTGATGGGGGCTCATATTACATTAAACACTCGTGCCTTCATCACTAATTCAAATAAATTGAGTTTGCTCTTAGATCGCGTTGCATATAATCAGTATCGTGTGCACATATTTCTGTTTGCTTTTCTGATCTCTCATTAGTACTAAAGCGTCATCGATTCTACCGTTATTTGGTTTAGGATTTTAGTCGTAAGTTTGTGCTAAAGATCAATATATAATCGTAGGTCTAACAGTTTGCCTGGCTTTTTCCTAGCCGTATTGGGGTCCACTTCCAGTCTATACAGTTAGGCAACAGTTTTTCACATGAAATGTCTGCCTACTGCCTATCTGACCTTCACAGCCTAGTTATTGGGTATCAAGATACTTCTTAGCAGCAAGGCTGGTGTTAGATTTTTAGACTTCTGATCAGTAACGATTGTCAAAGGTTGACTTAAGACAGCCGGGACGGCATCGTATCATGCTTATCAAGGCACGGAAGAATCTCGAAATGTTAATGGTCATCCATCCACAGAGTGACCTTAGCAAGAGTTGCTTAATCAGAGAGAGAGCCACGAGCTCCTTATCAAAGATCAATTCTTTTTTTTTGTCTACGAAGAATATTGTTTAGCAATCTTCAAGCTTGTTAAACATGTGCTAGTTGAGTATAGATACGTACTAGATACCTACCCACTTTTGTGAAAGTTCAAAAACACCAATAGTTAATTTTGTTATACCTCCTTCTGACACTGATCAAAGATGACGCATTCACTTTTAAAGGAAAGAAGTAGCAAATCCTCATCATTTTTAAATTTGAGAAAATATTCGTAGAAATGCTTAAGCATGCGATATTATATTTCGTGCACACAGTATACAATTATTTACATACGTGTGAGTTTTAATGTGTTTCTTGTTGGCAATATTAAACACGAGAGGCGCTTCGATAACAACCAAAATGGCGTTCTAATGACATTTTAATAGTGGTTCAGGAAGCACTAATACCGTGATAAACACCAGTTCGATCCCCGGCGGGACAAACTACGGATTTATTCCATTATGTCCAGAAAACCGTACATTTATGCACATTAATGATTCACGCGGTCGGAATAAACAGCCGCCCGGTTCGGACACGGCGTTTATACGAAGAGAAATAAAAAGAGATTTAAATGATGGACACGCATTCATGAAAGATAGTATTAAATAAATATCTAGAACATCCGACGGGAGTTTTGTTGGAGCTGGAATGTTTTTTATTATCTCACAGTTTATACTCGTAAAGCATACCGGAGTCAGAATAGCGACATTAAATTAACCGCAGCCGTAGGTACGGACCCCGTACCCACTGTTCGTGCGAGCCGGACCGAGCCGGCCCAACTTTAATCCCACGAGAATGTGCGTTTAATCTAAAATTTAGTTATCAGCACAATGTTTAGACTCTCATTGTAATTATTTTATACAGAATCAAATATTTTTAATAAAGGTAGGAGATGAACAAACAGAATTCGTGAGGACGAAACGCGTAATTGCGTTAAAACGCTGGCAGCCATTGTTACAGTCGCAAAGCTAACAGGGTTGTTTCAATTGGCAAGTTCAATAAACAACTTACAGGTAAGGGTTTCGATAAATAGAGCCTATCAAATTCATCGCTGCTCTCGTATATATTTGGAGGAAGCAACCCTGTTGAGCACTTTCGTTTATTTTGATTGTATCACGCTGTTATTTCTATCTGTTTCAAGACTCGTTGGTTTATTTATTTAGCATTATCGTTCCTGAAAATCTTTGATTCAATATACGACTCTCGCAAATTATATTAGTAGTTCTTGGAAGCCGCAATGCTGACCTGAAAAACTCAGCAAATTTATCTGAACAGTATTTTCGTTGTATGCAGTAATGGCTTTGATTATACAGTAATTTATTGTTAATTTTGGTATTTAAAAATATTTGTGAAAAATTGTATCACTTATTTTTAATAGCTTAGGCATAATGGGTTAAGCTTTATAATATGTCCACTGCTGGAAATCCGGCCTCCTATCTAGGAGAGAAAATGGGTAGTAATCCAACGGGGAAGTGAACGTCACATCATGTCTCGAATTTTTGGTTCTAGGGTTTCCTCACCATGTTTTCCTTCACCGTTGTCATTATCATTGTAATTACATGAACTTTTGCCGTTTAAAAGTCCTCTTTTAGTCGCAAATAAAAGGTTGTATACAAAACTGTTTGAACTGAATAGACCGTCGGCTAACCGAACCTTTCAAAGTAGAAACGAGGAAGTATAAATTAGGAGAGGGCGTGAAATTCCCCGGCTTGCTGTCAATCCATACAAAAGGCATGTATGACGGAATTAAAATTCCATCCAAATGGGCATTTAAACAGGCATGGTGGGTTATTCTGTATGTGTGTGTTTCGCGTGTATACTTCTTATCCTTTGTAAAGGATTGTGAGTTTAAGGGTAACGATATAAATTAAAGTCTTAGGGTAGATTAGAGTTGTTTACGTAAAGGAAAGTAAGAAATCTTTGGATTAAAATGTAAGCAATATTTCTTAATGCTTCCGTTGTTAACTTAGTGCCGAGATGCTTGTGTAGAGATTAGTAATTCTAATCAAGCTCTTACATTTAGATAGATAGTAATGTAGTCTTAGATAAATATAACCAAGTGGATGCTGGCAGAGGTTTCGCCTGCGTAATGATAGAAACTCACCCCAAGAGAACATACTCCCGAGATAAAAAGTATCTTATATGGTAATCTAGGATATGAACTAGGTACTCGTGTAACACGATTCATCGAAATCCGTTCAGGTGTTCTAGTGTGACGAAGTAACAAACATACACACTAAACTTTCACCTTTAAGGGGCCGGCGACAGATGAATGTCCATACAAACGTAATACCACGCTCATTTGCAGTTGGAGCATATTTCCGACATATTATGATGATATTCGGTTAGAGACAATATTTATCTAGGTTCGAAATTCATCCATTGCCAGCCTCAATCCTTTCAATTGTGATAATTACAGACACAATTGAAAGACAATAGGTGCGCGAACGCCGGCGTTCGCTTGGGGTTTAATGAATTAATTTGATGTGATTTTAGCGTTAAAATAGTTTTGAAAATATCTAGCATTCTCTACAACTGTCGGCAACACTTTTGGAGCCATTTACGGCCAGAATCCTTTTAAGCCGAAGTGCATATTATCAAGTCCTTTAAGTGGTCTCGAAGATGTCTGCTTACCATAAAACTTACTGATAAGGGTTGTATGTCAAGGACTATAGCATTAATTCTTTACATTCCCGAGATTTTTCGACTGAAGTACAGTTAGCAATTCCCGTTTTTATCGAACGTTTTTTGTGAGATATTTTAGAGTGTATACTACATATCTTTATAGAATGTGAAGAAGGGACTCCCGAGAAGTCGTGATTACGGTAATCCGAATATAGGTTAAACTTTAGTCGGCGAGGTTTAAATTGAGCGTTCCTATACGTTTAACTTTCTTATACAACCAAATTACGAAGAAATTTTACTTGAGGCAGTAATTTGTGTAATGTGCGAGATACAAGATAAGAAGTTACTAGATAATCTTACCTAATATTTAAGTAAGCTTTGGCTTCAAAAAATTTTTCATTTTAGCTATTAACAGATGTTAATATTTTGTTTTCTGCAAACACTAGTCACGTCTTCGCACAGGGATATTGCGCTATTACTTCAGATATAAATCATTACAAAGCCCTGTGGGGACGATTTGCTCTCGAGACTGTATCTGTCAAATAACTCACAATCAATAGTAAATCTGACCTGTTGACCTAGCTAGTTATTTTGATGTAAGTTAACTATAAAGTAATTTGTTTAAGATTTTGTTACTTATAATTATTTACAACTCCACCAAAATAGTTAAAATCCGTGTCCAAATATTGTTTAAATTTTTGTTGATTTTTTTGGTTCTGGGTGGAGCGAGGGAAAGTATTAGACTTTCACTCATCATCATCATCATCATTTCAGTCGATAGATGTCCACTGTTGGACATAGGCTTCCCCCAAGTGTCGATATAACGATCCTGTGCGTCCCGCATCCATCGGATTCCCGCAACCTCCACCAGGTCATCACGACCTTCACTAAAATCCGTCTGTGTTCCATAACTTCTTTATTTTTGAGGTGGATAGTCATGTAATATCTTCTCTCGTTCTAAGGTGGAGCAAGAGGCTATATCAAACTTTTATTAACAAATTCCCCTGTATCCTCTAGTTACCATTTGCGTTCCACGGCCACGGTAACTCTTTCAAACATTCCACCAACAGTGTGTTTTCTCACTTGCTATGCTTTCCAGCAAAAATCCCGCAATTCATGTATTTGTAGCTTAAATCAAAACAATACACAATCTGTGCAATTGTCAACTGTCAGTCTCAGCACTTTTAAACGGTCGGACTGGAATGAAATTGACGTAACAATAGAATTCTCTGGAACGCAGGGTGCCAATTCAAAACATTTTTTGTGCTCTCATAATATCTGCTTATTATCTTTTTAAAGCAAAAAAGGGCAAAGGAAACTTGTGGGTCACCGGAGGCGGAGCCAAACTAATGTGGCCCAGTTGTGCGTGCTCTTTAGTCTTTGCCACTTAAAAAAGAAGTTTCTACGTGTCGGCAAACGTAATTATTAAGAAGATTGATGGTAGAAGCGAAACAAAACCGTAGATCAATTTACAAACATTAAATAGATGTTTTGGTTATAATTCGGGTGAGAAATTGCAAATAGCTTAAGAGGTGTGTCAGGTTACGATGGTTTTTAAAAGTTGAAGTTAATAAGGCTTTTACAAATTGATCTTCAACAAGAATACAAAAAATTCGATGCGGGAAGTCAATGCCTTCGCGCATTATCTCATCGGGGGTCAGAATACATAACTTTTTATACGATTTCTATGGATTTCGAGGAATTTTATGACATCTTTCTCACTTCTCTCTTATTGTTTCCACATTACCGAATATTTCCATTTTTATTGGATTTTAAAAGGCCAATTTGTAAGCATTTTCAAAGGTTCACATGATCTTTAATTCTATTAGTATTTGATGTTATATCTAAAGATTATTTTAATGCTATAAAATCGAAAATATATGAGAAAATGAAGTAACGGTTACAGAGGGTACCATTTATATTTGAATTTAATTTAATATATAAACTTTTTGACTATTACGTTAACATAATATTATCATAGTTTAATGTTATTATGGAGTTGGACTAAATGGTATTCAGAATACACAGAAATTAGGCAATTATTTTAAACGTTTTGACCTCTGTGGCTTGATTAGCCTTTCTATTCTATTTTGGCCTTTCCATATCTATTAAATATTTAGGCAAGTAAGTTAGAGATTTTTATAGAACTGTCTAGTTGATAGTAATCTTTATAACCTAATAAGTATTAAATAACTTGATAATACCTTTAGGAATAGCTTTGTAAGATCGTTATAAAGCCCTAATAAATTATCACTATCATTTCGCTTAGCCAAAAGCAATTAAAATACATCACATTTAGGGCTAACGCTAATAGCTTAAATCCCAAAACCTAAGCTTCTTACTAAAGCAACGTCAGCTGACCAGTATTACGGAGTTAGGGACCGGTCACTCTTATCTACGGCTATACGTTATCAATTACGGAGCTGGTAAGGTCGCTTCGTAAATCGTTGTGCGTAAATCGCGTGTGACGGCCCCATGTTTGTAGGTCATTAGAGGACGAGCCGACAGGATGATCTTTAGGATTTGATCCTACGTTTTCGCGACATTGCCTCCCTACGCCCTTTTGACGCCGACGAATTATCCCTAATGTGCGAACATGATGTGCAAACATTGCATGTGTTATGTTTGTATAGATCTTGAAAGGACTTAAAAGGTTGTATTTGAATTTAATTAGTGTTGATCTTGCAATTTCTTTGGACCGTTTATTTTCTGAAGTTGAAAATTATCCATTGACTTCTCCCGCTCTAGAGTGAAACGACAGAGCGTGTTAGGCTCTTGTCTACAACTAATCTGTGTCCTTTAAGAGTGACTGTTGCCCTAAATCCCAATAGGTGACTCTGGGTCTTAGGGCCACAGTCACTCTTTCAAAAATTCCCGCAGCTGCTCCAGCTAGAACTGGCATTGGTTCTGCTGAACTCTTTCAGTTTTGCTGAAATCTCTTTGAGGCGCGCGTGAAATACTACGTGCCGTCGACACGGGCTTGGTCCTTACTGATCAACATCGGCTCATCGTCATCCTATAGATTTTGAAAGAACTTAGGTACATAATACAATACAAAATTGTATTTGAACTTGATTAGTGTTGATGTTGCATTTTTTTTGAGTGGTGATGTCAATTTAATTGACCCTATTAAATAAGCGTGAATTTTGCAAGTTGTAAATTAATTACAGTAATAACAAAAACTTATACAGTCTTCGATATTTCTTCTAAGTTGTGTTTAACTACATAATATATTGAAGGATACTTGTGAAAATATTTAGTTTCTGCTTCTTGTAATGCCATTATTCATTGTTTATATAAATCAACTGGTCGGTAGTTTAACATCACTGAACTTACTTGATTCAATGGTAAACTGTTTGTTGTCTAACATTGATTCTGAAGTCAAATTATTATAATATTTACAAGGATGAACTAGTCTTTAATAGAAGACACCAATAGTTTAGCATTTATAGGGGTCCTATTTAAATATCCGATATTATTTCTATTACTGCTTACCATCAGGTGGGATCGCAGTCAAGCATTAGTTTATATCAATTTAAAAAAAAAACGTACCTACATCGATCACTAAGATATTGACGTAGGTCTTAAGTTAATTTACTGAAGTCTACTTATGTAATTTTGTATTATAACTAACCTATACTGTCTCACAGCTGAGAAACAAAAATCCTGCGATTTTGCAATATTTCAAAAAAAGCAGGTGCAAATTATTCATAAAAAAATATACATCATTAACTTTTGCTAGTTACAGCAGATGCGAAGTCAATGCCAGACAAAAAGCCTATGTCCTTTCTTGGGGTGGTTCAAGCTTATTAGTGGCAAGTTAATTAAAAATCATCAGTTTAGTAGTTTAATCATGACAAAGTAATAGACAGATAGGAGTTGCTTTCACATTTAAATAGTTAATATTATTTGTTATGGCTAGAGTAAATAAGCTCTTAATAAACTAGTGCACTTCACCATCAACGATTGTATCACTACTTACCATCATGTAGCAGTCAAACACGAGTTTATGTACTCGTATTAAAAAAAAAATAGCCAGTTGAATTCATAATTATCGGATTCAAAATAAAAAAAATACAGTCTTCAGTTTCATTTACACGTGAAGGTGAATATTGATGAGTACTATTCATAGTACCTATTCATGTCGTTTTATTTCCATTTGCTTTCCTGCTGAAAATGAATCATTGCTCTATTCAGTTTGCTTGCAGCTGTGTCACCCTTTGTTTTATTTTATTTATACGGTATAAACAACGATTTCATACGTATAAAGTAACTTGCCGCCCCGACATGAGACACCCCATCCCGACGCGGTGGGAGTTGGCCATCCCTGGCCACCGCGGTTTGTGGACGATGAGCAATTGGTAACTCACCGATCGACCGTCCGGTAAGGATTGTTCCCAAGTCACTGACGATACGTCCGCACACAAGCCTCAAAGAGATGTCAGCAAACGTAGAGGTGCAGCAAGACCGACGCCCGGTAGAGCCGCGGCGAAATGTTTTTTTTTATTATAGCTCGCGTTTGACCACGATCTCACTCGATGGCAAGCGATGGTGTGGCTGACGATGGAGCACGCTTACCTAGAAGCAACCTATTCACACTTGACTTAGGTCTAGGTTATAACTATCAGGAAACACAGACTCTGGCAGGGAATTCCACTTCTTAACTTTGCGCATAATTAATGCGTTCCCAGAACGCTTTGTATGTATGGGTGGAAATATCGGAGAATTGCAGTCCTACAACATAAAGGGCGTCTGAAGACTGAACTTCAGCGTTTAACTTAAGCGATTCGCTTCGTCGTTTATACCGCGTACAACGAAGGACTGGAACAATTTGCCTGCTGCGGTCTTCCCGTCCGATTATAATTTGGGTGTCTTCAAGGCTAGAGTGAATAGGCTCTTAGTAAACTAGTGCACCTCACCATCAACGACTGCATCACTGCTTACTATCAGGTGGGATCACAGTCAAGCACTAGTTTATCTCAGATAAAAAAAAAACTGATTGACTTCTTGATAATTTAAAAGTGGTTTATTTGTTGATTTGATTTGACTTCAACAGCTGTTCACAAACCACATCGCGACTAATTTTAATTAATCAACAATCAGCTGCAATTCACTTACATCAAACACCAAATCAGTTACCGTACTTCCGTCTCTGACGATGACGTCACCACAAATTATCGCAGGCAATCCCAGGCTTTGTATCTAGTACTATACAATATACGGCGGATTACTGCAGCTCACATTCTTGGCGACATGCCACGTGGTAGACGTTGTGACATGAATACCATACTTGTGACAAACTCCCAAACTATGACGCTATTATAAATTCCATTTCATAGGTTATTTCTGCAATGTATTGAACTTTTTGGTTGGAACTGAATTCTTATCAAGTGGTTCATTGATATTGTCATTACCTCTTTTAGAGCGGAGGCCTATAAAACATTATTTTCAGTTTATACGAAACTTAAATATATGTATTTAGTTTGTTCAGAATCAGTAGCTAACTAATACTCGTAGTTAGTAAGCAAGTTTTTACACCATGTTATATTTTTTCTCAAAAATATTTTTAAACGTCACAAGTTAGACACCCGACACTAAGTACAACACAGATCATGGCAGATCATAGTGGGCGTTTCAGAAAACAGCTGGGCGCAAGTACAAAACAAATCCTCAGTCGCCTGGATGGCCCGGAGACTATGTATTTTTGCTGACAGCACAAGCTTATAACTTTGTGATTACTCATGACACAGTAAGTAATGAAACATAGATTTTATATATAAAAATACTAGACACGTATTTCGGTTTACTAAAACTAATGTTGTATAATCTGCTGCTGGAGTCCCAGCATTGGAAACTTTATAAGCACAAAATAGATAGGTACAGAAGTTAATCTACATACAAAGCGCGCTCGAGCAACGCACACATAGACACCGCTCACAGACACGATGTCTCGGTCGCGTCTCGGATTCCTCGTCGAACAGTTCCGGCTCAAACGCTCATTAGTGTGCGTCCACCGAGCGTAGGTATAAAAAGTGAAGTACATACTGGAGACTGTCTTCTGTACCTGTCTATTTTGTATTATGAGGCTGATTATGCCATGCTATTTTATGTAATGGTTCATTTGCTTTCGAGCTAGTCTTCCACGTTGCGCGTTGGTTAAAATAATTTGTTTACGAAAAGTCTTATTATTTTTAATCACCATTCTTCGCCATAATCGTCATTTATTCTTTGAAACCCGACTGCAGAATCCATTGAAAATAAATCCAGTTAAATGTCCTGATAAAAGACATTCTACAGGATTTATTTTAAAAAAAAAAATAAGTGTATAGCTTCATTATACACATTTTTCTTTTGAATTGGGAAATATTTAAATGACTTCTGCTAACATTCTGGACGGAGCGAGAAGGTGTGTCAGACTTTTTACTGATTAAAACCAACCGGTGTTTCACCAGTTGCCCTGTGCTTTCCAGGGCTATAGTAACTCTATCGAACAATCCCGAAGACGATGCGTTGACGACCTGACCGACGTTTCAGTAAACCAAATAGTTAACCTACACTATCTACACTAATATTTTATAGAGGTAAAGTTTGTTTCTTTGTTTGTAGGAGGTTATCTCTGAAAGTACTGGTTCGATTCATAAAATTTATTCACCGATAGAAGAAAGCTGTTTTATTCTTGACTGACACAAGTTATATTTTATAAATAGCTAATAAATAGTTGTCTAACAATGTTTGATGATGAACTTGCATCAATATTTACATGCCAAAATGGTAGAATGTACAAGAACACTTTAGTAATTATTTTTATCTCCTTATCGTAAATACTTGCATTCTGAGAAAATAAATCAATATTCTATTCTACGTAGATAATCGGGCGAAGCTGGGCGCAAAAGCTAGTCGTAAATAATATCATAACATTAAGTTAGACCTATTTAAAATCTTTTGAAACGTTCCTGCGTTTCAATTTACAAAAGAAACTATGCAGAAAGGTCTCTCAAACTAATCCTATAACCTTTTAACCAACATTTTCATCTCAGACAATCGCATTCAACAGCTTCACTAAATTAGGTTCCCCGCTGCATCACTTTGTTTTATCTCGAAACAAATCTCTTGTCAGAATTAATAACGTTAAATTGCTCAATCCTATCCAAAGAGCATTTAAAAATTCACTAAGAACTTTGTAGAAAACACGTTTTGCCTTTTTGTTGCCGAATACAAAACTTTTTCGTGTTTCAAACTTTTTGGTTTAAGCACATGTACCGGTTTTCTTTTTACATGGCATTTCTTCTACTAGTTTCAAAATGCAATTACTATTCAGTTTTGAACTTAGGTAATTTCACTTATTTGAAGACCTAAACAAAACTATTAAGAGATGGAGCTAAATAGGGTGCATGCCCCCCCCCACTCTTTTTCGCTCGCACACTTCATATTTTTACACGTCATGATTAGACCCCTTTTCTGAATTCTGTCACCCCTTGAAGTAGGACAGGACAGGGCAAGCTTGACTTATTCATATATCAAAATAATTTAAATGATAACAGTAAAGCGAATCCCGTAAGGCAGTGTTGATGTAACCCACACACGCGATCTGTCACATAAATATGCCACGGAAGGTCGCAAATTTACGACAGGTGCAAATAAAGACATACCACGAATACCTCAATGAATAAAGGCATACTTCTTTTTGGGCAGCGCGGGCGCGTCTTAGAGAGGCCGCCGACTAACTTCATAATAACATATTTTATGCATCGATAAAGCCCTTATCTGGGAGCGCCCTTTTCTCAATAGCACATTCTCGACCGTATAAAAGATACAAAGTAAAAAGTTATTTTAGTAAATTTGAACCTTTTCTTCAAGAAATTACGGTTGTTATTCCGCTCTCGTTCTTTGGCCAAGCTATCTGATTTACGGCCAGGTGTGGGCTCTCGTCGCTCGCCACTCTTCCATTCAGAGCTTGCACAAAGTGGGACACCTCTAGATTGGCGGTCTCCGATGAATTCGCTCCATTTCAACGTCAACTCGCAGATTCGTAATTCTTTTTGCGGACAACGGTCTGACGTCTGACACTCTGTAATTCAATTTCATGCTTTTATCTTCTGATTACAGTTTCAATTACTCCAGTAATTGAGTAACACAATGAGTTTATTTTGTTCGTTATGTCTGTTCCGGTTAGTCAAAGGTCAGTTGATGTCATAACACTCGATGTTTTAACCAAGCCTACGTTACCGTAAAAATGACAAACACATTCCAACAACTCTTCGACGGCACGTATTATTCAAACAGTTATCAAAAACTTCCTTTCGTTTCTCCTATCTCCGATTCAGCGCCATATATGAATTCAGTATTCAGTGTGAAGTTGAGTGAACGCCTACAGCAGTCGGACGAGCACCGGAGAGTTTTATTGGAAATCGACGCTCAACGAAAATGAACTTTAAAAGGTAATTCAAAAATAGTTTTATTCTTAAAAACCGTTAATGCATTTACTGAAAAAAACCTTTTAGAGAAACAACTGTATTACGACTATTTTTATTTTAACCCGAAGCGATACATGGGTATCCTCTATCGGAGTTACGAGTAACTCTTCACTGCTACGGTAAATATTTGATATAAAATATTAGATACAGGGTCTCTATTCTCGACCGAACTGTCAGCAGCAACAACCACAACTTCGAACATATACGTGAACTAAGTACCAACAACATGTTTAATGTCGGCTTAGTTATGATGAACAACATTTAATTATCTCGGTGCTCCAACTCCAAATGCTAAGAACACGGAAGATAATTACGGGGGTGGAGATAAATGAATTCCAACAAGTGCTACAGAACAATACAGGTAGCGCATTCCGGCTCGCGGCCTCGTTACAGCCGTAGATAAACAAAAGCCCAAATCTAAGGCACAAGTAATTTTGGAACGTGCAACACTTTTTACATTCTCTGCTGGGCTTTTTTCTCTCTCTTTTAATGTGTGCATTTTTGGGAATGAGGTGTTGGGGCAGAGGGATGGGGGGTGCACACTAGCTTTCATTCTGTCGTCGTCCTCCGGTGTGTCCGTCTGCGTCACGTTAGTAGCTTCGAGCCCTTGGCGAGGGGTGGTCGTACGCTCCCGCGATGCCGCAGTACGGCCTCTTCCGATACACCCGTGTATTTCAGTGAAGTTTTATTTTTCAAAGACATTTTATGTTATTTGGTATATGCGTGCGTTCACAATTGGCTGGAAACCTTGATGATTGTTTTCAAAGATGTCTTCTTTTATCTCGATTTTCTTGTTAATTTCACTTTGAACAAGTTACTTATTGTTAAAAATTTTCGTTATTAAATCTTTTAAAATTAATCTCGTGAAGGTTCACTGGGTGGAAAGTATTTAATTTCTTCGATGTCTACTTTGTAAATAAAATTAGTTTATAGTATAATGTAAATAGCTGAAAGTTGTAAGTATACTGTGTAACTTAAGTCGTGTTTAGGTAATGTTTTGCGAGTACCTGTGTTTTTTATACAAGAAGGGTCGTCTTTGTGGGAACTGTTTTTATTTCGGTTGAACTCTTGAGTTCAAGTTCCTGCGATGTTGGGGCAGGTCAATGAGATTATTCATCTTGAGGCCATATGTTACTAATTGAAGGAATACAGTCAAGTAGTTGAGTGTATTTTTAAAGACCAATGAATATGCTAGTGACCGTGATATTTAACATCTTAATGAATATTTTTATATTATAATGAGTACATAGTCATAAGGGTACGGAATCATCTTGATACTTACTGACTTCCTGATTTTTCATACTTTTAATAAATTTTAAGAAATGCTTTTTAAGCCATACTTCTGATTTTTTAGCTAAAACTTTAAATAACCTAGCATGCATATTCCCACGATCTGACCTATACAATGCCAATAAATTGTTCAGAAGTTATGCTCAAGTAAGCTACATACGCATCAAACCTGATATTTTTATATTAGTAACCACAACTTATCTCAGTGGTTAGCAAGAGGATTTCATATCACGTTTCAAAGAGGTTTCTTGCTTGAGAGTACTTCATACTTGCTAAGTTCTTGAGGAGTTACAACTTATAGCGACCCATTGTTGTGCTGATATTTGGAAATAACTTGACAATTTAGGTTTCATGTTATTATCCTTTAAAGAACCTATCGGCAACCTTATACCACTTAAAACTCTAAGGCTCAGTTTCTATATCAAAATTTATAAATAAGCACAATAATTCTACTTTATTTATTTGTATATAGTGTCCATCTATCCAATTGTAGTCTTTTTAAACCTAAAGTTTGACGATTAGAGAATATATTGAAGAAAACGTGTTGCGCCGACCCCAAGTAATATGGGATAAGGGCAGGAAGAAGAAGAAGACGATTAGTGAATGCATTATTACATTAAATCCGCCTATATACTGGTACTGCACTTGATAAAATTTAAATTAAAAAAAAAATATTGTGTATAAATCGGTCAATCGGTGATTATAATTCAGGTTTCTTAAAGGCTCATAATAAACTAGTGCGCCTCATCATCAACGATTGCATCATTGCTTACCATCACGCGGGATCGCAGTCAAGCACTAGTTTATTATCATTAAAAAAAAACTGATAAACGTGCTTTAGCTGAGCTATGGTTCAATGAATTTTCCACAGCCAGTCGTATCCTTTGATTTGCATTCAATTAGTGATACGACGACAATTTATTTTCAGAAACCCAGAAAATATCTGAAAAATAAATAAAGCGTATTTTGATGTCAAAATTATTATTACACTAACTGTCCCCCGCGGTTTCATCTACGTCTTTGTTATTACTGTGCTCCTTTTGGTTTGTAGAGTGATATTATTTATATAATAATTATAAATTTCCTCGATAAATGGGCTAACAGAAAATTAAATGTAACTAAAATTCGTTTATTTTCAATAAAATCGTTTATTTGTACATTAGCAGCAGTAGTTCCTTGTGATTACCGTATCTAAACAAAAAACTTTTCAGCTTTATAATATTTATTACTATACAGACAGAAACTATTTCAGTTAAAAGACAAACTAAAACATAAGCAACTTTCATGTCAATTTGTGATATACTAAACAATATTCATAACAAATTACTAATTAGAATGTAGAGTACCAACTTGTCCAACTTTGTTAGCACAATGATTATTATTTACGGCGTGAAATGTATACTTGGCAGAATTGCGTGGGACCATTAACAGCTGGTGCCCAATTCTGTCGTCTATTTTATTTTAAGATCACCAGAAAATGTTTCCTTGTTAAAGAAAATAAATATTATGCGAGCTTTATTAATGACTGTACTTTTTTATGACAACTTATGCTAAATACTTTGTATTTGTGGTTGTTTGTAGAGTGCAATATTTTACAGTAATATTTAATATTATTGAAGTAAAATTGCATTAAATTAATCTATATAAATAAAAATACATGTCTAAATGTGTTACTCAGCTCAAAACTCGAAAATGACTAGACAAATTTCGATGAACTTTATTTTTATTATATTTTAAAAATCAATCTTTTCACGACAGTAGTTTTTGCCAGTCTAACGTACTAGTAAATGTGTCCATAATACGTTACTAGCTTCTGCCAGCGACTTCGTCCGAGTGAAAGTAGACAATAATATTCTTTTGTCACTCAATATGAAAGTCGCATTCTACCGGCAAAATATTTTTAAAATCAGTCCAATAAATTAAATTGTTCATCAATAGTTTTTTTTTAAATATTCAATCGAGTTTGTTTGTATCTATGATTGAATCAATGTTGATATCTGCAATAATGTCTAAACATAGAATATAGATTGAATTATTTCTATCGTCTCTCGTATTTTTACTATTTTTATACAAAAATCCTCCGATCCAACCTCACTACAAGTCCCTCATGTCGTTCTGCGTGAGCGTGCTCAAACACAAAATCTCAAATGCACAAACAATCAATTCGGGAACGACTATCTGTAGGCCATACAAACATTGACTCAGTTCGAAGCCAATCGTTTGACCATACTACGCCAACTGTAGGCCGTCTAATCCAATATCCCAACCTAGCCTAGGTAAAACTGAAAGTAGATATATTTTTGCATCAAAATATCAATGTTTTTTTACAACTAGTTAATAAAGAAATTCTGAAGACCTTTATCGAGATAAAAGCCCTTACGAGCTTAGAAACACATGTAGCCATTCAACCACGAATCAATTAATTTAATATGCCCGCTTTTTTGCTAGTAGCACCGTTATGCATGAATTTAGACACCCCTAGGTCGCCTGTTTGCGCCTACCATACTCGTGCGCCTTTAACCCTAAAGTATTTACTATTCATAACCCGAAAATAGAAGACGATCCATCATAGTTCCCTCGCCTTTCTTTGAAACCCCTATTGGCTAAGAAACGGTTCCGCGAGCTCTTCAAAACAGACCTGAAACTTTTATACTAGGGTTGTCGAGTTTAGTGGAGTTGTCGTCAGTTTTGTAAGGGTTTTTGTGTTCTGGGGTTATTGGGGTGACACCTTACCCACGGGGGTTGGGTCAAGGCACCTGTGACGGCCGCTGCGTTTCTTTTCAATATTTATGGCGCGGTTTGCTGGTGTACACATTTTTATTTGCGGGGTCACTCTTTGTGTGTTTTTGTTTTCAAGTAAGTGTAGTACAGCTCTCAATGGGGAACTCCGAAATTGAAAGAGATGTTGCACAAGTGATAGGGATCGAGCGGTGTCTCAACATGTTTGGAAATTTTGTTTTTATTTTCTGCACTGGAAATCTTGAAACCTTCCGCATCAGATAGCCTCATCGAAAAACCTGTAACATTATTGAAACAATGAAAAAAACACTGTATTTTAATTTATTGTATTTTCGGTAAATCTGTTTTAAAATTACGCCTTACCCACTAAACCGAACAAAATGACATTTAACTTAGACATAGCCTTGGACCTGAAAAAAAGTGTATCAACATATCATACGGGCGCAGCCGTGGGCAGAAGCAATTTTTAAATATATTTTCATTGTGAAGTTGAAAATATTATTTATTTCAAAACTTACTTTGATTTACCAATTTTTGGTCTGGATGCAGCAATACACATATATGTAATCGTCTATGACAGCAGAAACTTAAACCTAATCACAATAAATAATTCTAAGTCACATAATACGTAAATTCAAAAGTGCCTCAGGCTTATTTTACAGAGGAAAACGATAATAAACCTCATTAAACTCCTTGCCCTTAATAACAACACATAAACTATTAAAATTATATCACTTAATACGTCTAATCGCCCGAAACCATAATAGAAATTACTATAAACCTATCTGATAAATAGTCTATGTTAAACTTAATTAGCTGGCACAGTTTATTAATGTCCTACCATATCTTACTAGGCCTTGTGATTGTAATTTATTACTTCTATCATAGCTCGACTAGATCCCAGATACTTGTAACTGTACCTATGCTTCTGAGCCATGGGTTACTTGTTTACAAGCAACTTGTGATCAACATTGATTGCATAGCTGTGTTGTTTGAGATACAGAATTAATTACTTGTAGCAATTAGGGACAGTTAACTGGTGTTTAATTACTTAGTCTCCTTGTTAAGAGAGTGTGATGATGATTGGTGTATTGTCAGTAATGTCTATGCGTTGATCAAGGGTGGTCTGCACTATCTGGACATCCCACCCGTATCTACGTGTATAATGTGTTGGTTTATTGTACGTACAGCTAAGGAGCGGAATTCCCTGCCAGAGTCGGTTTTCTGATAGCTACAACCTAGGGGTCTATAAGTCAAAACTGAATAGGTTACTATTAGGCAAGCGTGCTCCATCGTCGACCTGCTTACTATCAAATGAGCCAGTAGTTAAACGCACAGTACAAGAAAGCGTGTTATTAGCTATTGTAGTCTTCCCTCCTGTTTACAATTGCGGCTAACATTCTTCTTAGTCGTGAACTCTTGACAGAGTGGTTGTGGTCGTGTCTCGATCGAGTCTTAGAATACCACTTATCTCGTGATGCGAAGCCAGGCTGATCTGTGTTGGGCGGCTTGGGACGTAACATTGACGCTCAAATGTGTCACAGATTTGATGACGTCGATCCACCGTGTTGGAGAGCGCCCACAGGATCTTACTATTTTTACTCTTTGATTTACTCTTGCACCACTAATTGTTCCGTCGAGTCCTTTTTACGGGTGATAATTTTGTCCGAAGAACTAAAGGATTTTTTTTTTTTGCACAGACGACGACAATCTCTCTTTGATATTGAGTTCTTTCACGATCGAAACATTGGGATTCTTTGCTTGTGTCTGCATTACCATATTTCCGGTGCGTCAATTAACGCATCCTCAACGTCCAGCACAGCTTATTGCTCATTTTACAGCTAACTTCAGAGAATTCCAATTGAAGAGAGAATCACATGTTAGAGAGACATTTCCTTGGAAAAATGGAATATTCCTGCCTACATGGCTACGAAATTCGTAGCACTCGCGTAGCACTTAAAAATATATGAATATTTTTCTTGTTTTCTTTTTCATTTTTTTAAAAGGGAATGTCGTAAATTTTGTCCCTTTGGGAAGGTACTATTAACAGGTAAAAATTAAATTACTTTAAAAGTATCATAAAGTGATTAGTAAGGCTTTACTGAAAGCTACGCTGGATAAACAAATGATCCGTTTTGAGTCAACAAAAGTTTATTTTGTGATTGACTTACGAGTTTTACCAGTGAACTTTAAAGTATTTCCGTCCATCACTGTTAGCGTTTGTATAAATAAACAAGCAGCTTGTTTTCATAAAGGAAGTGCGTGTAAACATCAACAAACATCTTTCCTAGATTTAATGTGCGTACTTATTTATTTAGGATACTGTTTGCTATGTGAAATACGTCGCCTTGACCTGGCTTTCAATACTAGGAAAAATTTCTATTGAGTTGTCAATATATGGGATTGGTATAGGTAAATAAATAAGGTTTTGATCCTCGGTAATATGAGACTTGAGAATTCTTTTTAGTTTTTAATGATCCTCCACAAGTTATAACTACAATAATGCCCCATCCTATCTTGGTTCTTATACTAATTATATACATAAAGTCTTCTTGTTTATTGTTCTTTCTATAAGTGAAAACCGCATGAAAACCTGATGCGTGATTTAGGAAGAGTTAGCGGATAAGCCCACAGATGAAGAAAGCGATTTTGTATTGACACTTGCTCAGCGGTCATTGTTGGTACAAAAGTTATGTTGTTAAAGTGTACTGAAAAAAGTTGTAACCAATAAAAATCTTTTATAACAATATGTGCAACCATTTCAAAGTGTGAATAATAATCAAATGAACTATTTTCATCGGGACTGTGTATTTTAATGAAAGTCGTATAAAATAAAATGGTTCCGTTTCATGCGCTATATTGAATCAGTGGAATATTTCAGTGTTGGACAATCATATAGCAAATAGGTTTGCAATGCTAATATGGCCCGGACAAAGTTTATATGCGCTGAATGACTTTGCAAAGGCTTTTCCGAACAGTTGACAGAGTTTGTATTTAAAAACGACTTTATTTTTTACTGTCCAGATTTTTTATTTTAAACTAGCTGCTGACATCGGTTTTGCCCGCGTGAACAGGATTATTATCCCAAAGAACATATTCCCGGGATAAAAAGTATCCTATGTCCTATTCCAAGACATTGTTTAACCTTATACCAAGTTTCATCTAAATCTGCTCAGCTGTTTGAGCATGAAGATGTTGCAGACACGCATGCAAAGAGGAAAGCTCATATTCTATCTACAAACCAGAAGTCGTACCACGTACCAGTAGAAGTCAGTTTTAAAGTTTTTATTAAAAAATATTAAAATTCGTGAACAAAAAGCCGATTCGACCTAAGACCACGTTCAAAAATAGCTATCGTGGAAAGAATATTATAGATAAAGAATAAATAGATAATATTGGCACTATTTTAATTATAATTACTATACAGTCGAATAATATCAAATAAATGATAACTTGCACTCATTTGATTAAAAACTTTGGAAATAATTATGTATTTGAGAGTTATCAGACGTTAATTGGGCATTATCCTTTCGCCTTTAGGTATCACCTCCTATTAGTGTGATGCAGTCTGCTCAAGACTTATTACTTGAGCACTTTTGCTAATTTATTCTCGTTCATTATCATATCAGCCAAAAGACGTCCACTGTTGGACATAGGCCTCCCCCAAGCGTCGCCACAACGACCGGTCACAATTTATTCTCGTTATTTTCTTAAAAAAAAAAAAACAAATCTTTATAAATATAATTCTCCTGTACGTATTTTGTTCGTTTATTTAAAAGGGTCACAAGATATTTAGAAAATAAAATTGTACCAGATAGGTGGCGCTGCCTGAACTAAAAAACTGAGAACCCGATTGGTTCTCAATTTTTTTTTTTTTACTAATAGCCATCTTTCTTGCAGAACAACGTCTGTCGTTGCGCTAGTATTATAATAAATTATATTTCGCTGTTAGGTACTGTCAAACAACATTTTCAGAGTCTGTTTCTGTATTCTTCTCACGTATAACCTAAAACTAGAGCGTAACAAACATACATTTAGCAATATAACATTAGTTTTAGTATATTATACGAAACCCGAAACACGTGTTATGTAAAGAAGCTATGTACAAAATTTCATAACTGTATCAGGAAAAATCACAAAGTTGTGCGCTGGCTCCTGATGCCTGCTATGACCTGCCGTAACCTGTGGTGTACTTAGTGTCGGTGGTGTCCAACTTGTGACATTTTTAAATATTTTTGGAATAAAGGTATTAAAAATATTGGAATCGTTTCAGTTACTGCTTACCATCAGGCGGGATCTCAGTCAAGTACTAGTTTATAACGGATAAAAAAAAAGTTACTGTTTCTTGACAAACTAAAAATATTCAGTACCCCTAGCCAAGTTGCTAATCTGCAATCGTTAACGCTAGCTGAAAGCTTCAAATGTACGGGAATGACGTTATCTCAACGTTCAGTCACGTGGTCAAAACAATAGAACAGGGGCGTGGCCAACTCGAGGCGTTCGACGTAAGAGAAACGGTTGTAACTTGGCTAGGGGGCTAGGTTTCGCATAAACTAAAAATAATGTTCTCTAACAATATAGCCAACATTCTACACCTACCATTGTGAAGAATACATACAATGTAAAGGTAACACAGAGGAGAATTCCTCTGAGTCACCTTCAAGGTTTCGAGTTCTGGCTTGCTTATCAAAATATTGAAAATCAATACCACCTGAGAAGCTTCAATAACCCCAAGTGTCATATAAAACGAAGACACGGAGTTATGCGTTTCCTTATATGACTTTGACAATGTAAGTTTGATGGTTGAGTTGGCGCAGTGGTTGAGCGATTGGCAGTTGCGTTGCGTGTTGCGGATTCGGTTCCCGCACAACTCAATTAATTGCATAACTTACAGATAGTTGTTCCGGGTCTGGGTATCTTGTGTAGGTGTTTTTACATGTTTGTGAACGCATCCAAGCGATATGGCAATTCATAGTGCGGTGTTTAAAAAAAAAAAAAAAACAAAATGTAACTTGGAACTCTACTAGTGCTCCAAGATCATTTACAGTTACAGTTTGAAAGTTACTTTTACAAATTTCGAGTCTTTGCATTTAAGACTAACACACTCAGATATAGCTCTTATTTCTACTTAAATACTTTGCAACCCACTTAAGTTTCAAGTACACGCCTGGCGTAAACTAATTATATTTAAGAGAGAACTACATAGACTCTGTACTATTAGAATTTAGGACTACAAAATACATAAGGCAGCATCTTTTTTTGTAGGTAATCATCAAATAATCTCCCCCATTTTAGGTAGAGTGAAAGGGAGTATCAGACTTTTACAGACTAACGCCACGAACTCCTCAAAGAGATGTCAGCATATCATAAGAGTCCAGCAGGGCCAATGCCCCGCAAGGATTTTCTGAAAAAAAAAAACACCGTGGTCCTAAAATGCAAAGGGCAACTGAAGGCCACGAGTGAAGCTTTAGTCAATAAAAATCAAACACGCCCTCCCGTTCCACCCTCGAGTGAAAGAAAAAGAAAGAAAACAAGTTTATTCCGCCTAAATACACGCACAAAACAACGCAATATAAAAAAAAAAAAAAAATATAACAGCCAGTATCCCTATCAGGCCATGTGTGTAACGGGCATAACACTATTGCCCTTGTAACCCGTAGAAATCATTGGATGATTCCTTACCTTAGAAAAAGCCCTGCCCGGGCAATAAACAGTTACCTACCGTGTAAATGAGTATTTTTTTTTTATGCACGAAAGAGTAAAGAGAAAAGGAAAAAAAAGGATTTTACCAGCCAACATACTAAATAAATAATAATACTACTACTACTATTTTACTTAATAAATAATGACTTTACATAATTAAATTACTTAAAACAATAATCCTCAAAAAAATATCTAATTATGACGTGAGAGAAGTTGTTTCTAGACTACTTAGAAAGCTGTAATACCGTAAACTATTTATTAAAAGGAAAACGAGCGTGAAAGCCTTAACTTTTTAATTACAGGACATAAAAGTTAATGTACACTATTGAAGATGGGATCCTCGACTTAACGAACGTAGTTCAAGACGGTACTTCTATCCTGTTACCTTTTACTTTAGTGCTAATTGTTTTCTTTATACCTATTGGATAGATTTGTATTTGATCGCTATCTTACTCAGTTTTAATCGTTGACGCTGTTAGAACTGGACTTTCTCCTTTATTATTTTTGATGTATTTTCTATGTAATATTTCTTAAAAAATCTCACAAAAGAAGATCATTCAAAAATATTTAAAAAATTGTCAACCGGTGTCGGGACCAGGTCCAAGCTATTGGTGGTTACGGCTCTAGAGACTCCCTTACAATACGAGTCATAAGGACTTCTGACGCAACCGTGCAACGACAGTATCGACAGATGGTCGTTGAGGCTTTTGATCATAAGTCGTTGGCGGTACCGGTGAAATAAATGTTTCGAGTTTAAAGTAATCTCCTTTTAATTTTTTTATAAGAAAGTCCTATTTTCCTACTTTAATTAGGTTTAAAGTTTAGCAAAAGACAAACCAAAAACAAAAGAGTTATTAAGCAATACTTCCTCATTCATTTACTTTCGAGATACTTTATTATCTCCAAGTTAATTTTCAGTTTAAGAGCAAAAATATTATTATGAAATAATGGTTGAAGGCATCCCATTGCCCCAAGGCTAGAGTAAGTTTCTGTATATTAGTTAAATAAGTAAAGCTTTGATAAGTAGGTAGTCTATATTATTTAAAAGGAGAAGCTTACTGACTGATATCAATATCAACGCACAAGGCTTCCTTTTGCGATGTAGGCGACCACCAAGAGACAGTTTTTCCCTAATCACCCTCTAAGGACTTTTTTTCAGTGGGTAAAAATCATTCAAATAACACCCCCGCCCTTCGGCGTAGCGGAAGATAGTGTCAGACTCTTACTGACTAAAAAATCCACCCTGTTCATTCTTGCCTTTCATAACGGGGCCGAGCCTCCCTTTCGGAACTAGACTCTGGCCCCAGTAGACTTCGACCCAGCTGGGCCCCTGCTGTTGCTGACAACTCCTTGAGGCGCGCGGGAACACTGCGTGCCGGCACCCGGCTAGCCATTGACGGTCAAACCTATTGTCCAATCTGTATGACGCTACCGCTTGGATCAAACAGATTTGACCGTGTGTGGAAATGGATCGGACAATAGGGTTGACCGTGTATGGCTGGCATAAGGTGATAAAATTAGCCAAAACCTTTATTACATAATGTATAATCGTAATTAATTTAAGAATATTAAGTTTAGTTAAGTATAACATCGCCTTGGACGCGTGTGTAAAAGTTTTATAATTTATTAAATTAATAAATAAAATCAAAAGTTTGTATGGAAAATCTACTTTCTAGTTAAATATATAATTTAATAACTAATATCATTCTGTCATCCAGACTTGAATCATTCATTTACTTTTCAAGTTTTCAGTTGAAATTACAAGTCCGGCCAGGTATTTCTGGGCGGTATTGATTACCATTTCAAAATAGCCGTTGTCACTTTTAGTACTGAAGTTGGCTACTCAAATAGAGTGGGTCGTTTTACGTGGTAAAATGATAGTTTCGGTTGTGAGCGTTCACTTTTATTTTGTTTGGGATTTTATCGTCACATTTATAAAGTTCAAGTTTACAATGTTACCGGAGTAAGTGTTGGAGACAACGATATCATTTTGCAACAAATATTACCTATCTATTTTTTTCTAGACCTCAAATCGTCCAATCGTTCTACCGCTCTTGGGTGGAACAGAAGGGCGTCTCAGACTTTTACTAACTAAACCCACTCCTATGTTTCTTCTTTGCCTTGCTTTCCAGGGCCCCGAGTTTTCCTTTCAGAAGCGAACCCAAGGCCCCAGTAGGCTTCGACCCTGCTGGGCTCCTACGGTTTTGCCGATCTCCTTGTCGACGACTTGGGCTCGGTCCGGACGGTCACCGGATGGCCAAATATTACCCACTTACAGTTGCCATCACGGATCTTGATCGCTCGGCGTCAGAGTGGGGATCGCTTTGCGCATTCCATACACTGGCGAGCTAATCGTCTTCGTTGTTAGATACATGCAGCAACGCAGGGAACAAATTAGGAGTAACGTCTATGACGCGATGGCTCGGCGAGCCAATCACTGACACTCCCCGCCCCCGCGTCTCACTTCGCACCACTAAAGAGACCGAATATTTGACTTCTGCGCAACCGCTCAAATCCGTGATGGCAACTGTACTACAACAACCCATTACGTCCCACTGGTGGGTTCTTGTCATAATCACGTACAGGACATAATCACGTTGGTTAGACGGGTTGGTACAGGGTTTTATTCCAAGTTTTCCTTCTCTTTCGCTGGTCGTATAGTGGATGTTTCCCTATTCGCCTCTTACGAAATCCTGAGATGAAAAGGAGAAGTGACATATTGTATTCTTACTCCGTCACCACACCTACTTACATAGAGTTAAATTTTGCTGATCAGTAGTTTTGATACTTTCTATGTTGTAGTCAATAAATTATTTTCCAAAGCGAATGTAATAAAATAGAGAATTAAGAACATTGTAATAAATTTTCTCATCCAGAAACATTCACAAAAGTTAGTCAGTTACATTAACCACAACGTAGGCTAAATGACTTTAGTTTTGGGTTTGTGAGACCGAAGATCAATAAAATTTTATTAGATCGCATAAGGTTTGCGTGACAGCCCTAAGCTTACAGGGTAGAAATGACTTATGTTCCCGTATTTAGGGTTATGTTAATTATAATTTAGGTGTCTTCAAAGCTAGAGTGAATAGGCTCTTAATAAACTAGTGCACCTCACCATCAACGATTGCATCACTGCTTACCATCAGGTGGGATACCGCAGTCAAGCACTGGTTTATATCACTTACAAAAAAAATAATGTAATAAGCTCGCCGTCCGGCAACCGTCCGGACCGAGCCTAAGACGTCGACGGCATGAATTGTTCCACACGCACCTCGAGAAGCTGTCAACAAACCGTAGAGGCCCAGCAGGGTCAAAACCTACTTTGGCTAAGGAATAGTTTCTAAAAGGAAGATTTGGCCCTGGTGAGTTTTTAGTCAGTAAAAGTCTGACACAATCTCCCGCTCCGCCCAAGAGCGGGGGATTTCATTGGATGATTTTCCAATCTAAAAAAGGGTTATGTAATAGATGTTGTCTGTGGTGCCTCCGATCGGCTCTATTTTGTAATTGACGTTTTTCGAATAATGGAAAAAGAAAACATTGTTACATTTTATTTGCTCAGCTTCGAGCAAAATAATGTTATAAAAATAGACGTAACTACATATTTGTTTTGGTTATAAATGTTATCATTTGAATACAGTCTACTTTATAATATCTAATAATAATATTCCACAACTTTCAAACAACGCTATCTAGGTACTCCCAAACTAAGCAGAGCTTATGGTATGAGTACTAGATAGCTGATTTCTACATTTCAAAATACAACCATATTAAAGATAAATAACAAATGTTATTTGAAATGACACAGACCAAATGATCATGCTCATCACACAAACAATTGTCCTGAGTGGGAATCGAACCCACGACCTCCGGCATAGCAGTCAGGGCCACTGACCACTAGACCAACAGGCTAGTCTAGTTAATAAAATATTGCTTGGCAGGAAAACCCCAAATTGTTTTCGGGTATTTAGATATTTTATGTCACTTACAATGAATTTGCGTTACCGCAAAAACTAATATGTTTGTAGTCTGACGTGATTTATGAGAACCCACACAAAGTGTCATCCCTTTTTTTTTGAAACCTCTTTGTAATGGCGACAAACTGTCCTTCTAAGAATTATATTATGTGCTAAATAGCCGGTTAATTGTGCCATAAACTCGTACTTACCTTTTGATTATATAAGAGCTTTTACTCAGTTTAAAGGGACGATCTCATTTTGACGACGTCTAGCCTGAAATGTATTTAAAATTTGAGTAAAGCGTGTTGAGACTTGAGAGCCTGGCGTTAAATATTAAATATGTAATTTTTTCATATTACTTTCAGGCTAGTTTTTGTACGGGAAAGGCGCTGAAAGTGTTGAACTTTAGCTTGCTTAATTTTGGTTAAGTTTGATGGATATGTATAAAATATTAAATCGTCCCAAAAGATGTTAAAAAAAAACATTGGCGCAAATTTTATATTTATATTAACGCAAGATTATATTTATATTATTTTATATTTCGATACCTCCATCGCATAAGTCCTAATATATTTTTTGAATAAACTTTCAAATTTAAAAAAAAATATATGAATAATGTCATCTTTTTAGCCTATACTGTCCCACTGCTGACCTCCTCCAACTTCTTCTAGGTATTCTTTTTTTTAAGCTTATTAAAATGTAAAATAAATATTATTATTTCTTACTATACGAGTATTGTCTAGATCTAGCTTCTGGTACTGTGATCTTAACTGATTATAGAATAGATGATGCAAATACATCGATTAAAAGTATTTTCACAAATTACTTACATAATTAACGGTTACAAAAACACTTCCCCTTTTTTTTATGGTGGGAAAAAATTATGCATTGACAACCCCCGCCCTTGGGCGGAGCGGGAGATAGTGTCAGACTCTTACTGACTAAAAGACCCACTCCGTTCCTTCTAGCCTTCGGGCGCCCTTTCGGATAAACCTGGCCCAAGTAGGCTTCGACCCGGCTGGGTCCCTGCTGTTGCTGACGTAACTCCTTGAGGCGCGTGGGAACAGTGCGCGCCTTCGACGACTTGGGCTTGGTCCGGACAGTTACCGGACGGCCGGACAGCGAGCTACCCATTGCTCACTGTCCGCAAGCCCGCGTGTACGGTGGCCGGAAATCGGGATCAGAATCCCGGCGACGGCGGCGGCGATAACGCCGTTGCCTGATGCGTTCGGCCTCCTCCTTTGCGAGCATTGAAAACACACATTTTGACTTACGACCTTATGCGTGGGAGGTATCGATTTGGAATAAAACACAGAACACAGGAATCATATAATAAAACTTGTACACACCAACATCGATGTTCAATTTATTGAATGAAAACCACAAAATTTTATCCTCATTTTTGACATTCCAACGCATCAAAATAACGTCAATTTATAATTAAAACACGATAAATAACATCAGTATATTTAATCACCGTAAATAAAATGACAGAATTAATTTTGAAGGATGAAATTGGTTAATTGATTAACGTGTTAACTGAACTGGCTATGGACGTATTCGCACTCTCGATATTAAAACGCGGCCGTTACTGATTGCGAGATTTGGTCAGCCTGGGTGGATAAATGATGCCAACACACGGTACCTACATCGCTATGGGGTTTGTTTATGATAGCATGTAACTACAATCTATACATTAAATAAATCTGTTGAAGTTTTTAGTTGTGCAGGCATCACGTAAATATACGAAATCGATGTAAATAACTTTTATACATATAAATAATATAGGTATTACTTAGGCTTTGTTTCATCGCAATCGTTTGACTATATCGAAAGATATATACGAAACGGTAACGGTGCGAAGTTCGCCGGGTCAGCTATTATAAATACACTAGCGACCCGCCCCGGCTTCGCACGGGTGCAATGCTCTTGCCGCACCGGGCGGCCGGCCGGTACCGCCGCAAACGCTATGTCCCGCAATTTTTAAATCTGTAATATCTTCGAAAATATTCACTTAAATCATATGGTGTAAAGGGCCATATAGATCTATATTAAATGAACAATGTATTCAAGGTATTTAATTGGTTAAGGATTAATGCTGTATTGGTTAAAATCGCTTCGAAAATTAGCCATTATTTGTCGTAAAAAGTAAATGACAAAAAAAAGTTATTGTGGGTTATCCATAAGAGATAGACATATACCATCACGGACTTTTCTGTAGACCTTTTCAATGTGTACAATACTTAGTACATTATTTTGATAAAACTCGTAGGGTTCAGCCTGCGTTTGCAATGTAAGCGGAAAAAATGTAATTATTTACGACATCACATTAGAAACTTCAAAAATAACAGTACTTCTCCACTATTTAATGGATGTTATTATACATATAAACCTTCCTCTTGAATCACTCTATCTATTAAAAAAAACCGCACCAAAATCCGTTGCGTAGTTTCAAAGATTTAAGCATACAAAGGGACATAGGGACAGAGAAAGCGACTTTGTTTTATACTATGTAGTGATAACTTAATATATACCTACAAACTTATGATTACAAGATAATAATAACACAATAATAGTAAATAGATATTAACATTACTAACATATCGACCCGTGACTATGTCATTTGGCCACAATTTCAGGATTTTTTTTGCGCGATATCATAATTCTTTTTTCTAAAATAAAACCTCAGTCATCTGCCAGTGTAAATCCGATTTAAATCTGCTGAGTCGTTTTGGTGATTAGACGGAATAAACAGACAGACTGACAGACAAACAGAAAAATAAAAATTAAAAAAATTGTCTTTTTGGTGTAGGTAGATATCGAATAGAGTTTCGTATTATGCATTCAATTTTTTTTAAGCAGATTCTTTTTTATATGTATAGATGTACTTGTAAAATAATGACTTACTCCATTTACCTAGTACTTTAACCCCCAAACGACTTAAAATATAATATTATAACTCCCAATATTACTAACTGCAAAATTATTATGTTGTTCATGACTGATCTCATGGGGCTTTCTGATGTTGTTGGAAGCTTTAGATAATGACATTTAAGTGCCTCTGGTTTATTAATTACTACTACATAAAGCTTGCCTTTACTGAGCTATTTGTAATTAAAGCAAATAGACTTTTTTATGATAGTAGTTAAAGACCTACGAACAGATGAACTGTTCCTAGGTTTCCCAGATTTTAGTCCTGAAGACTGATTTTCTTTCCTTTACCAATCATAATTATATGGACTTTTCTTCTTTTTTATTAACAATTTGTTTAGTTTATTAAATCTTTATATACTAATAAAAATAGTGCACAAAGGTGGTTAATGCTTGAGGCATTTTGTACCTTAGGGCTTAGTGTGGAGCAGAAAATATAACAGCAGATGTAACTCAATCGCAATAGCTTGTCCCCTGGTAAAATAATGTAAATATAGTAGTTATGCTTGATATTTTTATGTTACTCAATACTTTTTATTTTAGTTTATTATTTAAATACTTATTTATATTCAAGAGCTTCAAATTTAATAATATTTTTTTTTTTCGAGACTGACCAGTCACTCTGTGAAATACCTAAAAATAAAGAAGTAAAAAGGAAAGATATACACCATAGATTTTTAGGTAGGTACTGATCGACTATCGATAAAAAAAGAATGTCCCATCTACTATCACTTTCACCTCCCCTATAAACGAATCTTCGGCTATCACAACCCAACAAATTCTTATCTACAAAATAAATTCCAAGGTAGATATAACCCAAAAGGAAATTGACAGATATGGATCTTTACCCAACATTTCGGTAAACATTTCACTATATTTGCTACAATTTATTTACCCTAGACAGCACCCGTCAGTTTACCCATAAACATCAAGTTAGCATTATGCTGACATTTGCGATGTTTCCCGTAGAGATACAGGGCCTCCTTTTACGTCCTATATATGAGGTTGCTCCATAGGGAAACATGCAAACAAGCAATCCATTGGATTTACATAAAAGGTTCAATGAATTTGCTATAAGCTCATATTTGCGGTGACACGTAGGAGCGTTTTTTGCTTGCCTTTATCTTTGCAATTTTTTTGAATTTTAATCAATTTTCGTCATACACCTTTATGCAATTTACAGTCCAATTATGATGCAATAAATGCGTAATTGCCTATTTTTTTTATAGAATGTTGTTCCATAGTACGAAAAACTTCTTTGCCGTGGATACATTCACAAACATGTAAATTCACATGCAGAATACAAGACTCAGAACCTCAATCATGGAACAAATATTTGTATGGTCTACAGACCCGGATTTGTAAACCAAACAAACACTTTTTTCTATGTGGGAATCGAACCCGTAACACGCAGCGCAGCAACCAATCGCTCAATCACTGTGCTAATTATATTATGTATTGTATTGAATTGAACTGAATTTTATATGATATTCGCGCGTAATGACAATATTTGCTATATAAATCTATACATATAAATAAAATTGGAGTGTCTTTTTGTAATATTGAAATAACTGCTTTTAACTACATGCATATATATACGGTACATACACCAAAATAACATTTTTTACAAGTTTTGTCTATCTGTTTGTCCGGGCTAATCTCTGAAATGGCTGGATCAATTTTGACGGGACTTTTTTTAGCAGGTAGCTGATGGAATAAGGAGTAACATGGCTACTTTTATTTTAGAAAAAATAAATTCAAAATCTGTAGTCCACGCAAACGAAGTCGCGGGCACAGCTAGTATTGTCTAAAATACAAATAAAGCATTTTTTATTATTATTTACCCGTGTCATCGCAGTTGAAGTGCTAATGTTCCTCACAAATGCATCGTTGAACAATGATCATTCATTGAAAGACATCTCTTTAATTCAATCACAGATACTTTTATCCCCCTGTCTATCCAAAAATACAGTTAAGAAGATCATCACTGCTAGGTATACATTCGTAATTATTTTCCACAAAATTAACAGTTTTATGAACAATAAAGTTCATTTCCATCATAATAAAATTAACGCTGCCTAATTAACTGGTAATCGAGATACCTTCTTATTCCTTTTTATAGGTATTTACCTGTAAACTGCTTAGTAGCTATTAGGGGCCTAACACAATTTGTAATGAAAATGTTAAACAAAATCGATTGAATCTTATGTTCTATTGTTATTAATGTATATCTTGATGGCTCATTATGGAACTACCATAAATTGGGATTAATTACATCACCTCGAGCAGTGGTGGCCTGGTGGTAATGGTCCCAACTTACGAGTTCAAACCCTGCCGGGCGCATTACTTTGTGTGATTTATTTCATCACCACTGCTATTAAATTGGTGAAGGAAAACATCGTAAGGAAACCCGGCATATCCTAAAACTAAAAATTCGAAGACATGTGACGTCCACCAACCCGCACTGGGCCCGTTTGGTGGATTATTGCCCATACCCTCTCCTAGAGAGGAGGCCTTAGTGGGAACATTTAAAGGTTGATTATGCTTATGCTTATACGTCACTATAAGATGTAACTATAACATTGTACGAAAAATTTCTTACTAACGAAGCCGCTAGACTGACGTCATATTTATTTTTAAGGCTTATAGTCCCTTGAACTCTCTGACCGAAATTAAATGATCACTACTCTCGTCTAGGCGACAGTACGATTATCTGTGCATTTGTTAGCGGCCTGCTGCGCCCAGACAGAGCCAGACAGAGCCCCGCTGACTTTTAAATCCATTTTCTTTGCGAAATATTGATTGATTTACATATGCTATGTTCACTTTGAAGAATATTTAACTGCCAATTTTTATATGTAAAAATGTTTCTAAAGATTCAAGCCGTTTCGAAGGAGTAGTGAAAAGTTGCAAATGTGAATTGTTATAAGTACTGTACAAATCTGCTTTCTGGCAAATACAGTTAGAGGAATCATGTAAAGAGAAAACCACTTTTGCCGTACCGGGTAGAGGATTATTCCAATTCAAAGTAATGCCATTTGGACTCGTAAATGCATCCCAAACACAGCAACGGCTGATGGACATATTATTTCAGGCTCATGGTGATAAAGTTTGGGCATATTTAGATGACATTATAATTTGTACATCCTCATTTAATGAACACCTAGAAGTATTAAGGAACGTTATGGCCATTTTAAAGGAAGCAAATCTAACTATAAATGTAGATAAATGTAAATTTGCAAGGTCTAGCTTAAAATTCTTAGGATACATCGTGGACAGAGAAGGTTTGAGAACGGATCCGGAAAAAGTTACAGCAATATTAAATTTCCCAAGACCTAATAACTTCACGGAACTCAAAAGATTCATAGGATTAGCTAGTTGGTACCGGCGTTTTGTGCAAAACTTCTCAATCATAGCTGCTCCGTTGCACGACCTTACTAAAGGTAAAAAGAAAACAAAATTTATATGGTCACAGGCAGCGGAAGAGTCCTTTTTGAAACTTAAAACCTTACTTACGACCGCACCAGTGGTTTCATGTCCAGATTACAATAAGCCTTTCACCATTCAGTGCGATGCCTCTAATGAGGGAATAGGAGCAGTCTTGTGTCAAAAAGCAGAAGATTCTGATCAACCAGTAGCTTATCTAAGTCGAAAACTGAATGATTGTGAGAAACGTTATTCAGCATCTGAAAAGGAACTACTGAGTGTGGTTTATGCAATAGAAAAATTTCGTCCATATATTGATGGTGTGCACTTTACAGTTATAACGGACCACAGGGCATTACTGTGGCTGCACAAAATGAAAGACCCTCATGGTAGGTTGGCAAGATGGGCAATGAAACTTCAACAATTTTCATTTGATATCATTCATAGACCAGGCAAACTAAATATTGTGCCGGACGCACTTTCTAGGGCAATAGACATCAATATTTTAGAGTCAAACTTTATAAAGATACTTGACAAGCACAAAAATAATTGGTATAAGAATAAAGTGAATCAAGTAGTCAATAATACTAACAGTAGGATTTGGGCAGTACATAATGGATTACTTTATAGAAAAGTCATATTAAAACAGTATCCAGATGACAATTGCAACTGGAAATTATTCATTCCTGAACCACTTAGGTCTGAAGTGCTAAAAAAATGTCATGACGAGATCTGTGCAGGTCATTTAGGAATTAAAAAAACCCATTATAGAATTAAAAAGGATTTCTTCTGGTTTAACATGTTTAGAGACGTAAAACATTATGTGGAGAATTGTGAGACTTGCGCAAAATATAAAGTATCACAACAACACCCATTTGGGATTATGGGCCAACATAGAGATGTATCCCAGCCATGGGAAGTAATTTCGTTGGATTTAATGGGTCCATTTCCACGTAGCAAAATTGGTAATACCATGCTTTTAGTTATTTCATGTTGGTTTAGTAAGTTTGTTTTACTTTTCCCATTGAGGACGGGAAAAGCAGATAAAATTGGGGAAATATTAGAACGTCAAATATTATTGTTTGGAGCACCTAAGGCAATCATTTGCGATAATGGTAAGCAATTTGAATCACAAGCTTTTAAAGAGGTAGCAGCCAAGTACCAATGTAAATTATGGTATACACCATTATATCACCCACAAAGTAACCCTACGGAACGGGTGAATAGAGTAGTAGGGACATTGATAGCTGCTAACTCGAGTGTCACTAAACATAACGAGTGGGACGTGCACTTACAAGCAATTGCTCATTCAATAAACACAGCGGTACATGAAACAACAGGATACACGCCCTCATACTTATTTCTTGGTAGGGAGGTCTCAATCTCACCTCTCGATGTGTCTGCCTTAGTTACTAATACGCCAGACCTAAACCAGACACTAAACAGCAATTTTGAGAAATTTGATTTAGATAATAAGAAAAGACAAAAAATATTCAAAGAGGTTCAATTGAAACTTAAAAAAGCACATATTAATAGCAGCAAATACTATAATAAGAATTACAGACCAACAACATTCGCTGTTGGTGATATTGTTTGGAAAAAAACTAAATATTTATCTAAAGCAAGCAATAAATTCATGGCCAAGTTAGCGCCAAAATTTGAAAAAGTTAAAATTGTAGAGAAACTTTCTAGTAATGTGTATCGCTTACAAAATATGCAAGGTAAAAACATAGGCATTTGGCATGCGAACGATCTAAAACGTTAAAAAAAAAATATATATATATATACAAAGGTTAATTTTTTTTTCTTGTTGGCGGGGGATATTTGTAATGACGTCATGCCCGATGGCATGACGCTAAGGTGTATTTCGAATAATTATCTAACAGCTTACGTAGCCGAGAAGTGTAAGCAAGGACTGCGACGTTGGATGTCGCGCGTTCAAACCCGGCCATAACAAGTTTTGTCTTTTTGGAAGATCTATTGATTCAAAACGTAAATCTATTGATTCAAAATTTTATTTCTAACATGGTATAAAGAACGTTGACCGTGAATTCGAGACACACAGCAGCGCAGATCCTTGTCAGAGACATACGAGTGTCACTTGGAAGCCAATTGTTGAAATCTACCGCCATTATAAAAAAAGTAAAGAAATAATAAAAATTGATCATTATATTTTGTAAAGGATCACTATTTAATTGTATATTTTCTGTGTGTGAATTACGTCAATAAGAAAGGGGTGAGTCCTTAAGATTGTTGTTATATATATAGTAAGTTTGGTAAATCTGGACCGTTGAGCGATGTTCAAATCGGTGTCAATTATTGTTCCAGCCTATGGTCATGCCCTTTCTTTGTTGGTGAGTTACAAGAAGTTCGAGCATTTGCAAGCCAATGCCTATGCATACCTTCCTTGATGTTCAGAACCCTATTTGTGTAACCCATACCCACCAGCCGGTGCTTCTGTGGATTGGAAGGGTTCCAGTCATTTGCCATCCCGAGACAAAACCCTACCTGGCGCCCTCATTAGTTTGTAAGGTAAATTTAGTATAGTAATTAGGTTAAGCATATCGGTTGCAAGCAACCGCGTACTCCCCTAGGTGGGCAATAAAGATTGGCTCGATTAAACTGTGTTTCACTGACAAACCACCACCACGTTAATAGCTCGTAACAGTACCTAATATTTTTTTTAAACAAAAGTATCAATCGCACGAAAAAATAAAATGTTGATAATGTTGTTCATGAATCTGTAATAAACATATTTTTTCAAACCTATTAACTTGGCCGTTACCGAGGAATATGCTCCAGAAAGTCACTGTTTTAAGGAACTTTTCGGGCGCTTGGGCCTTAAGGGTTCTTAATATTTCATAAGTTGTATCGAGCTTCAAAAGGTTCAACGAAACATTTAAGCACGCCACGTTTTTTAAACGCGCATCAACGGCGCTTTTATCAAGTGGTGTGCACAAACCCTTAGATAAACCTTGATTCTGCAAATTACCTACTCAAATAATGGTACTATTTACAAGCTTGAGTTCTCCTCTCACTGTTCTCATTACTTTTTTTTGTTAAGGTTTTTGAGGACAATGTCACATCGCACTAATAATATAAAGTGAAAGTTTATATTTTTATGTGTGTATGTTTGTTGCTCCTTCATGCTCAAATGGCTAAACGGATTTTAGGTGTAATTTAACACACCAGGAAACCATGTCCCAGAGTAGCTCAGAGCTTTTATCCGAATAGGATGTTTCCTTGTAGTGTGGAAAATGAAATATCAGATTATGTCAACTTCAACTCTTCATTAATTGCATTCTGCTCTTAGTACACGTTCTGCTAGCAACGTAAATACGCATGTGCTTGTTAAATCGGGAGTACTCCTTCAAAAAACATACCTGATGCCCGATCACAAGCACCTATCATAAGATGAAAGGCCTTATACCACTTCTAAAGAACTTCTACAAGATCTTTCTCCTGTCTAATAGCCCCTCAACTCGTTTTCACCCGTCCTTGAGACAAGATAATAAATCTTCTGAAGAATAGAGGAAAGGGAACAAAAATGCGTCATGTAAACACCCAGATACTTCGGGGGTTTCGTAAGCCAAGCAAAAGGGGGTATTAACTTAATGATCCGACCACATCCAACAGGTAGGATGATCTCCGTACACCACGGGCCAAATGTTTGGGAACTTTCCTTTACATGGTCCTAAAATTGGTCTGTTGAGAATGTAATGAAGTCGCTTCAACGCATTCAAATAAGACATACTACTACAGAGTTTACAGACAATTGTTTATTACCGATTGTAATAAAATACGATTGGATCAAATAAGGAATAAAATTGGATTGTGTTTTGCCGTCGCTTCTTTCTCGAAGTAAATCTAAATACATAATGTTACTAATATCCTCCACGAATTAGGACCGAAAATAACTTAAGCGTCTATGCTCGCAAAATTGCCAGCAGATGCCGCGTAAACTTACTATATCCACATTAAAACTTCGCTAAAACGACTTTGCGATCGGTTCGACTAATTCGTGCGACTTTAAGTTGCAAATATGCGGGACGCCTGTTATTTAGGTCAGGATAAGATTCGAATTTTCATTGTCGTTGATCGTATCAGTGACTAAAAGTTGTACCTATGTTTGTATCAGAACTGTTACGGATGTTAAATTCTGATTTCGAAAGGTCGGGTCTTCTAATTGATTTTGCACTTTCGATTTCGATTTCGGTACCGATAAATTTTAATCGGAACTTGTAGTGTGGGGAATCTCATGTCTTCTGTCGAACACTCTTTCACTTATTTGTTTTGTTTTGTATTTGGTATGTAGTTATACCTAAGCTCTTTATATTACTTGTCCGAGTTTTTTATTACTTTTAGTAGTTTCTTTGACGCTTCTGCCTCTGGCTCCGATCTTAGTTCCGATCCCGGTTCCGATATATTCACTTTCGATACTTCCCTAGTAAATGTAGCTGTATTTGCTCACATTTATATGATCGTTCAGATGAATGAATACTCCTACTCTCTTTAAGTCGTAAACGGAGGGTGGCGTACAAACATTTACTCTACTTTTGTAAAGTGATTTATTCTGAATTGCAAAAACGTATTGTTAAGCTTCGTGTTTCATTCATGCTTTGAAGATTTACATTTTGGAGTCTGTTTGCGTATGAGCATCTTGCGTAAACTCGTAACTTTGTAAGTCAACATTTTCATAAAATTCCGTGACGCATGAAATAACTTGATTATGTCTTCGAAAGTCTAGCCTGAAAGTTGGTTCATAAAACAAAAACTTGAAAGCTTAAATAACATAATTGTTAAATTAAGCTTCACACCGTTGAAGGGTTTCTGGCAGAATATCAAATTGAAGTTCTTAGTTTACCATTAAAACTTATTTTGTTAGTTGTTATTATAATAAATAAGTTCTACTAAGTCCCGAAGGAACCTACTCCTGGTATAAAAAGTAATATGCTATTCTTGTACATGCTCTACCTGTGTGCCAAATTTTATCTGAATATGGTCAGCAGTTCGAATGTGAAGAAGTAAGTAACATACATATACATGCTCACAAACTTTTGCCTTTATAATATTAGTGAGATTCCATCAAACAAGTCTCGAGCCCAAAATGTTATGTAAACGAACTTGACAAGTAGATAATTTGAGGGAACCAATGAATAATAGCCGTTTTTCCTTGAGGGTAACAAATGAAAGATACTGACAGCGCCATTTTATCAGTATCGATGTTACGAAAGTGGTGCGAAGATACGTGCTTGTAGGAGTCACGGGGAGCTCTATAAAAGTTAGCCTTTGTTGCAATGATCGTAGAAATTCTTAATTTGAAATTAAAGCTGGGTTTTGTAGTTCTATTTTGTTTTGGGGCTTTCTCCAGTTTTAATCGTGCGTGGGAATTGAAAAGGATTTTTTTTTTTAATTAATGCTGGCTGTTCAAGATTATACAATTAGTTATACGTTTGCGATAAGTTTTCCGTAGCTATGGGTCATGCAAATATTTTTTTCCGTGCTGGAATTAAAACAACCACTGCGCTAATCGTGCCGTCTGAAGAGATAGAAGTTGTACTATATGTGGCTGTACAAAAATTATGTTTTCAAGAAAAAATATTTTAGTTCGATAACTTTGCCAGGCCTTATTAAATCAACTGCCACTACCGCTTCTTTCGAACACACTCCATTTCCCACCATCTCCCTTCTTTCAAAAGCACTTCATTTTCCATCGTGAAGTTCAATTGGAAAACTGTTTCAACTAGTTTTGAAACTTTTCAAGTTAAATACTGGCTTGATATAATTTTGCAGCAACCTTTAAGTCTTCTAAGCGTCAATGGAGCGGAACATTGGCGTTAAGCTCGCTGAGCTAATTCCTCTCAAAGATGATATGAGTTGAAACTTCAACTAAGGAGTAGTTTACATTGTTGCCTCTCTATAAACTTCTGTTATCTTAGTATTTCGGTTTTAGTAGTCTACAGGCTACGTAAGTTATTCATGTAATTGATCATTAAATTAATTATTATTTGTATTTCTGTATCATTTACTTTAGCTGGCTTTCAAATAATTTACCAGGCGAGTATTCTCCTTTACGTTGTTAAAACACGTTTCGTTTCGTCGTTTATACCGCATACATTGAAGGACTGGAACAATTTGCCTGCAGCGAACTTCCTATCCGATTAGGTGTCTTCAAGGCTAGAGTGAATAGGCTCTTAACAAACTAGTGCGCCTCACCATCAACGATTGCATCACTGCTCACCATCAGGTGGGATCGCAGTCAAGCACTGGTTTATATAAATAAATAAAAAATAATGGTAACCCACTATTGGTAGATTTCGAAATGTTCTAGTACATATCAGAATTGGCTGGATTAGAAATAAAAGGAACACAAAAAGTCGTAAATCTAATTATCCCGGATGTCTGAACAAACAATGGGCACCCTTAAGTTCCGCATTTACTGGCGGCCAATCTCCTGTAGATAATCTTTATAAAATAAATCACGCTCCTTTGGACAATTCAGATCAGGATAATTAATATTCCATAATGAATCAAAGCAGCCTCGGCGGCCTTCTGTTTCGTACATTATTTAATAGCAATTTTTTCAGCACGAGTTAACTCTGTATGTAGCAAAAATTCTGTTTAGAATTAAGGGAAATTGCCTTTAACAGATAACTTCCATCTGAATTATTCTCTCAACTCAATTAGAGATTTCGGGCGAAATTGATTTACGGCTGTTTAAAACTAAGCTCGTTTTCTATTACATTATTTGGGTTTGATAGTCGTTAGATTTTTCCATCGACCCCGCACTATGCAGAGCTATTTATTGACCCATTAGAGACGTAGGTAAGGGAATGTGTATTCCATTGAATTGTTTAACGACTGATATACGAGTAGGTACATAATTTATTATATCTGAGAATTATTGGCAATTGAAGACAATTCCTTTCAATTTAATATCAGAATTTATTTATTTTTATAGGCACACCAACGAATTGTATGGAATAAAGAATTATTTTATTTCTCAATGGGAAACCATTAAGTAACCTGTGCCGCTCTGTATGGAGCAAAAGAAACATTGTACGTAAACTTGTACATTAATGTTATAAAGAAGTATTGTTTAGTACTAGTCCGAACTGTAACTCAAAGATCAATGCTGAGTTAAGCTAGCCTTTGTACACGAACTGTCTGTATCTCCGATTGTTACAATTTTTCACTGATAGAAAGCTGCTTTATTCTTGAGTGACACAGGCTATATTTTATGTTCATGAGCAAAGCCGCGGGCAAAAGCTAGTACTGACTAAAACCAATCGTGTTCTCTCAGTTCCCCTTTGGCTACGATAACTCTTTCGAACCAGCCCACTGTATCTGACCACTCCGTGTCCCACAACTGAACAATACCTCTCTACAGACAAATCCCTGTTTAGTCATTCTTGCACCCACTTTTACTGCACAAGTTTTATTAACTTACAACTTTGTTTTTATAAAATTCTGAATGTAACAACGCCTAAAGAACTTTCAAAGAAAAGTTACTCGAAGTTTTTATACACAAGAGAAGTTAATCTTTTTTATAGGGAGGACATTTTATGTTACAGTCGTGTACGACTATGTCAGACGTACGTATTAGTGAGTGTCATGATTGACTTCTGGAGGTTTTATGGAATTAGAAGCTTTCGTCAATTTTAAAGGTTACTTCTAGGTAAGCGCGCTGCATCGTCGACCGCATCGTTGCTTTCCATCAAGTAAGATAGCGGACAAGCCAGAACGTATAAACAATTTAAAAAAAAAACTTTGGCAAAAAAAAATTTGGCAAAGATTTTAAATTTTAAGCAAGCTCAGACATGTAAACGAAAAGTTCTCTTCACAACCAAATAAAGTTTAGCTTTTTCACAGTTGATAGGCTCTCACTTGATCACTATCTCACCTGATGGAAAGCTACGATGTGGTCGCTTACCTATTTTCTCTTGATTTAAAGATCCGTAGGTTGTAGGTAGCTTTGAGGGAACACAGATTTCACGTCATGATTCTGGCAACAGATTGCCACAAGTAATAAACCTATTACAAAGATGAGTGTGACAATGGTGTAGACTAATCTTATTAATGTGGAAATATCTGACGGGATTAAAGATTAATAATAAATTGCTATTGTTTCATTCATGCAAGGAACCATGAGGTTTCATTACGTCGTTGTTTTAATATGGGGGAGGGTGAAGTAACTATGTAAACTTGACTTCAAAGGATGTTAGTGCAGTGTCGATGCGGGGTTATGAAATTTTGTATCACGCATCTTCTCAGTAGTGCATGAAAAGATATGGATTTTTTATAAAAAATGGAATATGTATGTAATCTTATATTTTATTCTACTTTATGATGAACTTATTTATGTTCTTGGATAACTACTATTTAAATAAAACATTCAGTATTTTGTTTTATGCGGAAGCTGGCGTTCGCTTGGTGTTTAACCAAAATGGCGCGAAATCACACGCGACCACCGGCATTCTGGCTTGGGGTCTGAGTAGGAGCCTATTATCTCTAGCCTTGAAGACACCTAAATTATAATCGAACTAGAAGACTTTTGCAGGCAAATTACATAGGTAACTACATTTAGGTATAACAAAAAAAATATTCAGTAAGTAAATATAAGTGCTACAAATTATTTTAATAAATAATACTGACAACAGAAAACAACCAAGGTCCTCTATTATTAATTCCACGAACCCACGGAACGGCGTAAGAGAAACTCAATGAAAATTCAAACCCGCTGTGTCGCCAACAAAACTTGTTCACTTGAAAACTTCTTCAATCTGATTAATTTATGAAATATTCCAATTACACTCATTCTCTGAAACGGTGTGATAAAAATTTCAACTTGTTGAGAGAATGTTACTTCAAGCTAAATTTATGCCCAGAAGAGATATTATTTTATAATTTATGAAACTCAATTTTGGGTGGCGGATTTACGAGCGTTTGTTACTTATTAGTTTGCATCTTATAGTTTGTGGACAACATTTTTATGAAACAAAGTTTACAGTTTCAGAATGGACTAGATAGCAAAACAAACAAGACTGCCTTTTGTCTCTAGAGCCTCGACTAAGACATTGTTTCTCGCGAGAGATACTGAGAAGTGCCCATGAACAATAGTGTCACTTAGTGTAAGGAAATAAATACTATCTACATTTTGATGCAAGTGTGCTAAGTATATTACTGCAACCAAAGCGGTATACACGCATGACCCGATAGCAAAGTCATTTTGGAGCCGACGAACTGTAATGACATTACCCACGTGTATTAAACGACGGTTTTCAACACATTTGCTCAAAAATAAGAAGGAAATCTTCAGAAACAGTATATTGATTGATTTTTTCCCATTTGCCTTGGTAGAGGCTTCCCTGTGACCAGCCTGAGACAATAAATACTAGGCACTATATTGCAAAATTGATAGGTAAGATAGAAAAGCATTTTCAAGTGACTGTGTTGAAAAGTAATAAATCAAAAGACCCTCTATAAAGGCTGGTTCACATTTGGGCGACTATTTAATACGGGTGCGATAATAAAATCGCGGTCTAATTGGATCGAGATGGCAGTACCCATCCTTCACGAACATATTTTAGTGCCACTTTCACGTGTGCACCCTGTCTTATAAACAAAAGACAGAGTGGAGTTACTACCTAAACTTGAACATTGAAAACTAAAGAGCAGTCAAGAGCCCCTACAGTACATTATTACAAACGTTATTACGATGTCATCTTTTCTAATTAATTATAAAACTGTCGTATCTTCAGATAAGTACATTTTTTGATATAAGTACGTTCTTAATTAAACCTTATTGCTTATTCAATTAAAATTACATAATTCTGCTTAATTGGATCTTATCTTACGCAAATTAAGTTTCATTACGATTATAAACATTTTAAATATTATGATAATCGTGACTGATTTTTTAAGGTTAAATGAACGGAAATATTTGGCATCTTAATTAATAGAGCATGGCCTAGTGATTAGAATGCTAAATAATATTTTTTTTTACAGTTTCGTACCAAACTTAATAAAAATAAGCAAAAACATATTTTTTTCGTATGAAAACAAAGTTCTTTCGCAGCTTATACCGTAGCGCCGCCTGGATACATTAAAGTAATTTAAAAATGAATTTACGATGCCTCCAAGCACTTATCAATTTTTCTGTATTTTTTAAAAACCAGGGTAAAAATAAAGAAAATTAGAATTTCCCAAAACACTGTCTATACAGCGATGTAAATTTAAAAATTCTGCGTGAAAAACTGTTAGATTTTCCGTGCAATAACTTTCAATTAACAAGCGTTGCGCCGAGGTCTAACTTTTTGTGATTGTTGTCACAGTATGAAAACGGTTCTGCGGAGTTACAAGCAATTTCACTAACCATTGTGTGAGGAATTCTTCTTAATTTTCCGCTAGAGCGTTGGGTTGAATAATAACGCTCTTTTAATGGGCTTTTCCTGGTCCTTTATTTCGAGAGTGAAGTGTTTCTGTGAGTGAATCAATGGGATTTTCGCAAATGGACTTTTGAATAGAACTTTCAGAGCTTTAGTATTCCAAACATGAATAAATAGTGGAAAACTAATGAGATTTATTTAAAAGATACGTCTTGAGTCTTGCTTCAACGCAACTCTATCATTTCTGTTCACGAACACAAAGTAGGTAATTTCCTATTTGCAAAAGTGTACTAGTCTAGCTGCGAGCTAGTTGTCGCTGTATGAACGTGATAGGGGAGGATAGGAAGCTGTGGGTGGAGGCGGGGGACTCGGTTCACTTTGGCTTCCGAGCCTACTTCCGATGTGGCAGTGTCGTGTGCCCTGAATGTGCGCACTTACTCTCGCAATATTAAACGTTACTGACTTTTGACAAGGTTAACAACCCTTTGTACATTCAATTGTAAAAGTTTTTTTTTTATGTTCCTAGAAATGTTATTTTAAAATTTATCTACATAAACGTTTTTATGTTACCTACGTGTTACAAACGAACAAAGTAAAACTCGCTTTATAATGTACTACCTGGGATGAAACTTTAATAAGGTATCTCGAACATTAAATAACGAGTTGCTGCTTTGTCAATTAAATACAAAACCTACTCGAAACTGTTAACTAAAAGACAAGCATGTTGCTTGCTATAATTATTCATAAATATGAATAATTATAATTTGCTTCGCCAAATATAATTTACACTTTCTTTGAGAGTTCTTTACAGTGTAAATCAAAGTAAAATAGCAGTTATATATAAAACTTAAACGTATACAATGAAATGGTTTTTTAATTAAAATGTGGCCTTCATTTTAATTTTAACGTTTTCAATCCGTCGACGTCGTCCATTCAATATTTATTTACGTTGAAATGTATAAAATTTAAACTGTTCCAAAATGTTCCGTCGCGATTCCCACTGCAATATGAATGCCTTATAACGATTTCCAGCGACTTTAAATTAAATTTCTCAACATTGTTAAACCTGAAATTACATTTCTTGGTGTAGGCATACTTCGGGCTTGCATATTACCTACATTTTCCTTTTCATCGCCAACAATGATGATATCTACTGTCCGTTAAAATATTAGTAGGTTTCTCTATCACAGTTTAAGTAGTACATAAACTCTTCTTTGTTTGATTAATCTTCTTAAAATAATAACATTGGACTTTAACTTGCAAACATTGTGACTGTATACAAAACAAAAGAAAGTAGTGAGTTAATAAATAATACGACATTCTTTCGGTGCGTTAGTAGTTAACATCAGAAAAAAAAAACAATGCCTTGACCATAGTTTATTCTGCAAATACTCAAGCTAGATCAGATGAAGCAAAAATCCTTGAATACGGACATAGCTGGCGGTCTTCGTAGACTCAATATTAAGCATTCCGACCACTACACCTGACCCTGGATATTTCGGCCAGGACTGAATTCCCTACGTGCAAATTTTGCATAGCACTATCCACTTACGTCACTCGAGCTTGTCTAGAAAGTTTTTCTATTTATAAGGCTGAGTTAAATGGTAAAAGGATGGTGGAAGGATGGATGGTGTAATGCGCTTAGATCCATTTAATACTTAAGAGCACACGACGAGAGTAAAAAGTTTCATGTGCTTTTAACTTGGGCTTGGGAAGTGGACACACTGAAGTATGTGTGCTTTATCTCACTTGCGAACTCTTATTTGCTTTTTAATTTACATTGTTTACATTTATATAACTAAAAAAAAATATGGTTTAATGTGGTGCTTAAGCGCAAAATTCAAAATTGCCTGGACTAATTTGAATTAAGTCTCAGAATGGATCCTTACGAAGAGAAAATTTAGAAATTACACGGAAAACTGTAAAAAACTCAATTTTCTTTATTACAGCACACAGCACAACTATTCCCAGCTGTCAATGTTTTGGTTTGGTGTCAATCTTTACAATTACACAAGTTTAATTTTTTTATGTAACGACGCGCGACGGTCAGCTAGCAGGTATAAAATAAAAATATGTAAATTTTCACTTCATATTTACTTTAACATTTTACCCTCAATTATAAACATTACGAATGAAATTTTAATTGGTTTCTGAAAAATGTGGAAAATTCCATTACGATTCCATTTATTTTAAACGTGAAGTTCATTTGGAGCGTAATAATGTATTCTCCATTTTTGAATAAAAAGATTTTATGCCGAAACACGTCAGTTTATTTCAGGAAACGTCTTTTCGGTTGGTTAAATATACTCGTACCTAACGAAATAAAAACGTATTGACAACATAAAATATTCTGTGCCTATAAATTGTTTCATTTTGTATCGAACCTATTCGCTGCGTTCATTTTCATTCTTCCGTGACTTTCACGAGTAACCGTCCGTCATCGTATAGGAATCGGTGGTAATGTAAATGATTGAGGGGAATCGATTCAATACTCCGATTGTTGTTTTTTTTACGGATACTCAAAGTTTGAACATTGGACCGAAGCAAACGCTTGGCATTCAAATGATTCACTTTTATTGCCCTTTCCTGATTGATATTCATATAATTATGCAAGTGGGAAAGGCTTTGGTGGACGCTTTTGGATATGAATGCTTTTAGGAAGGGATGCCCTATTACCGTTTTGAATTTATGATAAAGGACTATTGGTAACACTGAAAATGTTCTTCATATTGACTACAGCTTGATAAGAGGGCAGCCTCAACTATAAAATAGTCTATAGTAACCGCAACAGATCTATATCACGATAAATACAAACCTCTGTGAGACATAGTGACATGCTCGAGCAGAAAATCCGATAACGTGAACTTTTCAGTCGCGGCGTAAGTACGTACGTATACGAGAATACGCGGAATAAAGTAGTAACTGACTTTTGAACTTTTTCCTCCCCAGAGAAAGGATTCGGGTACAAAATGTTTGCGGTTCACTTTTGGCTTATTTTGTACAGGAACTCTATAAATGACTCTGAATATTTTCAAATGCAAATACTTTTGTGGGATTTGATGGTTTAAAAGCTTTGACGCAAAAGTTGTTGTCACTATCTGCGTTATTGTATTCCCAGTCGCTCAGTGCACAATGTGTTCGTTATCTAAATTCGTGTGTTTGTATGAAATAAGGAAGTCAGTAAGTAAAGAGACATCGGGAAACCAAATGACGGTGATGATTACGCTATTCAGTTAGAAATAACATGTCTCAGCGGCACGCGGAAAATTAAATGTGGGCGTCATATGTGTTTGATGCATTATGAGATATGTTACACTCGTATGTAAGCACTCACGCACACGCCTCACGTAGTCAGTCGCGTATAACTCTGTTTACGTTGCAGTTTTGTCTTCATAACCGAGTTTAATCTTCAGCGTTGATTTGTTTCATTGTTCTCTTATCAACAGGGCTTCCAGCCACACTTCACGCCTACACCTTAATATCTTTAGTTAGTTACGTGTCGTTACTACATAATAATACACCAAATATGTGAGTGATAATAGTGATAAGTAAGTTAAATGAATATTGAAAATGTTAGCTTGTGTGTGTCAACCAACGGAGACGGCGTTATTATTTAAAGGAGGACCACCGGTTGCTATGGGGCCACTTGGTACACACAAAATACGTCATAACCCCGTTGATGCCATGAAAGCCCTAAAACTGATACCTGCAACAGTTCGACGCTCTAGCGATGATGCAAAAGACAGTGCTCCGTCACAAAATTCATCGCCAACCCTCATCAACTCAACCGGAAATTTACTGAATTTGAGAAAAATAGAACGAAAAGCTAAGTCAACGAAAATTCTAGTTAACCCCGTCTGCTCCGACAGTGTCGGCACCAGCGATGATAGCAATCGATCCAAAAATGTCACCTCCAAGTGGAATGGAAAGAAAAAACGTCTCAAGTTGGAAGGCACCGCCAAGAACCACAAGAAAGACGAACGCAAACGTGATAAAAATGATCCAATTAGTAGAAGCGATGGTAAAGAAGATAAGAAATCGATATCTTGTTTTAAAATAAAAAGTTCCGAAGATAAATCACGTTCAGTCGAAGACCGAAAATCTGGAAAAGAGAACTGTACAAATGAAAATGCGAGTAATCTGATGAGTACTGAGAAACCCGATATAATTAACCATTCCAGGAAAAATAGCAGAGAAATTTTAGTAGACGAAGGTACTATGACCGATGAGACGATGTTAAGAAATGACCAATTGGAGACGGGAAAGACTGATACTACTATAGCAGTTAAGGAAATGAAGGTAAGCGAATAATTAGACTTGGCTAGAGTTAATCAAAAGAGCTTAATTATTCATTGAAACAAAAATAAAATCGACACTGAAAGAAGAGTGGCGGAAAGAGTGATCTAATTGCATTCCCGTAGCTTCACAAGCTTACTAGAATAACTTGAAACATAATCATTCAGTCGTATATTGAATTGGGTTCATTACCAGTATTTCGGTCGTCTCAGCGTGTGGATCAATCTGTATGCTAATGACGTTCTGGAACATTCTAAGATTGCACTTATCTCTTCTCCCTTTCATTACTATTGCTTTTAATGGACTTGCCACGATATTCACTATCAAAACTACACAACTAAACATTTTACTGCACTATAGAATCGTGAATATATTTTAGTAGGTTTATATTTAAGGTCGAATAATAATTTCAAATATTTGAATGTGAACTGAAAATATTGTAGTGACAAATGAACGTCATATTATTTCCAGCTCTACTCCAAATGTAGGTGAATGAACACTCATGAATACAGTGAGCACCAATTGATTAATTGAAGTGTTCAACAAAACTGTATTTCGCTGCGTTATTGGAATTATTAGCTGTGTGATTGTCCCTGGCCATCTGTGTTTAATATCCGGTGCCCAAAGCCCGGATAATTTCATTGTGGCTTTGCTAAAACCTCATTGCGAATCGATTCTGTGTCGATTGCGTATCGAAAAAGGTTCTCTCAGCCTTATTTGATGCTTCATTGATATTCTGGCTCGTGCCCGGAATGATTTTAATATTGACATTTGCATAAATATTAATATTAGACGCTTTAGACGTGATGAGGCTGATTTTGCTTTTGTTTTCGACGCGTTTGACGCTTCGGTTGAATTGGGTTAAATCAATTTTGATTTTAATATTATCATCGATGTTGATGACAATACTGTAACCATTATTGCATTATTCTATAATGTATTCTATAGTCACGTCCGTGAAGTTGCTTACTCTGTCATGTCTGCCTATGATCATTAACATCAAGCACTAGGCACTAGTTGGCGCCTGCTGCCAGGGTTGTGATATTATTAGCAAAATTAATTGTGATCAGTCAGTAAAACTTTGATACTCTTTCTTGCTCCACCCAGAGCGAAAAGGTGTTTGTATATACTGTGTTGAACTTGATTTTTTCCCATCTCAATAAAAAGTGGACTGACACAAAGTTCTCAGAAGTCGAGGAGTCAGCCCCTTGTCTACTGCTAGTATATTTACTACTACTACGTCGGTTTCTAAGAAATATTACCTAAGACTTGTATATCTTGCGATTGTTGAGTCTTAGCATTTTAAAAGGTTCGGCATTCACATATCCGAAGGATAGAATGCAGTCCAAATGGCGACCACGTACCGGAAGACGCAACGGTGGAAGGCCAAAGACAAGATGGCCCGATGACCTGATGAGAGTCGCCGGGATCCGATGGATGCGAGACGCACAGGACCGGTCATTATGGCGACACTTGGGGGAGGCCTAGGTCCAACAGTGGACGTCTTTCAGCTGAAATGATGATGGTGATATATGTCTAGCAATTGTTGAGTCTTCAGTCCAATCCAGATAACACATTTGATATGCAGTCAATATACGGATCCGCCTATCCAGCGTGTCAACTTCTAACAAGAAATCCACGTTCAAACATCTTCTTAACGTTGAAAGGCATTGTTTCCAAGTTGCATCTTTTATCGGACAGTATTGGAGCAACAGATGTTCCATTCAAGGCAAATGTTCCGCTAGAAGCTCGATTTATGGAAGCCTCGGTAATGATAAAGCCTCTTGTGTGTATCCGACTGTGGCAGTGTGGCGGCAGAGCCAACAGAGATACTGGCACTGAACGTTGGAGCACTATTAAACTATACAGCTGCATAAAATATGAGTATATTTCTATTTGGCTCTGCTATGAATATATTGTCAGCCGAGTAAATAATTTCAGATTCAGTATTGTAACAATGTTTAAATGAGTTTTGGTAACTTAATGAGGGGGAATTGTTTCAGAAATCAGAAACGTTTATTTCAAATAGACCAGTTACAGGCACTTTTGAATTGTCAAAATGTCGGTGAGTCAAACAAGTGAAGCAAAATTGCACGTTCCAAAGAGTAGATCTCTATGGAGAAGAACGTGCAAGAAACTTATTTTAGTATTAAGGTGCTTTTCCAACAGAGGTGTGCTATGCAGCTTTGCTACAACGATGTAATAGCTAAGTTGTGAAACCATGTGACCGTTTATACTGATACTAAGCTATGTAGCAATGCGAGTAAGATGTGCTATGAAGATGCGCCGCCACAAAGTAGCTACGCAAGGAAGATTCGCAGCTCGAGCGTAGGGATGTTTCGATAGTAGGGAAGCGGCGCATAGCTACACCATTCGCCATCATCCTTAGCACGCATCCTTCCATATAAAAACATATCTTAGTTGAATCCGTTTCCACTAATGCCAAGCTATGTGCCCCAATGAATATGATTGGTGGATATCAAGCGCATCCATAGCAACGTAACATAGCACATCTGTGGTAGAAAAGCACCCTTAGCATGAATGGTATGTCATTTAATCTGTGTGATCAACTGTTGTTGGTTTTTTAACTAGCTGCTGCCAACGGATTCACCCGCGTGGCAGTAGAAAATTATCTTCAGAAACTTCCGGGATGAAATGTATCTTATGTGCTGTTCTAATACACCAACAGTTTTATAGTATACCAGAAATATACACTCACATTAATTTTCGCCTTTATAATAATTTTATAAATACCAAAATATGCCACCGTAATCTTACTAAATTGATTACGGTTATATATTTTGGTTAAGTAGTGAAAACTACAATAGTAAATGAGTGTTTGTATTTTATTTTAACTTTAGCTTATCATCAGAGGTCGGAATTAGGTAGAGTTATTCATGTACTAAGACCGGTTTCATACAGCGAAAGAATTAAGAGGATATGCCTCAGATCCTGAGATTAATTTTAAAAAGCAGACTTTTTTTATGACACTCACAAATATAGCAAAAACAATTTCTTCCTGCATTAATTACGAGGAGGAGGAAGTGTATAAAGTTAACCTCGTCTCAGTTGACGTATGTTAATTTATCTTTGTTTTATTTGTCTTATCTATCTGTGAGGTTTTCAATAAGTATAATTAATTTGTAATATTGACGGCCAGACGGGATTTTTTATTAGAAACCCCAAAAAGATCCATATTAATATCAACATTTCGATGCAAGTACATGAATAACTCCACCTAATTCCGACCTCTGCTTATCATAGATTTTTATACAATAAGTAGATATTTCTGTAGGTACTCACGATAAAAATAAGGCGAAGGAGTTCTTATTTCACGGAAATCTTGACGCTTAATTACTTCTGCGAATTTTTAATTCATCGTGAACAATGATGAATCTTAAACTTGAAAAATAAATTAAATGTTTCCGTTTATTTGTTTCAGGTAAGAGTTTAAATAATGGCCCCCGAGTGTACGCGCCGAGTAAAAGGTATTTAATTAAGGAAAGTCTACTTCTTGCTTAAAATAGAACAAGGAAAAGTATTATTATCATAATTATTTTATTATAAATCTGAGTGTAATATTGTTGATCAATCATTGTTTTCCGAAAGGTAACAACAGTTTTGTACATTTAAATCTGTAGTTATCGTTCAATAAAAGACCATCCCAGATACTTCTGCGTGGTTCTCATACAATTTGATCATTACAAGTTAGCTGGACTTTTTAAAGAGACTTTAAACTCTGAGTTTGTTTCGAAATTTCTTCTTAGGGCAGTCGACTAGTGAAAACTGCCAAAAAAAATTGTCATGTTAAAGTATTTTAAAACCTATTTGCAAAATAAATATCATTTCAACTAAATACGAATGAAAATATCATACAGACCTAATTTCGTAACACAAACTTTTTGTTAGTATTTTCCAACCATCTCATACTCCCAAAATAATTAAAACAATCTTTCCCGAGGCAGCAAACTACACAAATTGAAATTACAAAGAAAAAGGGAGACCTGGGCTTAAACAGAACGTAATTTTCGAAGAGGGCTATAAAGTTTTGGGGTTAATTATTTTAGTACGACGGGTGAATTTACGTAGTAAGGGTTGCTTGACGCATAAACGTTGCAAAAATTCCCAGCGTTCCCTGTAGGTGAGATAATGAAGTTAGCTGTGCGGTGAGTTTCATAAACTTAGTTTTCACCGTAAAATGGCCACTACGACTGAGTTTACACCTTGCTATGGCACATTCATTCCGCTACCTCAAAACAAATGACTATTACACCTAGTTTGTTCATCTCTCCCATTGTTTGATTTGTTTCTAACTTGCTTTTGTACTGAGTAATTAAAAGCCGAGGCTTGAGTGCTGCGGCAGAACATTGAAGATATAGCTATCTATATCAAGTGGACTGACAAGGCTAAGTTGATTAATGGAATTGGAAAGAAACGGAAAATGTTTAAAAAAAAACATTTATTTTAAGAAAAAAATAAAAATCACAAGATTCTCCCGTACTTGGTTACGTTTATATTAACTGTAGACCGTTTTATTAATCACTTCTGAACTAGGTGCTTGTAAGATTTAAACAGAAAAATGTTATTGCTTCATTTGAGGGATGCTTTATTAAGTTTTACCCTTTTATTACGTAATTATGAAGAGCCAAATTATGTACGCAGCCAAAGTACTACATTATCCTTGCTCATTCATTGTTAACGTTTAACTTCAAACACTTTATGGTGCGTTAACAACGCTTTATGAAAGTTCTATAGAAATAGGGTGACATTGAGAACCTGTTTCAATGAGATCTCTCAAACGTGTAAAGAGGTTTTATTCTTTACTTCTTTTAAATGTTTATTTTTTTTAAAACATGGCGTCTTTTTTAAGGAAAACGCGCCGTCACTTAGTTCTTTTTTTAAATGTGAAAAGAAAACAGGCCGTGATGTTGTTCAGGTTGTTTGTGGGTCGAGGTCTTGTCTATTTACAGTTGGTCAAAGGTTGGCGCGGTGTGGTTTTAGACGCGAAATGAAAGGTGTATGACTAAGACCGTTGCTTTATTGAGGTTTGAGATGTCCCTGTTTCTAAGTGCTTTCTTGCTTTGATACTTTTTGGACGGCTTTTAAGAAGATGAATGTAAGGCAAAAATAAGAAAAAATACTACGATTCTGTTCCAATTAATTATTTTCCTCATTCAGTGATTAATGAAACAAAACAAAACAGTTAATGTACTTTTTTTGCTTTCCTTACGTTTCCATTTCAGAAAAATAATGCCATGGTAGGAAGAATTGAAATCAAAAACAGCACTCAATTAGACATCAACTTGGCCACGTTTATTAAGAAACCTGGAAAATGAAGCTTTTCTCTTGGAAATTTTGTTTTTCAATTAAAACTTTCTATTTGTTTGGCAAATTAAGTTATTTTTTTGCTTCCAAAGTTTACGCGATTCTTTTCAAAGTTGAGTAACCAGTGAGGCAGCCATTTCATAACATTTCTGGCTCGAACAGACCTATTTAATATCAATTAAAATGTTAATGGAATTTCTAGGTTACTTAGAAATTATCCTCTCATTTATTAAATTTAATTGATTAAATATCTTGTAAAACAGTACAGTAAGTTTGACAAAAGTTTGCAAAACATTTTCTAGTTATTGATAAATCTTCGTATAATAATAAAATCTTCGTTTACATATTACTGCTTACAAAATAAGACATCGTGATTTTATAACTAACTAAACGTATGTTTGTCACCAATCTACTCTCAAACAGCTTGACCATTAAAGATGAAACTTGGTATGCATATTTGAGCGGGTCCCAGAAGGATTTGAAAATAAAATTTGACCCAGCCAGCGCTGTAATCAGGGTATCATTTTTTTTTTTTAGTAATAGTGTTATAAATAGCCAAGCCAATTTAAAAAATAAATTTCATTTTTATAATTATCAATTACTGTCTTTCGTTTTAACCACTGTACGCAAGGATTTGTTTTCACTATTAACTACCTAATTTGTATTTTCCTATCATACTAATCGATAAGACCAATCCATTTGACTTAATAGAACTGCTCATCTTCTGTTAAATTTCCGCCGGGACATACTCAAATAAAGCAGAAAATTTTATGGCTTACAAATATTGATTCTAACTTCTGATAAATGGCGAACGTTTAAATTAAACACCTAAATTCTCTATTAAGCACAATTAACAGATCGTTAATTTTTGTTTAAGGTAGAAATGAGAATGGTTTATCGAGAATTTTTTATATTTTTATTGATGTAAACTATTGCTTGACTGCCATGTTAAGCAAAAATGCAGTCGTTCACGGTTAGAGCGCACTAGTTTATTAAGAGCCTATTCACTCTAGCCTTGAAGACATCTCTAAATTATAATCGGACCGTAGAAGATTCAACAACGTAAAGGTGTACTTAACGTACCATCAAAGACACTTCCGCCTGAACACCGCAAAGTTCATTTTTGCTTGCACACAAAGCGTAAACTTCAAGAGAATTTTATTTAGAGCCGGGTTGCAAAATTCAAGCGAATTTTTCTTTAAGTGATCAGGTAGAAATGACCGCGATGGTACGTCGGGTTGTCTGATGATAGAAAGGAGATGACGGAATCAAGTCATACTATTCCCGCGCGCACTCTCCAAAAAGCTGGCTACCCTACGCCTGTGCTTAAGCATAGGCGTAGGGAAGCCAGCCTTTTAGCTTTGAAGATTGGAATTAACCAAATCTGGATCACCAACTAATCTCTTCACACACCTTTCAACAAGTCCAAAGCCGCTAGATCCAATTGATCATAGGGTATATTAGGAATTTATTAATTTTATAGTTAAACCAAACTAAAATTGATTTCAAAAGAATTTTCATTTTTAAATTCCTTCTTCGAGAATCGGGAACTGTGCAATTTATTCAATTTATGATCTCACCCTATGGAACAAAAAAGTTAATTTGCAAATATTTTTAATCAGTGCATCGCCACTTTGGTTCGTCCGGCTTACTGAGATGAAGTTTACTCGACCACTCTCCTAACTACGTTGTTAGTTAAACACAAATTCGTTTGCCATGTCAGTAATCCACTAAAATAATATTCTGGCTTTCAGTGAAAGTAGTGAGTTTTAGCTGAAAATATAGGTACGATTTAATTTTGTAGTAACAATAATATGGCTTTTATACTAATATTATAGAGAGAGAAAATTTGTTTTTGTGTGTAATGAATAAATTCAAAAACCACTTGACGGATTTTAAAAATTCTTTCTCTAGTAAAATGCTATATTATCACACGTATACATAGACATAGGTTATATATTTTCACACAAGCAAAACTGTTAATAGACTAGACTGTACATAGACACTAGTGTTACTACTTATGTCTATTATTTTGTCCCATAGTGTAACGCAATTTATCAGAAAAAGTATTTGTATACGATTCTTTAGAACTTCATCCCGTTTTTATTTATTATCTATGGTAAACAGTTTTCATTGCAGCGAAAGACTTAATTTTCATCTCAAACTTGTAGTTAAGTACCTATATTAAGTACATTAAAAAAAAAAAAGTAAGTACATTACTTTAACACTATCAGTGTACTTAAATATAAGTTAAAAAGACTACCTAATAAGTAAAAATCGTTTCTAGAAAGGTAATAGCAGTTTACGTGTAGCAATCATGCCGTGACAGCCGCCGAGATAACAGAGTACTGATAGCAAGTCCTAGCTCTACCACTATCTATGAAGTCCAGTACCCAATATCAAGACTTAACGAGTTACGGATAGGGCAGACATGAAACTATTTACATAATAATCTGCGTAAACAGATGCCTTATAAAGCACTTGATACTATTAGTTGAACTAGCTTTTGCCCGCGGCTTCGATCCCGTCAACTGACTACTATATTCTACTCTACCCAACTCTACCCTACCCTATTCTACCCTACTCTACAGTACCTATATTAATTTAAAATTACACATCAACCGGTCAACTTCAAAATTTTCAATTGTCAAATTTTCAACCATACTTAACCATAGACAACATTACGTTTAGCCTGTCAGTTGCGTTTTGTTATTCCAAGTTTTATGTCACGTTCCACGGGAACGGGATAAAAAGTATAAATAGATAAAATGTATCCTATATCCGTCTCCTAGTTCTAAGCTACCTTTCTACCAATCTTCAGCCAAATCGGTTGAGCCGTTCTTGAGTTATAAATAGTGTAAACAAACACGACTTTCTTTTATATTATTATATGTATAGATGTCGATTGACGCCCACGGAGAGATAACTTCGGTTTTATCTGAGAACCACACGCAAAAAGGAAATTAGGTTTGTAAGTGATTTTGTTAACTTCATGGTGGTTTTTGTGTAGGCGGATTTCCTTTAATAGGTATCTGTTTATCGTAAACATGTTTGTTATGATTTAAGGGAAAATTCCAATGGGCGGTGGTATTATTTGAAAGAGTTTCAGTGACCTCAAAACGTAAAGGGCAACTGTAGGAATACAGGTGGATTTTATATCGTAAAAGTTTCACACTCACTCTCGTCCCTTCCTGAGCGGGAGAAGTTATCTGATGATTTCTGATCCTTAAAATAATTAGGGCTTATAACTTCGTCGCAATTGACGATATTTTAAAATTCTTTTTTTTATAGTTTACTCGAATTAAAAAGTGTTGGGAATGTTTTGTGTGTGTATGTGGATGGCTATGAGATTAAGAGAAATAAAAAAGAACTCTGGATGGAGTATACGACAGATGACATGACTACAGCTGCGGGCTTGTTTTTAAAGAGTCATCGCGATCCTGAAACACAAAGGACAATTGAAGGAAGACAAGTGGATTTTATTCAGTAAAATACTGACACTCCTTAGAACTCCACTTGGAGTGGGAGAAGTTATTTGATGATTTCCCAACCCCAAAAAAAGGAGGACCTTCAATACTTTTATGAGTTTATGCCGACGAAGTTGGAGATAAAGAATAGATATTATTAATTTTACAAATAATTCGTTACTCTACATAAACAAACAAACTTAAACTATTTATACTAAAACCTAAATAAATACCTAACGTATATAAATAAAATACAAAAACAAAAAGTGCACTCAGGCGTCGAAGTACTCCTCCACATCGCTGTCATCCGGGAATATGCCCAGAAGACTGGCAGAGGACCTTCGATAAATTAAAGCTGACGCAATGTTTTCAAGGCGCGCCCGTAAAACTAAAGGAAAGCCGATTAGTAACTAGGCACCACAGCCCACTATTAGTATAATTACAAATTCGATTTCCTCCGCTCACCCAAAACCGACCTAAAACACTTAACTAATCCCCACTAACATCCAAGTTAATTCCGTAAACCGGTGTAAAGACGAAAACAAATCCGACCCGAAACAAAATCACTATTTACGCTTATGTAGATATGTAAGTGTTTATCTCTTGGCTATAGGCGTATCCTGTACCGCTATTCTGAGGGTACCGGCATTAACAGACTCGCCTATCCTGCTTACTTATTCACGGCATTAGGCTGGTTGCAGATAGTCAGTACAATGCTACCGAAAACGATTGTCCGAAGTCCAAACCTCACACTCAGACCACAGCCTAAACAAACGAGACTTGAATGTTAATATGAGAGTTTTAAATTCAAACCCGAGGTGTGGATGTGGCCTTAGATAGGTCTGTAGTTTTTTTCCTATATCGTACCTTTACTGGAAAAACAAACTATCTGCATTTTTGTGTTATATCATTATACGAGTATTATTTACCTTTTGCCGAAGCCATCTTGATAAACACGTCTTGATGAGACGAATCTTTTATTTTTCTTTTTTTTTAAATTATTGTTAGGCTTGAATCGATAGCTATAATTAACTTAATTTTGGTAAAAATGCAGATAGTTGGTTTGTTTATCTGATATAAACTAGTGCTTGACTGCGATCCCACCTGATGGTAAGCAGTGACGCAATCGCTGATGATGAGGCTTACTAGTTTATTAAGAGCCTATTTTAGACACCCAAATTATAAACGGACGGGAAGACCGCAGCAGGCAAATTGTCCCAATCCTTCGATGCACGCGGTATTAATGACGAGGCGAAACGCTTAGTAGTAGTTGGTTGGTTTTTGCAATAAGGGTACCATATTTTCTTCCTAGGTTAAGGGAGTATATTTGCTTCGAAGCAATATTGCGGTGCATTAAGGAAGGAAGCGCGCTGCAAAGTTTACTCTAGCACATTAATCTAATTCCCGCGACTTGTGTGCTCTATTTCACTATGGCGTGTAAAACCGTTTATCGTGGATAAAATATTGGTAATATGACGTTGCACTTAGCTTTAAAATATATTATGTAACCATGAGTATGTTTTGTTGCTGCTTGCATGTGATGCTGCATATTATATCAGAACAAATCTAAGAAGTACCGTTTGACGTTTCACACTTTTCTTTGAAAATAGCTTTGTACAGGCGTAACTCGCACTATTTTTATTATCTTTTCCGTAAAACCATTGAAATAAGGAGCTATTTTTATATAATTATAATATTAAAAATATATAGAATTTTTATTCAACAAATTAAAATTAAAATGTACTACTATGTGTGTGCTTATACGTTTCAGTAAACACACATTTACATAACTAACATAGCCAAAATAAGCAAGAATGTTCGCCCTATGTTATAATATTAAAGCTAAACAAAATAATCAGCCGTCAAGATATACAATTAATTATAAGGATTACCACGTACGGCTCGTTTGTATATTAATAAGGAGACGCCAGGCTCGCCCTTGCCTTCGTCCCTTGCAAATAGGATTACGTGATGCGAGAATTCGTATTATTCATTTCGTCACTCTTCGGAATAGGGCGGGAGTGGTCATGAAGATTTATTGTTATAGGCTGTGATGATTCTCTTTCTCATAAGAATTTATTCTGAATTTCTTGGGTCTCTTGAAGAAATATTGTGGCCTGAAAATAAATTTTCTTTAGCAAATGCTTGTTTTTCTTGTAGGAAAAGTGTAATATTTTCATAGAAAAATGAGGGTATGATATTTCATATCCGTTGTAAATGTGACTTGACCCTTGTTTTAGATTTTTACAGTAAATGTTTGGACACAAACCTAAGCAAACGTTCATACGTTACTTTACGATATGTTCCGGGAACTAGGAACTAATATCAGACTGAGATAAACTGGATTGAGGTAATGTTTATATAAGCTACTGAAAAGAACTGTTACTGGTTCCATGAAGTCTTGAGACGGCAGACGCTTTAAAGTAAACGTTGACTCCGTGTTTTAAATTCAATAAGTAATCTCTTGGTCAGGATGAAATACGGATGATTAAAGATCAAATTAACATACTGACTATACCCTCGTCTGGCACATCTTATCACCCATTGCAAAAAAGCGTATCCGCAGAACAATTCAAAATAACAAAAGCCTTGCCAGTTTACAACAAGTACTCAAATTAGAACTTAATATTAGACTGTCTTGTAACACAATCTAAATTGCAATACAATACACTTCATCACAGACAAATCAGTTGTAAAAAATATGTGGAAACAAATAACGCAATTAAGTAATACGTTAATAGAGCAAGTAGTAAACGGAATTAATGATTTTAAAGTCATTGGATTATTCTACGTTCTTAATTTTACTTTTAATATAGTAAACCACAAATTAATGGAGCATTATGTAGTAAGAGAACCGATCTTATGTTTATTTGAATGTTAGTAAGAAAAGTAGTCAGTTTTACACTTACATTTCATGATTTACACTATACCGGTTTGCAGTTTCCACATCATCATCATTTCAGCCGATAGACGTTCGCTGTTGGACATAGGCTTCCCCCAAGTGTCGCCACAATGAACGATCCTGTGCGTCCCGCGTCCATCATATACACAATTAATTCTATTTTACGCAAGTCTCTCGAATTATATTATCGGCCCTTCAACGTTTTACTAAAACAAACTGACATATTTCTCGAAATGGTTAAATCGTGGTCAACCTATCCAATGTATGGTTCGAAGGGATTACGCCCAAACTAACAGACGGTGGCCGGATTAGCTTCTCAGGACCGATGGGTAGACCGATATGTGGGTAAACCGTTATATGGGTAATTCTGAATACGACCTTTATCGGAATAGCGATTATTCTAGGTCCATAATCTAATTGACACTATTGTGTATCTTTGCGTGACTTTCCTCATTATATGTTCCTTTGTTTGAACTTTCTAAGTAATGTCTTTGATGGGCATTCTATAAATACTGAACTAATAACTACTACAATTTATGTTTGATGTTGCGTCTAAGCAATGACGTCATGGCAAATTATATTTGTATTACGTTCGCTTTACGAAATAGTGGACTTAAAAACATGTGAAATTTTACTTGTATGCCAGATTATTAAGCTAAAGTATGGTTTGATTAAAAAACAGAGCCGAAAGTATGTGCTTCAATAAAAAAAAAAATAGTTCACAAACCCCCACTGTATACACTCGTATACCTACCTGCATGCTTACTAGTGATCCACTTCCAGACATGCAACTCATTCTCGCATTAAAAAACGCAATTCAAAACTCAGCGTTTTAATCGCTTGCTATCTAAACTTAGCCTCAAGAGTGCTATGGCGCTGTTGTTCAATAATGTTCTCGTCTCCACAAAGCCCGTTTAATCTACGAACCACAAAGAGCTCGCCAACCATCTGGTAACCACAGCTATATATCAAAAACTAAGTTCCTTCTTGTTTTCCTAGGAAGAGCTGTTTCAGATAATTCCATTGAATTGCAATCACCGAAGTTCTAGAGTTTAGGGACCATAAATAAACCGGTGTGGGAAACTGGCTCAGTAATACCTTTGACTAAAGATAAGTTTGGAAATTATGAAGACGTACAGAAGAGTATATTAATGTTAAGACTCAATGTAAGTGAGTTATCCGTTGGTTTAAGCCAAAAGTAAATCATTATTACCCACTAGTGCCTTTGTAAACAGGTGAATATAGGATTTTCAACCCATTTATTAAATAGTACTAAAGACAGATAGACTAAAGCTGAATATTTATAATCAGCAGGTTTAGAGAAACTGACTTATTAGGAGGCTTTGAGAAATGACATTGCTGCAGAGAAACCACGTGACTAGTGACGTGACAAGTAATGTCATTGTCATACATTTTGTACTTAGCGTTTATCGGAAACGATCACAGAAAAGTCTTTTACTCGTATCTGCAGCAGGCTTTGTTTTTGTCTAATGCGGCAGTAGTTTCTAATACCAGATTTTAATACGAAAATCTGTCAAACTCTGGCATAAAATTAGAGTTTGACCTGTTCGTAACTTCAAACTTTCAGTTTAAAAATTGTGTATAGAGAAATAACATTTTTAGTACAAAACCAATCCATCTACTGCACGATAAGGAATTTTCCCTCCATGAAATATATATTGATAATAAAACCACACCCACCAAATCCAGTAAGGGTTGAGGATGATGTATCGGGCACGTCATACATATTGTAAGCTTACTATTTCGGTATGATTCTGTGGGATTTACTTAGCGACCTCGAAGTTAATAATTTATCACGTGGCCGCCGCCCACGCGTTGGTTTGTTGGAAATAGTTACATATATACACGTAGAAGTTGGTAAAAAATTGTTGTCTGTTTTCATGTAGATAATGGTTTGAATTTGTATGGTTGTAGGACATCGAAATATATGTACTACGTTCTAGATTACGCGTGCCGCACACTGACTTCAGTCGCTTAAAACATTTTGGTCGCAACCAAAGTATCCTATAAATAAATAAAAAAAGACGTGTGGCACTCGAGGACTGCTGCGGTAAAGCTATTGCATAGCATTTTTATCAACTTATGCAATTATAATTTTTTTTTACCTTTGTTTTTATTGAATTGAATTTTGATTGATTGTTCACTCATTTGTTTTCTTATCGGTCACCACGCTCAAAAAAACAAATGAGTGGGGGGCTGTTAGGTTATTTTCGTTACGGAATTTCTGGATTCGGTCTCCGCGCTCAAGGCCCGCGATAGAAGCTATGCAATAGCTTAAAAATGTCTCGCGCTGTATGTTTTAATGGTTCTGTTAGATGACATAATGAAAATGTAGCGCTGCAGCAAACTTTTTTTTAACTTTTCAGTATTTTGTCAAAACGTTTCTATGAAAGGGCTTGTCTATCATTAGAATATAAGTCGATGTTGTACGTGTATGTCCATTAGAACTTTTACTACACTACTGGCATAATTATTTTCTTTTTCTAGCTTTTATTGTTACACTGTTGACAAAATGCCTTCTCCAAATCCTTCCACAAATTCTTTTTGTGCCATCGTGAACCAGTCCTTACAGTATCTACACGTCTCGTGGAACACATCTAAATCGTTTCGCCACCACTTTCTTGGCCGGTTTTAAAAACATTTGATGATGTTAAAGATATATCCATCGGTTTCCTGCAACCTTCACCAGGTCATCGGTCCACCTTGTAGGAGGCCTACCAACGCTGCGTCTTCCAGTACGCGGTCGCCACTCCAGAACCTTTCAGCCCCAACGGCCATCTGTTCTGCGAGCAATGTGCCCTGCCTATTGCCACTTAAGTTTGGCAATTCTTCGTGCTATGTCGGCAACCTTAGTTCTCCTGCGATGGATGCAGGATATATCTAACTTATTTCAGTACAATGGCATAATTAAAGTAAAGATCGACTTCCACAATATACTGAACCCTTACCGCCACATTTTTTTCGCAAACCCACTTTTTCTCTTATAATATCGTTTAAGACATTATTATACCTAAAAGAAGGCGAAACAGGGTGTAACGTCTCTGTCTTAACGCGTGTTTTGTCTGGTCCGGGCAACTGGCCCATAGTTGATTTTAGACAGGTGTATATGTTCTAATTGTGCGAAGAACTAATACTGCGATGCAGGATAGTTTCTATAATTATGTCAAAATGGATGTCGCTACACCTAAAACGCATTTTAAGATGTCACTTATAATAAGTCCACGGTAAAATATTAATATAATCAACTAAAAGTACGCAAATTTTATACTTCCATTTTACACGAGGTCGTCAAACTCGTTGAAAATAGAACAATGAACTTAAATTCTCAATAATGCTAACCGTTTATGTAAAGTGTAAAACGTCACGTTAGTATCTAAAGCTGTCTTTTTAAGAATGACTAATGATTCTCGAGAGACAGTTTCACGAGATGTCCCTTCATGTTTAACAGAAAATAGAAGAAAAGGCATTGAATGAAAAGAGGCTGTCGACAAAGCCACTACAATAAAATACTTAGTGGTATACAATTCTTTATTTCATGAATATTGACATAAAATTTGTGGAAAACTTTTTTCAGAATTCTGTATTTATTACAATAATGTCTTTCATTTATACAATATTAGTTTTAGTATACGCGAAACCCGAAACGTGTTGTGGTTGTCCGCACTAATACATGGTCACGGGGCCATCCGGATGACTTAAGGGTTGTTTTGTTCCCACACCCAGCTGCACACTGGCATCTGGTGAATTGTGTTGTGCTTAATATCGCTGATGTTCAAGTTATGATATTTTTTAAACATTTTTGAGATAAAATATAACTTGGCGTAAAAATGATTTAAATGGATTCAGTTACTAAATCTGAACCAACTACATTCAGCTTTCGCATATAGTAAAAAAAAATTGTATACTTATTGCAAAAAAAAAGTTTGAACAATGTAAACTTTTTTTACTCTTTGTTTTTCGCTTCCCTTTTGTAGAAGTTACACTATCTTGTTAAGCAAGAGAACCGGAAATAACCAACCATACAAAACACAGCCCACACATAAGTAACATTCCTACTAAAACTCATCCATTCGCACAAAAGCGTATCTCCAAAATGTTCCTCACAAGATAAGTACCTACCTACGTACATATGACTTCCTTACCTTATTACTCGGCTTTCAGCATTTACAGCTTCGCCTACCGCAAATTACAAAGCGGCACTTGAACTGGCGGTAAATCCTGAGATTGTAATGTGCAGTTCAGACTACCTCACGTGGCTAATCCATTGCTGAGTATCAAAAGTAGTTTGGTAAAGCTAGTGCTGAAGATCGTGATAGGTTATGACTGGCCGCTTTTTTTTTATGTTTTTTTTTTCTGGTTCAATTTTTTATTCGAATGGAACGTTATATTCTTTTTTTTAAAAAGTGCTCCTAGAATTTTTTTTAGCAGTCTGTATACCCAAGTTTAGCTGACTTGATACCTTATTTCTAACATAGCTAGTGTGTGGGATCTATTTTTTTAATAGACTTATTAGTTTGATAGGCTGGTATATAATTCGAGACTAATATCACTCTTATTTTGAAAATGGAAGGGAAGAAGGGCCTTGCGTCTTCCTGCAGTTGGCCTTTGCTTTTCCAGGGCCACGGTGACTTTTTCGAAAAATTCCCGAACCCCAAGGCTTAATTCCTTACAAATTTATCGAGCTTGCACTCATATTATTATAAGGTTTAGTAACAATACATATAGGTATTTACCTTAAAACTATGTTAGTAGGCATAAAATTCCAATTCAATACATTATTATTACATTCAGCCCATTAAACCCACGCCTACGGTGGCTGAAAATCGGGATTGGAATCCCGGTGGCACCGGCGGCTAAGGCATGAGCGCCGTTGCTTCATACGGTCGGCCTCCTTTGCTAGAATTACTGCTACGCAGAAGGAGGCGACCGCCTGCCACTCCTCCTCGCTCCGGACCATGGCCTGTACCAAGTCCGTTATATCTTTTAATTCAGTTTCTTTCATGGTATATCAATGCGTTATCAAAAGCCGAATCACAAAAAATCTATTAATTCTACATTATTATGAGTATAAAAATAAGGTAGGTACTTAATGGAATATTAAACTTGTATTATAACGATCTAACATCAGCTTTCCTACTGACCGCCACTCGAGTTAGGTGGTAGGAGGTAGCACATACTACGTTAGCTGGATACCTATTAAAATTTTAATCAAGCGAAACCGTCCGGTATCATTACCAATATTTGTTCGAAATCCATTGACAAGAGCATTTTTTATACAGAATAATCAGCGTGTACACCATGTTACTCTGTAATTACATGGTGTAAAATTTTATGACAGTGCTACAGAAAGGGACAGCACTTAACTTGTGAGCAGGACGGCATACAAATGTCCTTTTAGGTAGATAAACACTTCATTGCCTTTTAATGGTCCTCTTTTTAGATCGGTAGCTAATCGGTCGTGTTATCGGGAAATAAATGCTTTCTACTTATACGTTAGTGCTGGGATTACTTGGGCTTTACAAATTACTTATACCGTCTTATAGAAGTGTGTACTATGCTTTAGAGGCAGTGGAAAATGGATACCTCCTAGAGTTGCTGTTCCTAAATCTAAAAGTTTTTTTAGACATTCATCATCATTTCTGCCGAAGGACGTACGCTGATATAAACCTCCCCCAAGTGTCGCCACAACGAACGATCTTGTGCGTCTCGCATCCACCGTAAACCGGCGACTCTCACCAGGTCATCGGTTCACCTTGTGGGAGTCCTTCCAACGATACGTCTTCCGGTGCGCTGTTGCTACTCTAGAATCTTTCGGCCCCATAGACCATCTGTTCTACGAGCAATGTCCCCTGCCGACTGCCACTTCAGACATACTTTTTAGACATTATAGAACTCTAATTACCAATTTTAAATTAATTAACTCTAAGTACTAATGTGAATTTTTCAATTCAAACTCATGTACTTTTCTAAATTTATCTAGGATATTACTGACACCCCGTGCCTCAGAAAGCACGTAAAATTACCATCACGGATCTTGAGCGCTCGGCGTCAGAGTGGGGATCGTTTTGCGTATTCCATACATTGGCGAACCAATCGTCATCGTTGTTAGATACATGCAGCAAGGGCAGGGAACGAATCATGAGTGACGTCTATGACGCAATGGCGCGGCGAGCAAACCACTGACACCCCCCACCCCAGCGTCTAACTTCGCACCACTAAAGACACCGAATATTTGACTTCTGCGCAACTTGAAGCCAGCGCTCAAGATCCGTGCCGGCAATTGTAAAGCCGTTGGTCCCGGTGGTCATTGTTCAGACGCCAAGAAGTATCGTGTTGCCCAATAACTGGGTTGTGGAGATCTCATGACCCCAAGGTAGTTGGGCAAAGACTTGGGAGATAATATTGAAGTCTAATTCAGATTATTCAGATTACATAACGCCACTAAAACGCTCTTTCTTGAAGCAAATAAATAAATTTAATTTAGCAAAAGCACGTCAAACAAATTGGAATCTAGCACATATTTGCGAAATCGTAAATACAAATCGGCAGCCAAAATTAATATGAGGGATCAACCATTACTGGGAACTGTGCCGTTGAATTTTATCGAGTCACTCGGCAATGTACGAACGGCAATGTTTGGTAATTACTACCAAAGGCGATTGAAATGTTTGGAGAGTGCGAGATTTTTCGATTGAGTGTGATCAGTTCGTGACGTAAATCAAGATGGTAGATATTTAGATATGAAAAAATGTCGATGAATCAAAGGACTGTAGATCAATCAAGATTCTGTGTTAAGAATTTGAAAAGAAGATAGTATAACGGCAATACACACAAAAAAATTACATTTGTATAATATCACGCTAATAATTAAAGGGGAAAGTTTGAGTGTGTGTGTGTCTGTGTAAATTTGTCACGCCCAACCGGTTGAACGGATTTATATGAAACTTGGTAGACCATACCCCGAAATAGCACATAGTATACTTTTTAATCTCAAGAGTCTATTTTTTTGGAATAATTTTCTACTTTCACACGGGTAAAGCCGCTAAGCAACAGCTAGTTTAAATATAAATAATAAAAATCTTTCTTATAATTTATCTACAGCATGCCGCATTCATTAAATCCACAAACATTCGTCGCAGTTATTTTTGGAAGTGATAGTGTCTTGTCGCGACAAAAGTTTTAGAATTCTTGTTAATCCAAACCATTATTTATATCTCAATAAATTAATCTACTAAATTGTTCTTCATCCAATATTAATCTTTCAACAGTAATTAATGGCTTCTGTAAATATAAATTTAACCAATGCGATGTAACCAAAAGCGAATGGAAGCTTCCAAGGATTAATACTAACGAGAAACTGAATACAATTTTGTTCTGCGCTAAAAATAATTGAAGGAAATCTGCGGCCATTTTGAAAAACTTTCGGATTTCTTTTTTCCCGAGTAAATCTAACTTACTTATCCCTTTTTATGTGGGTGGGATATCAACAAATAAGTTGTGTTTAAAGAAATTTATTCTCATAAAAGTTCTACCGTTTTACTGACTAAAATCCACCTGTGTTTCATCAGTTGGCCTTTGCTTTCAAAGACCAGTTTGACTCTTTCGAATTATCGATCCCGTCACTAATGTTGACATCACTTTAAGGCATGCGTAAAATCCAAAGTGCCCGGTTCTTATTATCGGTCGGCGATCTACCCATCGCTCGTCGTCTTTAAGCAGGCGACTACGGTGGCCGGGAATCGCCCTGAATCTCCTGACTTCCTATTTCTCGAGGTGGCCTGGGCGAGAGAATTGACTTTCTCTCACGGTTTCCGCCACTTCCTTCTCTCTCATTACCGCTTCGAAGAAGGAATTTCTAAATTAAGAAATTTAAGTTAAGTATTTGTCAATATCTACTTTACTCTGAAAACTTTGATAGACTGTAGGTTTGACACGTTTTGAATTCCAAATACTTAAGTTCATTTCAGAATACGCTATAATATAATAGCATATAGCTTATAGTTCATAGCACAACAATATCGCTCACCATACATTTATAAACACGTTTTTTATACACGATAGTGAGCGATATTGTTGTGCTATGAACTATAAGCTTTAGGCTATTATATTATAGCGTAGTCTGAAATGAGCTTTTACTCAATCCAGAAACCACCCTTACTTTACATGTACTCGTATTTATTGATTTATTACATGTAGGTTGGATTTTATGCCTGTTTTATCGTAAAAAGTTATACACGTTTTGTTGTTGAACTTTTTTGGTTGAGTAACTTCCGTATTTTTCGGTAATCATCATGGAAGCAATTTTTCACATCGTGATTATAGATGATTGAGCAATTATCGCCCTCGCTTTTGTGTAATTTCTTTTGACAAGTCTCTATGGGCTGTTGAGTTTTGAGCGAAGAACACTTACATAAGATATTCGTAATATGTACCTAGCATTAAACCCTTAAGTGTTGTATCATCATGATTTTGGCCGTATTCAAGATCGGCAGAACATTATGTCTTCCTCTTTCATACTTCTTTATTAGTGTTTGTCTCAGTTTTCACCCACATTTTCGAGGCGGGAAATCATCAATGATCTTCTCTTGCTCGGTGCTGAGTGAGAAAGAGGGTCAGATCTGTTTTTACTAACCCACCAATATTTCTTCAGTTGCGAGAATTGTCAGCGCAATCCTAACAATAAAAAAGTTACCCTTTGCATTCCAGGGCTGCGATGACTCTTTTGTACAAGCCCTTAGCCGTGTAGGTACACCTTCTTTAAAGAAACACTCCATTTCTCTGGACCAAGCCCAAGTCGTCGAAAGTGCTAACAGTTCCACGCGCGTTAAGCAAAACCATAATAAAATAATGGGTTTACTTCGCCTACTGGGGCCAGGGTTATCCGAAAGGGAACTCGAGCCCCGGTATGAAGGCTTGGAGGAACGGGGTGGGTTTTTAGTCAGTAACAGTCTGACACTATCTCTCGCTCCGCCCAAGAGCGAGGGTTGTCATTGGATGATTTTCCCCACCTGAAAAAAAAATGGTTTCACTTCTGAAAGGAAAACACAGGGTTGTGGAACGTGCAAAGAAGGAACATTGGACTGGGTTTCAATCAGTAAAAGCTCGCCCTCACGCCCCAGCCAAGATCAGGAGAAGTCATTGGATGATTTCTAAATCTACGACTTCCCTTACTCTTAAAGGCATTTACAAACATTTACAATACCTTCCTCACAACATATTTCCAATCAGAACATAATATTCCCTATTGTATTATTGAACTCGATATTGATGCATTCTTATTGTACAGATTATTATTGGCTTCGATATTAACTTCAGCTATTCAAAGTCAGTTTAGTTTATACAACTTATTCATGCTAAACGCTAACTCCAGGAATATCCTGTTTGGCCCAAAGTTTATGTTGTTGTACACTTAGAAGTTGAGAGTTTTCCAAATTCCCGACTTGTGAATACCGGCGCCGTCTTCACTTCTGTCCGTTCCTAAGGGACTATAGTACGTGACTTGTCGACTAGTTAGTGTACGATGGATTCTGTTTATTTACGCTCATAGGAAAAGTATTAAGTGCATTTATTATCGAAATTGGATTGAGTATCTTTTAGGAACGTCCCTAGCGAAATAAAACTAGAATAGGTACCGTACAAATTCGAAGTGATGCAAGATCACATGATAAGAAAAAAAATCATGATCTTTTCCCTTGCAAAGATCTAGGAATACTTTACACAACTAATTGTACCAACGAGTTAAACTTTAAAAGAAAATCCTGTGATTTTTTGTTTGTAATTTTTCCGATAATATTTCACAAATTGTCTTCTTTAAATTGATTTTCAATGTGCAAAATTCTATTAACCTATTAAGAAAAGCATGATAGAGAACGTCCGAATGTCCGAAGAGCATTCTACGATTCGTGAGATCTAACTCTACACCGCTTGCTTTTTTATGGGATCCTAGTGCCTGTAAACGTGTATCATGTATGTAGATAAGATGGCAAAATACTATGGTGAAGTAAATCTGCATATACGAGGATCTGGTTTGAATTGTGTAGATGTTTAAACACTGACTAATATATTTGGAAATCTCATTGAATTTCTCACGATTTTTTTTTTATCGAATCTTTGGAACACATATGCATCACATATGATATGTATTGGTATATTCTTTGAGAAATAGAATAGAATAGACTTTATTGTACACCAAAAAGTAACACAGCTTATACAAAAACTTCAATTTGTGGGTACAATAAATAATAATAATAATTTGTGGGTAATAGACATTATATAACGAAACAAATACTATCAGACCTGCAACAGACGGTAATTTATCGAACAATTTTAAGAAGCAATATTTTCTTACGATAAACTTATTAGTTATTTGTGGTTATTCCGTTTTGTTTCCGCTGTCGATAAATTTCATCTGCAACAATTTACATACTCAGGCTATAGTGTAGTTTAGTTCACGTTTCTATGAATTATTGAACCGAATATATAGATACCGTGATTGTTTGAAAAATCACTCTAACCCGTTGTGTGTCTAAACGTGGATCCACGCGAGACACAATGGCTTTTTAATTGTGTCTGTAATTACGGCACACGAGAGCCGACCTTACCTAGCATACCAAGACAGACCTTAATTGAATTAATATTTAGTACATTTCAGAAAAATGGATGAATATTTTCACGAAGCTCATTTGAATTTCATGGCTGAGGTGGTTAGAGCAATCCATCAAAATACCTTATTTGTCGAAAACGAAACAAGGGTCGACGAAAATATCATAAAATATTCATATCTACTTTCATTGTTTGAATATTAAGTCTTTATTTTAATATAGGTAGGTACGGTTATTTTATATATATATATATATATATATTATATATTCCTAATCTTTTTGTACCAAAGATTGTACCGAAAATAAGGAGCTAGCTACTTACATTAAATTGAGTGGGTACTCAGTTTCAATTTAAACATCTCCAGACTTCAGAAAATTTCAAGCTGAGCCTTAATAAATTGAGTAAAATAATGTTTCAGGACGAGCAATTACTTACTGAAAAGATAGAAGATCTTAGCCATGACGAAGATAACGTAAAGGTAGAAGTTTCAAAGTTGCATCACTCTGACAACTTAATTTATTAAAACCACCGCCAGAGCTCGGCGGCTGAGATAACCGAGTTACATAACCTTGTTTAGTCTCGGAAAAACTAGTGTAGCATTCATTTATGTTCCGAAGTATTTATTGCATCGTTACCACACAGAATCGTCGTCCCATTACCGCGGGAAATCTTATTCTAAACGAGGAGAACGCTAATGAATTGCGAAAAAAACAAGGCGCCCATAAATTCGTTGGCAGTCGCCCACGTATTAAGGTTTCCGTAATTGTAAGGCACAAGGGGCTCGCAGGCTTTGTTTCGTCTGCCACAAACTGCTAGACGCAAGACGCGCTTTTATCGCAATTTATTTTCTTGACAATAAAAGCGTTCTCATTTTTCCAGCAACGAATTGCGGTCACATAGTGGTCCGCCATAGTGAGACGTATGTATCTGAAGCTAAGTGCAGAAAAGTGTCAGGATGCCTCGGCGACGCGAGTCGGCGCTCACGGCCTAAGAATGTCCGCAATAGGGCTTTTAGATGTCGCTTTTTATTGAACGCTACTTGGCTTTCGCGATGGACCTTGCAAGTTTTAGTAGTCTTAAACTAAACACTTAAGACGACGTTAGATTGTAAAGAAAATTACATTCACTCGTTTCGGAGTTTAATGGAAAAAGCGGCTGTTTTATGGGTAGGCTCTTAAGCGGGTTTCGCGAAACATTCTTGAAGCATACAATGCTTTATTTTTCACATGTAGCAAAGGCCGTGGGAGACAATAGAGCAAGTAATAACGTCAACCAGAAGAATGAGAGTGGAACAAAACAGGCTGAAGTGGCGAGCCAGGGTCGCGCTATTGTTGCTGGAGATATTGCAGCACGAGCCACATGTGCTATGTATGGTAAAGAACACGTCAGTAATTACTGAAGCTGTAGGTTTACATTTTCCTTTCAACGTTACGGCTATACCGAGATTGGACACACATTCAGAACAACTGGAAGTAACTACAGAAATCATAATAATGCATGAAGGGTTTTCCATTGAAAATTGTCCGTCAGAAATTGAGATTCATATAAAACTTTTTTTCCACGCTTTTGCCATACTATATATATATATATATATTTTCTTTTTTTACTAATAGTTAGTAAGTAATTTGACCATTGGACAAACTAAATATTGATTGCACACGCATTTTGGTGAAAGTTAACAATTAGTTAAGTAGCTACCTTCTTTTACTATTAGTTGACTTAACTGCGAAAAAAAAATCGTCGTAATAGGTTATATTTTATAATACAAAATAAGAGTTTTCACAATGTTAACTTTATTAGCGCACTTTTACGAGTTTTGCAGGCACATCAAACGGGCATAAATTCCGATTTCCATCCCAAACGTTTTACCAAAAGACATTACATAAGTTCATTCACCTTAGACCATATTTCTCGAAGCAGTAAGTTCGGGGGCAGTGGTGCGAGCAAAGTTATGGGCCCAGCAAATGGTGCGGTACAAGCTTGAGGGGACTACAGATGTGGACTATTGGCACTCACATTGATTTTTTGTCTCGTTCTCCCATTGTTAATGATGAGTTTTCTGTCTCGATATTGAATGAATCCGTTTATGTCTATGAATGGAGTGGCTTAGTTCGCTTTGAGTTTGATCTTTTATGCGATAAAGGTTATTTTTCTCTGTGTTCTATTTAAATAGTTTTGATTTTATGTAATGTTTAGTTTTCTTAGTAACAATGCATCATCATCATTATCAGCATTTTTAATGTCCACTTGGCCACCACTGCTCTCAATAACAATTCCCTAAACAATAAGGCTTACATATTAGGTACCTATATCAAATTGATTTTTTTTTTAATTTATGAAACTTACTTAATTTTTAAGATCGCGTCATATAATTTTTATTTTTGTTTACAAATAAATTATTCTGATTCTAATTCTAAAATTAATGATTATAAAAAAAACACAGACCAGCTCACAATAAGGGTATAATGAATGCTGTTTTTCACAACATTATATCCAAAGTATTTCTGGCTGCGTAAACAAACGGGTCATGTCATGCCATTTATTTTAAGTACTAACTGCATACCATTTATGTTTCATCACATTTATGTTTATAAACGACAGCGGTCTTTTAGACGGATGGGGGAAAAACAAAAGCATAGCGGATTATTTTCTAGGTAGGTAGCTAATATTCTGATACTGTCCGAGGTTCCGTGTAGTTCCCTGGAGTGTCGTAATAGGATACTAAAGGGTTATTACCCCCGAGGATGGCCAGTATCCTGCGAACATACGTAGGTCCATACTATCATTAATTCGGTTAGGGGACTGATTATGGCAATATCCTCAGGGGATATTCGTGTGTTTCAGGCCTAAGGTCAGTTGACGGTTTCCTACTGACATGGACTCTCGGCTCTCTCGGGATTACTTGCCATGAGTCAGTGTTGTGTCATTTTGCATGATGTAGGTACAAAATGAGTAACAACACTTTTAAATGTTTACAGATAAATATTTGTCAACATAATAATAATAATTTACAGTGTTATTTTATTCTACAAAAACAAATGTAAATAAATACGAGTTAACAATACATCTTTCTTTTTCTTATATCAGTTATATCTGCAAATCTGTATTAGTATCTAATAGTAGAAATCTGTACAGTAGTATTATAAAAAGCTGCGGGAATAAGACCCAGATAAGCTGTGTCCGTACCCGAAAAGAAACTTAACCTATGCACAGTAAAACACCATTCGATTTTTCACGATTGTTCTAAATTCGAAACAGCTGTCAACGCCCTTTTGCCATGGCCACGGTAACTACTTCGATCTACGAGAACGTTTGAAATACCTAGTTACCGTGGCCCTAGAACACATAGGACAAATAAGCGACGATTGGTGTCAGTAAAAGTTTGACATGCCCTCTCCATGACTACCTCAAAAAACACTCTTTTAAATATCATACATGGTTTTAAACATGTGTGTTTCGCCCAATATTCCCCAGCATCCTCGTTCATAACCCAAAACAAGGTCATCATAACATAAACATTCTCATATCGATTTTTATAGAAATAAAACAAGTTTATTATGCACGACAGGGATACAGGTGCGGTCGGCACAGTAAATCAATGTCGACTCCATTTAACCGGCTAAAACAATACCAATTCAATTACAACTTGTATTTTATGCTTCTCTGTACAAACAAAATGAATGCCAACAAAAAAGAATAGACTTGATCATTTTACTGGAAGTGTAATTTGCAAGAAATGAGTTCGGAATTTGATCTTTTAACAAACTGGCAACTTACAAAGGCGTAGTCAATAAACAAATGAAAAAGCGCCTGAGAATAAAAAGAAAATAATGCAGCGCTACCTAAATTCCAAATTTGAATCTTTATATTTTGAATGCAGACAGATTTAAGAAAAAAAAAACATACGACATAAATATTTAAAAAAAAAAATAGTCTCTTCCCAGCATTACAAAAGTGTAACAAACCGTTAAAATTCTCGACTTTCTTCTCTACTATAAAATAATTTACGTGTATTCTAAACGTGGTTTAAACCTTCATGAATCAATCAGTCTGTCTACTGGTGTAAAACGCTTGAAAATTTGTTTAGGTTTTTTTAAGTTTATCGTGAACATACAGACAGACATGATATTGGACTTTATTTAATAATACTTATGTAAGTCTATAAAATGAAACTTATTCCGCATTAAAATTGCTGACAATATCGATTTAACAGTCAGACAACGTTCAATAATGGCGAAACTTACACAGTTAAATTAAACAGGTACCTTCACAAATACACCATGCTTCAAAAGTCGGTCAAGGTGACAGTTATGGGGGTTATAAGTTATAACATGAAAGGTCGCCGTAGCGTGCGGTAAACTAGCTTACATTATTTATTTTCATTTTTTGTACCGCAATAATAAGTATGAGAATTTTATACAGACGTTTTTGGTCCAAGCCTGTGCCTTAGGCTGACATTTTCAAACGAAACAAAAGATAATCTCTGCTGTGTTTACGTACGGCTTGAAACTAGGACTTACTAAATCCCTACTCATGATTTAAAGCCCCTCACTGAAGTAATTAAAGATTAATAAAACAAACATGAAAATAATTAAACTGAGAGATATTTAGTTAAACTAAGTATAAGCAAACCTTTTTTCTTGAGGTTTTTTTTATCATTTAATGACATCTCCTGCCCTTTTGTGCCAGACTTTTACTGAGTAAAACAGCCTCATTCCTGTTCCTTCTTTGCCTTCCTTTCAGGGCCCCAGGTTTGCCTTTCGCATCACCCATGGCCTTATTAGGCTTCGACTCTACTGGGCCCCTACGGTTGCTGACGACTCCTTGAGGCACGCGTAGAACACTACTCGCTGTCGACGACTTGTTAACGTTATTGGACGGTCGGACGGCGAGCTACCTATTGCTCGCCGTCGAAATTGGGATCAGAATCCGTCTGGGGCGTGAGGGCGAGAGGCAAATTATCAAATAACTTCTGAATGAAGATTTAGATTTTTACGTGACGTTCCTAGGCCACGACGACTCTTTTGAACAATCCAGGAGCTCTAAAAAGAGGAGGTAAGCCTTACATCATGGTATGGCATAATCCAACTAAAATAACTACCTTACTAACTTCCTTTTCCTAAATATGTTGGAATTAGCTACGACTCTAACTGATGCAGCTAAATACAAGTATTTTACATGGAGCGGCTGCCTGTCTGACCCCCATAACCCAATAATCGGATGCTTGACAAAACTGAGGTTAGATTTCCTTGCCTCTGACTATCCCTAACTACTATCAAAACTCTACAAATGACAGCCGGTACCATCGACTTAAAATGCTTTTTTACCGAAATTCTTCCGAACCTTAATGGAGAAATTTTGGTGTTAAGGTGGTTGTGGTCACCCATCCGCAAAATAACATTGACAAGTCTTGCTTAACCTTGTAGGTCGATCTGTACGAGACTATTATTATTCAAGCCATAGCTCCTCAAGTAGACTTGCAACAGTGAATTTAATAAATAATAAAAGTTTTTAAACAAAGAATTCGAACAAAGACAACAGTTTTTTTTTAATGGGAACTCATCGTCAATCACACAACCATATGTATTCAATTTTAAATTTAGATCGTAAAATAGTGTATAGGCTATAATGTGTGCTCTATGTACATATCACGTAAATCAAGTTAGCTCAATGTCAGGTGTTGTATGATTAATGACGCTCATGATATTGCTATAGTTAAGCTAAGAACTCACGAAGCGGTTTTCACCCGCGACCGCCGCGGTGCATATATATGCCGGATATTTAAGCCAAAAATCAAAGAACATTTCACGCCCAGAAGTGGGCATGCTCTTTTAGGTCGTAAATCCTTACGAGCTTATATTTTACAATTTGGTGTTTAGTTTCATAGAAGTATCAATAATAGTTCAGTAATTATCCTTAAAAGTGTTTGATTTTACGCATTACAGTAAAGATTGGAAATATAATATTTTCATAGACTTTATTTTCATACAAAACACAAAATAAATTTACCAAAAACAATATAAGGTATGCTCTTATGTTCGCGGCTCTCAATGTACCTACCGAACCTCGCGGGCCGCGGTCGCCCGCAGCTTCGACGGTTTGCGCCCGCACGGTTGGCGGGCGACCAGGCACCGATCATTTCACTGCCCTTCTTTCAACCGTATGTCTTGCGATTATCGCCCTCCAGGTTTGCGTGCTAATCGTAACCGTGGCGGCTGCGTAACCGCGTAAATCTGCGGTCTCGTGAGTTTTGAAAGAAAATAGCTGTTTCCTCTGCGGCGGCGGGCGGTGGTGTAAACCGCTTCGTGAGTTGTTAGCCTTACTCTGAATAACCTGTACCTATATTACCTACAGTTCAATATAAAGGATGCCCTACGTGCAACCTTTAAATAGGTAAAAGAAATTCTATTAAAACATGTTGAATTTCACTAATTTGCTAATTAAATCTGCTATCGAGTGGATTTAAATATGGAACGAAAAAATAAATTCTAGAATACTTTTTTGTTTTACTTTTTAAAGGAGTTCTGAATACATTTTCAGACGTTATTTAGAGATTTATTCGAGTGATTTTCAATGTTAGGTAAATACCTAATTAATTGGTTTCTTACTACGCAAATACTAAACAAACTTATTATTATGAGGTACCTACATAAACCCAAACTACTAACAATAATATTGTTTTTTTTTTTCAGGAATAAACTGGTACTGTACACAATAACTGTATTTATTTATTACCTATATTCTTTACCGTACACCGTATAAACAAAAAAATACAGGACAAAAATTTATAAAAATAAATAAGAGTAATTCGTAGCTTTGACTTCTTAATTAAGACAGCTAGTGAAAAATTTAACATTATAATTTCATCATGGAGTTTTACATTGTGACGCTTCGTCACAAAATATAATTACGTACAAAGAATATTGCATCCTTTGGTTTCATGTTACGTAAGTAGTAAGTTCCTAGTAATAAATATTTAATTAAAAACTAATTATTTTATCAGTAAACGAAAAAAAAACAGATTGTTTCAAACGGACTGTGAAAACTTTATTAATTTAGCTAAATATATACCTGGAAAGAAACGAAATGAGTTTAAAGAATGAGGGTGTAAATGACGTTCACCAGGTGGCAGCACTGAGGCGTCAGGTCCAAGCTCCTGTCAAAACGCTTATGTTAATGGCATTAGTTAGACATCAACGTCAACATCTTAAGACGTCAACGCCATGGATACGTTTCAAAGGAAAAGACCTGACGGCTAAGTGGCGCCAACTGGTGGTGTGAATTATCCTGAACACAACATTCATGAAAATAGAAAACAAGAAATTGTAGTAAAATATATGAAAACTAGGTTTCGCCAGCGTCTTCACACGCGTAAACGACGGATTGTTATTCAGTGATGGGAACATACTCCAGAGATTTAAGTATTCTGTATTAATTTTAATACAGGACAACGCCCACACTTCAAGTACCAAGTTTCATCCAAATCTACATCCAATCTTTCAGCCGTTCAGGCGTACAAATATTCGAACCATATAATGTGAGAGCTTACTATTAAATCCTAAAGTGAAGCATATTTCCCTGCTACATTTACTTTACTACGTGTATGGCGTATACCAAACTATTTGGTTAACTGTATAGTCTACGTAAAAGCTTTTACAAAGCTTTCCCGGTAATGATTATAAACCAGGATGTTTCTAAGTATTACTTAAACAACTCGGAATAGTACCAACTACATACATGGTACTTCTAGTACCAATTTCACTAGTTCTACGAAACTGACGTGCGGCTCAAGGCGTCCTTGGTCGAATCGATTTTTTCTGGAACTAAAGTAATTTCTTTGAAGGTCTATATAATGTAGTATTCAAGTTTGTTGGTATGAATATTTTATAATCTACACTAATATAATCAAAAAATGTCATTTGATGATTTCCCACCTCAAGAAAAAATAACTCATAATTGGAAAAAGGCCCGTCAGACTGATTTGACTAAAAAAGTTATTCACAGAATGCGAACAACAAAAATGAAAATGCGAATGATAAAGCGTTAAACCCATACAGTGAATATGTTTTTTTTGAGACTCAACATAGTCACCACGATGACTACGTTGAGTCTCTTAATAAAGCACCTCGCAGCACTCTACAGAGAAACTGCACAAACTCTTAAAAGCCCTGTCACAACTACCAAAGTGTGTAATTAAAGCACACACAGGAGTTTTTGCATATTTGTTAGGGATGGTGAGAAAATTAATTGATAAAGTTCCCGTCCACACGTACCGCCGCGCCATAAATATTAATCAGAATGTTATGTACGCACCTACTGAAACATAGCGCCATTTTGTACTGAAGCGTAAGTTTTGGTACCGTTTAATTCGGCAAGTTGCTTTGCTGTAATTGTTTTATAATATACTAGATACTTCCAATGGTTTCACCCGTGTGGTAATAGAAAATTATTTCCCGGTATAAACAGTATTCAACGTGTATTTATAAAATTTGAAACATAGTTTACCCGTGTTTCAAATTTCATCTAAATCCTTCACTATTAGAGCCTAAAGGAGACACAAACATACATACAAATTTTCGCCTTTATAATATTAATGAGATTTTTTTTTTACTTTAAAGTCTTAAAAAAAAAATTTTTTAAAGAAAAATATATAAATATATATCGTTAATAAAATCATAGCATAGTATACATAATCCTACAGCTGGGACAGAGACCTACTTTTTGTAAGCATGACTGGGCCCGTCGTAACCCTAAAAAAATAATAACGTTTGCTCAGCTACTGATTTGTATAATATTTTCTTGATCCATGTTAAGCAAATTATTATGTAGGCATTTATTTTATTATAAAGAAGGCTTACAGACTAACAAAAAAAATGATATAAAGAGTGTAACATGAAACAAATATAATCTCAGCATGTTGCATAGTCAGTCGATTAAGGAAGCAAAAAAGAGTCGAGCTGACTATGACAATAGCCGACTAGTCAATTAGTGTCTAGTTAGTAGTTTTAAAGAGACCTGTTATTCGGCCGACTAGTCGGCCAAGCCGATTACGGTCTCGGTACATGTCTATTAAACAGCATGATCCAGAAAAAAATATAAAAGCTCTCGTTTTATATCACCCGTGAGACCCGCCAGTCTATTTCTATCGCTCAATTTAATATTCACATGGCAACATCAACAACAAAATACCCTGTATTCTACACACATTACGTTATTAAACCACATAAATGAAATTCTCACATGAATGGACACGTAAAGCGGAAAAAATGCGATCGTCATTCAAGGAAAAACTTTTTCACGCTTGAGTAACTCACTTGGTTGTTATAGAGATCGATAACAACTTTTAACACACGCTTTTTATTGAAAATTTTGTTTTTTTTTATCAAATAACATGTTACAGTTGAATATTTGTGTATTTTTCCACGCAGAGTCGAATAACAAATAAATTCATGGAACCAATGATCCTTGCAGTCTATATTGTGATTCATTCGCTGTTAAGTGGTCCAAGTCTTGAGTTTAAGCAACTTAAAAGTTTATAGGTGGTATTAAAGGTTACGGTCATTAATTTAAATCTAAAACTAAAGCTTTAAAAATAAACGCTCGTTATTAGATATTGATATATTTTTAAATTAAGTGTATCTGTTATCTCATCCCAGAAGTTAATTTAATTTTATTAAGATCGAATACAGCCCATTAAGTAACAAAATAGCTCCCTAAAATAAACACAGATATAAATCATTTAGCACATTTACAAGCGAGATGTCTATAATAATTCTTGTTAATGACCGCCTTTTTGTTGAAGACTATTTATTTTTATGCGACATTACTTCCCCGTTTAATAACTTTCCGTGTTAATATTTATTAGCTCAATAAGGAATCTCACGAAAAGCTAATTCAGCAGATTGTGGCACGATAGTTAATGGATAAACAAATCAAGTTCAAACAACGGGCGCGAGATAACTTTAATTTTTCGAATTAAATCTAAAAACAAGAAAAAAGAAACTTTTAGTATTTATTTCTATTGAATTGTCATGATCGTTCAGCTAAAAGAAGAACATTTATAAGCGTTTCAAAGACTACTCGTAAATATAATCTATCAAAAAGAACGTGCCAGAAATTACAGACACTTTATAAATCAATAAACAGTCACAAAATTATGATTACATTATAATTATGTATCTATAAACAGGTATATGTGTGATCGATGTAGAAAAATATAGGAATATAAAATTGAAAACAGGCACAAGTATTTCAAAAAGATTTGTGCAATACTATTATTGTAAAGAGCAGCAAACAGAAAAACAATATAGTTATCGTTAATAACTACAAAATAAAACAGACATAGACGGGAATAGAAACAATGTTGTTTTATTTTCGTTGAGCAAAAAAGACAAGAAAACCCTAATGTTCACGTTCAAGTTCTTGTCTCTTCTTCACCTTCGTCAAATCGATGATTTTAGGTAAATATTATACGTTTTAAATGTTTCTGATGACAATTTTGCTCCTCGAATTTTAGCATTTTCTTCGTAAAGATTGTTCATGCACAGGTTTTTTGACACAGAAAGCACGATAGCAGGTGAAGTATTGTTTAGGACATAGCTCCACCCTCGCAATATGACTGCGTTAATGTAAAAGTATAAAATTTTGAACATATTCCTGGTATACAAATACTATACGAGCTAGCTAGGATATGGTGTACTTGTGTGACATGCAAACTCGCTCATAAACTTTCACCTTCATAATATCAGTTTGACCCTTGTATCCAATAAAGTTACAACCAGCTTATTGTAACACGTGTTCCCTATTAAAGTTTATACATTGTGCCATACTTTTTCCCGTCTAAGGGCGGACTCACACGATCTATGTTTTATTCATCGCCTGATAGGAGGTTCTTTACCTCCTCACTAACACGTCCACTCAATAGGTTTAATTACCTTCTGAACAGGGGTTTTTGTTCGTTGATTTTAACTTTATTAAACTCTGCTTTAATTAGTCTACATGAATGTGTTTTACATAAATTAAGTGTTTGTTATATAATAGTTATTTTAAGTTCGACACGGATAGGTTATGTGCCTAGTGTGAGTTTATTTTACGTTACGACTAGCTGCAGCCCGCGGCTCTGCCCCGTGAATTTAGTACTTCACATCTTCAAGAGATAATTCTCATGCAAAATGTTAAATTTTTAACTGCTTTATGGCTTTTCTTTTATTTATTTCTTTTGAATCACCCCTGAGTTATAGCAAATTAAACAAAAAGTAATCGGTCTAACTGAATTTAGGTATAGCGAGACTAACTATCAGCAATTTATTTATTCCTATATATTTTCCTTAGCTAAATTAAAATACTCACCCATAGTATCAATGTATTAAAGTAAACTTTAAAGTTTAGTTAATGGTAATACGGGAACGATTGTGTTTAGATAATATTTATGTAACCAGTAAACCATTTTCATTAGGTAGTTTTACGTTTAAAAAACCATTAAATGTAGATTTCAGGTCTAACAAATCCACTTTTATGACTTTTTCCCAGTAAGTACAATCTGTAAGTCTAACTTTTAAGCTAACCTGCGATTTCATCTTAAGGATATTATGTAAGAATGAAACAATATCTGCACATGGTAACTTATCCGATACGAAAGTGCAAAGGTTAACATGGTACCTATCGGATAAAACCTTTTAGTGCCCCCATCTCTAGTACTCCTAAATCCGATGCGGAAATAATTCGGTCGGACCACTACCGGATAGAAATACTTTCCCAACTGTGAGATTTACATTTTTAGGGTTCCGTATCTCAAAAAAAAAACGGAACTTTTTGCTGTAGGATCACTTAGTTATCCGTCTGTCTTTCAAGACCCTTTATCTCGGGAACGCTTGTGGTATCAAGTTGAAATTATAGCTATATATTCAAATGTGTCCTTTGAAGCTGTGAAAAAGTTAAACTTCTAACGCTAACGATAAAAAAGATTCGGCCTTTTTGTCGCAAAATAATAGAGATTTCGACACTCTCAAGAGAATCAAAAATCATAAGGTACTTCTCGTTGATCCAGAATCCTGAAATTTGGCATAAGTCTGAAAACAGCAAATATGTTGTAAATACAAATAAAAAAAAAGATTCGGAAAAAAAGAGATTCCATTCAGGAATTGAACTATTTACGAGTACACAGGCGAATTTTATACGGAAGTGCCCTCAGTGCGCGAGCCCGACTCGCACTTGCCCAGTTTTTTTTAAATATATTTTTTTTTTTATTGTTGATAGGTTCACGCTTGACCGCCATCTCACCTAATGGAAAGTGACGATGCGGTCAACGAATAAAAAGTGGACCATTTTTATGTTTTCATTAAACCAGGATAAAGTTAACTAAATATTACATTTCATTTTTAATTACAGCAACAAAATTGGAACACGTGTAAACCATCAACCGAGTTGTGGTCGAGAGCAACTGAAAACCAACCCACGAGGGTCATTCCCAACTGAATTAGACTGTGTGAAGCAGTAGTTTTGCTCTAAGCGAGTAATTAATTTGTGAGACTCGCCCTGCCTTTGAAACGACTCTCATGACGCTAGGAAAGCTGTTAACCATTTCTGAACTATAACGCAAAACCCATTTAGAATGCTCTTAGAATTATTATTATTATTAAAACCCTTGTTTAAGCTACAGGAACTTTGTAACAGTTCTGTTTTATCTCCGTCATAACGTTTAACGTTAGTTATCGTAACATCTGCATTTGCCAGTTTCTTTTTTAACATTTTGAATTTTCATACAGTATTTTTATTTTATTTTTTACTTGCTTTTGCCCCCGGCTTCGCCCACATACATAAAATATAACCTAGGTCACTCAGGAATAAATCAGCTTTCTATCGGTGAAAAAAAAAATTAGCAATCCGACCAGTACTTTTAGAGATCCTCCTAAAAACATAAAAACAAACTTTTCTTCTTTATGATGTTAGTGTAGATTGTTGCCTGTTGCGGTCTTTCCACCCGATTATAATTTAGATGGCTTCAAATATATTATATAGATTGAATAGGCTCTGAAGAAGAAAAAAAAAACAGAGGTGTATTGAGTGGCTTATTTTGCCAGTAAATTGTTGTTAGGTTTATTTGTTGATAACTAAATAACTTTAACGTAACTGTTCTGCCTGCTTAGTCCTAAAATTAAAAACTGAGCAAGTGCGAGTCGGACTGGCACACTGAGGGTTACGTGAAAACTACAATGCCCGAATGGAGTCTCGAAGATTTTTCCGAATTACAATTTTTTTTTTGTACATATCTACAAATTTACTGTTTTCAAATTTTTTTAATACTTGTGCTATAAGACCTTGCTTTGTGCCAAATTTTAGGATTCTGGGTCAACTGGAAGTACTGGGTACTGGAATTTCGATCTTTGAGAGTATCAAAATAGGTTTTTTTGCAACATAAACGGCCGTCTTTTTTATTCGTTAACTTAGAAGTTTGGTTTTTTCACAGGTTGAAGGAACCGCAGACCTGAGTATATGGTTTTGATTTCACCTCCACCTCCTCGCGTTCTCGAGATAAAGGGTCTTGACAGATAGACAGACAGACGGACAACAAAGTGATCCTATAAGGGTTCAGTTTTTTCCTTTTAGGTACGGAACCCTAAAAATAACTCAAAAGTTAGGAGTTTGAAAATTGAATCCTATACCTACATTGTTTTATGATTAAATCTCCAAATACTCAATTTTTCAGTTATTTCTATCTAACATTAAGCGTAACATAAGTAATATATGAGTATAGCAACACGAACTAACAAGAAGCTACACGATGAAGTGACGGAAATGTGCTGCAGAATAATAATGGCAATTTACTTACCCCGGGAAATAAAGGAAACAGTTTCTGAGAAATACGAAATAGGCTGTGACATTGCACTCATTAAGGGAAAATTGATCCTATATTCAACATAGCTTTCTCTGAACAATGATCAAAGTAAAACAAAAGCTCAACAGAGCAAACCCGTTTCAAAATCTTTGAACACTTTAAATATTTACAGACAAAGATTTCGGAGTTGTATGCCGTATGCTTTCAAAATACAGCTCGTTTAAGTTCATGTAATACGTCTGTCTGTTTGTTTGTTTACACACAGTGCCACTCAGTGTCTCACTTGACGCCAGATTATCTCTCACGGTCCGAACTCGGATTATGCCTGTGACTTTACGCATATTCTCATGTTTAATTTCAACTTAAAAGCCAGAAGCTCAAAATTAACAGGCAAAGTTTGACAAATTAAGTTTCAGCGTCTTTGAATCGTTAATGAAGTCGTAATCGTAAAAAAAACGTACTGAATAAGGGTGGTTTGTCTAGGGAATTTGAGGTGTTTGTTGTAAGATGTAGGTTAGAAGACTACACGAATCTCTCGGACTGCAAACAAAAGAAAGAGTTGCGCAAAGACATAAATGATATATTATAATGATACTAAAATTATTACATATATTTGATTCTAAAATTAAAACACCAGAACGGTAAACGTTGCTTGTAGAATAATCTGAAGCAAGCTTTTAATCGATAACAGTAAATTTTAGAGGTCTTCGTGATTTTTTTCTATCGTACTAAATTAGCTGTATGTGTTTTGAAAACTATCTAGCATATTTCCTGAAGAATATCAAATATATTTTTCTTATTCTGTTTACTGCGCGATTAGTTTCTGTCGTCCTCCTTCCGTCGTTTAAAGGTATAAAATTACATCAATAAATACAAAACCCAAACGATTCGATCCAATTTCAATGTTAAAGTAGTTGGGTGTTCTATCCCACAGAAATATGATTACCTATATAGTTTTGTATGTAAATAAAAAGGCTTTCATTCTCTCACAAAATAAAATCAGCGCTGTCAAATCACATAAACAGCGAAACTTTTATCTCGCGGCAGAATTCAAATTGTTTGAAGTTGATCGTTATTTCATGCACGTGAACAAAACGTGTTAATACGGTACAATGCGTACGTTCCCATTCAAAGGCATACCTCGTGACTTTTCACTCGGTTCGCTTCGGGTTCGACCCGCAGAAATAATCGATTCGCAGCATTGCGATAACAGACCATTTGAGAAATCTTTACCGATTCTAAGACAGCGCAAAGTGAAAAGTTTCCACAAAAGATTGCACTTACTTGCGACTTTATGGAAGGATTTATTTTCATCTTAATCCGTGTCCAAGATAATTCTGGCGTCGAGTAAAATGGCGTGGATTTAATAGAGCTTTTTATAGTCTAGCATACGCTTGCATACTAGATCTTTATGAATCCGAGAACACCTTTGGTTTACTTTCTTTAAAATAAACAGAACAGCGAGGTCACAAGATAAGTTGGTCAAATGTCAAGTATTTTAGATGGATGTTTTACTACGGCATACTTAACATTAGCTAAGCATTTATTTACCAACATCATTTGCGGAAAATGTATGTAAATATTGTACAAAAGACTGCCGTTTTTTATTTCGTTGGAAATAAAAAAGCAGAAGTAAATCCGGTCGCCAAGCGTGTTGATTATGGCGTAATCCCCCAAGGATTGTTCGTTATGACAGACTAGCGAGGTAGGGGGGTTAAAAACGTAGTCATTTATGGGGTCACGATTTGTTGAAGCAGCTTTATTCTACTGCTTATTTATGTTTTCAGTTTTTTATTAGGAAATGACTGTCCCTCGTGTCTTCTTGGTTACTGCTGCACTGCCGTGGCGTGGGTCGTATCGTGATGTTTAAAATGTAGGTTTTGAAACATCACGATATCCTACACTTTTATTTTAATTCGTACTAAGTAGTAGATCATGAGATTAGAATATTAAAACAAACAAACTCTTCAGCTTTATAATACAAAAATAAAATTATAACGTATATAAAAAAAATATAAGTACCTACATTGATGACTTAGATATTAACTAACTACGTACTATGTTAATAAACTTTGACGTCAAAGTACACTTCCAAATCGCTGTCTTCGGACAACGTTGCCACTTTGAATAGCAATGCTAATTCTTTGGGCAAATAACGTGATGTTAATAGTATACGTTGGACCTCCTTTCTTACGAAATTGTGTTACAATTCGTCATTCAAAAATCACAAGTGTCAGACAGTAAAAACAAACCGATTGGTGGCAACCATTAGTGATCCCGTCACTTAATACATTATTCATGGCCATGGGAGCGGGGGAGGCTTGCCATTCACATTTTTACAATGGACGGACACAGAAATTCACTTACGTTTATATGCTACTAAACTATTCACCCGTTATTATACAAGAGATTCGAGTTTCTGTATATTGTGGGACCTAATATTTGGATAACTTCCACACTGTAACGAGATAACAATGGAAAATATTGTATTTTGGAGTATAGGTGTTTTTGAGAGTTTGCAAAACAACAGTTGTTTTTTTTTATCCCTGTTTGAGGTTTTGTGAGCCATTTGATATTGCTTTTAACTGTTTTTCCCTTGTAGTGGGTTTCCCCCAAAGACTTTCCAAACATTGTTCTTTCGTTTTTTTTTTAAATTATAAACTTTAAAATTACAAGCGCTTACCATTAAAGCACCTGCAGAGAATTTACGTGACAAGTGATGTAACACACATTTTGCAATTAGCGTTAAAAGAACAATAATTTGTCTAAGCCAGCGATACAGTCAACATTAGGTTCCTTTTTACATATTTAATTAATAGCAATTTCAAATGCGAAATTATAGTGTTATTGAAAAGTTTTTTCCTTTAAAACATGATGATTTTAACACAACAAGCGCATTTTTATAATTGTATCTTCGCGTGTAAAGCTGTATGTACGCTAATACAGAAAAGAAGAACACTGTCGCATAGTGCAATTAAATTAAAAGGCAGCCGAGGACTGTTTTTATTACCGCCAGCTTATATTTACGACTATTTGCGCTGTTCTGTGGAATATGAGCGTTCCATTTAGATGTATTATGTAACGATGTTAAAATATGGATAGATAATATTATCATAATGACTGCGAAAAGCTACAATGTTATTAAAATTCGCCTACGTTAAAGCTGTTCTCAGAAATTCAGAACTTTGAAGGCTTTTATGTAAAACCATTCAATATGGAAACGATAATACTTTAAACCAATATTATCACGTCAACTTATTCATTGACCCTTTTACTCATTCACTTCTGAAAATGAATGAAAGATAAATACGTCTGGCCGAGTGACTTTATATTTTTTATCGCGCTATCCTTCACCATTAATTCCAAATTTCAATACAAGCGGAGGTCAGCGTCATTATACTCTTTCACAGTCTGACAGTGATACAATTTATCTTGCTGCCAATACATCACAGGGCCGACAGGACTGGCTATCAACAAGTGTCGAGATATATTATATAAATTGTACCTACAAACGCCCTTTTAAGGCCATGTACACAGTGAACGTGATATAACTAGAATGGGTTTAGGCGCGGTAGCGGGCGCGATTAGGTGGCCATAGTGCATAGCGAATGGTTTTTGTGCGCAGTGGACACTTCTCCTTCCTCGAGGTAAAACAATACGCGATTACTCACCAGCAAGGCTGCTACATCTTGTCGCGCAAGGCGGCTACAGTTGCTTCTTTATGGACGCAAACGACGGTTTGATAATAAGTAGGTAGGTATAAAGATAAATACCATAACTAAGTGTAAGCAGTTATACACAAACAATTTTTATGCACAGTTTTAAGCTAAAGCATCTAGAAGTTTTGAATCAATAAAAACAGTCTTCCTGAAAAATTGGTAGGTCTGTAATTAGTATGTTTGTCTACCAGACGATCGATATCATCATATTATGTTTGATACTTCGCGCCCGCTTACGCTCCCGCGCAACTTACCTACCCTAACCAGGGCTTAATCCTGACGATACGCCGAAAGGGACGAAATCCAAGAATTTTGTATGACCGCAAGATACGAGGATGAAAACTTACAATGGGATTTTGCTGTGTTATCTTCTGACGGTTGTTTGGTAGTTTATTGCTATCTGCTCCAGAGGGGGAAATAGTTTAACCCACAGAAATGGCCTTTTTGGTCCCTAATAAAGAATTTTCGCTTTGAAAAGTTGTAATAAAATAAGGAATCATGTTCTGTACCTGCTTTATCGGAAAATTATTTAGGTTTATTGTAATGTTTCATTAGGATCATTAGTTATAATTTATGGAAACAAACAACAACAAAATCTTATCTAGACTAATAATGACTAATTGTCAAGAACAGATCGTTTAGGAATGTTGCCAATAATTTATAGTACCTATTCTGAAATTATACCTGTCTCATATTTAATTAGACTGGATAAACTGTTTAAATTAGTTTAATTAACTAATCAAAGCTACTCGAGCTAAGATGGCGTGAGGAGGAGACAACCCTTCCACGGGCCCCACAGGAGTCAACTGGGCGTCGGGAGTTGCAGGGCGACTCCCGGTCAATCGATGGATATTAAGAACATTGTTCAGACAGGGGCCATAGTCTTAATATAGTTCCTGGTGACCATTTCAGTTAAGCTTCCCAAATCCATAACCCAATATCTTTGGTTTTCTATAAGTCGCAATAGCTTCCAACCAACTGGTGGTCGTCCTTGGGTGCGTTAGCATAGCGCGTACAGAGATTATCATCGGTTAATACCACGTTCCGTGAAAATTGTCTAAAGGGTCTCGGCGAGTTGGCTTCGGCCCCTCGTACACCTTCCAAAGGACCAGGACCCCATGGTTCTGAAATATGGTCCATAATAACAATGTTTCACAAAATATCGTACAAACAGCGACGTAAACAACAATACTATTCACCAACTGGTTGTTAACCGTCTAGTTATAACTTAAACAGCCATAAAAGACCATGATAAAAATAATAAATGCCAGATATCCGAGGCGCGGCCTCCACGGCGATACATTACGCCTGAGTTATGGAAAAGGGCGACCCAACTGAATTATGAAGACAGTTTCAAATAATCGTAGGCAACTAATGTGGTATTAAAAGCCTACTGGACCTCTTCATCCGTTGACCTACAGTTATCGTCGAGAGACACTCATGTTTGAGCACTCTCTAATCCTAGCCGGACACTGGGTCAGGCGGTGTTACCAGTGTACACAAAAATGCAATAACTGGAAGTGTGAAGTTTTTTGTGTGGTCTGCTAATGATATTATTCACTTTACTTTTAAGAAGAGTTAATCTTAAACTGAAATATTTATTGGATTTTTTTTAGGCTTGAAATCATCCAATGACATGTTCCTTGGGCGGAAAGGGCTTATCAGACTTCTACTGACTAAAACCCACTCCTAGTTCCTTCGTTGCCTTTTAGTCCACAACCGGGTTTTCCTATCGGAAGCAAACCCATGACTCCGTAGGCTTCGACCCTACTGAACCCCTACGGTTTGTTGACGTCGTCTTAAGGCGCGCGTGGAATACTAGGCGCCGTCAACGATTTGGGCTTGGTCCGGACGATTACCGGACGGTCGGATGGCGAGCTACTCATTTCTCACCGTCCGCAAGCCCGCGCTTAAAGTATATTCATTAGGTTATGAGACCATTCGAAAGAATCCCAACGACCCCAAAACACAAAGAAAAACTGAGGACATGGACAATATTGGCTAGCTATTAATAATAATAATTAGCACTTTATTTCAGACCATTCCATCTTATAGATACAGAACCATATTCTGTATAATTATGATATGCTCTGACTGAATATACCTAATAAAAATAAACAAAGCTGAACTAAAACCTTTCCATGATACCTAGACTGTAAAATGGTTATTAGGGCGAGCATAAAAGCAGAATGTTAATAAAATTGCACTATGCAGTATGAGGCAAATGTATCGTTATCGCCTAGTTCTCCTTCCTAGTGCATACTTTGTAAGTGTTCATCAGCTTTTTATGTCTTGTCGTTTTACAATCCCACCTACAAAGCTAAGTAAAATGTAGCCAGAAAATGTACAGGGTAGGCGACTCTGCGATATATTATGGACCCTTTCCGTTTTACTTAAGACATAACTTCAAATCTCATGGCAATCAGAAAAAACGAAAAAAATTTGCAGACAATCCGTAGTGCAATCCATACTAATATTATGAATGTTAAAGGAAATTACTTTTTTAATTGAAAGGTCATGCTTTGATGTATTAAGGTTATGTTTTTGTGTGTACAATAAAGAATTAAGAATTTGAAGTTGCTCCCATATAAATTTTGTTATTATCTGATGATGAAGCCGGAAAGTAAATTGATGTAATCTAACCGTGGTTGTGATTATAAGAATTGTTATGAGATGCACTCTGGCTATAAGGTCGATTTAAACATTAAAGTTTGGTGATATTTCAATATTCATTTGGCCTCCTTTCTTTAGACTTCTTACTATCATTGAAATCCTACAAATCAAATCAATCAAATCAAAGCATTTATTTCAAATAGACCATTTACAGGCACTTTTGAATAGTCAAATGTCGGTCAGTCCAAGAAAAGTGAAGCTAAATTGCACGTTCCAAAGAGTAGGTCTCTATGGAGAAGAACGTGCAAGAAACTCCATGGACACTCTTTTAAATCATATATGTGTTACATATAATGCTTGGTTACATATTACTTGTTGCTTCTATCATGTCATCACATCAATGATATGGCCAAACGAGGATTGACATTATCATCAAATTAATGTTAACGTTTGAACGATCTGGCCAGTTTTCGTTGGCCAAATTATGAAGTGCTCAATTCTAAGATCTAGCTACGACACATAAAAACGCGAAGAAAAATATAGCAGAAAAAAATAATATATGAAAAAGAAAGAAAGTGGTCGCATTACTGTCAAGCTTACCGCTCTCCTTATTGCGTCACGTACATTTTATTTGAGTCGCTCGCTGAATGTAAGACGACTAAGTGCATTATTCTCGTCTCGCGAACTAGCTAGTGTATACCTAATGCCACTTCGCTTCGTTCCTGCACCTGTACCGATGCTGCGCGTAGCTCAGGAGCTTTTCTCGTTCAAGCTGTATTAAAGTTCTGTACGTGTTTTCATTTGTAGTTTGTAATGCTCATATTGCAAAGAGTTATACGAAGATTTAGCTCCATACTTTACTAACCTGTATTTGTCCAAATAAAACGCACTATTTAGGTTTCATTAAAAGAATTTTCGGAATTAGATCCAGAGATTACGTTTATTAGTAATCTCTAGATCCTATCCGAAAATTCTTATAACTAAAAACCTAAATAGTACCATAGGCCGCAAACAATTTCACCTGTTTTTTATAATAAACATTCGTTTTTTTTAAGTCCAAAGTATTAGCTCTGGTTTTTAATGTGGCTGTCATTCGATACGTATCTATACACTTATCAACAAATAAATATATTATAGAAAACAATTGAAACAAATAGAAGCCGATTCAAGTCATGTCACGTCGAACCTGTGTGTGTTTGCGAACCCCCATGAGGTTTTGTAGAAACTACAAAATAGTAGGAGCTACAATCTTTCTCTTACATTTCATTCAGAGTTATGAGTCAATATTGTAAAGGGAAGGTACACATAAACAATACTAATGAAAATATCGCTAACTAAAAATACATGTAAAGAAGTCTTCTAAATTATGTTACTTACTTTTAGAGGGAGCTTTTTTGAGATACCAACGACTTTTAAACATTTTTAAACTTTGCAAATGTTTTGACCTAACTTAATTTGGCAGAATCACACTGATTTACTTCCATCTTGTCCTTGTTTTATCTTGCTTATTTCAGTTAAAACTAACCAAAAGTGACATTATAAACACAGAACCAATCAAAATTGATATACAACATTATTTTAAGTTTATGCGAAACCTGAATATAGTTTGTTCAGTATCATAACTGGTAACTAAATGGATTCCCTATTGGAATCCATTTAGTTACCACCATGACATATTTTTCCCAAAAATATTTAAAAAGGTCAGAAGTTGGGCACCGCCGGCACTAAGTAGAACACAAGTCACGGCAGGTCACAGTGCTAATGCCCACTATCGACTTCAAGCAGCTGGATGCAAGTGCATAACCAACCCTCCGTCGTCTGGACAGCCCGGTAACCTTGTATTTTTGCTGACATAACAAGCCTAAAACTTTATTATTTTTCATGATACAGTTATGACTACAAACACTAGACACGTGTTTAGGGTTTCGCATATACTAAAACTAATGTTGTTGACATAAATCAACGCATCCTCTAATAAACCTATTGACAGCCGGGAAAATATTGAAGGAAGCCCGTATGCTAATAACTCAGAGTTAATGGGTGTGATGGCGTTAGTTGGGGTCGTATGTCAGCGGGCATTAACTATCGCAGTGACGCAGTGAACGACGAGCTTTAGTCGCGATGGACGACGGGATAAAGCGTGGTTGATTAACCTGTTATAGCCACACTGCGGTCAATATGGAGGTTTGATAGATTTTGGTTTGTAGTATAGGTTATCTATGTGTTATGCAGCAAACACGTTTATTTCTCTGTTGATAGCTACAAAGGGGTCATTAAGTCAAGAATGAATAGATTATTTCTAGGCAAGCGTGTTCCATCGCCGACCACATATCGCTTACCATCAGGTGTGAGATAGTGGTCAAACGCAAGCCTGTAAATAATAATAAAATATATAAATCACTAGGTTTTGGCCGCGGCTTTGATTACATACATAAAACTCCTCGCTGCTCTATTCCTGAGTACCTATGGCACTCAGGAATAGAGCAGCTTTCCATCGATGAAAAAATTTTTACAATCGTGGTCCGATTACTTTCGAAGATTACCTCCCAAAAACAACCTTCAGTTGATCTTTACGTTCTACCACCACAAGTTTCATTTTAGGAATTCCTCGCGGCTCTAACGGGCATCTTCCCTGCTGGGGTAAGATAGTTTTGTGACTCATTGACTACTTACATCACTAGTAGGATGACGTCCAAAGTTGGAGTCATTATTTTAATCGAACATTGTATACTTCTTCTGGAGTCAAGAATTTTGAAAACCTTCTTCAAGTTATCGATCCACCACTTTTTTTTTCGTAAATGGGAAAAATCATCCAGTGATATACCCCGCTCTTGGGCGGAGCGGGAAATAGTTTCAGACTTTTACTGATCAATAATCCGGACTGGATTCCTTCATTGTCTTTTGTACCGATGCCGAATCTTCCTTTCAGAAACAAATCCTTGGCCCCAGTAGGTTATCGATCCACCACTTGGACACTTAAACCACTTGCATTCAGTAGAAGCTATCAGAGTTTTGTCCATCTATTAAGCAGCCATTAAACGCCTCACTAATCATTCCTTGATCACCGTTTCAACACTTTTCCGCCCTAACGACTGCTGATCATAGCCACAACAATAAGGCCCATTTTAACTTCAAATTACTAATTCTTACACCAATCGACTTTTACTGAAAGCAATTTAAAGAGACTGCTAATCCTCTAAAAGTAATCCCTTAGTCATCAATTAAAAAGCCCACAAGAGGAAAACGAACTTACAAATCTTAATTTGAAACAATACTGTAAATAAAACTTATTTTAAATTGTTATAGCAATTAACTGTAAAACCATCTTTTTAGGTTCTTAATTAGGTAATTGTTAAAAGACTTGACTGATCATTATATTGACCAAAAACGCTGGCGGCATTTTTAGTCAAAATCGTCGTATTACTTATGTCTTAGTAGTTTTTGCCAATGACTTTGTTCCGGAGCGGACGCGAAGTTGAAATCAGATGACAAGTATGCTTAGTCTTTTCTTGTGGTTGCAGCTCACTCCGTGCCTTTCATCATAGTTGGTTCAATAGATTGACAGAGAAAGCGTAACAGACAAACAGTTACTATCACATTTATAACATTATAAGCCTTCAATTACTTGACATAACACCAGTATACAGACCACTCTCAAAATTGATTCCAAAACAAACTACACACAACAAATAGTTACACTAAGCGAACTAAGTTTCCTTGCGACGATTCTATTACTAACAATATGAGGTCTCCTAACTTATATAAGCCAAGAAAAACTTTCAATTGAGCCTATATGTTCTAAAGAAAAATTGTTAAAGTTTCCTTTTCAACAATATCAAAGTGAACTCACAATGACTTTTTCATGATAATAAAGAAGAAATGAACTTTCGCGAGAGATTTCTCTCTTATTATCCTGTGTCATTAAATTGGTATTATGAAGATCAGCTTTATAATAATACTTTGGGTAGAATTTACGGCTTCTTGGGGATTAGTAGATGCCTTTTTGTGTACTGTAGTTATTATAATATTTATAGATTTAAAGACATTAAAATTTTCATCGTTTTTAGGGTTCCGTACCTCAAAAGGAAAAAACAGAACCCTTATAGGATCACTTTGTTGTCCGTCCGTCCGTCCGTCTGTCTGTCAAGACCCTTTATCTCGAGAACGCGGGGAGATATCGAGATTTATGTCGCAAAAAAACGTATATTTTGATACTCTCAAAGATCGAAATTCATAGGGTACTTCCCGTTGACCCAGAATCCTGAAATTAGACACAAAGCAAGGTCTTATAGCACAGAAATAGGAATAAATCTGAAAACAGTAGATAAATTTGTTGTTACCTACGTCACAAACAATACTTTTTTGCAATTCGGAAAAATCTTTGAGGCTCCATTCGGGAATTGTAATTTGCACGGAACCCTCAGTGCGTGAGTCCGACTCGCACTTGACCAGTTTTTTTTTTTAATTTAATACCAATTAGAGCTATCTTAATATTCTCCATCACACTTTTTATATGAATCTGTTAGCGAGCCGCAAAACCAGGGCCACAACATCACGAGAATCATGTAACTACTACATTACACAGTACAACTACTATTTTTATTATTACTGTTAGTAGCGTAGGGTTGAGCTTGACTACTATCTCACTGACAGATAATGACGATGTGATTGACAATGAAGCACGCTTCCTTAAAAGTAACCTATTCACTCTTGAGTTAGAGATAAACATTCTAAATATAGAAGATAAAGATTCAACGACGAGTTTTTTTTTTAAGTGATAGTAGAGTGTATATTCAGAAAAAAAGATAATGGTGTCAGAACTGTCCGAAAATTCTAAAAAAGACAACTAATAAGTCAAGTAGTCAAGAACTGCATTGTGAATACAACATCAAATAAAATCCCTTGTTACCAGACTCCATGACTCCAAGCATTTGACCCCGATGAGATCCACTGTCTAAAAGCCAGGAAATGCAATCCGTCGCACCCACAAAACACACGATAGTTTTTTTTCTTTTTTCCCCTCTGACAATCTCGCACTGCCATCGGACTTGCTATAATTAAGACCTCTTTTGAAAAGTGATCGAGAGCTTTTCATTTCGGTTTCCGCTAGTGCAAATAGCACAAAGAACTAGCGGATGCTCTGTAGACAGGATGTGCTATATTGTCTTCTATCTTCACCTAGATAGATTAATTAGCTAGTGCAATGTTATTTTCTTCGACTCGTGACAGCCAGACGTAGAAAATGATGATGTTTCTTTTAAAATTTATTTTTTGTTTGCACTCGGTGTTTTACTCTTCAGTTGATTTTTAATTTAATTTTCTTTATTGAAACTTTATGCACTACTAATAACCACTATACAAAGGACCTTAGGCATTTTCTACCAGTCGACCTTAGGGTGATATAACATGAAAACTTCATTTTAAAATCTTTTTCTTTACTACATTTAAACTTCTCGATTTCTTTAGATTCCTATGAAAATCAAATATATTCAAAAGGTACTTACCAATATTTTCACGTGGCAAGCCCCCCATGAGATGAGCCAAAGGTAAATGAACTGGATGTAGAAAACGCAGGAACAGTCGTTTCAGTCGTCTACCATACAAATGATGATGACGATACTAACACTGTATTTCTGTATTGTCCACAGTTGGGGGAAGGGGTGGAGCTGACTTTGGGCGAGCTGCGCGCGATGGCGCTGCGGCAACAGCAGCAGATCGACACGCAGCATCAGCTGCTCTGCGCCAAGGAGCAGCGGCTGCGGTATCTGAAGCAGCAGGAGACTAGGCAACATCAGGTCTGTACTGCATCTTAATTCTTTATTATACACAAAACTTAACATAATATACGGTAATACAGATAGATCTTATACAAAGGCGAAATTAACTCAGCAATGAGTTTTCTCCCAACAAACCTTTGAGTTAGAACATATTCGAGGGTAGGATCCAAAGCACAATCAAACCTACATAACTAAAGCTAATACGGTCTATATAATTATATTATACATGAGTCTAATATAAAATTATACTATACATACAAAATAATGAAAGGAAGTGCTCTTTAAGTTTCCTCTTGAAAACATCTTAGATAAGGGATGTCGCGAAGAGGAACTTCGACGACGACGCGAACTTTGAAAGACAACCAGAAGCACGTCAACGGACCATCATCAGCTCACAAATTTAGTACATCAACGGACATTATAACAGGCACCAGACGTAAAATAGGAAATTTTCCAAATTGAGCATCATTTGCTTCGAACTCAGCAGTAGTGGCTGTAGTATCTGAAGCAGTAGGCGAATGGAGGCAACTTCCGGCTAGACAGAAAATAATAATCAAGTAAAATTGACAGCACCCTTTACTGATTGACTTAAACATGATCTACACAACAAAGATTCTAACCAAAACCGTATCGAGTTAATGAGATATGGTATAATCAGCCTTATAATATTCCTACAGCTCTGTCTCAGGCCTCTTCTCTAGTAGAAGGAATGGGTCGTAATTCATCACGCAGGCCCAGAGCGCGTTGGTCTGAAATGAAACAGCATGTAGATTAAGCAAATAAATGTCTACAAATCATAGTCTGCTTGGAAAGTCTTAAATAATCAACTGGAATCTAATTAGGAACTGAGTAAAATAATTTCCTAGGAGTCGGAATTATCTGACTTGTTGAAGTAATTAGGTTTCAACGGTTGGAAGATTGTAACTGATTCTATGACCTACACAGTATAAAATAAATGAAATCTTTTCGAGATATTAAGGTGTATCAAGTCGATTTAAATAAAATGTAGTTATTTATTTATTTATGTACACACAGAACATCGAGAAAACAGTAGATAATTAATAAAAATACATTATAAATATGTAACTAAAAATCAAAACAATAACAAAATACATATTACTTTTGTACAAATTACCTACTTATTTCTATAAGAACTTCTTCCAAAAAACAAAGAGAAATATCTAAAAGAAGTATAGACAATAGTGTAATACTTATTTGTTTTAGGAACTTTGCAGTCAAGGTTTACCACTTAAAATTGGTGCCGAAGAACCAATTTATGCTTTTCATATTCAATAACACCTCTAAAATCAGTAATAAATCTAAAACATAAAGGTAGAGTAACTTAGTTGACCTCTCAGGGGACTGAGAGTACTTAGTACTTACTCGCAAGTCTTTTACGACGTGATTCCCTGTAGCAATTATGTCGTCACGGGTACACATATAAACCTGCGTTTCCACACACATAGCTACCAACACATACACTAGATTTATTCGTAAATTCATAATGTATCGAGCCTTTTCAGGAAGAAAATCGTAACCAATCAATCAATCATTTATTTTGTAAAACATAAGTGGGTTAAGGTAGTAAATAAAAAAAAAATAAGTGCACTATGTTTTGCCAAAAGAATGGCGTACAAAAGTAAGACAAAAAGACAAGCAAATAGAATAACTCATGAATGTCAATTTAATCAGATAAAGACCATTAAAAAAAGAAATGGAATTATTGTATGTCAATTGTCGTTCACAAAAATGCATCAATGTTTACGTTTTTTGCAAAAAGAAATATTTCATTTCCTAATTAAAAAGTTATTGGTTTCTCTAGTGTAGACCCACTTTTTTATCCGTATTATTGTAATGTATTTTGCTCGCTAACATTTCATCACTCCGTACTCTCGACGTATGTGCTCGAGACAAATATGCCTAAAATGCTAACAAAATTTCTACCAAAATTACTATTAATTAAAAGATAGTAGGTATATTATAATAAAGTCCAATATCATAGAAAAGTGACGGTACTTAAATCAATGACGAAGGTAGAAGATGTATGGGAGAGGATATTTAATAAGCTGTCCAAGTCTGCACGCAAGGTCATATTAGTAAGTATCTACGCTTTATTAAATTATGGGCAGGCAGAAGGTCATGCGATAATGTCCGTAAGGCTTCCCGCCAATATATTATTAGCTTCTGAGATTTTCTTTATAACTGTGAGTGCGGTGCTCTCGTCCGGAATATGACACATAGCTGGAGTGCCCCAATTTACCCGTAGGTACACCCTCTGAGAACCTAATGAACGTTACTAATGCCGCTATAAATGCGGCCCCATACTGGGCCCAAATTATATAATAACCAGTCAAGAAGAAGAGCATTATAACAGCAGGTATCTACTACTTACCCGTGTCCGTAATCAATTGATCACTCGGTTGATCAAAATCAATTGATCACGAAGTTTGATCACTCACAAGTACATAATATATTTCTACATCGCTTCTCGAAAACAAACTATTACTTACTAAGCAGTTTCCAAATGAAAAGTTCACGTATAACAGCCCCTTTTTCGTGTATTTCAGGCAACAAACTTAACTTACTTGTAAGAAGAGTATCTTTATCTGTTGGGATATAGTGACAGATTCAATTTGTAAGTAAGACTCGGTTCTGGAGAGACTTAGCAGTCTCCAGTCTCAACGGGAATCGTTACTAGATCGCCGAGATGACAGCGAGGTCGGTAGTTTATTGAATAAATTACGAAATTGTGTCACAAGAATACGTTTACTTTTATCTATTGCTTTAGTTACTACCTACCTACCTACCTTATTATTTTAAGGCGTATAGTTCCTTGAACCATCTGGCCGAAATTATGTGAACGCTACTCTCGCACTCGCCTGTGCATTTATTTGCGGCCAGCAGTGCCCGGAAAGCGCTTTAAACCCATTTTCTCTGCGAGATATTGATTGATTTACATATGCAATGTTCACTTTGAAGAATATTTAACCACCAATTTTTATGTGTAAAAATGTTTCTAAAGGTCCAAGCCGTTTCGAAGGAGTAGGGAAAAGTTGCGAAAAGTTGCGAAATTGCTAAATTTTTTTTTTTTTTGACAAAAGTATTAATTGCACGAAAAAATCAAATGTTGATATTATTGTTCATGAATCTATAATAAACATATATTTTTTTCAAACCAATTGACCTAGCCGTTACGGAGGAGTAGGCCTCAGAAAATCACTATTTTATGGCACTTTTCGGGCGTTTGGCCCTTTTAAGTAAAAATAGGTTCATATTACGAATAAAACCCATTTTTGTTGAATAAAACAGAACTTACAGAAATGACGTTTTAAGTTTAATACCTACAAGTTAATTTAATTTTAATAATAATATTAACAAACATTTACTTTAGGTAAAAACTCATACATTGACGCAAATACACAGAAACACAAATAAAAACACATTAAATAAACAAATCATAAAAATGTGTGTAATAAATTATAAGTTTATGATAATTTATAATAATTTTAATACATGAAATGAGAACACAAATCCCTAAAAATCCGTGGCTATATTCATCAATCGATAAAAAAAAAATATATCAAAAACGTGACGTGTATTATTTGAGGATTTAAAAACATTTCACGTATCACACCCTCTCTAGTTCTTTAATACAATTGATACTGTTCCATTCCATTCACCATTTGATAACCTAACTCAAGAGAAGGAAAAACCTGACCCTCCGAACATCGCAATAAACTTCGTATTGTTTCACCAAAGCTCTCCAAACATTAATTCAATTAGACTACTTTTTTTTCACTCGGCTTTCCAGATTTTCTGAAGCCCAAAAAGTATCAAACGTATTTTTAGAATTTACGAAAAAGATGAACACTCGCTATGATTAATCAACCCTGGCGGATCAAAAGCTTTTTTTCTCTCTTTGCGAAGTCCCAGAAATATCTAGTGTACTCTACCTTTTGCGTTTTCATTTATTTCTGGTGTTATTCAGTCAAACGCTAACATTCGAAATCATAAATCGCTTATTGTCTTTTTATTTAGCTTTTTGTTTCGTTCGCGACATGACATCGGGAAATCATGTCTCTTCTGGAACATTATTAAACATGTGCCTATGATTTATTTTGCTCTTATGACGTGTTTTTTCACTCAATTTTGTGACTCCAATTTGGTCGAATTTACGCTCTTTTCTTGCTACATTAAGTGACACTATATTTAAATATAATTTTCTTTTACGTATGTCTGTTTATGTAAATATGAGAAGTGCTATGCTAAGTTATTACTATTATTGTTGGCTATTGCCACAAGGGTCAATTTTAGAGGTAAAGCAACGTTTACCGAGGTCAATCTGTGGATGGGTGACCATGTATTTATTTGTACAACCACATCCCCTACTTACACATGCATACCATCCATTCTATATCATCTTAACATACCGAGATTACTTTTTACCTTGGAAAACACGTCCAGCCGTTGGTCCTAGATGTGGTCAGATCTTTGGCAGTCGTTACAGATAGTCAGAAGATAGGACATCTGACAGTGTCCTGTGAAGGGGGACATTGTGTTTCCCAATTACTGGGTTGTGGAGGTCACAATTGGAAAATGACTAGGCAGACTGATGTACGTCTCAAAAAGTCCATGTATTCCTTAGACGGTGCCGCCTGGAAAATAGACACACATAAAAGTACTATATATATATGTATATTTTTCATTATTTCATCTCATTAGGTAGTCTGTCAACTGAATAAAATAAAAAATCTTTGCATTAAATCCTACCATGGTTGGACCTTTTTATAATCGAATTAAAAACCGACCTGACCGGCCTGATGGTCTTAGTATAGCACTGACTGCTATGTTGGAGTTTTAATTCCCACCCAGGACGATGTTTGTGTGATGTCCACGGATTATTATTATTTTAATTGATATAAACTAGTACTTGACTGCGATCCCACCTGATGGTAAGCAGTGATGCAATCTCTGATGGTGAGGTGCACTAGTTTATTAAAAGCCACTCTAGCCTTGAAGACACCCAAATCGTATTTGTTCTATGTCTGAATTATATAAGTATGTTTATCAGTTGTCTAGTACTTATAACACAAGCTCTGCTTAGCTTGGGACTAGACGGCGTTGTGTGATAGTTGTGAATTAAAAAAAAGATCCTAGCTGGTAACATATTCATATTCTATCTAAATAATAATATTTCGTAGATAAGTATGCGCATTATAGGATGCTTGGCACAGTCAACGAGGCACAGCTGCGTATCGACGGGGATTGCAAATAATCCACTCAGAGCACTGCTCTCGACCCACTGCGACCTCCCCGGGGCATCTGATAAGTACTTCTATATTATGCTATACAAATATGTGCCTTAAATACCCAGTATAGCATCAAATAACTGAAAAAAATATTAACTTTCGTTAGATTTTTATCATCTATACGTACATCCTTTTGTAATTTTCCCACTGCTGGGACTCAGGCCTCCTCACTAGGAGAGATTTTCACCATCTATACAGATGATAAAAGTTTTTGTTTGCTGCTTGCCCTGTAAAGGAGTCCCATTGTGTCCTGAAATACAAACCATTGGCTCAGTTTAGGCACCAGTCTCCCACAAATTAGCATTATTATATCACATCGATATTCTAAGTTTTAGTTGCCTGCTGTTATCGTTATATGTGGAAGATAAATAAATATATATACATATTTTTTTTAATGTTTTGACAACCACCTTGCAATTTCAAGGCGATAATTTATTGAGATGCACACTTTCTGGCCTATTTTGTTTAAAGCTTAAATATCTTTTTTAAACGCCTCCAATAATTATTTAATTTTTCTTTTATTTATTATAAAAATTTTAAAACCTATATGGAAAGACCATATAGGTTTTAAAAATTTTATAATAGGTTGAACTTGCTTTAATCTAGACGTAATTTTGATGCAGTAATAAAAATTCCAGAGCTGTTGAAAAATTCCTATGAAATGCCTACTTTGTTCCGAATTCTCTGAAGTTTTTGTTCACTGCTTTTATTTAATTTTTAATTAAGACCGTAGGTACATAGTACGTACTGCATTTAAATGTGAAAATAATGGTTCTCATTGTTATTCTTCATACATAACAATAAATGGGCTCAGACTATTTATAACCGTGCCTCGACAAAGGGTGACACGTATGAAAAGGGAAGGTGTAAATTTTTAAAAAGGGTTTCAGAAATCCGTAATAAAAAACAAAAGATTTATAATGAAGTAAGAGAAACAGGAAAAGTAAATGGAACGAAAAATCTTTGTTCTCTGTTACGAGTTAGTACGTCAAAGTTTTTAGATTGCTTTTGTGTAATCATAACTGTGTTATTTATAATTCGAGCCGGGCTTGTTTTCCTTTCGTAATTGACTCTGACAGTTTAACATTGGAGAGGTTAGAATTGAAATATCATTAAGTTCGAGGCACAATTGTTTACTTAGTTTCAAAGATGAACAATCTACTATACATATATAAAAAAGGGGAAACTGACTGATATATCTGTGCAAGGCCCAAACAACTTAGACTAAGAGATTCCTTTTAAAATATAGACGAGTACTAAAAGAAGTTTTTACAAAATTTACCCCATAGAGGAATATAACGGAGATCCAAAGTAAGTATAGAAAAACCAACTTTAATGTAGGTGAAGCCACTGACAGATGCTAGTCTTGTAAATGTACGTACTTAGGTCTATTACAAATATGTAGTTAATAATTAAATTATTTATAAAGAAAAAAAAATTAAAGTCTAAGAAAAAATTAAAACTTTTGTTCAAATTTAATCCGTAAATGAACAAAAACAAACAATTTTGTCGAATCATCTAAGAGAATTTCCATAGTATAGTGCTATTAAATTATGTGAGTAACTTGAGAAAATCAATTACTAGAAATACTTTATTAATGTCATGCCCATTCCAATAAACCAACAATTATTAGAGACCGAAAAGTATACTGATAAAGTTCCATATTGATAAAATCAAACGAGGCATTCATTACGACCCAAAAATGATTCAATCTGACAGAAAATAAATATTAAGGACTTATTTAGCGCTTAGAAATATTTTATTGACATAATCTAATGAGAGATACTCTGCTCTGAGAGACACGAGTTACGTCTCTTATTCCTATTAATTGCTTTTGCCCGCGGCTTTGCCCGCTTACATAAAATACATCCTATGTCACTCAGGAATAAAGCAGCTTTCTATCGATGCAATTTTTTTTGCAATCGGTTCAGTATTTTCAGAGATTAACTCCTACAAACAAAAAAAAAATAAAAAACTAACTTTATCTCTTTATTATATTAGTGTAGATTTAGTTAGTCCTGTTACTTTGATTTGCGATAATAATTTACTTAATTTTGAAAGGTAATCTCTAGAAGTAGGTAGTAATCTCCCTATGAAAATTCTGACAAAATGTTACTGCTATCAGAAATCATCTATAATATTAAAAACTATCGTTGTGACACGATTTTATCATGAAAATAATCGGTGTTCTTAACGGTGGGATGGGCCACGGAAGTTCTTAAAAATCAAAAATAATATAAAACAAAACAGAAAATAAAACGACCTATACTGACAAAGAAAAAATTAAAACATACAGCAGCAGACGCTTTCCATTAGCGGCAAATATTATTTCAGAAAATAATCCTATGTATTTAGCATATTAATTGTGACATTAAAGGCCAACTGAGTTATCGCGGATGAACACATCCCGGAATCTTTTGGAGAAATTGTGAACAGATTAGAGAAAAAAGAAAAATAAAACCCCGTTCTTAATAAATCTCCCCGGGGCGGGCCGGACGCGCCTTAGCCTAATGCGATATTTATCACCGCCTTAAAAATAAACTCTTCGCACGCAATAAGTAAGCCTATAAAATAAACAACAAAACCCCACTGCCTTTATACAGATCTAATTTTATATTCATTAAAATTCTCCTTTTGAATTTAATTTGCCTTCGTCTGCATCGATGTACTTTACTGTTTAATATCGTTTAATTAATGAAACATTGTTTTGAATGGAAACACAACAAGCTGTTAATAAATTAATATACCTTTTATCTTCTTATATATAAAAATGAATAGCGGTTAAGTCTCGTTAAAACTCGAGAACGGCTGGACCTATTTGGCTAATTTTGATCTTGAAATATTAATTTATTGTCTTATTTCAGGGAAGGTTAAAACAGTGAGAAAATATGGAAAAGCTCACGAAAAAAATCCGGGTACAACGCCATCACTTATTAAAATGTCATTTTAAAACTAAATTATGATAGAATTCTGATAATAATAATACCAGTTAAGCTAACATTAATTGAATATTAGGCGGTACAAAGTTCGCCGGGTCAGCTAGTAAAATTATAAATATAAATCAACTGTGTTAGAAAATTTTCCAAACTTTTCCACATGCCAGACCTCGTTTTGAACAATAAGCTAAACACTGAGTTATTTAAATAATGGTCGGAAAATCCGTTAAAAAGCTGTCGAGACCGCAATTTTATTCGCGAGCGCAGTTTGATTAACTTTTTAATGTTTGTAATTTAATGCGTTTGTCGGTAGGTGGCGGTCGAAGGCGAGCGGCTACGGCGGCTACGAGAACGCGTAGAGGCGCAGGAGTTGAAGCTACGACGGTTACGAGCGCTACGAGGACAGCTCGACAGAAACAAGCAAGCGAATATCGCACTTAGTAAGTACTGTTATAATTCAATTTTGCTTACGTTTATCTTCAGTTATCCTTTATCTTACCGAAAGTTACTGTAGTAAGTAATACAAGCAAATATCGTACTTACTTTATATTATTATAGATCAGTTTTTCTTGAATTGGTCTTTTTTACGTAACAATTACTTTACCCACAGTCGTAAATCAGATACAAAATGGTCCTAACAGCCGTTATTATGTACAGATTTCTTTCACAAATAATTTCTTATGCAACATTATTGGTTGGGGAAAACTGTTCTGATTTTCCTCATACTTAAGTCCCTTTTTCTACGAACTGTGGCTCACAATCCTTACAAATGAGGCATATGAGAAGTAGGGTTGCCTTTTGCGAAAGTACATTTGTTATACTTAAATCAGTAGGTACGTAATTCTCTGTACGATATTTCACGGTATTAAAATACTCTGTAAATAATGTTGATTCCTTGTCTCCCTAAAATGCAAATGTGTTTCACTTAAGATTACTTCAAGGAGACAGTGTCAACAATCATGCGATATTACATTATAAACCAATTGATCGGAGCCATTGAATAATATTGACGTATTAACGGGTTATTAAACTCAATTAACAGTTAGCCAAAGTTAATTTTAATTTGAGTTAGTGATAATTTGGACTTAATTTATTACCTAATTTTCTTGGTAAGAAAGTTTCCCTGAATCTATTCTAATTTAGATTTAGGTCGCCTCAGACGAGTAGCTAAATTTTTTTCAATAAACTTACTTAATCGCAAACCCGCTCTTATCCCACCTCTTTTAGGCACGACTGACTTCGGCACTAGTGCAAAAATATGCGCGTGTCCACTACAATTTTATTACATTATATCGTATCAAGCTGAGCGCACGTCGAACCCCTACGAGTCGCTGGTGAACTCCCGTGTAATAATGTCTTCGTAAGTGTATTGAAAAAAGTCGTTTGATACACGGTAAAGTCACTGCAGCTCTCGGCCCCATAACACACTCTTCTACGGCTCGTGCAAATTCCGTCTCGATCGCAATGACAAACTTTCTGCATTTGTATCAAAATGTACTATATCATGAGACTGTGTAGCAAATGTTCTTTGAAGGAATAATAAAAGAACAGAAATCACCAGTCTAGAAGCAAAACGCGGCATATTACAACTCCTCAGATATATTTTTACAAATATTTACGTTTATAGACCAGTTTCGTCGTCTAGACATATTAGGTATTTTTATTTCAAGGCCAGGCAGCGTTCCCGTTTTATCAGGCAATAGGAAATGTGTTTTCCTTCGGAAAAGTATCGATAGCTCAACGAAGTCTGGAAATGAGGGCGATTACTGGCAAATTGGCAATAAGCTTGCTTATTATTAGATACTTATATAATTATTGGCGTATACAGCCCTATGAAGCCACAAAGTGGTACCTCAATGAAAGTGAGTTTCGAGAAAAAAAATAAAAACTTCTGCACGCGACTTCAACGGCTTGGAATGTTGATTAAAAGTATCTCAAGTCCTTTATAATGTCCTTGACTATGCCCCGAGTTAAATTCCATAAAATCCATTCTAGCTAAGGAGTGGAATTCCCTGCCAGTCTGTGTTTTCTGCTAGCTACGACCTGGGGATCTTTGGAATAGGTTACTTTGGGACTCTAGGCAAGCGTGTTCCATCGTCGACCACATCGTCGCTTTTCATCAGGTGAGATAGTGGTCAAACGTAAGCTTATCAACAATTTAAACAACAATAAACAATAACAAACAACAACAACACAATAATTAAGAATTTAAAAAATTAGCGGCATAAAGTTAGATAATTATATGTTTTTGGAGTAATCCTTGTGAGTCACTATGAGCGTTTTAGGCATTTTAATGGAAAAAAATACAGCGAAAATACAATAAGACACAGCTTTTTGGCGTACCTTACAGCTTACATGGTGGTTGAAAAACAATTTCACTAACTCTACTTCAAATAATAAAAGTCAACCATGAATATCAACAAAATATTTTTAAATTGCTTTTTCTATTTGAATGTTACACGTATTTGTAGTTCCCGGAGCCGATCCAATAACCTAAAACGTTTTTTATGTTCCGCAAAACGCATCGACAATTCCCGTGGCCACTTTGTTTTGCGGACACAACGGTTTTTCATCGGAAAAGGTTATAAACTCTTTGCGATAACTGAAACACTTTAAATTTTGAAGTGCAGTTTATGTGACTGAATGATGAGTGACTGACTGTGTGAGTGAGTGAGTGTGTTGACTGATAGAATATGCCTAATACATTAAGTCCGGCTGTGTACTTTTGTGTGTATAAAAAATTTAATAAATAAGTGAAAGCAGTGGTTTTAGGTTGCTCCAGGATTGTTTGAAAGAGTTATCCCGGTCCTGAGAATATGGGTTTTAATCAGTAAAAATTTGCCACTGCCTCTCGCTCTACCCAGAGCGGACCTAAAACAAAAAGTGGTTATAGGTTACACTTAGTTTAGTGAATATTTTCGTTATATAGTATTACTGCCCATTTTTTATTTCGTGATCTCTGAACTTCGATCTTGCATGATGTAATGTTATAGATAGGAATGATGGGACCCATGATGAAATGAGCGAGCCCAGCAGATACCAGTTCGCTCTTGCTTTAACAACTTTAAAACTAAGTTTTTCTTCTAATTAATGTAGTGAGTAAGTTTAAGTAGTGATGCACATATTAAAGGAAAAACCTAAACGAAACTCGGATTTCTTATCTACACTTTGTTCAAGCATTCGACATATTTTTTTTAATTATTATGGATAGGCTCGCGTTTAACAACAATCTCACCTGATGGTAAGCGATGATGTGGCCGACGATGGCACACGCTTGCCTAGAAGCAATCTATTCGCTCTTGACTTAAAGATTTAATTCTAAAAAATCCTTTTCAACTCCACAAATGCGACGAGGTCTAAAGAACCGATGCACAAATAAACCACGTTAGTAGAACACAATCAATAACCGTTCATTCATCAGGGCTTATTCATAAATTATGTCACACTTTAAGGGGTGGGGAAGGAGTTGATAGAGTGTTACTGTGCAACTAGGATGTGAGATGAAACTAATGATTCTTTCAATAGTTTCGTGACCTCACATTCCAAAAATAAAACAAAAAAATTTAAATATTTTTTTTTTAGTTGATAAGTTCAAAAACTAATTTCGGAACGTTAATTTAACAATTTCTACAAATAAAATTGAAAAATATGTGACGTTACACTAGTGGAGTCTGTGACCAGCTGTGACAAAGACGTGGGGTGGATCAAATAATATGATATTCCCTGCCGGACTCTGTTTCCTGATAGCTACAACCTGGGTATTCTTAAATCAAGAGAGAGTAGGTTACTTCTAGGCAAGCGCGCTCCATCGTCGCCTACCTACACCATCGCTTTCCAGCAGGTGAGATAGTGGTCAAGATCAAGCGCGAGTCTATCAACAATAAAAATAAATTTCTAAGCTGTAATTTATGAATGGTCCCTTATAAAACGGATAGCGATCAATGCATTGCCAAAGACTTGTTTGTTAAGGTTAACTAGAAAACTTCCATTCAAACTGTTCAACAACGTTCCATTTAAGGATACTGTATGAAATAAGAAAGGAATTAAAAGCAACGTGATTCACGAAGGAGTCCGTAGACCGAGTTTAAATGAGGAGAGAAGTGAATTTGGATTAGTTGGAAACTTTTTTAAGGGGTTTCCTCCTCGGAGATTCTGAATTCTTCTTTTTTTAGGGTTCCTTACCTCAAAAGGAAAAAACGGAACCCTTATAGGATCACTTTGTTGTCCGGCCGTCTGTCTGTCTGTCAAGACCCTTTATTTTAAAAATGCGTGGATGTATCGAGTTGAAACCATATACTTAAGTCTGCGGTCCCTTAAAGTTGTGAAATAATCAAACTTCTAAGTTCACGAATAAAAAAGATACGGCCGTTTATGTCGCAAAAAAACGGATATTTTGATACTCTCAAAGATCGAAATTCATAGGGTACTTCCCGTTGACCTAGAATCCTGAAATTTGGCACAAAACAAGGTCTTATAGCACAGGTATAAGAAAAATCTAAAAACAATTGTTACTTAAATAAATCGTAAATCTATTGTGACTTACCTACGTCATTTTTTTTTTTGCTATTCGGAAATGTCTTCGAGACTCCATTCGGGAATTGTAGTTTGCACAAAACCCTCAGTGCGCGAGTCCGACTCGCACTTGCCCATTTTTTTTTCGTTCCTCGAACATTAAGGGGAATTCTGGCTTTGTGTTTTTTTTACCATTCAGTACATTTTGCAGACTAATTCCGTATTTACAATAAAACTCAAAATGAAATTGTTTTCCCCGTTGTATTTCCACAATTTCATTGAACATTGTAATAAGTTTCATGCAGCTCCTGAAACAGAAAGAAGTCAAATGAAGCATGCTCCAATTCACATTAAATATGCATGTCTGCGTTGCAATTTACATTTGTAATACGCTTGCCAGTTCCCTATTTCCCTGGATTGACTTTTTCCACTTTTACTTATGTACTTAAAAATGTATTTTCTTTTCTCATCGGTAACAAAAATGGATTTCTCTTTGAAAAGATACTCAAAACGATTTCTTATGTAACTTAACTGTAGTAGTGTGTGTCAATATTTTGCTTCATAACTTCTTATCGACCAAATCCCAATATGAAATCTTAAGGATACAGCTTCTGGCTTTTAGCTGTTTACAATGATAACAGGAATTTTTGAAAGCAAATAACGAATGTATGTGTTTCTTCTGTCTGAAGCTATGTGATATCAGAAATATTCTCAACAAAATAATACGACTCTTTTTTTATTTTTAATTGGCTCGCATTGGACCACTATCTCCCTGGCAAACGATGATGTGGCCGACGATGAAGCACGCTTGCCTAGAGGCTATTGATTGATGTAATTGATTTAAAAAAGTAAAATTCAAAACATGTTTATTTCACATACGCCTACATGGTAACTTATGAATATGAAACATCAGATGCTCGTGCACAATCAAAAATAAAAAGCTCGTACGAGCATTTAAGTAAATTTTGCCATACTAAAATTGGATATATATTTAGAATAATTACAAATTCACACCCAAGCGGACCGCTGTAAATGGGTCACATTATTGGATCAAGAGCATTCTATTTAGAGTGCAGACGACCAATCTGACATTGGACTTGCAGCATTGAATGGAATGATACGATGCGCTATTTAAAATGATGCAGATTATTATTAATGGCAACCCCTAAATATAGACTGGTATCGTTTGTATGTTTGTTGATCTGATAAATAAATAAATAAATGATATTTATTTTGCAAACAAGTCTTTTTAAAAACACTTTAACAAGTCAATTTCATCAGTTTTAACTAGATGGGGGGATGGGGGGTTTCTTAGCTATGAGAGCATATCATATGAGAACCATGCAGATTAGTGTCTGAGGGGATCTTTTAAGGAGAGAATAATACAGATTTGAGTGGACCTGTCCAGTGAGTGTAGGCATTTGTCCAACTTAGGACTACTAAGGAGCTCAACAATTTGATGAACAATATTTTAACCGCCCGTTTAACAGAGGAAATATTAATACCTAATATTTTCGGTGGTAAAAAGAAGAAAACAAAATTCGCTCGCCATATTAAAATACCCAAAAAAGGTAGTCATTAGCACGAATTTTAATAAAAATATATTTTCGAGGGAAAGGAAAAACCAAACGCCGCCAAAAAAATCACGTAAAAAAATTATGATAATATTCGGTGATGTTAAATGTAAATTAAAGCACATGACGAGACTTGGCAAAAATCGGATTCACGAATACTGAATGAATAATCTCAGCATGTCGATGAGGAAGACGAATAAATTAATGTACGGAATCCTTTAATGCCCGTTACAAAGCGGATCATCGGATGAATGGGATATTTTATTGATCATTTTCCGTTAAACACAATTGGTTTTATTTCACTCATGAATGGTTTGACGGATTTCTGTACAATACAATTTTCCTCTTTTCTTTCTGAAGCTTTTAGATTGAAACCACTTTTTTATTTCAAGACTATTTTTATTTCAAATTTCGATCTCGAAACGTTCTAACTATGGCAAATTTTTCAATAGTCAAATAATTTGTTTCTGAAAAATAAATATATAGCGGACATATTTTCTAAACAAAAGTAGTCGTCAATTCATCACTTTTTTTGTTTAGGTAAAAGTTTTCTGATTAAAAAATCGGATTCTATTTCGGATCTAAAACAATCAAATCAGATTCGCTTGAATGAAAAAAAAAACAGAAAAACTCGTTGAAAAACAATGGTGAACGAATGGAACCGCGCCCAGAGGAAAAGTATCCGTTATTAGGTGCGGCCTAATTGTCTGCACGCGGTTAATTGCTAGTCTAATGAGAAAACTGTAATTTAGTTGTTTAACTTCATTGAACATTGATAGACTTTGGGAATTAATGAATTTATTTTTTTTAACAAATTTCGTAGTTGTATTCAAGTTAATCATAATTATAGTGTATCGCAATAAAAATTGTCTATAAGAAATAACATTATCTGTTTCTGAACCAAACACAAAACAAATAATATAATTAAATTAAAGTTCACTTCCAACAAATAAAATCTGACTATTGTGTAAACAGCAAACAATTAAAAATAAATAACGCCAGCTATGATAAACAAACAACACAAAACTGAATGTATTCGAAATATAAACACAAACAGAACCAATTATCCGTAACTTGACGTCACAGTAGAATAATCCATTTTCAAAAATCATAACCGTTAATAGGAATGTCAATCCCGTTGGTATCGCGGTTTCACAGTCCAAGAGGGACTAGTCGTTTTATCGCCTAGCGACCAGGCGATGGCCCGATTGTCCCGTCTGAATCAACAGGGTTAACTCCACAGCTTTGTATTACGTAATGCGATCTTTGAACGCTTATCTGTTGGGACTTGGGAGTTAGAGTAAAGATGAATGTATTCAACCCTTTAAGTTCTGGGTAAGGTTGAAAATTTTGAAATGTTTGTGGTGTTTTAGTTTTGGGAATTTGGGAGATGTGTGAACGATCGAAATGTTTGGCGTTACCTACTGATGAAACTATTGCCTTGTCCAGACAATGAATAGGTTACAATTACAAATATTAAGTTGTTAACTTTTTTTAAATATGAACTAGTGCATGACTTCAATCCAACCTGATGGTAGGCAGTGACGCAATCGTTGATGGTGAGGCGCAGCAGTATACTAGGAGCCTCTTCACTCGAACCTTGAAGACAATTGAATTATAATCGGAGGGGAAGATCGCAGCACGCAAATTGATCCAAGTTTATGATCTTTCTGAAAATTCTTAATCATAAATTCTAACCCAAGGAACGTTGCACTTATAAACGAATCTCTACTGAAACATTTCCATATTATATGTAAAATACGGTCACAAATAATGCACGAATGTAGTTCCTTCTCATAAACATAGATATCATCTAAGGGTATTTCATAAACTTGGCACTCCGGTAAATACCATGGCCCGATAAATATCAATACCTACATATGTACCTACTTATTGGGTCGCCGTTTATAAGGTCTAAATGGATTTCCTTTGCCTCCCTAATGCTATTTTGTTGGGGAAGTACATTTGTAATACCGGTTGAACAACCCTATGTAAAGATGTTCGTGTGAAAGTGTTGAACGAGGAATATCAAACGTTTTGCGGTCTGTAATGTATTCAGAGGTTGTATTTATTTTTCAAAATATCGTAGAAAAACAATAATCAAGCAGGATTTTTTTATTCTATAAACACCTTTTCAGCTTTTTATAAAATGTCGAAACAAAACATTAAAACGCTAATTGATTTTGACTCACAAAATTTTAGTCGAAAAGTTGATCATTTTATTATACCTACGTCTAGTTCCCCAAACACGATGTATATTATTAATTATATGACCTAAACTATCAAATTCTTCTCTTACAGTTTATCAAGTTTCGATTTTTACACACATTTTAGCTCTATGTTCACCAAGACAAACTATTCGTCCTGACAGCCGAAATATGCTGAGAGCCCTCGAAATATGCCCAGTCCCCCATCCAGGCATATCAAAGATAATCTAGATACTAGGCACTCGAGCGACGTCTGCCAATCGCAGAATGTTCTAGAAGCATTCGAATTTCGATCGCCGTTAATTAAAAGCATTCCAGTTAAATCCAGTTTGGTTCACTAAGTAATCATAACCGCACTGCAATGCGGCTTGCATTTGTGTGCCAATTAATGTTTCAATAATTGGGATCAAAGGTTTGGTTTTTAGCGAGTAGATTTAACCTTTTAAATTTTCAAGTTTTGCGATTATAGGCAATTCAGTATAAAATAAAGAAAGAAAAAAGTTTATTCGTACCTTACACAATCATAATTATGAACTTAAAATATACAATGAAAAGAAAAAGATCAAGTAAATCCTTGTTTCTAAATAGTCTTTATGACTTTGTGTCCAATAGAAAATGGTGACGTTGCTCTACTTTCTTTCATAATTATAATACGTCGTAAACAGAAATAGACTTTATGTCTTCCTGATTATGTAATTTGTTTATATTAAAATTGTGTAAGTGACCTATAAATGGGCCCGCCTCTGTAGTAGTTTTGTTTTTGTGTTTTGATAGCACTGTATTCGTAGACTACTTCCGGTAAAGGGAAGCCTTCTCCTTCTTCCCTCCTTTTATGCTGACATCGACGCACAGCGAATGAACAAAAACACACAATGAAGTAAGCGTTTTAGTAGTTACATAGCATAGATGAAAGACTCATTCGCTACGGTTCGATCATCTATCATTTTTGGGCAATACATAAATTGAACTTAAAATCAGTTTATCATTTAAATGTACCTTTACGCCTAACATAATCTGACTTCAACAATATTTAATTAATTTGACCTCCTTGTTGAAATTTAATGTACATTACCTAATTGTTAAGAATATCCACTTATGAAATTGGTTTTCTGTCAAAAGTGTTTTATCACGACGAAGTTTAATTAAGTTTCTTGTTTTATTCGCACGGTTCAGTCAGCCGCCCCGTGCGTAAATAAGACGGCTTAATGTCTATCCTGATTTGTCAGGGCCAGCACACTACAGTAGCCCAGGTGTGTTTTATATCCGCCCGGGCCTAAATCACCCTTTGAATTTTTAAATGTACTTACCCAATTTCGGCATTATTAAATTTGCAAATTTTATGAATAATTTAAGGTCGCATTCATCCTCAAAATATATCAATAATGGCAACATAAAATATAAAAAGTTCATTCGGATGTTTTATTGCTCATAAATCTGTGATCACTCTCAAATTCGGGAACCTTTCGCGACATTGTAAAATTTTATAAGTGTTTTATTACTTAATTAAAAATCTGATATTAATATCTTACAGTTAAGTTATTTTTGGGCATAGTAAAATATAGAGTCGATCTGGAGTCGAAAATGGAGTCGAAATTAAATAACTCGTTCCGGGAGAATTTATTGTGACGTTTTTATTTCTTCATCTCTTCGTTTATCAATATGCCTCACACTTAAACATTTAACGACTATATTATGAAAGTAGTAAAATCCAAATGATTTGTTTCAGATTCAAATAAACTCCGTTTCTTTGATTAGACTTGTAATTGCTTTGTCGCCGTATTTTTTCAATATTTACGACGGAAGAATAAAAACATTTTGATTAAAAATACTTCGAATACTTACTATTCTATCACTTTATTAAAATTCCTAAAAGAGAAAAAGTATCAGCTTCATAAGGAAACTTTCTGAATTTGTAGGCACTAGAAGGTTTATTTCATTTCAAGACGTATCGCTTACTCTTAAATTAATTTGTTAAATCAATTTCTTGAACCTTTTAGACAAACGAGTTCTTCCCAGTCTAGAGCTATAAAATAAAATAGGATTGAAAGTGCGAGCTCCTAAATAAATAACGTCAACATTTTATGGGCCATTGATTCGCCGATGGAACGTAAAATTTGTGTTGTAACCACAATTTGTGTTGTCCTCAGAATAGATAAAGTTCATATTAAGATTACTTGCGAGGATAAAATGGGGGGCGTCTTCTGAATTTTGTCGGGTTATAAATGTCCGTTAAGGCAATTTTCTCAACTCCTGCGTACCTTTACGGACGTGATAGAGATGGATTGTGTTTTACGAGCGAAAATCAAGTGATAGAGTGCACGGTTTTCTTTAGTGTTCCATGACTTTGGTTTATTTTATTTACGGTTATAGTAACCATATATTTTGTGAACTCTAAACTGTCTTTTGTGGGGAGAACAGAAAATGGAGCTCAAAGAAAATACGATTAACCTTTCATGACCGTTAAATGATTGATACAAGCATCTATTCTAAGAGCTCGTGTCTTAGTTTTAACAGCCACACGGGTTGGTCTTCAAAGTCAGCAACATCTGCCGAGGTCTGCCTATGGATGGGTGACCATAAATTTCAAACCGAAACTCCTCCAAGCCTCCGCACAGCCCTTAGTCGCGGCTGTCATGTCCCCTACAGCCCTTAGTCGTTACGGACATTCAGAAGCAGAAAATGTGACACCAGTATTGACAAGGGATATTGTATCACTCAGTTACCGGGTTGTGAAGTTCAGATAGGCAGTCACTTCTTGTAAAATACTGGTCCACAGCTACATTGGGATATTTGATATACGAGTATAATATTTGATATGGGGCCCTATTAGGACTATAGTTGAAAGGATCATTAAGAAGCCAGAAGGTACCTACTAAAATAGGTTGTTTAGTTTTTACTGTCGTCTTATATGTAGAAAATGCTAAAAGGAGAGAAGCGTGCTAAAAACTATTTTCAGAGTATCCTTATAGTCAATATTCATTCACTCCTGGCCTTTCATCAATATGAGAATTTAAGATTGCGGATAGCATGTTACCAATTTAGGCATAGGTCGGGGCCCCGGTAGCTCGGGGCATATCATTGATACGGCTGATACGGCGGTAGCTACGCCCCTGAAGCCGACCCAACAAGTTGGGAAAAGGTAACGCAGATTGATTAATACAAACATCTACCCTGCACTTAATAAATTGAATGAGGGCAAAATCCGCTGTAGGGTGAGATAGTGTTGGCAATGTAGTCCGAACCAACTTTAACTGCATATGACTCGCACAAGAAGTTTTTAACGAGATTTTTTCGAGATAAGTTCAGTAACGGTTTTAATTATACGCTAGTTGATTCCCAGTTGACATTGTGATGTATTCTTATGAGTGTACAACCACAACTGGAAAATATTTAGAATCATTGAATTGAGTAAAATGGAGCTGAGAATTTTATTGTAGTACTGAGTTCCCCAGCAAAGCTTGCTGAGATGGCTGATATAATGCATTTGCTGCCTTAAAATGTAAAAAACATTAAAATATGTTACATTCGCATTTTAGTGAAAAACAAAATGACTGTAGGTATACCACGCCGTATTAAAAACAAAACTTCAAAACTTGACCCTGGCTGAGTGTACAAGCTATTTTTATTTTATTTTTTTATTCAACAATGCATGTACATAATAAAAGAAAAGAAGAAAGAAAATAGGTGCAAAAGTGATGCTTATTTCTAAAGAAATCTCTCCCAACATACCTGCGAAAGGAGAGCTGAAAAAAAGAGATGTAGACATCGTAAGAGCAAAAGGAAAAAAAAGTACAAACAAAACAGATAATATGGAAATATAAAAATATACTAACATAAATATATAATTAAAAAAAAATGCTTACAAGAAAAATCAAGAAAATAGGTTAGTACTACGCAAGAGACAATGAACTAGGAATTCGTAGATACTACCTACCTATAATTTGTTTTTAGATGGAAAGTAGATGAGATATTAGTCTTTAAACTTAGTAAGTACTTATGTCATGACGAAATTGAACGACTTCATAAACATAACTTTTGGGAAACACTGAGAAGTTTAACAACGTTTTTTTTTTTTTTTTTCGATGGGAAAAATCATCTTATGACAACCCCCGCTCTTGGGCGAAGCGGGAGATAGTGTCAGACTCTTACTGACTAAAAAACCCATCCCGTTCCTTCAAGCCTTCATACCGGGGCTCGAGCGCCCTTTCGGATAACCCTGGCCCCAGTAGGCTTCGACCCGGCTGGGCCCCTGCTGTTGCTGACAACTCCTTGAGGCGCGCGGGAACAGCGCGCGCCGTCGACGACTTGGGCTTGGTCCGGACTGTTACCGGACGGCCGGACAGCGAGCTACCCATTGCTAACTGTCCGCAAGCCCGCGCCTACGGTGGCTGGAAATCGGGATCGGAATCCCGGCGGCGGCGGCGAGAGCGCCGTTGCCTGATGCGGTCGGCCTCCTCCTTAGCGAGCATTACTGCTTCGCAGAAGTCGGCGACCGCCTGCCACTCCTCCTCGCTCCGGACCATGGCCTCGACCAAGGCCCGGCGCGAGAGGTCTCCGCCGCCGATCACCCCCACGAGGGCACGGCGATGCTCCGTCCAAGCAGGGCACACCGCGATTGTGTGCTCCACCGTGTCCTCCGGGCGTTCCGCACAGTGGCGACACCCGGGCGTCACTTCCGCTTTAATTCGGAACAGGAACCTCCCGAACTTGCCATTTCCGGTGAGGACCTGTGTCATGCGGAAGGTAAGGACGCCGTGAGGTCTTTCCAGCCACGCCTCAAAGAGGGGACTTATCGCCATAATTGTGGCGTGCCCATGACGGGGTTGCGATAGTCGCTTACGCCATTCCACCATGAGATCCCGCCGGAGCTCTGTCCGCCATGCCGCAACCTGTCGCGGCAGAGGACTTTCACCCCGAAGTTTAACAACGTTCGAGAACTCATTTCGTATTCAAAGCCAAATATCTTATTCATGTAAACGATTAGCGGTAACCGTAGGACATAAATGTGACGACGGCTACTAGTTACTCTATTCAAACTACTTGATGAAAAATTAGATCTAAACTGCCATTATAAAGAGGATTGATTTTTATTTTTGTTTGTAATTAATAAACTCGAAAACTACTGTAACAATATGAAACATACTTGCATCAGTAGAATGCTGCTATATCAGTTAGTGATATAGCTTAAGCATAGCTGAGTGACAGTGAAGCAGGAGCTAATATAGAATAAAGACAACAATTTAATATGTTAAGCCAAATCAATTTCTATAATCAGTATTTTACATGAAGTAACTGCTTATGTGCCTTACACTACCAACTACAACACCTAAGACTGGTGACATATATTTTGCGACCCAACTTACTTTGTCACAGCCGGGACCAACGGTTTTACTTGTATTGCAAGGAAGAATCTCTGTATGTAACGGACGGTCACCCATCCATGAAACGACTTCAGCAAGCGTTACTTTAACCCATCCGGTCCGGTCGGTTCGATTCATCGTCGTCATCATTTCAGGCGAAAGACGTCCATTGTTGGAGATAGGCCTCCCCAAGTGTCGCCACAACAACCCGTGCCTCTCGCATCCCTCGGATTCCTGCGACCCTCACCGAGCTATCGGTCTACCTTGTGATAAGCCATCCAACGCTGCGTCTTCCGGTACGATGGGCTCCATAACAGAACCTTAAAAGTCCGATCCTTGCGGCTATAATTATTAGATAAATATGAACAATAAAGACAATAATTATGTCGGACCCACTTATCGATAAAAACGAATCGGTATCGAGTATTGGTCTACTCTATTCACTCACGATTGCTAGGTAACATTGCTATTCGCACAGATTGTTCGATTTAGAGGGTCTATTCAAGTAGGCATTCGATTTTATCTCACATTCAAGCAAATATCCAATTACTTAGAAGGCAAGCTTTTCCTAAGAAGATGGACGTCGTTAGGATGATAATAAAATGCTATCTGCCGGTGAATACTATGAGGAAAGTGTTGATTTTGTATCGATGGCAATAAATCGTTCAATAGAGAACAACAATAAAAGTACCTAAAGAAAAAGCTTAACTTTTTACATTGTGTTTAATAGATGATATCTATTTTGCAAATAAGTTTAAAAAAATACTTTTTCACGTCAATTTTTTTCGTCAGTTTAAACTAGATGAGGCCGGTGTTTCCTAGCTGATTACCCTGAGACGAAACACTGAAGCAAACTCAGGGGTCAGTGTCTTTTAAATTCCATATCTATATGTAGTGGTCAAATTATACGAAAACCATGCAGATTAGTGTCTCAGATGGCCTTTTGAGGATATAACCAGATATGAATGGACTAATCCAGGCAGCAAGTGACCTTTCTGTTAGTCAAATGTTATTATTATTTATTTAAACTTAAGTTTTTAAGTTTATTTATAGCAAAATTACTGCTTAAAGCCACTTATAATTATATTTTTCTTTGCAATGATTTTATTTTATCTATGATCAAAGAGATTACAATATTTTTGTGAAACTTTTTTCCTGTTATCCCAACGAATTCTTGGTAAAACAAATTTTATATAATTTTCCGTGTAAAAAGATATTTTTGTTGACAAAACTCTCGGTATTTTTTCTAAAAGATTCTGTGGTGTTATAGTCTGTAAAAGTCTGACACGAAAAATTTTCCCGCTTTAGGATGAAACCTAGAGCGCGAGAAGTCTCAACTAAGAAAAATTCTTAACTTAAGTAGAAGGTCACGATTGAAAACCTTTATTCACACCCATAATTATTAGACAAAGGAGACTAGAAACGGGTTCAAAGGAACCAGAAAGTATCAAACTAATAAGGAAGACCACAGCAAAATATAATTACGTTAATTTGACGCCTACCTTAGGCAGACGACTTGTTCCGCGTGTTTTGTGTCTGATTTAGTTTATATTCAGCCGATTTCTATATTTCGGCTTTTGTTTCAATTCTTTTTTCTCTTTCAGCGTACTTTTTTCAAAATCTTAGTTCTTACTTAAATTGTTTTAAAAAAACTTATGTAACTTAAATAAAATCTAGCAGAAGATCTAGGAAAAAAAACTTAAAGCTTTTCTGCTATCTTACAAATAGCGCCAACAGTTTTTTGCCTTCATTTTCCAATCATTACAGAAAAATTTTCCGTTAAAATCACATACGAAAACTTTCAGGTACACATAAAAAATTCATAAAACGATGTTCAAGAAAACCGTTTTACGGTTTTTATTTATCGACATTAATTTTTCATGTTATCAGGCTCACGATGTCTATAAAAGTGAAATATCGTTAGGTTAGGTACAATGTTACTATATGGCGTGGTACCAGTCTTCAAATGACACGACGATGACGCATCGACTATACTTAGGAAAATCAATGCCGAACAAAGCATTGAGGAAAGTAGGATATGTTTTGTAAGTATCTAGTTGATATAATGTCAAAGAACATAAGTTAAAAACTAAACTGATTTGTCAAGCTTTTTTACACAGCCTTTTAAGGAAGTGGAATATTTGAAAAAGAAAATTCATAGTCACACTAATATTACCAAGGCGTTTGTATGTTTGTCAGTGCTTCACGCTTAAACGCCTGAACCGTATTGTATAAAATTGCGCACACGGATAGACTATGTCCTGGAATTAGATATAAGATACCTACTTTTGATCTTGGAAGTACGTTCCCTCAGTATAATTTTTGACTTCCGCGTAAACCTCTGAGAAAAGTAGGTAACAAAGACGACGTCACCAAAAACTTGAAAAGCATTTTGTTCATTTCGTAGAATAAGTATAAAGCTTTGTATTTGATTTTTTTTAATACAAAAGTATATGCGTGTATACTTTTTTTTTGATCCCATCACCAAACGTTGAAACTCTGACGGCGAATAAATGCGAACAAAAAACGTTCCCCATATTTACATGTTGCTATTTTTCATTGAACCTAATCGTTGTTAAAGTTGAAAGTTCCATTTGTTCTCGTCCCTAGACATCAGTCTGTGTCAGCAAGGAGGTTTTTGCGGTCGCACCTACATTAGCTCCGCGCCTACAAATGTGGGTTTTAGTGGAGCGGTCCAACACTCTGTTGTGGCTAATCACTTTACAAGTTTCGTCTCATTAAGCTGATTGTAGCCCGCTCTAGTTCATAGTTCTCTATGGCAATCGGGCCACTCGGAGACGACCTTTCGAGAATCGATTTTTAAACCTGGTACAGGATAAGATAGTAGTGTCTTTTCTTTCATAGTTTTTATTAACTAAGTTTTTATTTCGCACTTAAATATTAATGTGCACTTACATAGTTGGCCCGTTCGATATATAATTCAAAGAAACGATTAAATGAAACGATGTATAAACTTTCTTTATACCTTCGAGTACATAACATGATAAAACCTAATTTTTCGAGTTACCTAGCGTGTTTATACGTGATAAACAGAGTTCTATTAAACTTACAAAGCTATATGAAGAAAAACTTGGTCATAAAATAAAATTAAAGTTCCCTCTTCCACACAAACCCATGTTGAAGTTCTTCACTCACGAACAGACGATAAAGGAACTATTTCCCAAAGCTGAATTATATTTTTGATGTGTGATAACAAGCGAAACAACCCTTTACACGTAAATTGTAACTCAAGAAAAAAAGTGAGGAGAAAGGTCTTGTCCTACATTAGATACTAAAAGTAGAATACGTTCCTAAAGGGGTGTAGTTAAATCAATTTGGGCGGGTCGCGATACATTCGCTTCAGAGAAATATTCGTTCATTCGTCCATACGACACCTGACCTTCGAGGCTTTTGTTCTCGATCGCTTTCCTTCCAGGGACATGGCTTCCAAGATCGTGTAACGTGATTTTAAACTTAGACGCACGTGGATTATTTTACTTATCTGTAGGCGTATACATTTCAAATATCTTCGAAAATACTCGATCTTTTTCAAAGTTTTTCGTGAAACCGAACAATATTTGACTTATTTGAAAATTGATACGAGTGTTCTTTTTTTAAATGCTGTTATTATTCGAATCCTGGTAACAAAAAGACGCGTGACTATATTTCCCATTTCCTATTTCTATCTAAAACAAAACTGCTAACTTCAATTCTACTAGCAAGACAAGGACAATATTCTCTACACAAAAATCAATTTTCTCGGAGCTTCATGAAAATCCAGGAATGTCCTATTGTATTCCTAAAAGACTCCTGCTGTGTGGATACTGATAACATTATTTGCACTCTTTATTTCACGGTTGGTTACTGCTCTTTGACGGGGAAGTCAACCATTGACGTGTAGTGACGTGGTAAGCAAATCACTCGAGCGACTGACCGTTATGCGATCTGAATTGGACGGTTTTAAAAAGGGAACGAACCATCATGGCTGGAAGTTTCAAAAACAGAACGGTTGTAAGTATATTGAATTTAAAATTCAAACGTTTTTGTAAACAGCCGAGTCTGTCTAAAAAATCAAACGGCTTGAGAATTTTGTAAAACATTTAATCATTTAAGAAATTATAAGCACTTATATTCGATACTTTTTTTTTTCTTCTTCTTCTATTTGTAAACTATGATCAAGATCTATCAATCAAGCTTGATTATTGAACCAGTGTTGACTACATCAGACACCTATATCGTCAAAATTGATTTTAATGGTTACACAGCTGAGCAAGTCAAATGACCTGTAGGTAGTAGTTGGCGTTGCGTATAAACTAACTACAGGTCATTGGACTCACTCAACTGACATTTTCTTAAAGAAATTAATTTCGTAAATACGTAAATTAATACGAGTTTTGAAAAAAAATACTTTATTTTTTTAATTTTATCATTACAAATCGATAGTGTTTCATGTACCTACCGGATAGACCCTCCACGGGATTAAAACGATTAAAATTTAACGGTGTACATTAATGTTTATCTATATAATTATATGTTTTCCTTGTTTTCTAAATAATCAATTTTTTAATGGACCTGCCATGTTTTCGCCCCCCTTGGCTGACCGGTATACTGTCCCGGACCTGTATGCCTGTAGAATGAAGTCCATCTTAAGCACCTTAGTGATGAGAATCCATAATTACTGTAGATATTAAAATATAATGATATCTGGATTGAATACCGACCCTATAACATTCTCGAACTAGACCGGATAATGATCTTAATTACATTTCTCATAAGCTTAATCACGTTATCTTATCTCTTAGCGTTTCTAAGCAAGCTATAAACTACTGAGTTAGGTTTTAGTCTTAATATGGTGACTGAAACCTAGATCATTGAATGCCTGACTTAGCTTCCATTCAATACGAAGTTCATTAGCGTATATTCAACTAGTTTAATTTGCTTTACTATGTGCTGTCGATTACCTAACTGAGTTTGTTAACATAGTTAACTGCTGAATATTGGTTCTCTAATGGAACGATCAAAAAGATTTTTTTTTCAGTTCGGTAGTAAATTTTTCTTTTCTTTCAGTCCATCCAAAAGTTGTCTGTAAGAAATAGCCCTGTGCGATAAGAGCGCCCATTTTACACTTATTTTTAATAATTTTTTTCCTGTATTTTTTGTTTATGCGGTGTATAGTAAAGAATATAATAAATACATAAGTAGGTAGACTCGGGTAGGTACGTATGTATCATCATCTTCCTGCCCTTATTACTGGAAATCAGCGCAAAACGTTTTTTCTTCCATTCTGTCCGGTCACCCGTCACGCTATCACTAACTCCCTTTTCTTTTATATTAGGTACTCCCCGCAACTTATGTTCTTGGAAAGTACATAAGTACACTCTTACTTATTTTTTCAAATTGGGAAAGCAACGAATAACTTATCCTGCTCTGGGTGTAGTGAATGGTCAGACTTTTGCTGACTAAAATAAAATGTGTTCCTTTAGTATCTCTTTACAATCCAAAGCCACAGTAACTCTTTAAAAAAAATTCTACCATATCTTATATTATAGGGCGCTTTCAATTTATGCGTTTTTTGACGGCCGGCTCCGGTGCGGATATAGTGCGTTAGTCCTACGTAAGTACGATCGTATTTTTTATACAAAGCGCGCGGCGAACGGTCGACAACAGGATGGTAACGTCGCAAGCACCACGTATTCAATTTAGTGTTGCATAGTGCGGTATTGAATAGCGCATCACTAGCATAGAAACGCACGGCACTCAGATACGTTTTCAATTTAGGTGCTTGTTGTCGGACTGCTAACGTACTGCAACCGGCCCGCCATGGCAAGTTAAACGTGCGGCGGTAGTTCGAAAATGAAACGTCTAAACTGACAGCGCTCTTATTCCATTTTTATGACACAGCTATGAGAAAGAGACATACCTACGTATACGATGACCAAACTAGATGACCTACCAAAGTGTAATAGGTCACCCAAGAAGCACATCTTTTAACTACACGTAAAGATATTTTTAGCACTTAGTGTAGGTATACCAAAAAATTATTTTGCTCCATCGTGTCGTGTACCAACGGAGGGTCTCTTCATGTAGATAAAGCCCTCTTTATTGTCTTCAGTAATTGAAAGGTCGGAGGTATTTCCCGCCCGGAGCTTTTAAATGTGTCTCAGCTGAGCCCGCGCTACGTAAAATAGCATTTTTGCCCCTCAATACGTTAGAATTTCGCAATTGTTAACTTTATTTCGGTTTAAATTAGTTTTATTGTTGTCCTAATGGTAACTATTAAGCGAAATCAATGTTTATTTCCCTATAAATTGGAGTGAACAATTCGTAAAGTTGAGTACTAAAATCGGGAGTTAAGGCTAGAGTATTAGAACTAAGCTGGTTCGTTTCTTTTAGTTAGTTGTTGAGAGTATCTGGCTTGTTTCCAAGTACTTACTCTGACTGAAGGTAAGTACTTGAAAGATTTGTTAGTGTACTCTTTAGTGCAGGATAATTCGCGGTCAGCATTGGGCTTGCTGACGACGAGCAATGGATAGCTAAGCCCTTGTCGAAGGTGCGTTATGTTCTAGCAGTTATATGAGTGACGAGGCCCGCTTGGTTGATGCCTGCCAGGGCTGCGGGTACTTTGAAAGAGCTACCGCGAGCAAGTCGTCGACGGTGCGGACTCTTCCCGCGCGCCTCAAGGAGTTGTCAAGGATCAGCAGGGGCCCAGCTGGGTCGAAGTCGACTGGGGCCAGGGTTAGTTCCGAAGGGTAGCTCAGCCCCGGTACGAAAAGCAACGAAGGAACAAGAGTGGGTTTTCAGTCAGTAAAAATCTGACACTATCTCCCACTCCCCCCAAGAGCAAGAGATGTCATTAGATGATTTTCCCACCTTAAAAAAAAGAAATCCCTAAAAGGCTATAAGGGTACTAAAGGAACACGGGTAGATTTTAGTCAGTAAAAGACTGACACTGCCTCTCGCTCCACCCAGAGTGGGAGAAGTTATTTGTTGATATGCCACCTCAAAAAAAAATGTTTTCATCAACAGTTTGGCGATAAATTCCTTCTTTCATTAAACCAACAACAGGTTTCCTGACCTAAGGTAGCCTGATCTTTTACAAATTATGCCTCTAATAATAAATATTCGTATTATTCAACATGTGAGCGTAAATCTCCAAGACCACCATTTGACTCCCACGCAAAGGTACTAAACGTCAAACCATTATCAAAGGATTTTTCATAACGTTCTTTCTGAATTCTTGGCAGTCTCGCCGTCTCATATTCCGGACGATATTTCAAAACATTTTCACAAAGTAGACTTGCCTGTACATGTCAACAGACGATGGGGATACGTTTAAACGTTTCAACATCCGTACCCACGTTTTAGCATTTTTTTATTGTTTCAACGTGACAGGTGATAACCACATTTTCAGCATTCAGCCATTTTTATTCCTGCCTCAAAATTCGAGCATTTATTATAGACAGTGAAAAAACTCTCTCAGTACTTATAGACAGATTCAATTGTTCTTCAAATGATGTTAATTTTCACTATTTCGTATCTTCCAAGTTGCTTCTTTTTAAAGGTAACTGATATCTTCTTGGATACGTATCGCTTTCTGTCCTCACATTTCTGAGGCACAAATAGAACAATGGTATTGTTATTTTGTATATTGTTTCATGAGAAGGGAAAACAATTTCCACCAGGATGTATTTTATCAAACAAAACAAGGATATTTTTATTATTATTGGAATAACATACTGGTATTTAGGGTCGTCAGGAAAATAACCTATTGTTATAAACAATTAATTAAACTTGACACTCATTCTTCGTAGTATAAGACGACATGACGTGGGTGGCCCTAAGCACTTGTTTCGGTAAAATAGACAGAATGAGAACGAAATCCAAGTGTCATGAAAGTCGTATTTTCTTATTTAATGTTCTTCATAACACCGAAACAGTACAAACATTACATTTATTTTCATCATCTCATCTTGATTAACCTTTTTTCTTCTTGGAATTTCCGTGTTTTTTACTTCGTTTTAGGAATACTTGCCTAACCTTTGTGTTAGCTACAATAATTGTAATTATATTATTATGAAGCAAAAGACGTTACCATTACAAGTGTCTTAACTAAACTATTGCTTTAAGGGGATACATCTCGATGTACATTCTCACTGTTTTTCACACAACCGCTCTTACGCGATTATGACGTTATTACACATTTTTCATCAGATATTTTGGAAACAATCTTGTGGAAATTATCTAGGCTTCTATGGAAATCAGTTTATAAATTTGTGTAAAATCCAGTTAAGAGCTCTGAAAATCTGCTATTTTGCACGAACTTTGACACTTTATAAGTTACTCAAAAATTTAAAAAGTGCAATATACAAGCCCAGCAAATTTTATCAAGAATCTATATAATGACAATGATTTTCAAAAACATTTAAGTGTTTAAAAAAAACACGTTTTTCCTGGAACAAGTTTTGTAAAATATTCGAGCAAATCACGGAATTACTGAATGCCAACAGAGTTTTCAGGTATTATCACACTTTTTTCGCGACTATTAAAATACATAATAGTAATACAACAGTATACATACTTGATGATCCTAAAGTTAGTAGGCGCTTATTTAGCTCAAAAATACTTGATACCAATACGATTCGATAGCATTATTTAGAAGTTCTAATGGAATACTTACCACACCCCCATTACGTCAGCGCGTCTGTCTGCCGCCCTCGCCTGACACGCCTTTCAGCTTTTGATAAGTTCAAGTAGCTACATATTTTATAATCAACCATAAGCAGTTTAAATGCGGTCGAGGGGTCCTGCCAATCATGATCTGATGGCTTTTTTAAGATTGTTACAACAATAGCCACCTACAACAATATCTATATTAATACGATAGTTTGACATAGGTATATGAATTCAGGACACATTGATTGATTAAGATTAGAAAAAAATAGAATTCGTCTTTACATTCTTACTCATTTTCTTCTAATTTTCGTGTAAGACTGTACCCAAACTTTACTCTTTTCATTTCTATGAAACTAGCTGCTACCAGAGGCTTCACTCGCGTGTAAGTAGACGAATATCCCAAGAGAAAATCTTCCTCCTTGCATCGTATTCCCCAATCCCTGCTTCATCATTTTTTCTTGTACAATATTCCTCAAACTGTTACTATCTCTGCTGGTGTAAAGGGTATTGTATAGGTAGATCCGGAAGAGTCAAAAGATCCGATCGGCCCAACGTACTCCCGGGATATTTCAATCAAATTCGTTCAGCCGTTCGAGTGTGAAGACGTAACAAAAATACACTCACAGACTTTTGCCTTTATAACATTAGTGTGATACGATATTGAAGGATAGGAAAGCTATTTCTAACTTTGGGATATTACAGGCTAACCTGCCTTTCGTAAAATTTAAAACGTTTTCCCTCATGGTAGCTTCCCTTAATCACCTAGGGTTACGCTCTGAAGAAAGCTGACTAAAAATGATTTAGTAGTTGTTCATTTATTTAATATGTTACTTAATCGTTTGTATCCTTTGTCCTCAGCGAGCGACCTCGAGTCAATACGAGCGCTCTTCAATGAAAAGGAGAAGGAACTGTCAGTGGCGGTGGCCAAGGTGGAGGAGCTGACGAGGCAGCTTGAGGAGCTGAGGAGAGGGAGAGTCCAACCCGCGCCCCCCTCCGCCCACGAGCTGGACAAGCTGCGCCGGGAGTTAATGGTGAGTTCTGAAGTAAGCTGGACACTATTTACTTTTTTGTTTGCCTTTTTATGTTTATGCATGGTGAGCTTTTTAAAAGTAAAAAGTAGGTTAATCTGCAACGTTTTATTTAAGTACTAGGTACTGATATAATAAACGTTGCCACATGGTGTGGTAAATAGTACTTGATTAAGGACTGATTCTAGGACTAAATATGCCACTTTAATCTACACTAATATAATAAAGAGGTAAAGTTTGTTTTTTCTTTGTAGGAGGTAATCTCTGGAAGTACTGATCCGATTGGTAAAACTTTTTCTCCGATAGAAAGCTGCTTTATTCCTGAGTGACATAGGCTATATTTTATGTACGTGGACGAAGTCGCGAGCAAAAGCTAGTATTTTATAAAAATGAAGCTTACTTTATTTCTGACATTTGAATCAGAAATTCAATAGTCAGGCTTAAATCAAGTAGACAATTTAGTTTACGTTTTGTGGAGATTATGAGCACCTCTCATAAGCTTCAGATTACTAGACTCAGCTGTAGGTGTATCGAGCAAATGTCCCTGACATAGGCCCCGAACATGATAATGTCATAACAAGATACCTGTTACGGTTAACAGGCAAATAAGGACCACGGTATGACAACACTATCTTTACATTTGTATTGGACTATTATTATTATCCAGACAGCTTTTACGACATCCGTGAGAAGGGTTGATATGATATTCTCGAATGTTGCCGAAATACGGTAACACGGTTGTTACTTTATCTAAACTGCTCAATATTATAAAGAGGTAACGTTGTCAGTTTATACTTTTGTATTTGTTTTCTGAGCCGATATCGAAATTTCTTTCATTTTTAGAAAGATTCATTATCGCTGCGTGCCATATGCAAATTTTTTGCCTTAAAATAGCTGTCGCCATAAATAATCTACAACAGCAAGGCCACTGGCAAAAGTCTAAGAATCGACAAACGGTGTTTGTCGATGTATCTCCGTGTTTTGTCTATGTGATATTTTTCTGACATTAAAAACTCCATGTAAAATAAAAGTACATAGGTGAACTTAATACCTTATACCTCGTATTATCTACCAGTCAAACATGGGTGGTGTAAGTTAACCAGAAGCTGCCAATTACTCTGCCATTGCATCAATCGAGCCATCTACTTATGTTTTAATCATATTCTCAAAGAACAAGATTTTAACCAGCGGAACGACTCTTCCGTTTTCCTTGATAATATTAAATTACCCCCTGTATTTTCCATAAATGTAATATTGAACAGGTGTAAGGTACACCACGTTTGCTAAAGTTAATCAGTTCATTTAACTTAGTAACAAGTCAAAACAATTTAGCCTGTAAATTATTGAGAACAACGATGTATTTATATTGCTTTGTAAACTGACTTATAGCTTCTATTTTCTTTGAAGGGAAAGGACGCAAGGTTCCAACAGCGGTTTGTTTTATCTTAATTAATAAATGAAGATAATAACCGCATGCCTGAGTTTTGGATAAAACGGCTTTGGAAAGACAATAAGCAGTCACTCTTAGAATGTTCACTTTGTTCTGGCTGAATGTTGGTGTAAATATCCAAATGACCTAAGCGATTACGCAAATTACACCACTTGTGTTAGCATTTGTTTTGTAAGTGACTAACTTATGCCCGCGGTTTCGCCCGCATACATAAAATATAGCCTGTCACTCAGGAATAAAACTTCCTATTGGTAAAAAAAAAATTCGCAATTGGACCAGTATTTTCAGAGATTATGTCCTACAAACAAAAAAAAAACAAACTTTACCTTCTCTAACTCTCAGTTTTTTTTAATTGAGAATTTGGAGTTAAAACCACGTGAAAGACGCCAAAGTATTAAAGGTTTCTAGACTGAAAATGAGGACCTTTGAAAAATAATTCAACTTCTATAATATTTTTTTTTTTATAAAAATACTGGAACTTATTGAGTGCTTTAAACCTGGTCATCAAATATCAGCATCATTTCATGATTTAAAACAATTTAATTTACTACTTATTCAATTAGAATATCGAGATTTATTTCCGCATTTTCATCGTAATATTTGAGGATTTTAAATTTTATATTATTTATTACTTTATTGCACACCTTAGCTCATTAAAGGACAAACATTTACAAAAAGAGTAAGTAATAATAATAATAATAACTAATAATAATAATAAATACGTCTAAAAGGTGACTCAAAATATTAAGCTGTTTTAGAAGAGACATAATGAAGAAAATCTTCAGATCAGGATCTACCTGTAACTGAAGCAGGAAGCTAACTTGTTGAACATAAACTTTCTGAAGATCCCTCGTCATAATATGAGCCCTTGTTAGTCACTGCACCTGAAGGCAAATTATCGGCCGATAAATTTGTAATTAGGACGATGTCAAAATCATTCCAGCCATCGCTAGTATAACTCCCGTTAATATTTAATGTCGGGCATTTTGATTTGAAGGTTTGATTTGATAATGATCGAAGACTTCAGATTGACGTCAGCACCTTCATATTTTCATAGCATACTGAGTGTGCCATTTTTTTGAGGTAGGAAGTTATCAAATAATTCTTTCCGCTCTAGATCAAGCAAGGCGTGTCAGACTTTTACTGGCTAAAATCTACCTGTGTTTCTTCAGTCGCTCTTTGCGTTCTGGGGCCACGGTAATTCTTTCAAATATTCCCACAGCTTACTGAATGTGCTTATCTCTCTGAATGTGGGTTTGTAAAACGATTTTGATTCCGACCGCATGATTTACACTCCAGTGATGAGGTACTCTATGTCTCTACTAAATAAGGCCCCTACTACTCCTTGTGTCTCACCTAAATAAGGCCCTTGTATTCAATAGCGTGAAGTGATAAAGCATTTTCTTCTAACATTGATAGATTACTATCTTGGTGGACGTTAGTATACGAATCAATCAATCGAGTCGAGAATAGAACAGAGGCCGACTTTTTTAAAAAGGTTATGGTGATTGATTTATTGTTCCCTTATTGAGTGATCTTATAACCTCAATCCGATAACGTCTGGCCTCTTTGATACGGTACGGCTGTGTATAGAATTTTCCATATTAAACACATATTGTTATAAGTCATGTATGAAAGGTAAACAACAATATTTAAAAATCATTACATTATAAGTTTGTAACTCAGTTTTAGGCAATTTGCATTTTGTATTTCTTATACATACACTATGTGTGAACTTAAAAACATTCAGGTGTCGAAGTATTCCTAACATATACGGGTAAGTATATAGGTATTAATTTTATATTTAAAAAAAAATTCAATCCGTTTTAATTTTTTATGAGATTTTTCATTTAAAGCCAAATTACTCACTCACAATTTACTCCAATAGTGTTTTTATGTCATGATTTGCTAAAAATCTATTCTAACGTTATTTTTACTAATTTATCGTAGCTTACATTTACGTGTCAAACCCACCCTGTTTGATAGTCAATAGCGCCACAGCGGCTGACGGGTCAGTCCTAACAATATAATAAAGGCGATGATCCCATTCACCTGGGAGATGCCTCGGATAGCTAACGAGATCGCTACACACGACGACGGGACACAGTAATATTTGTAGAGAGAGTGCCCAGCCAACTAGGTTGCGGGCATTCGGTCGCTTGAACCCGCGTCTTGGACTTGATCGTTGGGAGACTATTCTGTGAGTATTTTGTTTATGAGTCTTCATTCTGCTTCTGTCGCTGATGAAGGTAGCAATAGTTATAGAAACTTTGTTTTGAGACTTTCAAACTTAGAAAAATTAGATACTTACAGAGTCTTGTAAATTGTAGGAACTTTCAGTCAGTACAAGTTCTAATGATGACTTACCTACATTTTATAAGTTCAAAACGTTATCCGGCTCAATACATTCAAAAACCAATAATTGTCTAAATTAATCATCAGTTTTCCTCAAAACACTCCTAATTTAATCCGCTCTGCTTTTTCCAGTAAAATCTATTTAAACACTGATTTGATTTTCCTGTTTGAAGAAAATTACACTTCTTCAAACCAAAACGCAAATACTCGTAGATGTCTCAGCAATTTATTTTGCTCGAAATAACACCTAATCATAAAGCATTGTTCAGAGCTAATAAAAACAAATGAGAAGCAACAAGCTATTTATATGAAACCGAGAATCGAGAATACTCCCCGTACATGAGACGACATGAATCTCGCGCGACTGCCTCGAATGTATTGCCAAAGAAACAATATTGAATTCGACGAACTGGAATAATGAGACATGCGTCTAACAAGACTTTTGGTCTCCGAATATTTTCTGAAGACGCATAAAAACCTCCGATGCCTACTATATTACCGAGAAAAATAATAAAGTATGTTCTGTCGGGATAACAGGAAAAATAAAAGGTAATATTGGTGAAAATATCTCCTTGTCCTGCTAGTTAATCTCGTAAACGGGTTGAATTGACAGTTAGTACACCGTGACATCTGCACTCTATTCTGCCTAACCTTTAAACGAGAACCAGTATTTTACCAGGAACAACTGGGTATCAAATAGACTCTGACCCCCATTATCCAGTAACTGGGTAATAACACTCGATTTGTAAGCCTATTGAAAATTGTATGTCTTCTGAATATCGATCTTCAAATGACAGCCGGTACCAAAGTAGTCTTGGTATGTAATGGACGGTCACCCATCCATGAACCGAACGTTGCTTAACCTTAAAGATCTCGTGCAGCTGGTGGTGGTGGTTGTCACGAGAATAAGTAAACCAAGAGAAAACGAAATGATTTTATTGACCTTGACTCTGCACATACAACACTCGGTCAACACAAGCTTGATTTATGTATCAGATGGTACATTAAACACTAAGCAATAATTTGTACTAATAGATGGTCAATTAATTCAAATAATTATGAGTTAGAGAAACATGCCTTAATAAATTTGTGCTAAGCGAAACTATAGCAAGCTGTAATTACAGTTGCATACCGCACCCTATCAACACAAACACGATAAATTACTTATGAATTAATTTAGTAGACATGTAAATAATATTTTGACCGTGATGCTCATTTGTGATAGGAATAGAGTGTAAACGTTTATACGACACGTAATTAGGTAGGTGATACGTGTTGAAGTTAGGGTTGCTTAGTTAAGGATAAAAGGTCTTCGGAAAATTCGCGAACTGCGTTAAAGGAAAACTTTGTTCTAAATCTAACAACAGTTGTTTAACTAAGAAAAGGAGAGTTTTCTATGTGCCAACTCATTAAAAGCTTCGGAATTTGAGATAAACTTATAAATGAATTAGGTATTTTCCTAAGTTTGTGTAATATTTTATACTATAAACAATAAATAACAATGAAAAAAAAAAACATTAAAAATTACTTATTAAGTAAAGCAGCTATTGTCCTTTCAAATATTGGTATGAGCATCGATATAATTATAATATGTACTACGCACTAGATTACGTTTTCCGAATACTCACTTCAATCAACTCAGGTGTACCTACCTTCCGGCCGTCCGGTAACTGTCCGGACCAAGCCCAAGTCGTCGATGGCGCGAACTGTTCCCGCGCGCCTCAAGGAGTTGTCAGCAACAGCAAGGACCCAGCCGGGTCGGCCCCAGTAGGCTTCGGTATGAAGGCTAGAAGGAACGGGATGGGTCCTTTAGTCAGTAAGAGTCTGACACTATCTCTCGCTCCGCCCAAGAGCGTGGGTTGTCATTGGATGTTTTTTTCTCACCATAAAAAAGGGTGTACATAGCTATTGTATTATTTTACAACTTGATGTTGATGTCATTATGACATGCAGTTTTGACGTGTATGTAGTGTGAAGCCGGCGCATAAAAAATCAAATCAAACGTACCTACGTACGTGGGACGTAAATAAAAATTCAGTAGTCATGTAAGTAAAGTAACTGATTTTTCAATTTGCGCGCGATTTAATAGCTTCTAATATCGTAATAGTATGTTATAAATTAGATTATTTTATATAAAAGCTTTTCCATTTTACAATTATAGACTAAAACATGCATATGTTCCTTTCCACAAAAACCGAATTTTTACCTACAACTGGTTTAGTGAAAACGAACTTTGCATGACGTTTTATTCACATGCCTGGCTATGCCACTCAGGAATAAAGCTATTTTCTATCGGTGAAAAAATTTTTGCAATCTGATCATTATTTTTAGAGATAAACAAACTCCTTTAAACAAACAAATAAACTTTACCTCTTTATAATATTACCTAGTATAAGAAGTATAGATAATTTCCTGCCCCCGTGGTCCGCACGTAGCTGCAATATGATCCGACATGAGACATGGCTGGACCAACCTGAACCGTGTCGGATCAAGTGCTGAAAGTTTTTCAATTACCGAACTTTATAATATGGTTCCTGCATTTTCCTAGAGTAGTGTATTTTAAACTTCAATGTTAGAGCTGCACAAAGGAAATTGGTTTAAAAAAAATCAACTGTTTTTTAAAATAACAGATATCAGTTTTTAATTAATATGGAATCGTTTGTTCAATCTGGTTACAATGAGTAATTAGGTACTATAATACAAAATATTATATCTTATCTTCTGTATGTTTATATAGAAAAGGCAAATTCCTGACTCATTGACTCATAAACGCCCAGCCCAAAAATTCTTGGACCTGAATTTTTTTTACAGATTCCTTTTATGATGAATGTAAAGAATAAGAAAGGATTTTCCAAAATTCATCCCCTAAGGAGGAAGAAACGGGGTTCCAAAATATGTATGGCAAAGCCGCTAGCAGGAGTTAAAAATTATAAAGCTATAATAAATAACGTTAATTCTTTGGTATGTTATAAGTAGGATTAGCAGGATCGACGTACTAAAGTTGCCATCACGGATCTTGAACACTTGCGCAGAAGTTAAATATTCGATCTCTTTAGTGCGACGCGGAGGCGGGGAGTGTCAGTGATTGGCTGGCCGCGCCATCGCGTCATAGACGTCACTCCTCATTCGTTTACTGCGTTGCTGCATGTATCTAATAACGAAGACGATTGGCTCGCCAATGTATGGAATGCGCAAAGCGATCCCAACTCTGACGCCGAGCGTTCAAGATCCGTGATGGCAACTGTATCTGTTAAAAGGAAGTTTCTAGAAAAGTTTTCAGGAGAATTTTCATTATGTAACAACGTCACAACAGTGTACCAACCCTACAGGTAACTACGAGTACAACTAAACCCACGTCACCGGACTAATTTCGCTGGTGAGTCTAATGCCAACATTTTGATTCAGTCCAATTTGACAATTTAGTTACCGACGCGGCATTCAACCGGCCCAGTGTTCATCCGATGACCTTAGAAAAAAAAAACTTACAGTGTAGTGGATTATTAATGGACTAGTGAACGTTCAAATTAAGTGTTGTGAAGTGAGTGAAATACCTCTAATACAACAAGTGGGTCGAGGGCGAAAGGTCGGTATTAGAGTAAATCAAGTTAGTCTGCCAGTACCCGTTTCAATTTGTGTCGTTTATTTCGTAAACTGAACCTTTTTCTATCCTTTTTCGAGTTCTATGTTATTTATGCAAGTTGATTCGGATTTCAATGAGAAGTTTGTTGTGATAAATAGGTATCTTATCTTTGAATTATTGCAGAAACAAAGAATCAAAGTGTTCTTGTATTAAGTTACCCCAGTTCCCACCTATAGGTTTTTCTTTCATTTTATGGCACAGTCCCGTTAAATTGCAATCATTTAGATTTTATTGTGCACTTTCAGTATTATTATAGGCTAAACATTAGAAATAAACATAGGTAATTATTAAATAATCATTAACTTGGCGTGAATTTCAAAGCTTTATGAGACTAGTTTATGAACTATAAAACTAAGAAATAACAATTCAAACGGTCATAAAATTAAATTACAGGTAGATACTCGTGCCTAGCCATTAAATATATAATTCTCGATATCCGTTAACAGTAATTACAGTGGAGTCCCTGTAGGTATCCTTTCATCGCATAATTCGGATATTTGGATTAATATCCGCACTTAGGATCGTAGGTACACCTATTTAAATTCGCTCATTGCCTTGATTTACGTCGTCAATCTACTGAATGACCTGTCTGATGAGTCACGGCATCACCATGTTACCTACGTGAAAACACAGTCTCGTAAGCTTTAAATTAAACGAGTAAGGACAAAATTTCACTTGTTTACTGTAGAATTGAAAAGGAAAATCGAGTCCACATTTCTTCGGTGAGTCAATAGAGTTCTCTTCGGGAAACGTAAGGGAGATTGTGATTTAATTCTGATTCTACAGGTAATCAACCAAATCTATCTTTTTCTTCTTTCATTTTTACTGAGGTAGGCTAAAGTACCCACAGTTTAACGCAATAATTAAAATTAAGAATTCTAATCGAAAAAAAATGATTTAATTTTATGTCTAGGTATTGTGACTTAATTAAATTAAGGTAACCACACACGCTAGGTTTGACTGTAGTTATACCTGTCAGGTAAGTTTGTGTAGAAACCTACTCAGTTGTACAACATACACGCTCCGGTTTACCTGGAAAACTCAACTGTACAGGCAAACCTATCAGGTATACCCTAGCGTGTAAGGCTACCTTTAGACGACGTTAGTCCAAGTGGCTACATTATGTATAGGTCGGCCATTTTAGTTAAACCGACACGAAAGAAGAAGTCTTCTATTTAGATACTAAAATTGTATTTAATTCTTTTCTCTCTAGATATTTGTAACTAGACAGTTATTTCTCGTGACTGAAATACAATTGTTTAACAAAATAAAATATTTTTAGTTTGTCGAATATTCACGAAACTTATATACCAAGATATATTAAAAATTACACTAAAAGAAGTTGAATTATTAGTTTTTGTTTAAAAACAATAGTTTTATCATGAATTTACTCACACAATAGATTAGATCTATTACTAACATGAAATTCTTCAGCATAATACCCAAGGTTCTTTAAACATCTTATCTTACGAAATTTAGAAGACCCAAATAATATTATTTAGTCCCCAAGGAGTCTTGCTGATAAGTCATTCTATTTTAAGAACTGATGAGGCTCTTTCGTAATTACAGTGACAGATTTTTCAAACTTGTTTATTCGGTGTAAAAATCTTGTCGAATCATTTTCGTAAAGCGCCTAAATAAGTGGTCAAGATTTTTTATAAATATTTACACAAGCCTGCTTTCAAAATGTCTTTTAATTTAAGGGCCAAGCGCCCGAAAAGTGTCATAAAACAGTGATTTTCTGAGGCCTACTCCTCCTTAACGGCTAGGTCAATTGGTTTGAAAAAAATATATGTTTATTATAGATTCCTGAACAATAATATCAACATTTGATTTTTTCGTGCAATTATTACTTTTGTCAAAAAAAAATATTTAGCAATTTCGCAACCATTCGCAACGTTTCCCTTCTCCTTCGAAACGGCTTGGACCTTTAGAAACATTTTTACATATAAAAATTGGTGGTTAAATATTCTTCAAAGTGAGTATTGTATATGTAAATCAATCAATATCTCGCAGAGAAAATGGATTTAAAGCGCTTTCCGGGCGCTGCTGGCCGCAAATAATTGCACAGATTTGCGAGCTGCCGCCTAGGCAAGTGCGAGAGTTGCGTTCACATAATTTCGGTCAAATGGTTCACGGGACTATACGCCTTAAGCTATCATGCACAATCACTAACCAAATACCAATACAATACTCACCTACCTAAAGAAAAAAATCATTGTAAAATAATTTGGATTGTATCTTTCTTGACCTCGTCAGGGCCGCGGGAATCTAATGGATGCGTGACACACAGGACCGGTCGTTGTGGCGACGCTTGGGGGATGCCTATGTCCAACAGTGGATGTCTTTCGGCTGATATGACGATGCATCTTCCTTCAAAAATTTGCATTTTTACTTTTCAAAAAAAAACAATAACGTTAACAGTGGGTAAGCAATAAACAGTAAAACATTGGAATCAGCTGTTTATTTTCCCACACGACTGTACTAATTGTCGATCGATAATGTTTAATAATTTCTTTATATTGATGACCTAGCGACCAGACATGGGAAATACACAGTCACGCGGACATATTATATCATCGATACATGGCCCCATTGTTCTCGAATATGTTTGGTGTCAGTTTGTCCTCAGTAGGGACCTTGTGTCCCAGAATAAGGACTAATACCTACTTGTGTTCAGAGTCACTGAACTTGACTAGGTGGCTACCTAAAACTATGCTTAGATGGTATCGACGTACCTAGCTATTTCCTGATAGCTACAACCTACGGGTATTTAAGTCGAGAGGGAATAGGTTACTTCTAGGCAAGCGTGCTCCATCGTCGGCCACATCATCACTTACCATCAGGTGAGATAGTAAGTGATGATGTGGTCAAACACGAGCCTATCAATAATAAAAAAGGTCAATGTACTTTATTCCACGGTTACCTAGCACCTTCTATAATCCCTGGTATGTGCAAGCTGCAAGCCCAAGAGCTTTGAGAACTCAAGCCATAGACTTGATGTTTACTCAAGTACAAAAACGCTAAGCCTAGCCTCGGAGTAACTTAGCATTTGGATTTGGTGCTTACCCAACCGCATAACTCAAACCGTAACGGACAAAGCTATAACAAATGAAAATAATAAACTGCGATAGTTTTTACTGTTCCAAATAGTTTACTTTTTCTCTTCGTTAAACTCCATATGAAACGAAAAATACAAATTGCTCTTAATGTTGAGCAAAAAATCCGTTGACACGGAAAAAGTCATTCACATGGAACTGATTCGACTCGAGAATGGATTCGTGGTTAGATAAATCAGAGGTATAATGATTTGGACTGATCTCAGTGTGAAAAAGATTAGAACGATTACTGAAGGACTTTTCTTTCGCTGGTTTTGATATTTGGGTCGCAAGTCTTAACACTTTATGTTTGAACTAGGAATGTCATGGTACTTGTTATTTTGGAACAGAATTAGGAACCGGAATTTTAAAATTTAGTTTCTTGGAACCGGAACCGGAATCGAATGCTGAGGCATAAACATCAAATGAAACATAAAACAAAATTAATCAAAAACTCGTAAGTAGCTACCTACCTAGGAAAAAAAAAGTAAATAGGTAGTACTTATCCAATAAATGAAGCACGAAATCGCAAGTTGCCAAATACGAAACCAAATATGAAGAGTAAGTACGTGCGTAGGTACCTAGTCGACAAAAGTCACAGAAAGCGTGCGACAAGTAGGTATCGTTATAGTTTTCGACTGTACCTAATATCGAAACCAAACCCGGAATCGAAGGTGCAAAATCAATTAAGTTCCGATCTTCCGGAATCGAAATTGAACCTCCGCAACATCTCTAATTTAAACAATATTATGTTCTTCACTATCATTATTTCCATTGCTTTACCCGACTCCTAAGGTATAGAGAATAAATATATTCTTTGTAATTTTATCTAAATAGAAACAGGCTCCATCTCATTAACGCAATTTAATTAAGAACTGGGGGTAATTAAAGTGTCACCGTAATTAAGATACTTACCATAATATTTACGAAGAAAATATATCTAATACTGATACCAGGAGCTTTACTATATCCGTTCGAACTTAATTGAGTGCGTCGTAAAATTTCGCAATTTATTTTATAATTATCGGATACAACACCGCGAATTAGGTCACTAAGACCATTGATAGTGCGTCTGATGTCGTTATTACCATAAATATGGACAAACGATTAAGGCTATAGTCCCTTGAATATCTGGCCGGAGTTAAATGCATACATAGGTACCTACTCGTAGGTACTGCCGCATAAAGCACCGCTGACTTTTCTTTCCGAAATACGATTTTTTTTTAATGTTGATAGGTTCGCGCTTGACCGCTATCTCACCTGATGGAAAGCGACAATGAGGTCGACGATGGAACGCGCTTACCTAAAAAAAACCTATTCACTCTCGACTTAAAGATGCCCGGGTTGTAGCTATCAGGAAACACAGACTCGGGCACGATCGATTTACATAGTTATGCTATGTACATTCTGAAGAACACTTAAAACATAAAAACATACATAGTAAACATGCTTCTAATCTTCCTATTCTTAACCCAAAGCCGTTTGACAGAAATACGGAAAACAAACGGAAAAATATTTTTTGACAAAAATAGATATATTAGGCATAAGTACAAAAAAATCTTATGCTGATAATGTTATTTAAGAATTTATATTTTTTGTTTTCAAATTTATTAACCCAGTCGTTATTGATGAGTAGGCTTTAAAAAGTCACTGTTTTATGGCACTAAATGGGAGCAAGGTCTTTAAGTTGAATCTGCTTTCTATAATTCTTTTTGTGGCAAGGTATATCACGCACTACACCAGTTTTCCCTGGCGACCGTCGACTGCAGTGCCATTTACCCGCATTTTAAATGAGTCAGAGTAGATTTCTTTGAAATAAAGCTTATATTAAGGTTAATTATGTTGCACGCTCAGCCAGCTTGTACGTTTTATATTAAATTTTCTTTGGTATGTAATGATTTAACCACCATGCAGCCATCTAACATGTACTTACATATGTAAGTATACCTAGTCGAAATTTATAGGAAATAAGCTCCTAGCGAAATTCTATAATGAACTTATCAGTTAACGTATCAGTTTTTGAGTTTTATGATAGAATGAAAATACTAGACATTGTAACGTAGTTCAGTTTATTATTAAGAAAACCAAGTCCCCCACCGCTTCTGTCTGTATATTTGCAATAAACTCAAAAACTACTGATTGGATTTTCATGCGATTATTACCAATAGACCGAGTGTTTATTGAATGGGAAAGGTTTAGGTTTATTAAAAAGCTAAATTAAATTTAAATTAAAAAATTAACCAAACAGTACTGTTCATGACGAAACAAGCCGCAATGATAGGTGGTATATTGCCATTAACATCAAAGATCATCATAGTAATTCATGCAAGTAGGTACCTACCTAGTAAATTCCTCCTCCTCCTTACGTCGTATTCCTCAATGCTGAGGGTCGTGACCTCCCTGCTTCATCACTTTAACCTCTATGATATTCCTCCATCTGTTTCTGTCTCTGGCGGTGTGAAGGGCATTGGACATCGTAGAGTCAAAATAAGTCTATAAATAAGGGAAATAATATATTCAGTCGCGTGCGCTATTAACGCGGTATGATAACTTGGCAACTATATAATAAATAATATTAAATATTGATTAATAACATTCCTATTCAATCTTGGCTCACTTTGATCATAATTTACTGTGACGGTTTTAAAACTGCCGTTTTTATTAATTTGGCGCCATAGTCGATGGTTAGAGTTGCCAGCATAATTAAACATACACTTTTTTTTCTATTGGCCACGAACGTTTTGTGCATATTTTAGCCAGTTTCAATTTCAAGTTTAAAAAATTATAATTAATTTTTGATTCAATACACTTGTTTTCTATTAGAATGCTGATGCCGATGTAAAGCATTCTAATATTTTTGCAGCATTGGGCTGCAAATGTAACGAATCGGCTTTCAAGGAAAGCTTTGCAGAGGTAGTTAATACCACAATGACATGCGTCTGTATCAATGATTATTGATTCCATGCTGCTATTTAGAAACTCGAGATGCAAAACTACACCAATTTCACATCACAGTACCTATCAGTATGACTGAATCAAACGCAGTACCTACTTACTTTACTCGAAAAAATTTCGATAAAAATTTCCCACTTTTCGCATAATTCTTTAACCTATAAATCTTGATGTCACCCTTGGATCCATCTTAGCATTCCGTAGTCAAAATGCAAAACTTACTCCAACTTGTTAGTCATATTATATATTGGTGTGTTCTCAAAATTTCTCTTCTAATTCCAGTACCGCAACAAGCTGAACGAACAACAGAACGGCAGGCTGTCGGCACAGCGAGCGGCGCTGGGAGCGCGGCAGGAGGAGATGCGGAGCATCGACCGTCGCGTCTCCGAGCTGCAAGCGCGATTGCTCCGGAAGAGAGCCTTGAACAGGCAGCTGGCGGCTGCGCATCGACAGCCACAGCAGCAGAGGTTCGTACTTGGCTTATAAAGCTACGAATCTTACGTTTGTGCCAGGAAGACACCAAACGTAATTTACTGTCGAGTCTCACCACATGGCTTCAGATTACAATAATTTTAACGCATATTTTATTTCCCTTCGGGCCTATTACAGGATTAGCTCCTTTACACAAGTACGGACTCTTGTTACATTCAATCAAAACCAGAATTAATTTTTTTGGTCTCTTGCTAAATTTACTTTTCATTTCATTTGCAGTCAATATTATCTTCACATTTAAAGTTAAAATGATACTAAGCTACGAATTTAATTCACAAAATAATTAAGCCTATTATCCCCGTGAGTAACCTACTTCAATATCGTCACAAGTTCTTATAACCGAAACTCCTTGGTGAATGAGGTTCCGTCGCTCGGGTCGGAACAATAGCGTCTGGAAGCACAATAGACCCTAGGAGCAGCCGAATTTTAATAGATTTATTTCGGAGTTGATTGTTATAATTTGCGTACCTATTTTACAGTCAACTCGAACCTAAAAAATACATAGAAATATCAACTTAACTTTTTCATTTTTATTTCCAGATCGACAAATCCCACGCCCTTGCAACAGTTGCCCAGCTATTCTGCTGGTAACACTGGGGTAAACAGTCAACCAAAGAACCAACAAGCCCGAGGAAATGTTGCTGCTGTCGAACCTTATAATCACGTACCCCATGCTCAGAGCGTCAGCCATAATGCCAATTTCCAGGTAAATACAAGAAATAACGTCATCATCATTATTATTTTTTACAGCTTATTGACTCTTTATTTTTGTATCTGTATTATTTTTTAAGTTCTTTTCTGTTTTTCTTAGTGGCAATTATAAATTTGACGTTACTGGACGTTACAAGACAAAAATGGCTCAAATGCCAAATGGCTATGCGATAAAATTGAAAAAAATAATAATTATAGGACAAAAATGTCAAGTAGAGGAAATGTCAAAATCTTTAGAAAAAATCCATGGCGCGAAAAAAGTTTATTCAATTTCAATAGTCTATTTCTATCAAAAATCGTTATTAGTAGATTTTAAATACAAATTTTAATTACTTGCAGGCGATGAAGCAGAATGTAATTCAAAACAACGTGCCATTAAAACAACACACACAAAGCGACAACATTCAGAGTCATTTAACGCAGGAAGCGCATTATTTGCAACAGAAACAAATGATAAATCCCTTGTTCAACGGCTACACTCATTCGCAGGGGCTCCAAGAGAATCAATATCAGGGGCAATATCCAAACAAACATGAGAACTTTAGTCACGTTCAGCAAGGAATCGGCAACGCGTACGATCAGAAACCAATGCACGATCAGAACAAATATATGGACTACCTAAAACAGCCGCAGTACAGTCCAAACAGTACCAGCAGTTCTAACAGCAATCAAACTAACAAAGATCTGAAAATTAACGAACAAGAATTCCTCCCAGAGTTTGCTGCAAGCAAGTCAGACCCAAAATATCAAACGTTGCCTTACAACACTAAATTTCCACAGAGTACGAACGGGAAATTAAAACCTGAAGTCAATGGTAAGAACAACGAAAATCAAGACGCGAAAAATGCGATCAACGTGAACCACATGACTGTACATTCTACACCTCTATCAGTTGTAAATAAAAGTCTAGCGACACCTCTAAGTCAAACGGAAACTACATATCAGCAAGAAAATACATATCAGTTGCAAAAATCCGACTCTTCAAGTAGATGTAATCAGGAAGGGAAGGAGAACCATGCATATCCACAGAGTAGGCTAAGTCAGAGTAATAACCAGAGCAGTGAAGTTTCAAAAGGCAGTGGGAAGAGCCAACAAGCATTGAAGGGAAGCTCACCAAGCTTGGGTTCCAGTACAACATCTGCTAGCAGTTCTATTGGATTTGGGGTGAGTTTCTAAATATACAGTAACAATTAAGGGTGAGTTGCACCATTTAACTATAACGATAACCAAACCATAACCAGCCATGAAACGGCCGCCAATTGGTCAATTCGATGATTTAACAACTGTTAACGGCTTTGTTATCGTTATAGTTAAATGGTGCAACTCACCCTAAATGTCACTAAAGAGGACCACTAACTTGGAGGTATTTTATAAAACAATGCAGTGCATTCTGCAGTTGCATATTTAATTAAAAAATGTATGATGTGATAGTGTTGAGAATTTGTTTGTAAGTTCATATGAATGCATTCACTTAGTAACATTAATCAAGACCTACTTTTGAATTGAGTGTATTGCAAAAACTAAACATTGCTCACAGTTCATACAAAACTAAAAACATAATTGAAATTATTAACAATAATATTTGTAGTTAAAGGGACTAAATTATTTTGTCAATTGTACATAAGTATTTAACATATTATACCTAAAACCTTGTGTTGCAACATCAACCACCATTAAATGTGTCCACTCAAAGCTTGTATCAGTTGCTGCACACCATCACACATCACCTGTAAATATCATCATCATTCATTCATTCCAGAAGCCCGTATCGAGTGTAGCACCCACATCAGTTCAGGTCTCAAGTGGGAAACCGTCACCCATTTACCAGACATCCTCTACAAAGATCCAACCGGTCCAGCCACAGACCGTTCAGACCCAAAGCATCACTGTTTCATCATCAAATCATGTAGCTAGTAATGTGGTGACCTCCCAACCCCAGATCGTTAGGAACACGGCGTCTGGATTGTCAAGTACGGGCAGTTCGTTCGCCGGGCAGAATGCGTCATCACAGAGTATCCTGTTGTCACCGCCACAAAGTGCCAGCACACCACTCTCGACGCCTGATGTTAGCGGTACAGACAAATCTCCCAAACCAGCCCTACCTCCAAAGCCTACTATCAAGGTATGTACTCATTGCACTTATTGCTAGATAATATCAAGCTCGAATTGTTATTTTCAAATTTTTCAACAGTTTCTTGTCTTCCACATTTTGCAGTTTTGTTACTAATTATGTTTGTTCCTAAACCTTAACACTCCAAATGATTGAGAAACAACATATTTTTAACAGCATTACTTCTCATTTCAGACACCACCGAGACAATCAGTGAACACCGATGTTGGCTACAATCAGTCCTCTGACATCACCCCTATGCCCACCATACCCTTGCCTACAGACCTGTCCAATGACAGTGAACAACAAAGCCAGAAAGAGTCAGTCAGCAGTACAAGTAGCAATGAAATGATAATCAAAGCTCGCCCACTAACTATAAGAAAACCACCGATGAGCGAACAGCCCAAACTTAGAAACATTAGCAATGCAAAGAATGGAATAAGTGTCAGTATAAACAGGCGTATAGAGATGCCACCAGCTTTCTTATTCCCAGAAATGGATCATTTAGTCGATTCCATTCCTAATGAGAATGGCCTCAAGGAAAAGAAGCAGAAGGAAGAGGTTGATAGAGCGTTGAATAATAATAATAACATATCAATAAGTCAAGAAGATAGTAAGGATGTTGTAGTGTCAAATATAACAGAGCAGATCAGCTCGGTAGACTTGAACGGTCAGGATTCTCAGGGCACTGAGAATGTTCTGAGGCGGAAGAAGGGCAACTTGAAGCAGGGCGGCAAGGCTCCGCTGGCAAGGCGAGTGAGCTTCGATCCCCTCGCGCTGCTGTTGGATGCTAGTTTAGAAGGCGAGTTGGAACTTGTTAAGAAAACGGCAACACAGGTATATTGAATATTTTGTTTTAATAATTTAATTACTATTTCAAACACACTAGAATGTGTTGGTGCTAATTGTTATGTTTTTGATTTCAGGTGCAGAATGCAAGCGCTGCAAATGACGAAGGGATCACTGCTCTACACAATGCGATTTGCGCAGGGCACTTCGAAATTGTCAAGTAAGTCTTAACATATCGTATCCGTAAAGTACTGTTTGCGTCTTTTAGTTGTAGCCAAAAACAAAAAGAAAAGAAACTTGCAAAACCCAAAACCACTCTTCACTAAATCACTAAATGTCACTTGATATGCTCAGGATATTGTTATTGGCACAATGAATTTGCAAAGGGATTTACAAAGAAAAAAATAACAAAACATTCAATTCATAATTTTGATATAATACAAAAAAAAACAAAGTAATTGTACTTATATCTCTACTAATATAAGTATTACCAGTAATCTTTCACCAGTAAAATGCTTGCTTTATGACCGAGTGATACAGTGACATAAAATTTCTATTTCGCGGGCGAAGCCGCCGGCAGAAGCTAGTATTCTAAAATAAAAATATACAACTGAATTAAGAACCTCCTCCGTTTTTTGGAAGTCGGTTAATAAAATGGTTCTTATTGTACATTTCCAGATTCCTAGTGGAGCTAGGTTGCGACGTGAACGCGCAGGACTCGGACGGCTGGACGCCGCTGCACTGCGCGGCCTCGTGCAACAACCTAGCCATGGTGCGCTTCCTCGTCGACAATGGTATGTGTACAACAATGTACAACTTATTTAATCATTCTTCCTGTAAATTCCATGATGATGCTCATTTTTTACCATTGTGTAAAGAAACGAGTGCCCCTCAAAGGAAGTCGTGCTCTTAGGTGCTGCCGGGCAGACGTACCTACATATGCTACGAGCATTAAGCTAGAACTACACTGCTCACACGTGTGCCACACGCCGATCTGGGCGCGTCCAACACCATACATTTTAAATGGAAACTAGACTTGTAGTCGCGTGGCGTGGATCCAGTCTAGCTAGACTGGATCTACGCCACGCCACGACGTCGTTCTACGTACAAAGCAGGCGTGTGTGTCGGTCTAATGTAATTCTAGCTTTACCCTTTGCCATCTTTTACAACACCAATCGCGAGGAACAGGGCTATTTTTAGTAAACTAACTTTTAGAAAGCTATTGTATTATTTCCCCACTACTACCGCCATCTAACGTTTGTTCTGTGAACAATTTCAGGCGCGTGTATATTCGCAACCACGCTGTCTGACCATGAGACGGCGGCCGAGAAGTGCGAAGAGGACGAGGAGGGCTTCGACGGATGCTCCGAATATCTCTACAGTGAGTAAATTTTAGCTACTTTTATTAATAGCGGGTTCCGAGGACGGTTGAAAGATGGCACTAATTTTATGAAATGCGGAAACTATAGTTTCCAAATAAACACGCACAAAGTATGGGTTTAAAGTCAATATTTAGGTTACATAGAATATGATCGACCTAACTATTGAATTGTTATTTTATTACAATTTTACTTCCCATTAGTTCAATAATACAAGTCTAGGGACAGATTACTTACTTTAATCAAATTGGTATTATAATTAGAGGCAAACAGACTATTACAAAAATAAAATGAAATAAAATTTTCTTAGTCCTGTGAACCATCCCTTCAGTTTCTTTGTTATCACTTCTACCATGCGGTTTACCATACTAAGAGTTGATTATCATTTTCCTGATCTTGTCTCGTATTATTTGGAGTCGACGCAACACATCTTTTACTTCCTGTCACCTGTTGTGCTATCATTAACTCCATTTGTTACTACTGCATACTCTTTACACAATTCATCCATCTTTTTTGGCCTTCTCTCCATCCAATCTCTTTTACTTTCATTCCTCCATTTTACATGTCCATACCAAGACAAACAATTCCCCTTCAACTTTTTAGTCATTGGCGCTACCATCAAACTTCCTCTAATATACTCTGACATTATTGAACAATCATCAATTATTCTTTCAGGTGTACAAGAAAAGCTCGGCATCATGAACAACGGCCTAGTGTACGCCGTGTTCTCGTACAGCGCGGCTCGCAGCGACGAGCTGTCGTTCGAGACGGGCGCGCGCCTGCAGGTGCTGCGCAAGGGCGACGACAGCGAGCGCGAGTGGTGGTGGTGCCGCGACGAGCTGGGGAGCGAGGGCTACGTGCCCAGGAACTTGCTGGGGGTCAGTTGTCGTCCTTGTCATTTATTACATTAAAGTGAAAGCTACAGCCCGCTTTCTCGCTAGATGGCACTGTACTCAACATTTTTAGTTTTTGATTTTTTTTTATATTTCCCCCTTTCAAGTTCAGAAATCATCTAAAGGCTTCTCCCATTAGTACCTAATGGATTCTCACATTGACGTGTCAGACTTTAACTGAGTAAAACCACACAGTTGCTCTTTACGTTCCTGGACCATGAGTAACCAATTCAGAAGTCGACCCATGGCCCCGGCTTCATTTATGCTGCTTGGGTTTTGCTGACATCTCTTTGAGGCGTGCGCGGAATAGTTAATGTGTATGACAGCATTATTAAGTCAAGGAAATGGCATTTGCCAAAACCGGACTTTGGATTATATTGGAATTAGTTAAATTATTGCCACCTACAAAATCCACCTAATTCTGCTTGTTCAGACTCTTTCCGATTGGCTGACCGTGATTAAAGATCACGTGAGACTTGCTAAATGTTTGTAGTCTGTAACTTTATTTTTGGTGATGTAACTAATGAATGAATTGTTTGTTTCAGTTATATCCACGAGTAACCACACAGCAAGATTGAAGTCTTGAATTATGACCTGATTAATTTGTAAATATCTATTAGTTACTTTTATTTTTTATGTATTTATATCACTGTAATCTAAAAGTAACGACGCTGTATACAATTTTATCAAATCTAATATTTTGTAAATATTTAACTGTGTAAGTCAAATGAATGAGATTATATTGTACATTTTATAAATATTTTGAGTCATCACTGATATTATTGGTCATAAAATTTGTATATCTTAGTTCTGCAAATGTTGTGAACTATTACACATAAACTGACAATACAAATAATTATGAAGAATTATAGCTGGAGTTTTATTTTATCTCAATAATTGTATCCCTCTCCAAGAGAGGAGGCCTGAGTCCCAACAGTGGGACTAAACCCCAATAGGAACCCCTGTAGCAGCGGGGCTGTGGCTGTTACCTATCTTATGAATGTCGTCTGTACATTTTCAGTTGAACGATCGGTATATTTTATAGAATTAAAAAAAAATTATTAGTAAATTAAAATTCAATAAAAAATTAAATCAAAATTTGATAAACTTGAAAGGTAGTTACAGTTTACTGTTTTTACCAAGTGTTATCGCTATAAATATCATTTTCAATGACATTGATTTAGAGACTGCCCAATATCATCACATAGAGGGTGTAAGGGACCAGAGGCGGCGTAAGGCGAGGGCGATGTGGGCCACCGCCTACGACCTCGCGGTCCAAGGGGCGTTGCACCTCGAAGGCCCACGAACGCAAATATAGAACGCAGATTTAAACTAGGTACTCATCTAGCAATAAATAATAAAAATCAATAGAACCTGTAATGTGCAAGTTAGATTAATTGACGACACTGACTGTGAATATATTTGCACGCCATGTTATGGCAGGATATGCTGAAACAAATTTACTGTAACACCTTATGTACAAAATTCTAGCAAATAAATGATTTGATTGATTGAAAAAAAACCGGCTAGCAAGTGTCTGGCAATACTAACCTACCACATTCGTTTTTTAAAGATCTAGTCTGGCAACATTTGCTGGCAGTGCGGGCGACGTGCGGGGTTGCGATAGTCGTTGACAGGATCCAGCAGTTGGGACTCGAGGTGGCGCTACATAAATCCGAGGCTATGTCTTTCCACGGCCCTCGGAACGCGCCGCCATCGGGTTCCTAATTAACGGTTGGAGGAGTTCACATTTGCGTCGAGTCGATTTTTTTTTTAATCATCTTCGACAGCTGGTGGAACTTAGTGGAGCATTTTTGACGTCTGGCTCCTAAACTAAACCGGACTGGCTCTGCGCTCAAGCGGCTCCTGTCTAACCTTGGGGGTCCAGATGCCTCCTACCGGAGGCTCTACGCGGGAATCGTTCGGTCCAGGGCCCTTTATGGGGCACCAGTGTAGGCACCGTCGCTGCATCAGCGGTCGAAGGCCCAGCTGAGCGCATGCTAGAGGGTCATAGAAATACGGATGGTGCGGGGATACCACACGGTTTCCCGCGAAGCGGCGAGCCTCTCTGGTGGCCTGCCACTATGGGATCTGGAGGCAACAATCCTTGCACACATGCACGACTTGCGCGTGAAGATGCAACGCCGGGGCGAAAGTCCACTGCCGCGACAGGTCACGGCATGGCGGACAGAGCTCCGGTGGGATCTCATGGTGAAATGGCATCAGCGACTATCGCAACCCAGTGCTGGACACGCCATAATTAAGACGGTAAGTCCTCTTTGAGGCGTGGCTGGAAAGACCTTACGGCGTCCTCACCTTCCGCATGACGCCGTTCTCAACGGACACGGCAAGTTCGGGAGGTTCCTGAACCGGATTCGTGCGGAAGTAACGCCCGGGTGTTGCCACTGTGTGGAACGCCCGGAGGACACGGTGCAGCACACAGTAGAGGTGTGCCCCACTTACGCAGAGCATCGCCGTGCCCTCGTGAGGGCGATTGGCGGCGGCGATTTCTCGCACCGGGCCTTGGTACTTACAGGCGGTCGTCTCCTTCTGCGAAACAGTAATGCTAGCAAAAGAGGAGGCCGGTGGCATCAAGCAACGGCGGCACTCATAGATTACAAAGATAGCTCAAGCCTCGGTACGAAAGGCAATGAAGGAACAGGAGTGGGTTTTTAGTCAGTAAAAGTCTGAAACCATTTCTCGCTTCGCCCAAGAGCGGAGGATGTCATTAGATGATTTTCCCACAGCTAAAAAAAAATCAACTAGTCGTGTAAGTGATCCCAATCAAAGTGGACGAAGTTTTTGTGTGTACAAAATGGTGGCGGCGAGTGACGCCGTGGATAAATATTATTTAAAAAACATTCCATAGGTAGTGTTTCAAGATTTGGTGATTTTACCGTTTAATGGTAAAATACAGAATATTATTGAATAGTAAATAATTGATCTCAATTAGCCAAAATAAATGATTTGTTAAATATTTTGCAAATATTGTTTTATTTCATTAAACCTTTACATGACCGCATTTTTTACAAAAAAAAAAAATGTCACGCCGCCGCCGGGTGATTTTAACCAGCGCGCTGCCATCGACAAAATTGTATTCAATCCGTACATGTCTACTCTGCACTCACAAGTTGTTGACAGCTTTTCGCATAATCCAATGCTAGGATCTTTGGCTAGGATTGCTCGTCGAAATTTCAAATTATTTTACTGTTTTTAAACGTAGTCTATTTTTTTTCCTAAAGCGTGGGGCCCCTGAACCTGACGGGGCCCTAGGCAGTTGCATAAAGTGCCTAATGGATAAAACGGCCCTGCCACAGGCACTATATTTCGTACTTTTGGACAGTAGGCTTATACGATCTACCCTGCGAGGGTAGTTCAGCAAGTGCGGCTTGAAAACTTAAGAAGTCTCCTTGTTTACGTATAAAATCTGTAATATGGTTTACATTAACATCGATAAATGATATATGTAAAATCATCAGTGGTCGTTGCGCTTAGTTCGGACACCCATAGTAGGTATAGGTACATATATTGGCAGAAGCCTTTTTGAAAAGACTTTATTTTGCCAATTAACAGCATATTACACAGCAGATAAAGAAAAATTCTTAACGACCACTAACGAACAGTTACATTCAAATCAACCCCTTTTTCTACGTTCAGATCATTATCCAGTTCAGTAAGGTTTGGATAATATAGAATAGACTCAGCCGAACATGCACGACCGAGTATAATTTTTAATAATAAGGTCTTACAAGGAGGATACTTTTTCAGTAAGATTTTTTAAAAGTATCCTCTAGTGTACTTAGCTTCATAGGTACGGCAGCGCTGCTCCTTTCGCCTGCGATGTCTCCTTTTACGCGTCGTCGAAGAAGAACCGCTGCTTCTACTCGAACCACTAGATTGCGACCGAGCACGTGGGGCATTGACCATACTAACTAAATTAAGATTATTCAATGCATTCACTTTTGAACACTAAAAATAATTATAATTAACACTATGTTTGCAAAAGTAGAACACCCTTTTTAAAAGTAACGAGTTACTTTTACACTTTTTTCACTTTGCACGTGTTTCAAACGAGTTTTTTCAATACACTTACAAAGAAACGAATAAACGGGGGTAGACCGGCGACACAGTACAGTCTATTGCATGCCTAAAAGCGGTGGGGTAAGAGCGAGTTATCGTGTAAATGTATTGAAAAATTGTTTGTGTTGGATAGCACATTTATCAAAGGAGGCTATAAACTATTTAACATCACGCTATGACTAGGGTTGCCGAAAAGCCGGGCAGACTATTTATAACCGAACATTTGGTCAAAAAGGTAGACATTTATTGAAAAAAAACAATAAAATTAAGTGATATAACTGCTAGACTAATTGCATGTGCGCTCTGCTTGTGCTAGCAATACAGACTAAGGCAACACTCAAATGACAATTCTAACAAAATGGTCAAATTTAAAAACCCTAACAAAAGCCAAAAATAGTCAAATTTGGCCAGACACACAACTAAAAAGTTGAGTTTAAGCCTATGGGTTAAAAAAAAAAATAGGAATGCATGTAAACTACATATTGCAGTGACCCGCCATATTAGCAGCGTTATTAAAGGTCAATTTGTTGCCCAAAAGTACGAGTCTCTCGCAGTCAAGCTATGACCATCAATAAATTGATATTGTTTTTAGGTTGGGATTAACAAATGGAATTTTACGCTGATGGCCGCATTTTTTCTTTACTGTATCCATATTACTCATTTTGAAATATTTCAATAAACTGTTATCTCTCTTATATTAGAGGCGGCAAATCAAAAGTTCAAAAAATATACACTTCTGGACACATCTATTGGCCCACCTTGTATTTTCAGTTTCGTTTGGTCCTAGCTAAAATTTTATATCAGGTCGAGCAAAAAGTTTATAAGCAGTGTTGAACCTGGCACATTCACAATTTCATTCAATAGTCTTTTTTTGAATTTCGAACACAGAATTTAAAGAAACAAAAGACAATTTGGAGCCTGTTTGTTGATATCAAACAATCGAATACTAAGAAAACTTGGTTTTATCGGTTTACTTGGATTTAATTCTTGAAAAAGTGATTGATATCTTTGGTTTTGCAACAAACATTACTTATTCTTAACATTAAGGTGAGGTTCTATCAATAATCTATGGATACTTCAACTGAAGTCGCCGCCCAAGCTGTGGCACTTATTCAGGCCGGACACAGCCAAAGAAACGTGAGTGCTCAACTTAATTTAAGTCGATCTGCGGTCCAAAATGTTTATCGGAGGTGCCTAGAGACTGGCGGCTTTGTTCGTCGCCAAGGAAGGCCACGATCTCGGGTCACAACTGAAAGGCAAAATCGATTCATCGTGACGACCAGCTTGAGAAATCGTCACCTTACCTCACGCGTACATCCACGGAGTATCTGTGAGCGCTCGAACTGTTCGGAGAAGGTTAAAAGAACGCGATATGGTACCATACAAGCCAGCTAATGGGCCCAAACTAACGCGAGCCCACCGAACAGCGCGCCTTCATTTCGCACGCAGTCATTTAAATTGGACACAGCAAGATTGGAGCCGTGTACTCTTTTCTGATGAGTCTAAAATTGTGTTACATGGCAATGATGGAAGGAAGAAGGTCTACCGACGTAAGGGAGAGCGTTTCGCACAATGCTGCTTTGAAGAGAGGGTTGCTTATGGCGGTGGCTCATGGACTGTCTGGGGCGGTATATCCGCGAGCGGCAAAACTCAACTTGAGGTTGTTACAGGACCACGGCTGCCAACATTAAATGCTGAAAGGTACATTCGTGAGTGCTTAGAACCTCACGTGATACCATACGCGGACTATGTGGGCCCAAATTTCCTTTTTATGCATGATAATGCAAGAGCCCATGCGGCCGGCATCGTCAGGGAATATCTTCGGGATGTGAACATCACAGTTATGGACTGGCCAGCCAGAAGCCCAGACATGAACCCCATTGAGCACATGTGGGACGAGCTAAAAAGACGTGTTAGGGCTCGTCAGCTAGTTGCCCAGACGATGCAGAAGTTGAAAACTGCCATAGATGAGGAATGAGAGATGATCCCTCAAAATTTCATAGAGCGGTTGATAAACTCTATGCCTAATCGTATGAGAGCTATGGTAGATGCCCATGGAGGCAACACGCGTTATTAAATTAAACCTTTATTTGATAAAACATGTTTTTTATTCAAAAATCAATTGCCTTTAACAAGGCGCATATCCGACTTGTTAGGCGTAGCTTCATGTCGTATGGTATTCTGAATTCAAATTTAAAACAATACGATCGAAAAAGATGGTAAAATGTATCAGGTTTAAAACTGCATCAACAGTTTTTGTTCAATCTAGCAATCATATTTCGGTAGGGGCCATCGAAACCTAAACTCTAAGGTGGGCCAATAGATGTGTCCAGAAGTGTATAACTACCCTTAACTTAATTTAGCGCCGCTGTACTCAATATGTACGGCTAAACCGAGCGGCGCTAAATTATGTTATGCTATCAGGAATAAAAAAAAAACAAAGTAAAACTTATATTATAAAAATTTATTATCTAAAATACATTCACATTTCACCCTCGTCAGAATCCTCAATATCAGCCAGGGCCTGCTTGGCCAGGTTCTCTGCTTCACTGGCCAGTTCCTTGGGTACCAGTTGGTGACGACCTTTCGTGTCCTTGGAAACCCATGAGAGCTCTAGTTCGAACTGCTTGTCCTTTAGCTCATCGTGCACAATGTAAATGCTGAAATGAGATAAAACAATAATAAACATGGTGGTACATTAAAATTGTGTTTTTGTTTTACGTCAGCTTTTGAATTTTTCGCTTATAGAGCTCAATAAGAGATTATTTTTAGTAAGAGGATGTGGATGGATATTTTTAACTTAACAGTATTTTTATTACAAACACATTGTTTGGTAATAAATTAGTGAATTTTATCACTTACTAGTTTTTGGCCGAGCGGCTTCGCTCCCGCTCTTCCCTAATCCACCCTACTATACTACTCTATTCTACCCTACCCTATACTACTCTACCCCACCCTACCCTATCCTACTCCGTCTTACTCTACCCTTCACTACACTAATTTTCTTTTTTTATTTTCCTGAGGAACCTTCTCTTGACAATAACAAACACCACAAAAAAAGAATTAGAGATTCATTTTTATATGTATTCTGAAGGCAGTTTGTCCTGGGGTGCTATTCTCTAAGAAAACAGCCTTGAGCTCAGCGCTGGCACAGCGACAAGTCGTGAGCGCAGTACATTGAATTAACAACCCAATGCTCCTTTACATTGGATTGTTAATTCAATGTACTGCGCTCACGACCCGTCGCTGTGCCAGCGCTGAGCTCAAGGCTGTTTTCTTAAAGAATAGCACCCCTGTTTGTTATCTACATCTACACTAATATTATAAAGAGGTAAAGTATGTTTTTAGTGTGTAGGAGGTGATCTCTGAAAGTACTGGTACAATTGCTGAAATAATTTCACCGATAGAAAGCTGCTTTATTCCTGAGTGACATAGGCAATATTTTATGTATGCGGGTGTAGCCGCGGGCAAAAGCTAGTTTCTCATAATTGACCACACTGTAACTGTAGTTTACTTATAAGGAATGAGTACTCACATCCTAGCGGCCTCCTTGATAAGTTCCTTGACAGTGAGGTCAGCAAGCTTCAGTTTTTCAATTTCAGTCTTGGCAGCCTGTTTTGCTTTGCCTACCGCACACCCAAAGTATGACTGAAACATACAAGACACATAAATTAGATTTCCATTTGACTGATACAAAATAATTGTCTATCTTTTTATATAAATGTGGTACTTAAATAATACATAGATGAGATTACGGATATTTTTTGTGTGACATATAAAATAATAGACAAATTTTACAAATGTATACATTTGTGAAAAATTTTTTTTTTGGAAAAAAAAAATATGATTTTAACCTCTATCATATTTATAATTATAACACTAATAAATGTATACATAAGGAATTGGTTTGAAGGTATTTTGAGCAGGACATTGATAAGTAAAGCTCATGAGTTTTATTGAGCTCAAGGAATTATTCTTCATTATAATGGCTTTGACACAGATTAAGAAGTAGCTGTGGGCAAATCTATTCAATCCACAATTCCATACAAGTACTGTACCGCAAGAGGTTGGGTGTGAAAGTAGTAATTATAAAGAGATACAACTCAAAAATGATTATTAAAATGTTTCTTTTTTAAAGTATGGTTTATTCTTGTAATCATCTGCCTGTCTGAAATTTGAATTATGGAACTTTGACGGTTGGAGGCCTTTTCTTACTAAGCAATATTTTTTAAGCATTGCATAGCAGAGAGCCTATTAAAGACAGAAAAAAAGTCACGTGCATCAAATGCTACTTTTATGATGTACAATAAACTTTATTCTATTCTACCAATTTATTTTGTTACAATCAAAAACAGATTAATTTTGTAGACATGCAACCTGTTCGTATTGGTTGATTTCAGAGACATTTAAAAACCAATAAATATGTTACATGAAAAACATCTAATATGTTGAAAAGATTTTAAAGAAACTTGTCACATGGATAGATTATTAATTTGAGCATGTTTCCTTGGAAAAATAAAAGGTTTTTAACAAAGACAGTACTTAGCATTGTTGTAATTATAGTGACAATCACGTTTTAGTGTGAATCAAACCCTGGGTTCCGAACTGCGACGAAAGCGATAATATCGCGAATCCGACCAACACGCAACGTCACAATTACTACTCAAAATAGCCCTTATGTTTTGTGATTATTATATATGGTTGTTACCTTCTATATTTTCACTTTATTCGTATTTTGGAACGCTCAGTAGATCCCACCCATTCAATAGATTTTTCTACCAAACAAATACTTACAAATGACACTCCACTGGGATCAAGCATGTACATTTGAGGACCTTCATAATCATTCCACGTTCCCATGACAACCGAGCAGCCGTAGGGTCGGACAGCACTGTACAGCGTGTAAGCATGCATGTACATTGAGACACGCTCATTTAAGTATTTCAGTGGTACTTGGGCACCGTACTGGGATCTGTAGTTTGATGCTTCGGAACGAGCTGTTTCTACAATCTGTCTTGCATCTGAGATGAGACCTGCTACTGCCTGAAATTGAGAATGGTATTATTTTTTAACCATTTGACTACTGTGAATTAAATAAGATACATAATAGAAAGACAATGATGCGAACGCCGGCATTCGCACACCTATCGTCTTTCTATTGTGTCTGTGATTTCCACGATTGAAAGGTTAATTCATTAAACCCCAAGGGAATGCCGGCGTTCGCGCAACTATTGTCTTTCTATTGTGTCTGTAATTTCCATGTCTGAAAGGTAAATGAATTAGTATAGATGCTTGTTACTCTTTCACACTAAAACTACTGAATGGATTTCAATGAAAGTTGGTACACAGTTAATCCATGTTCTGAAATAGCACATAGAATGAATATTTTTAATCCTGGGAGTATGTTCCCATGGGATGTTTTCTACTATGACATGGGCAAAGCCTCTGGCAGCTGCTAATACTTGCATGTTAAGAACCAAACAATTACTGAAACACTGCAATAAGTATTTTTTGGGTTCTCTTTTTGAATAAGTTAGGGCTTGTTTTGATTGACATGCTACACCGTTAAAAGACGTATGACGATGAATTAAAAAAAACGGTCTCCAACAATATTACTATTGTTCATAGAATTGTATACGGCAGTCTGGGGGCTTTGTTAATCTGATGAACGAAGAACATAACATTAAGAGGCTGGCGACAGATGAATTTCCATACAAACGTAATACCACGCTCATTTGCAGTTGGAGCATATTACCAACATATTATGATGGTATTTGGTAATAGACAATATTTATCTTGGTTCCTACGTCGAGAATATTAGAAATATTGTTATTTTTAATACAGAAAAAGCCAAATGGCATGTTTTTCCATTTACGCTGTAAAAAAGTACGAAATACCATTCGCTTAAATTTCTTTTTGTTTTTTTAAAAAAGAAAGACGTAGGAACCTAGATAAATGTTGTCTATAATCGAATATCATCATAATATGCTGGAAATATGCTCCAACTGCAAATGAGTGTGGTATTACGTTTGTATGGAATTTATCTGTCGCCGGCCTCTTAAGTAAACCAATTGAAAATGAATATTTAACAAATTTCTGCTGAAATACTCACCATGCCAACATGCTCGTCAACATGGAATATCCTCTTGTTTGCTCCAGGTTCATACAGCTTGGAAGTCACCAGTTTCTCCACAGCAAACACTACTCCATCCTTACCTCGGAGGCCGATCACTGTACCAGAGTTCTCTACGGCCTTCGCAGCATACTCCACTTGGAATACCCGACCATCGGGGGAGAATTGTGAGGCAGAAAGATCATACTGTAATTACACGAAAAATGCTGATGATGATTTAAAGAAACTATTATTGTCCTATGAATAAAAGTCGAATATCGTTTATCAGTACTTTATCATAAATAAATGGTTATATTACAGTGATTTTATGGACAAATTACATAAAAAAGTTTGTAAGTCTAACAAAAACGAAAAATAACCTAAACGTTATATCGCAATTTTAGGATAAATACTTACACCCGTTCCGATAGAACTCATCTTTGTGATAGTTTATAAAATTAAATGCTTGATAAAACTTCGATTTAGCACTTTTACATCAAATTTGTATAAATATTTTTAGTTAGCGGCAGCAATGACAAGCAATTCAATCGGTTTACTTTGTCATTGATAAGTTTTCTATTACCGAGACGTAAAAACATGCAGAAAAGTACGTTCCGTTTCTCAATAAAGTTGACGTAACCAGTTAATCGAACGTTATCAGTTTTGGTTGTAAGTAGCATTTAATTTACAAATTTAATAATAAAATACATCGACAGTAAATTTATTTAATGTATTAACTGTTATAAAATTTAAAACGCATTATATTAACTGCTTCCATATAGAATTTACTGCGAGTAAAGGATTGTCTTCTAGTACGTATATTTTTGTCCAATCAAAAATAACATTTTTGGAAATGAGAAAGAACTTATATAATTTTGACAAATCATGTTCAAGTCATTTAGGTGCGTTCAAAAAGGTTTATTCAAATGTGATGCTGTTTTTTTAACACGTTTTTTTATTATAAGCAGGGAATATAAATTCAGTTCAAAATTGACCTAGAAAAATTATAAGAACAATGTTAGAAATTCTATAAGTACTTAAAGGTCAAAGGCCAGAGCTGACGATCATATAAAAACTGTACTCCGTGCTGACCTGACGATTTCGTTCAATAGTGTTCATCACTGATTCATAAGTTTAGCTGCGCGCGAATAGATGGCACTGTTTGGAAGCGCAAGCCGCTTGTGACAAGCGCAAGTTATAAAAGAAGCGCCAAATTCATATTTTGTGGAAAAAGAAAAATAATTATATTCGATACGATATTTAGAACATTATAACCGACTTTCATTATGATTGTTTTACGATTGAAGGAGCAGGTATAAACCAGTCAATTTAAAACTAGTTTCGTTTATTAAATGCTTTGAGTATGTGATAGCTACTTACAAATACATAAATCCTTTTCTTCTCTTTTAAGTCATATGCATTAATTTCAGACTATCTACTTAAGTAAATAATTAGGTAAGCTGGTAATTACATACCTATGTGAGAAGCAGGTAAAGGTCTAAAATAAATGTAGGTAAGTTGAAACTATCTCACTCAAATTAAAAGTCCCAAAAGAAGTCCTCGTGAAAATAATTCATTTGGTAGCTCTAGCTCTCTGATGTCACTTTCACATACGTGCCGAGGTACAAACACTGCCCATAAATGACAAAACACTACCGTTTCACGAAGGAAGTAGCAAAATTACCATGTCAAAAGAATTTACGAGCGCTGCCCTGTTCACACGTTTTTGCCTGACGCGTCATATCGCCAAAAAATCTACGAGAACTTTATTATAGTGGAATCCTTCGACGCTCGAGTGTTGAAGAAAGTCTGCCGGCCTGACATCGGAATTTCCGAAGTAAATAGTTAGAAACTTAGTTCTTTCGAACATCTGCCTGGTTCCGGCTGTGATATTGGTTTTATTGGTATGTGGTGTGCCACATGGTGGAAGGGAATGGAAGGATTTTGATGTGAAATAAAACTTCACTGTTCCTTTTGTTATAAAACTGCTCATTTCAGCAGAAAATAATATTTATTACTCACTCATTTGGATTGTATAGAAGACAGTCAGTCAGAAAAGTGATGCTAGTTGCATGCACATTCCAAAGCGTAGATCTCATGGAGAAGAATGTGCAAGAAACTCTATGGACACTCTTTTTATAATCATGTTATTACAATTATTTTCTTAACACTTTAATAATGCAATAGACCATTGTGTGTCTTACCTCAACGGCCGCCAGACCAAGACTGGCTCCCGCCATTACGCTGCATCCCTTATTCTCAGATATAGTCTGTCTAAAAAGTTAACCGACTTGGGAATTTTGTATAATATTTTAATCATTTAAAAATACTCATTTTAGACACTTTTTATAAGGTTCTTCTGTAAGTAAACAATGATCAATATGATCAATATCTCTTAATCAACCTTGATTATTGAACCAGTGTTGACTATAGTCTGTCTAATAAGTTAAACGACTTGGGTAATTATTAGGATTTAATTAAATCTGATGTAGTCAAAACAGGTTCAATAATAAAGGTTGATTAGGAGATAGAGATCATTGTTTACTAACAGAAGAACCTTATGAAAAGTATCGAATATAAGTATTTTTTAAATGATTAAATGTTTTACAAAATTCCCAAGTCGGTTGACTTATTAGACAGACTATACATCAGATTTAATTAAATCCAAATAATTACCCAAGTCGTGACTTTCTAGACAGACTCTAGTCACAAATACGTTTCGGTGTTGCCAGCACAATTAGTCGAATATAAAATATCTTTAACAATATTCTTGGTTATAAAAACAATAAAAACCTAACACTTTGGTATTTGTAAGAAATATAACTACGACTTCTACTCCACCACCGATCTTTAACTTTAGATGGGCTTCCTAGCGGCTGTTATTAAGAATAGACATTTAGAGGATTGGTGGCAGTAATGATCAGGGAGAAGGATGCTGATAACACCTCCTGATATAACCCAACTGACGTCTTTTACGACTCCCTCCGGCAAAGAGGGCTCTTTTCTCTGCCTAAGCATAGCAACCCTGTTTATATTATAATAACTTTGTCTTCATTGTATTCCTTCTGATATTACTAATTTTAATCTAATCTTTTGCCGAGACCTTTTGTGTATAGACCCATTAAAAAGTAACACCTACGATATCACTTCAACACAAAGGGTGAAGGGATATTTGAACAGTCGCTACCCTTGTGTTAAGTGCGAATCTTTAGATCTTTAAACGCCAAATAGATACTCTGCCAAAATCCATTCTTCACCAACCACTCGGATTGTTTGTTTCAACCACGATAATTGCCTACGTTCCCGCATCTTCACTCCCACTATCTGCAACTGCGGTTTCCAAACTTTCATACCCAGTGGAAATGCTCAAGAACATTTCCAGAAAATTCACTGCTTAAAGAAAACTTTTTGAGATGGCGTTGGGAATTAAATTAATATTAGAGGTTAAAAGTGTTGAAACCCACTTTCTTACTCAGAAAGTAAAAATGTTTATAAATAAGCTCTCCAGCCATTAAGTAAAACAAAACTTTCAGCTTTCAGAAAGTTAAAAAAAAAACAATTTGGGTGGTTGGAAAAACAGTTGCAAAAAGAGTAGTTAAAGTCAGAAGTTTGAGAGCAGCTGTTCTATAGCCAAATGTAAGTAAACACAGCACCCTTGAAAGGGTTCGGGCGTTCCCTTGGAGTTGTGGAATAAAACAAAATGAGCTTTTCTATTGATCCACAAGGAACGTGCAGTTTATGTTCAGTGAACCTGCGAATATGAATGAGCTAGGTACCAAGAAGGTGATACAGACATAGAATCTCTATTCTCTTCTCTACATTATTTTGTTTATCTACTTATATGCGGTATCGAAGAGTGTGCGCCTTATATCGCGGTCTTCCCGTCATGTTATAATTTACGAGTCTCCAAGGCTAAAGCGAATAGGCAGTTAATAAACTAGTGCGCCTCACCATCAAAGATAACACCACTGCTTACCACCAGGCCGGATCTCAGTCAAGCACTAGTTTATTTATTTATACATATTATTATATAACTAGCTTTTACCCGCGGTTTGGCCTGCGTGAAAAAATTAGACTATGTCCGTATTACTCGTGCGGTGAGGGTTCCGTACAAACTTACCTATGTAAATAGTTCACTTCTCGGAAGATTTTCCGAATCGCAAAAATAATTGTGACTTAACAACAAATTTACAGTTTTCAGATTTATTTCTATACTTGTGCTGACCTTGCTTTCTACCAAATTTTAGGATTCTGGGTGAACGAGATGACCCTATGAATTTTGATTTCCTCGAGAGCAATATGTTTTTTGCCACATGAACTCGATGTAGGTATTTTTGTTTTCGTTCACTTCCAAGTTTGATTTTTTTACAGTTTTAAGAGTCCGCAAATCTGAGTATATTGTTTTAATTTCAAAACCTCAACGTGTTCCCGGGATAAAGAGTCTTGATAGACAGACAGACCGACGGACATTGTGAGGTACGGAACCCTAAAAAAGAAATATACATTTTCCTTCTTATTGACTTTTTGTTAAATCGGGTCAGACTGTTATAATCCATTTCATACGACTTTTATGTAAGGGTAATTTCAGGACCCAAGGCTTACCTTACCTTACCTATTCAAATTCAACGAACCTTTTAATCGTCGACTCTCTTTTGTCATTTGGGTAAATATTTAAGTACAAGCAGAGCGAGTATTTACAACGACAGAAATTATGCGGAGTAAATGACTTGCCGGTACGAGCGTACGGGTACTTAAATAATACCGAACATAATCGGCTCCGACATTTTTATGAATTTTATGAAGTCATTGCTTGCACCATAGCCTGCTCGACAATGTAAAGGCACCCATATAAACTATGTAGGGTAGAAAACCTTCACATATCACGGTAGACGATATATTTATTGCTTTAAAAATGCCAGCCTGAGCATGACCACGCCGAATTAAAAATCCTGTCGTACTTACATGTTTTCTGTCGGGCTGTGGGCCCACATTAAGTAAATATTCCTGTAATTGCGTTGTCTAAAAAATGCGAAGATAAATTTTTTGGCCGCGAGCCGGGGCTGCATACGAAATGAGCCACACTGGGATTATTATTTGCGTAGCTGACATCCTAATTAACGGGACTTTTTTTCTTTGTCCGCCTAGCGGAATTTTTCTCGTTCGAATAATGGACTAACAGTCGGTATGACGTAGGTAGCGAATAAATAACAAAAGAGGTCCTGTGGTAGGGTGCGCAAAAAAATGAAGATAATAAAAAAATCTCTTCTTATTTAAAAGTTAATTGCTCTTTTAGTATACTCTGTTCAAAATAACATTAGAAATTTATGAAACCCATTATTACCGTCCGTTCAACCGATTTTGACTTTTATTGTGTTGGTGGCATGGCAAATGGCGGCTGCAGTAAATAGTTCGTGTTGTAACCACTTTTTTGCTTTTAATGCCATCATAGAAGTTAAAATCGGTTGAACACACAGTAAAAAAGGTTTCTTGAAATTTCTATTCTCAACGCGAATAGGGTATAGGTACTTTTAGTTCAGAGTTCGAATTTCAAAGAAGTGGAAGTGATAATTCTGAAACAAATTCAGAGCTTGTGGAACAATTAAACCGCTTGAATGTGAAATGGAAAAGCTGGACAAAGTTTGAGAGCAAAAGTCTTAGAATTTAAAGATATACTTTCACTGGCTTCATTTACGTAGAACGGTGTAGCACGTTGAACTTTGAAGGCAGGATTATGAGCACTAAGGAATATTATTATAGCTCTAGTGCCTTTATTTACGGAAGACTTATAAAGCTTTGCAATAAACGGTTCATGTGTGTGAACAAAGGCAGATTTGTTTCAAAATTACTCATTTATTAGTTGTATCTGAATAATAAGCAAAAGGTAAGTATGCAGGTAAAACTTTAGTGCCTATAAAATTTTATACGAAAGAGCATGTACATTTTTTTTTTGTACGACAAAGTATAGTACTTATTATAATGATGAATGTGGCATGTAATTTTCACTTTAATTTTTCTTTATAATTTTTAAGTTTTTAACCCGTGTTTCACATGCTATGAATGTTACCTATTATTTTGCTTGTTATGCTTTCAAAATGGCGAAGGAAAACATTGTGAGGAAATCGCCTGGTCCTAGTACCAAAAATTTGAAGACATATAACATCCACCAAGACGCACTGGGCCCACGTGGTGGATTAGAGTCAATTTCCTCTCCTATAGAGGAGATCTGAGTCCCAGTATTGGGAACATTAAAAGGCTGATTATTATTAATATCAATTTTAGCACGTTAGTCTGTTATTATACTAATATTGTGTATTATAAAAGCGAAAGTTTATTTGTATGAATGATGATTGATGAACCTACTTACTGATCAGAAAAAAAAATAGGTAAAAGGTGATATCAGTAAATCGACAAAAAAAGAAGAAGAAGAAGAAACTGTCATGTTTGTCCTCTTTCACACTTGAAATGACTGAACGAATTTTGATTGAAATCGGGAATCAGAATAGCTTTTATTCTAGATTGGAATACTAAGGCTATAATTTATTATGGGAAGAAAGAAGTGTTCATTTCACGCGGGTGAAGCCGCTGGCGAAAAATGGTTTTTGATATAAACTAGTGCTGGACTGTGATTCCACCTGATGGTAAGTAGTGATGCAATCGTTGATGGTGAGACGCACTACCAACACAACAAAAAATATGTAACAAAAACAAACAACTTCTTCCGCACTCTGTCAAGCGATAGGGAGTGTAAAACTTTTACTTATTAAAACCGATCTATATTCGTTCAATTTCCCTTCCCGCATCCCGCAGCCCCAGTATTATTAATATCTGACAAATAATAGATATCGGTACCTAGCTGTTTACATACAGTATTCAGTATTTTCTAGCCCTTAAACTGATATATTAAAGACCGACGTGGGTACCTCAGTAGTCACTTTCTTTAACACCTCGTTATCCTTCCTTAATAATAAAATTAATTTCGTATATTAATCACGTTCGTAATAACAATAAAATCCCCAGTTTCAACTTCACAAAAATTCCCAGCAACATTCTAAGCAAGTACGTGGCAGATTTTCAGCACTCTATCAAAAAGCAGGGTCGTTATGTTACATTTTATTTTATAGGTACACAGAGCTCTTCATCAAGCAAGCTCCTAGTTAATCAACTCTAGCACTAAAAACTTTCCTGCCAAAAGTATCGGTCGTTCAATTTGTGGCGCCCCGTCAACACGGATTGTCGTAAAAGGAGCTAAGCAAACGGGGAGGCAGCTATCGCCTTTATTATATTTCTGTGGCAATATTTTGTCGGCATCACGACGTATATTAACGACTTCGTGTAACGCCCCGCCGAGTAAACAGATTGCTAATATATCTACGGACAATCCACCGATGTATTGTCGGCACGAGAGGATTCTGAACCGAGTTAGTCCCTAAGGATAGGGTCTCTGAGGGTCTGATTAAATTTCTAATGTTTTGTTCAGCAATTTAGCTTAGGTAATTTATACCTTTCCACATTATTAAGTCCATAAGTCTTCATGTGCTTGTTGTAGAAAGGCACGATTCGGTAGAAATAGTCAGACTAGGTCAAAACTAAGTCAATGCCAACTCACGAAAATATGTGACAGCTTTGTCCACGTCCTACAAACCTCATGCCAAAATATTTGTCACCACTACACGGAAGATACTGTATCCCCTCTGTTACATAGAAACTGCGGAAAATATATGTCTGTATCCCAAATAGGGAAGTGCGGTAATAAATTACCAATCAGGTGGTGTTACAATACCGTGCACTCGCAGTCAGCCTGAACTTGGCTGAGTTTGAGCCAAGTTGTACTAGCTATGAAATATTCTGTTGGTTCCATTTATCCGCTCTTATGTAAAGTGCACTTACTTGCACAAATTTGAACCAGGGAGACCATTACAGAGACGCGCGGACGATTTCGTCCCGTTCAGCTGGAAAAGTGCTATGGAATCGTAATGGTGTTGCGAATAATGGCATTTGAATTTTGCTTGAGTAAACATGAAGTGGAGGAGATTTAATTTTGTTTGAACGATTTAGCTGGCAAATGCGCTGACAATGAGACGAATTGTGGATTAACGCTCATTGTCATGTAGATTTTGAATACGGCGTGCGAGGAAGAATAGAGAAGCTGGATGTAATTTGATTTTATCACGTTAGATAAAGATAGCTTAATTTGAAAATAAATCTGCGATAAGAAATCGTGACCAGTTTTAAACTACTTAATGATAAAGTTTCCTTAATGATAGCTGTCTCTATAGTTCAATAAATGTAACCAGAATGAAAAACCCAATAAGAAAAAAAAAACTATAATTACAAAGAGCATGTAGTGTTTTCCTGTAATTGGTGGTCCAGTTAGATTTAATACACAATGACTCGATGGCTTAGAGTGAAAACGGATATGCAATTATAGGGAATTTTATTTTATTACATTTCTGAAAAGAAAAGTTCGTAACGCACAATCTTGTATCACGCAAAATTTTGATTCGATACTTGTAGCGCCATCTGCGATGTTGCATGCATATCTTGCTAAAGTCAATTTGGTGTGATCACCTCGCGACGGCGCGGCAAAACAACCGGAAAAAAATAAAAACAAGAGAAATAAGCGTTTGAAATAAACCAATAGTTTTAAATATTTGAATGAAACATGTATAAGCACATAAAAATTGCACGATCATAAAGGTCTAATTAGGTTTTTTGTGCCTCCTGAAAAATTAAGTATTTCACAGTTACGGGGTATTCACTCTAAGCCATCGGTATGATATCTGTGACAACTGGTGGTGAACCTTACTATAAGAATAATACTAGAAGAATATTTACAGATTTATTCTTATAGCACCTTGCAAAATGTGATATTCAATTGGACTTTTTTCACTAAAGTGTTCCTACTAAAAAGATAGTATAGCCGATTATTTAAAAAAAGAATTTCAATAAAAATCAGTCGTTAAGTGGAACATCAAATTGAATTCGGACCTCACTCGAAAGCTACTTTCATAAAATTTTATATGAAAACTTCACATACATTGTGGACAAAAGAGAGCATTAAGGATAATCTATGTGTCGTGAAATCTGAATTTTTCTTTTCATTACCTCTTTATACTGAAGCAAAATGCTGGCGAGATGTGGGGATTTTAGTTCCAACCATTTTAAGTTTTATTTCGGTAATAAAATATTTAATGTGAAGTTGAATGTGATAGGTGCCATTACCAAGTATCATTAACGTTTATTAATGTTAGCAAAACCAAACTCGCATCTTAATCAATTTAGTGGGAACATTATTTTTCAATAAGCTGCAATAATATTTTCAATACGCAGATTCCAATAAAAATCGAATTTGCGTTCAAAGCAAAGCGAATAACGTCAATGTGTTTGATTTGACTTTTATCACCAAAGAAAGGTACGACGACTTAAAAAGAGTGACAATTGTATCTGTAAAACACAACGTCAGAATCAATTTCACTCTTGAAAAGTAGTCTGGAAAATCCTTTAGCAAATGCTTTAGCTCGTTGAATCCATACGATGCGATCACTCCACCTAAAGCTGACGTCGCCATCGCCAAATGGACACATCGATATAAAAGATTTTCCGAATATATTTTAGGGATTTTACGTATTCACGCATAATTTAACTTGTAACGCAATAAAATATCCATTAATTTTGAAGATGGCCATTTTCCGGTGGGCTGAGCACAAGACGTTAGATTCTGAGGGCAACTTTTCACTTGGAAAGGTAAATTTCGCGTCTTCATCTTACTTTCGATTAAGTTATTTTACCTTGAGAAAAATTGGATAGAAGTCAACTTTTGAGGAAAGTCGTTTTGTTATTGTTGCGGCGATGTCTGAAATAAAGCTGTGAAGTTGGGTTAATTTATTTCTGTTATCCACTTGCACCAGTAGAACTGAGACATCCTGAAAGTGTTCTTATGTAAACAAACAATAAAACCTTTTTCCTTAATCAAAAGGGGTGTCAAGACAAAAGAATTCACACTCAACTGAAAGACACAATTTTTATTCCACATACATTATGGGAAAAATAACGAGCTGAATGTAAATAAAGCTATATAAGATATTACAATGTTATGTTCTAAATGATATATAGATGGAAACACTTAAGAAGAGTACTTTAGCAGAAAACTAATAACAGTGTTTGCCAAGCAGTTCGCATTTGGAGAATTGGGGTGACAGCATAGACAATTTAACTAATAGAGCAGACAGAAAATAATATTTGGAATAGGATTAGCTTATATTCAAATATCGCTGCGATGTGATAAAGAAGAAAGATGAAAGAGTCGACAGAAAATATGAGGCAGTAAAATGTCTGTGTACTTGAAAAGGACATGACATGACTACGTGAAGACGTAACTGTATGTCCACAGTTATTGCTGCAAAACAAATTATGACTGCAGCAGCTAGAACAAATAATATGTACAGTTATACATATATTTACGTAGAAGTGAACAAAAAGTCGTTATACAATGTATTTAAATCGTTATCTAATTTAATAGCAGTGTTAAACATATAGACTCCAAATACAGCTGCAACAGGTAATTTATTTACTTTATCAGCGGTAGAGTGGGATGTTCCAATACTGAGATTAGTAACTCCTATTCTTGTAAAAGTTATTCGAAGTTTAAGCGACATTACAAAATAAGAACTAACACCATAGAAAAGTATATATGTAACTAAAATGATTGAAATGAATACAGTCCCTACTCAATCTATTCTGTTAGGAGATTTCGAGTTCGAAATTCAAAATCACAGCGGGTCTACAGGCAGTGAGTCCTATTCCTACAAGGTTCACACAATACCCGCTTATCGGGACGTCGCAACGTTATTAAATAAACAGCCAACTCGTACGAGGCTGCATCACTATCTTCGGAAGAAGGAGCCTCGGTAAATTATTGAAATCCAAATTTGTCGATCGCTCCTGCAGATGTTGCAAGGATTTCGGCGCTTTGTCGTCGAGTAATATAATTATTGGCGTTGTTGATATTGTATATTGGATAGATTGTATTGATTGATAGGTGTACAAGCGTAATGTGGCAGTTGGTGTTGTTACAGCTGTCAGTATTATTGACAATTGAGGGTTAAGCATTTTGATGGCTTTGAAAAGTTTTACACCTTGCGTCTGTGGCATTTGCGATTGGTATTGAAGAGATTCAATTGCTATTACACTTATCACGAAAGCGGGTTGCATTGATACACTTACACGTGCACGCTGTTTTTGTATGCGTAAGATATTTTCTATGGCATCGAGCACTCTAAACTCATGTATAAAATATGTGAATATACACAGGCAGATAAGATCAATTCGAAATATGATGATCATCATTATTATCAGCCTTTTTAATGTTCCCACTGCTGGGACTCAGGCGTCCTGTCTAGGAGAGGGAATGGGTCGTAATTCGGCATGCGCGCCCAGTGCGGGTTCGTGAATGTCACATGTCTTCGAATTTTTAGTTCTTGGACATACCGGTTTCCACACGATGTTTTCCTTCACCGTTTTAAGAGCAATAGTAATGAAATAAATTACACAAAATAATGTGCATAGCAGGGTTTGAACCGGCGACCTACAACTCGTAAGTCAGAGCCGTTACCACTCGGCCAACATGATAACAGCCAATATTATTGATGCAGAGACACGTTTGAAAACTCCTTAATCTGATTTTCGTGATCAAAAATAATAAAGAGCAGTGCCAGTTCTTACAGCAGATAATTCGTCTGACACAGGCAGAAAGAGGATTCTCAAGTTATGTGTAATGCACAGTCGACGAGGATGAAAGCGGGTTTTTCAAAGAGACGAATCCGGAACGATTCAATCTTTAGCTTCATTTAAACGGAAGGCAGAGCATTGAACTATGAGGAAACGCCTCAATAGTGGCAAATGAGGCACGCTCACTGCTTGCAGTTTTAAGAAAATTTCTTTAAAGAAGCTTTAATTCAACGTCTTTAGAAAATGCACCCGGATTTACTTTTAATGAGTTTCGAGAGTGCAACTTGGGGTTTACTTTCCGAATGAATAGCAAATCTAGCTTCTTGGAATCTATTGCAAATCTTTATTTATTAAATTTATCGTTAGCTGGGATATATTTCTGTTTTTTTTTTCAGTTGGAACTCATTAAAATCGGATGGAGCGAGTCCTTTTCACTCTACCCAGAGTGCCAGTCTGTATCAGACTTTTACTGTCTAAAACCCATCCGTGTTTCATCAGTTACGTTTTACGCTCTAGAGTCAAGGTCTCTTTCGAACAATTTTTTTCTTGCTGTAACATAAATTCGAAAATTTCATGTGCTGTTCAAAAATAGAACAGATTTTTAAACTAACGCCGAAATTTGTTACTTTAAAGGCAACAGCAAATGTAATTTGGCCAGGATCACACGAACACCATGAAATGTTGTTGTGTACGACAATTTCACGATTGATTGACAGGAGTCATCACGTTTGACGTACGAATACGTAGTAGCAAGAATGCTCTCATAAATCTTAGTATAGCCTCGGCTTACATGTCGCCGCAAGAAGAAAAGAGTTACAGTACAGCTTGCATTACTTTTACGACTTGAGTAAATGTTTGAAAATAAGCTCTGTTATTTATGATAGCATTAAAAATGAATCTTCATGTATCCAACTGTTTGTTCGTAACGTTCTTTTTTTAGGGATTTGTAAAAGCTTTGTACGGCGTATGGCAATGAATCATATTTAAAGTAAAGAAAGGAGTGTTAGATAGCATGAGATCTTTAAAATAACAATACTTAGACTAATCCTTGCCGTAATTTAAAGAACAGAGATATATTATTTGGAGTGTCCTTTTATTTTATTTATATCTCATATTATTTACCGTACGGGCCCAGCAGGGTCGAAGCCTACTGAGGTCATGGGTTCGCTTCTGGAAAGAAAGCCCGGCCCTGGAATGAAAGGCAACGAAGAAACTAGGAGTGTATGACTTGCCCTCCTACTCAACAAAAAGGGAGAAATGTCATTGGACGATTCCCACCTAAAAAAATCTCATATTGTTTAGCAGTAAAAAAATCTCTAAATTTTTTATATTTCTAAAAATACCTCCATAAGTATTTCTTCGAAGAAATTTATCTCAAAATCGGTCCAGTCAGTCATATTAGCCTATAAACGTTTTGAACCGAACTCGATCCGCCCACAAAGCTGGCTGTATCCGATACGATCGGTCGGCAAAACGGATCATACGGGAAATATCATGTGGCACTTGCAAATGTAGCGTGAATCTTAAAATATCGATGCACAGAATCGATAACGTTATATTATAAATATCACAATATGTGGAGTGCGCGGAGCGATAGGCTGCGTTGTGAATGTGGTAAACTTTCGTTATCATCATCATTGTTTCAGCCGAAAGACGTTCACCGGTGGACATAGGCCTCCTTCAAGTGTCGCTACAAAACCGGTCCTGTGTATCTCACATCCGTCAGATTCCCGTGACCCTTACCAGGTCATCGGTCCACCATGAGAGGCCTACCAACGTTATCTTCCAGTATACGGGCGCCACTCCAGAATTGTTTGGCCCCGTCGACCATCTGTTATCTGTTTTGTGAGCAGTGTACCCTGCCCACAGCCTCTTCATCAACTTTATGTTCACACTAGGAGAGTGAACGGATCGTATTCCACCAGACGGTCACAGAGCGGGGAGGTGCATGATCTACTTACACACATATTATAGGGTCGTTGGTTTTACTAGAAGCACTTTCAAGACTGCAAAAATTGCTAATTAATATGAGCCTGTTAAGTCCCACTTTAGAGAAAAAGGCTTCCTTCCCTTCCTTTTTTTTCCATTTGTTTCTGTTGTCATCCTTTAAGTAACAGTCTTGAATTCTCTTCTGAGATTCTATTTGAGAAAACCAAAACAAGAGGACCTATTAGTATAAGTCACATTCTGGTTGGCCATGGGATGGCCAATCTTTTTGGGAACACATTGCAGGTGCATACAGCTAAGGAGAGCAATTCCCTTCCCATATATTCCTGTCACCAGCGGGTTTCGACTGAATAGATTACTTCTAGACTCCTCTCGCTCTGATGGTAACCACATCGCTGTTAGATACATGGTCAAACGCTAGCCTTTCAATAATAATAATAATAAAAAATGATTTAGAGATTCTGTCAGTCCCAGTTTTTTTTATTGTAGGTAGGTATGTCATTTTTTTTTTCATTTTGAATTTTACTTTAGTTAGTCGATTTTGAATATTTAATCTTTTTAAATATCACAAGCTCATCAATGTTGCTGCGAGTAAAAATAAAACAATTTTTTTGTGCATTTTCAGTTTGAAAAAGTTGTGTGAGGTATAAATAAAAAAATATATTTTTCTCTTTTATTTTACTTCTTTCTTCTTTCTAAGAGCCGTGTAACCTTTCCGTCTGACAATAGTATTTGTGACCATTCAAAGTGCTCCGATAATTTTCTTCTTCGTTTCATCGAAAAGAAAAAAGAAACGCTGCAATGCATCAACATTATAAGACAGTCTCCGCCATGTGAGACAAGTTCAAGCTACTAGAGGTTAAGCGTTGACGTCAATGTCAATTGAGCACCACCGGTGATGGATGAAACTCTCAGGGGTTGAGTTCAACCCTTCGAATTACTTAATACCCTCAAGAGCGCACGGAGTTTTATATTTTTTCTTGAAAGCTATTAGAGGTTGGTGGTGTTTATTTTTAAAGTTGCAATTCATTGAGTTATTGCTTTACTTTGCAAAATGTACATACAGATTAATCTTTGCATTTACACACATGAAACGTTCAAAAGCACAATCTATGCCTTATGAATCCCGTTGGTTTGAGTTATTAATATTTGACTAGCGTGTGTCGGTCAATGTGATGTGTATGGATGTTCACTAAAGATAGTGGTAATATTATGAAGATCAAGAGTCTATTAGTTTATTTGCTCTTTAAATAAATAAAATATGTCTTTGGGTTGAATTAAAAATTGTTTTAATGTTGGATAGATTTTGACTTTTGGGGGTGGTCTATGTCCAACAGTGGACGTCTTTCGTCTGAAATGATGATGATGATGGATAGCCTATTTCTCGTGTATATAGTATATATAGCCCATGTAATTATGCTATATACACTACAATCCACGGGAGTGAAGCAGTAACAAATGACGCGGGTGAAACCGCGGGTGTTAGAGTAAAAAAAAATTAATTGATTTTATTGCAGCAATTTCAAAAATACAGAAATAGTATGTAAGTGTTTAAAACCATATCTGGGCCTCAAGTCTGCTATTACAATAGTGTCAGAATGGTCTATCATTGATTTCATAATTGTTGATTTTGACAATTTTTGGTAACCTAACTAATATAATGGCGTCAGACTTTCCGATGATCAACCACTGACAGTCCATTGAAAGAAATGGCATAGAATGGTAATCTCGTACATAATGACAAATGAATATCTGACGTATCGCCAAATCTGCAATCTGCAAACATTTTGACAGTTCCTTCGATCAGTGACCTACCAATACGACGTCATTGCTCAGTTAGTGCCATAGAGTACCATAAATATACAGAGAGAGAGTTAGCGCTTTTAATAAGCTCGGTATTGTCATTCTACCACAATTCTATTACGAGAGCATTGACCGATTAATGATCGATCATTATGAGCATCGTTAGCAGATTACAAACTTTTAGCAAAATGACATTGGGATCATGTTGGAATGACGAATTTATAAATTAGCAGAATTGGGCCCATGAATAGTGATTGTCATGATATGCTGTGACTAAAGCATCCAGTACCTATCACTGTGGTAAGCTTATATACCTAGCCTATATTTACTTAGTCTTGCTATTTCACACGGCCTTCATTTTTGTGGCTCGTCCCACGAATTTTGCCGGGATTAACTCTACGACACTCAGGGATGATGTAGATTTCTGATAATGTAGATTTTCTTTTTCTTTATCACCGAGAAAAATATTCGTAAACATATTAGTACATTCAGAAATTAGGTATTGTCTGTGCGATAAAAGAACCGTCGTGGCGTAAAGTGAAAACAACATTAAAGATTTTAAGTAGCAACCCAACCCAGCCATCCGTCAAATGCAAAACGTCATAAAATGTTGACACCGGTTTGTTGATTATGTTATTTTGTTATAATTTTCAATTGAAATCTTCAGAAATGTGATAAAAAATTTCACCGAGCTGCAAGGAAAATAATATTTAATATATTACAGTTTTGCCAAAGATAACAAATGGCAAATCACACCATAATTGATCAAAACAAAGTCACGAACTTGGGAAACATTGGTATGCTGTTTTTTTGGTACGTAACACTTTTATTTTAATCTTTTTAGACTTCCTAGGTAAACTCCTGCCCCAGTTATCTCCAAATATATATAAATTAAACGGAAATTCATTTAAACATGACGATATTTCTTTATTTTGTTTTGGTCAATATTTTCGATGGCTAGTATAAAGAGTATTGATACTTTAAATTTATAATGCGTTTCGACTAAATAAGAATATTTTTTTCAGGCTTGAGTAAGGAAGGAAGTAACTAAAATAACAAGGGCAAGTGCGAGTCGGACTCGCGCACTGAGGATTCTGTACAAATTTACCTATGAAATCAATTCCCGAATTGTGTTACGAAGATTTTTCCGAATTGCAAATTAAATTTTTAAGATTTTTCCCTGTACTGTTCTATGAGACCTTGATTTATGCCTTTCAGGATTCTAGATCAACGGGATTCGGGTTTCTTTGATTCTCTTGAGTATCGAAATATACGTATTTTTTCCGACATAAACGGCCGTATTTTTTTTCGTTAACTCAGAAGTCTGATTTTTTCACAACTTCAAAAGACCGCAGACTTGAGTGTATGGTTTTAATTTTAAATCGATACTTCCAAGCGTTCTCGAGTTAAAGGGTTAACAGATAAACAGACGGACAACCAAGTGATCCCAAGGATCTTATATACGAGATGATCCCTTATAGGCTAAATAGTTTTTTTATGAAGCAACATTACAAATTCTGAAGTGTATTTTATTTTCATAGTCATTAAGTTCATATTTTTCATTGATTAGCAAAAGGGAAAACTGTACTGAGGAAGACAAGAGAAAGTGGTAGTGTGTCCCGTTTTTACCTTAATATTTAACTAGTGCTGTTAGCTACAATATTCTAGTCAGTGATAATAGACCGATCCCAGTCAAAGTGATAGAACCATTTTCATTGGAACTGGGTAAGTGGTCGTTGGTGGAACCTACCTAGATAGGCAGTACAGCAGTTTATTACGATTCCTGCTTGCATTTAAATGTCCATCATCATTACAATCAAAAGACGTCCACTGTTCTACATAGTCCTCCCCCAGGTGTCGCTACAATTAACGGTTTGTTACTCATAAGGCAAAAACTTATAAACGGATGAGTTTAATGATAAACGTTGCAATAATATAGCTTATAACCTATTTTTTTTATAAGTTTCATCACGTGAGCAAGTTTAATAAATAGGCTACTAATATTATAAATGCGAAAGTTTGTGAAGATGGATGAAGGTACTCGTATATATGGATGTGTCGTGCAAAAACTACTAGACAGATGAACTTAATCATAAACATTGTAATAATATAGCACATAAGCAATAACTTTGCAGTTTCGTTAGGTCAGCAAATTCAGCCAATAGGATAATTTTTATTATAGGGTGAAGCCGCTGGAAGAAGCTAGTCTAACTGAGTTTCAAAATATCAAGATTTAACAGTCGCACTATAATGACGTCACAATGTTGCTTACACAACAAAAACGATATTTATCTACAGCAGCGCCCTCAAATCCCACGATGGTTTACTTTCCGCACAGACTCTACCCGTTATAAACCAAAAAACAATTGTTTTCCGTCGGTACTAATAGTTAAGAGTAGTCAACTCGGCTACTTGGACAGGGCAGAGGGTGAGCGATTGGTTGCTGTACTGCGTGTCGCAAGTTCGATAAAGTCACAGGAAACAAATATTTATATGACCCATAATTGTTCCGTATTCAGACCCACTGGCTGAACAGCCAGCAATTTGTGTATATATGTGATATATGCCAAAGGCTAACTGAAGGACACGGATAGGATTTTTCAGTAACACGTTGTCACACACGTTGTCTCCCTCCACCCCTGAGAAGAATTCATTGGAAGATTTTCCTCCTAAAAATACCCATTATACGCAAGAAAAGATTCGATATACCTATATTATGATAGATAGTTGTCAACAGAATAAAGAAAAATATTAATATAGTTTTATTTAATAAGATAATTGAAAGGTTCCTAACAATATAATTAGTTAAAGTTCAATATAAAGCCTTTTATTAGCGTCTCCCCACGCTACACTATCTCCCGCTCCGTCCAAGAGCGAGGCATGTCATTGGATGATTTCCCCACCTACAAAAAGAAGTGTCAAAGTCACACAAAATTAAAAAAAATATACATATAACAAGAAAATACGATCTTTCTATCCAATCAACTCATTTCTTTTATTGGAAAGACAATCCATTCGCACAAGGATTGCATTCCCAATCATATGTCTTAATATTTCTAATTAGGTCGCGAGTGAACCCGTGGCTGTTAGTTAGTTATCTCGTTACCTGTCACAACTCAATCTTCGTATGTACACAATGCGATAATTGAGTTGGCGGAATTAACCCTGCGCGGCTGCAAGGTGACTTGTAGGAACCGCTTTTGTGAGTAGCGCGAGGGTTGTTCTACCTTACCTTCATTTGTCATCTGGTAGGTATTCATTTCGAAATGGATGATTAAGACAATGTAGCAGTAGAAGACGCACAGATTTGTGTTTATGGTTATCGTTAATGGAATGTCATTTTAGTTAGTCTATTCAACGATTTGCGAGTGTGTCTATGGCATCACAGCGAGCCCTAGTAGAATACCAGCACCTATACTAAGGGTGAGTTGCACCATTTAATTATAACGATAACCAAACCATAACCAGCCCTGAAACGGCCGCCTATTGGTCAATTCTGTTAACGGCTTTGTTATCGTTATAGTTAAATGGTGCAACTCACCCTAAGATTCAAAAAGAACCGAGAGAATTCTTTTTGGCCTCGTACTGTTTTTTTTTTTTAGTTTCCTAAGTTGCAAAAATAAAAAAAAAATCTTTCTCCTCTTTTATTTTGTTTACAGGCATACGTTTTTTCGGCTAACAATAGTGTTGGCTCTGCTTGTCTTGCCTTCATTTGTTATCTGGCATTCATTTTGAAATGGATGATTAACACAATGTAGTAGTAGAAACGCACATGACAGATTAAAAATTAAGCGTATCTAATATACTTGATTTTTTGACGTGACAACGTCTTATAAATTGGTTTGCCGGGTGACACTTCAAGAAACTGCGTTACGCTCCGCTCACGTTATGCGCTCACAATGAGAGCGAGTGAGAGGCACGTGTCCCTTCCACTCGGGCATGGTTAGCCCGCCTAAGAGCGAGAGAGACAGACATAAAAAGTCGTTGTCACGTAAAACTTTCGCCCGTATACCGACTTTACAGGCAACCAATTTTTTTTTTATTTTAAAAACATTCGAAGAAGTAAAGAGAAACACATCACAGTGCAATTTTGCACACGCGTCAAAAATAGTATGAAAAATCTCAACTCGCTCAAACTGAAAGGTAAAAAAAAAGAAAACATCAGACCACACTACAATTTTCACGCGTCAAAAATCCCAAGAACGCAGAGAAAAATTCTGCCAGTAAAGCAAAATGGAGTAGACAGTAAAACAGTACAAATATAAAAACAATAAGCACACGACAAGCATATAAATACATTGTGTTAACTAACAGCTTGTTGGTATTTCAGACGATGCTCGCAAACGTGCCATCTGATCCCCAGTCTGTGTATATCGACCTTGTAGGAACAGCCTTTAGTGTTGCTACAATCTTTTATAGTGTATCATTGTGTCTGTTTTTATTTTCTGACATTTTAGCTATGGATAAATCTTGGGTTACATTCTCGTATTTCTTTTGACTAGCAGAAATCTTTATATCAACTTGTTTGCTTCCAGTTTCATTATTCATATTATCATCATCACCGTCTATATCATCATCTCCTTCACAAATATGTACAGTAGGTTAAATTTCCTCAGGAATGTCTTGTTACAATCAAACATCATGATTGATTACCAGTAATGGTGATTGGTTTAATATTGATACAAATACATTTACGGTTCACGTGCTGCAACCGCAATATGACTAATTATATCTACATCAAATATTTGTCCATTTGCATAACAAGGTGGTTGTTGATAACTTTAATATACTAGCTTAAGCCAGCTGCTTCGTCAGTGTGAATGCCAAGCCATGCCAAATTTTTGTTCTATGTCCTAATCCGTTCAGATATTAATGATAAATCGTCCAGCGTCCTACTAGCAGGACTTTCAGTCCTTCCGGTAGGACGCACCTTTTTTAATGAATATTACGTGAACGGTCCAGCTGGCAGTATTTGTAAAAAAACAAGTAGATAGTCAGTCTCTTTCTGATTGTAGGAGTGTTTGTTTCATCGTTCTAGCATTAGTGTGAGCGAAATGGCTACGATATTTAGACGTGGAGATCGCGTGAGTTCGCTAGCATCGCACTACGATGCGCCGGGAACGAATAACGCCTGGAGTCGTCAACAATTTGGTGATGAATTTGCAACATCTTAATGTTATGGCCGACATTTTATTACCAAAACCGTTTTGTACACCACAAAAAACAACAGAAAGCCAGCTGATATATATAGAAAGAAACACAATAACTTTTTCCCGCGTCCACGTAGACGAAACCGCAGTAAAGTATTGAATGGTATAATACTTTATAAAATAAAAAATGAATTCTACAATCGTAATTACAACATTGAGCACCTACCAAAAGTATATATAAACATATCAATATATTATAAAAATAAATATATGTTACCTACCTTACCTTACTGTTATTTATAAACACAACAACATAACTTTTCGTTTATTTCAAATAAATAAATAATTAAAAGTGGGTAGTTCAAAATGTTTGTTTCCCCTGATTTAGTGATTCGTCTGAGTCGTCCTGCCAGCAGTCGGCGTACTGCCAGAAGGACGTGCGTCAATTTTCATACAAAATAAAGTCCTGCTAGTAGGACTTTAAAAGTCCTTCCAGAAGAGCTTCTAGAAGGACATTTTTTTGGACGATTTATCATTAAGGCAAAAGGTAACAAAGTAACAAACAGACAGTGTTACTTTCATTTCGGTATAAACAGTATGGATGTACCTTCATTTGTTATTGATACTGACGACACGAGCAAATAAAAGTTCTAGTAACAGAAAGCACCTTTACGAGTAGCACTTTCGTGAAAACAAACGTTAAACTGAACGCCGCTACCCTAAGTTACAAAATTAATGCACTCCACCACACACAGTCGCTGAATTGTAAGTCAGAGAAAGCCAACACTATGGCCATTCTTATTCCACCATCGTCCCCAAACAAGCGTCGGCAAGTTAATATTGGCTGAACCTTGTCTCCTTCTACCCTGCGCCACCCCTGAGTCGGCATGTGAGGATGCGAGCGTTTGTTGTATCTTAGAAACGGCAGCTGAATGGTTAAAATCAATGGGAATAGGGGTAGGCATAATTTATGCTGCTGTTCATTTAGAAAAAATATTGTGCTGGGTAAGTGTCTCGTTTGTAGTGGAGTCATTTGTCAGTATTTATCTTACAATGTGGAAGTGGGTACAAAATGAAACAGGAAGGCCGTAACATATAAGTAGGTATATTTTGGCGTTTCAGCGGTTAGGTACGGTCGAAAAACCAAAATATTATACCAACAAAAGTTTCGTAACTTACTTTTTTTGATTTTTTTACTTTCGTAAGTAACTTCAGATATTATTTTTCTCCGCCAAAAAAAAAAAAGTTCAGAGCAAGGATGCGACCGGTCTTTAGCAATTTTCAGTCAAAGAAAACTTTTTATACCATCGTCTCGGCAAAGTTCGTAAGACCGTTCGCCGTTAGAGGCTACCCAACCATGTGCGTTACAGGAAAAACTTGCTCACTAATGCCTAAGTTTCTGAAAAGCTTCAAATACAATTTCGGGCCGCTCTTTAATGTTCGCTTAGTATGGCATTATCTTTACAATTTTAGTTCTCTGGCTGGTGAAAGTAGAATCCCCTTTATGTCCGACTTGTTCCGAGAGACTCGTTAAAAATTTAGAGAGGATTCTCATTTGACAAATGTTGTCATAAAAAGTTTAGTAGTCTAGACTTTATTACTTGTTTCTGAACTGACGGAATGGTAGCCTTCAGCCCCTTTTACTTAACCTTTTGTTACTACTGTCAAATTACAAAATAAAGACTTAATAAAATAAGAAAAAGATTTTTTATTAAAATAAGATGAACATCTTATATCTTTCTTTTAAACATAATAACAACATTTTTATGATCTCATATTAATTTTATTATAATTTAAGAAGAAAACTCGTTCATTTTACAAAGTTATATAATAATGATAAAGTGAATTCTGTTTCTCAACGAGAAAGTGGGAGTTCTCGCAGAAAGCTAAACTAAACTATCTTAATTGTCTCAACACTGCACTTTCATGAGCCAAAGTCAGAAAACTACAATCTAAGAGGGTAAAACTGTAACTTAAATGATGAACTAGGTTTCATCATTTAAGTTACAGTTTAAGAGAGATAGAACAAGGGTTTTATTTTTCTCGATTTCATCGCAGGTTTAACAATAAACAATGGTGATTTTTTTAAATGAAAACTTAAGAAAATTATAATAATAATGATTATTATTGTTATTCGTGACTCGAATAGCGTAAATGTTACGACCACTTTAAAAAATTTAATAGACAAGTTTACATGATAAGAAGTTTACAAAGAGTGCGTCTCCACCCAGAGCTATCATTCAATACGAAACTAAACTTAATACGGAGAGTTTTACAAGCCACTTGTCTTTGATTTCGTTGTCCATGCCCCAGGCTTGATTGGGCTTGAGGGTAATTTAATATGACTTTATTGAAAAGATAAATATTTACGAAAAATTACAATTGATTCTAACGGTATCTTATTATTGATATTGGAAAAGGTTAGAATGAACAAAGTTAAGGAATTCTGTAATTTTATTATTGCAAAATGTCGTTCTTTCGTTTACGCGAAATTTGAAAGGCCGATGCATGTTTAAAGATTTATAATAAATTACCCATATTTAAATATATATATATTAACATTTTATGGTTCTAGTGTACTTGCCTAGACGATAGGTATTGCGAACGACGAATTTTTCAGTGTTTTTAATGGTTTTGTTTTTCTAGTTATTTCACATAAAAATACTCGTATATAAAGAATCCGAAGCTGCTGTGCACTAAATACTGTCATTGTTTATGTTGGCTTACTTAGTTCAGTAGTTCGATATTAACGAGCTCGAGGAAACACGCCTAGCATTTTATAAAAAAAAATGGTTTTGAAATTTTGACTTTATATACGGTGACAGGTAATTAGTGACCGATACCTACTTATACACGTTACCTATTGTACTTATGATTACAAAAAACTTTCACAAAGAAACTTTTTTATACTCATTAGTTTTATCAAAATAACAAAATAAAACTGCTGTTCGCGTAACATCGCGCGTGCGCCTGCGACCTCTCAGCTGTTAGCCGCGTAACGCTGTTGTCTCATGTACTTCACCTACAATAGTGATAGTGCACCCCCACCGCTTGCAAACTCCTCGGTGTATGTAATCAGTGTGGGTACCTACATGTGCGGGTAAATAGTATAAGTTAAATAATGAGTATAAAAAAAAATCTCTTTGGGAAAGTTGTCTGTAATCATGAGTACAATCACGTGTGTAATTACCGGTCACTAATTATCAGTCACCATAAATAGATAAGAAATATATATTTTTATATACACCACTATTTTTTAATTAGTACACAAAAAACGGGGCTCTATCTGTACCCGTCACAGATCATATTCTTGTAGTCAAAAGTAGAAAAAACCGAAATCCTAAAATAGACTATACTAATAACTAATCTCTACCCTTCAATCAGTCATTTTTTTTATAATTGATATAAACTAGTGCTGGACTGCGATCCCACCTGATTGTAAGCAGTGATGCAATCGTTGATGGTGAGGTGCACTACCTTATTAAGAGCACTTTAATCTTGTCGAAATCTTTTAGTTTCTCTGAATCTGAACACCAAAGTCGAAATGTTCGTAATGTAAGTAAATTAAACAGAACAAGAGCGGGAAAATCGATATTTAAAAGTAATTTGTAATTCAAACGGATATCTAAACGAATAGAACGTTTGGGCAGTTAAATCTATTCCAAGTCACCTGTACTCAAGTACCCATTTAAAGCGGTCTTTATTTCAACCTGTGGTAAAGGACCCAGTAATGTACCCATTCCTATCTCATTTAAATAAATATAGGGAAAATCGTAATCGAACCCTTAAACGGGATTTATGAAGCAAATGTATAAAATGGGGTAGCACAATTTAATACGGGAAGTTTACCTAAATCGTCGTTGTTGAGTAAATCGAAATTGCTTCTCTTGCCGAATGTAATTGCTTTCCTTCAATGTAGCAATCCAATTATTTTTCTAAACCCTGAAAAGATTTACCCGAGTAATATCGACCAAAGTTTCCCTTCTTATCGGAAAACGATATTGTATGTATGTAGCGTGGCCGAGCATGGCTCTAGGGGTACGAATAACCACCACAACACAATGCTTGAAAATTATTGTTGCTTATTAAATAAGAACATAACATAAAAACCGTTTCGTCAAGGAACGAACTAACACTTCAGGAAAATGTAGGCTATTGGCACGTGGAACGTCCCTAGTAACATTTTTGTTGTAGCTGTGAGTAACGGAAACGCTGGCGTGAAAATATTTTCCGCAGTCGCTATAAAATATCATCGCTTTCTTCGTACTCGGAGTTATAATTACATTTTTTACGATCCAACTCTTTGCATTGTGAGCGATATGATCGTTAGAAACGTCGCCAGCAAGCTTGACCTACTTACAGCTTGTTAGCACTTCCAGGTAAATGAAAAACTTATTGGTTTCCATCGCCGAAATAAACTTTAGGGAATGTGATCAGTATTCTAGGCGGACACGAATTGTAACTTTGACCACAAACTTCAGTAGATTCGGAACGTTTGTTTCCCCAATTTGGTGTGGCTAATTTGAATAGGACCCGTGGACTGCGTCAAAGTTTAATCTTCCTCCTAATATTGATCCAGAAGGAGTGAAGTTTTTACATTTCTAACGAACCATGAAAGCGCTTGGGGAGCAATGGATCAGCCCCTCTCTAAGCGATGACTAGTTGCTGAACAATGATAAAGCAATTTGTCTGGAAACTAATCAAAGTCGAATGTAATAAATGTACTATTGGCTAACGTAATAACGCCTTCGTCTTCTTAGAACAACAAAATTAAAGTTGTTGTTCCGAGTTGGAATCGTTAAAACTTTAATTCCTCGAGCTGTAAACGTGATACTTACATAATGGTACACTACTTTTTTCTGTGGTTTGGTTGCCAATCGTAATAAAGTACATATTATTTAATGTTGTGAAGGCAAAAGTTTGTAAGTGTGTATGTTTGTTACTTCTTCACGCTCGAAGGGATGAATGGATTTTAATGAAATTTGGCACCCAGGTAGACCATATCCTGGAATATCTCATAAGATATTATTCATCCTGGGAGTAGGTTCTCTTGAGCCAGTTCTTTACTTTCACGCGGGCGAAGCTGGCAGAAGTTACTTTATAATATTACTAGCTTTTGCTTGCGGCTTCACCCGTGTATATAAAATATATCCTATGTCACGCAGGAATAAAGCAGCTTTCTATCGGTGAAAAAATTTTGGCAATAGGGCCAGTACTTTCAAAGATTACCTCCTACCTACAAATAAAAATAATAATAATAATAAACTTATGCTTAACTATTAGTGTAGATTACGTTTTATGATGGGAAATTAAAATTAAATTTTCAATTAAATTTTAACCGATTTCACTTTGGCTAGCTGGTGAACTAAATAAAAATAAATCCGGACAGTTTTTGACGCACGGCGTACCCCAAGGACAGCGATTTGAAGAAGCACTTTGAAGCCCAAGTGTAGGTATTTATTTTTGTATTTATACTTGTATATAGTCCGTTATGAAATATTTATATACATGTATTTTGTTATTACCTAGTAAAATTAATAAAATAGCTAAAAATATATTCAGGAAGTTCAGTATGTCGGTTTTATCGCTAGGTATCTAGAACTTTTGGCGACAAAACGAGAAAATGTCACGACTAGAAGAAAAATGTGTTTGAACAATTCGGTGTTGCTACACTATGTACATAGTGGATGAAATTCAGGGAACTTGGGAAATAAAGGGGCTGCTTGCGAGACAAAGGTGGAGCTTATTGCAAATTCCTACGCTCACCTTGCGTTGCTATTAAACCTCCTTTGCGATACTGCAATATAATGTTTGTAAATCTCTTCAGCACCGACATGTTAGAGGAGCCCGAACGTTTTGTCTAATCAATCTCCTTTGTCGTGTTAAATCGTTGACTTGTTTATGTTATCTTCTATAAAAGGAAAAACTGACTGACTTGATGGTCAGTCAGTTTCAAAAAATTTCACGCTTCTAGTCAGTCAGTAGTTTCGGCTGTGCCACACCCAAAACTACTGAGACTCGTAAAATTTTGAACAAAGTTTCCTTTTATGACGTAAGTTTTTTTAAGCTATTGCATAGCTTCTATCGCGGGCCTTGAGCGTGGAGACCGAATCCAGAAATTCCGTAACGAAAATAACCTAACACCCCCCACTCAATTGTTTTTTGAGCGTGGTGACCGATAAGAAAACAAATGAGTGAACAATCAATCAAAATTCAATTTAATGTGTGAAAGTGTAACTTCAATTAATAATAATAATAATATTTATTCAATTCAGATAATACAATCCATTATTGTTAGTAAAGACATACACAACTTATAAGCTAGTGTTAATACATATAATAAAAATCTGTCAATTAATATCAAAGAACAAAAAAACAAAGGGAATAAAAATATAATTCCATAAGTTGATAAAAATGCTATGCAATAGCTTTACCGCGGCAGTCCCCGAGTGCCACACGTCTTTTTTTATGGTGGGAAAATCATTCAATGATAATCCCCGCTCTTGGGAGGAGCGGAAGATAGTGTCAGACTCTTACTGGCTAAAAGACCCACCCCTTGAGGCACGCGGGAACAGTGCGTGCCATCGACGACTTGGGCTTGGTCCGGACAGTTACCGAACGACCGGACAGCGAGCTACCCATTGCTCACTGTCCTCAAGCCCGCTTTATGACATAGGTGAGCAGCAAATTCACTCTCTAAGAAAATTAATCGGGGGTCAAAAGTTTGTATGGATAAACCGAATTTTACCCGGCCGAAACCGCTGGCTAAGCTAGTTATTTTGCGCGCCATAAGGAGTTGTCAGCAACAGCAGTGGCCCAGCCGGGTCGAAGCCTACTGGGGCCAGGGTTATCCGAAAGGTAACTCGAGCCCCGATATGAAGGCTAGAAGGAACAGGGTGAGTCGTTAAGTCAGTAAGAGTTTGACAATATCTCTCGCTCCGCCCAAGAGCGGACGTTGTCACCATAAAAAAAGCTAGTTATTTTATAAAGAGATGTCAAAGTCGCTAGCGGCAACAAAATAATCTTACTAATCTTATTTTTCGTCGTTTCGTTTTTTATAATGTAAAAGAATATGATGAAAGACAATTCGTATAAATAACAAGACACAAAAACTTTCGTTATTATTACGTAAAATAATGAAGACGTCATGTAATACTCGTAGTAACATCGAACATAGTTAGAACATGCAGTAATAGACAAATATCTCGTGTACATAATTATATCCATTAATTAAGCCTTAATTAATATCAGAACATAATTCAAAGTACTGGAACAATACAGCTCAGATACGCACGTATTGGTTGTATAAGTAATACTCGTGCGTCAGTCGGTAATATTCATGAAAAGCCTTTCATGTGTGTTTTAAATGAAAAATAAACTGGCTCTAAACCTTTTCATCATGGACCGGTCAAAGTTAACGTCACTGGGCGCACGAAGCGCCATTTCGTGCCATAAAAATATTCATACGAAGTATGGAAAAATTCCTACAATCAGTGAAAGCGGCCCCCTGAGGCATATTGTGGTACAGAGTTTTCATTAAACACAGAGCGCGGTTTTTGTCCAAAAAAATGCCTACACAGCCCGAGGCGTCTCCCTCTCATATAAGGAATGTTGTCTCTGGGAAATTAGTTCATAAAATTTCGCCCAACTCACAAAATGTACGAAAGTAAGCTACTCTTTTCTACAATCTATGATTATGTTTTCTCTTGTTTTGTTTATCTCGACGTAAAAAATAAATTACAAAATATTCTGGCTCCGTGACATTTCGTCCTTTTTGTGTTGAAGATGAAGAACTTTTTGTAAGTAGCCGGTGGTGTTACACGCGATTATATTTCCCGCGGGTAACTTAAATTTTTTGTAACGTTCTAATTTATTTTATTTTCTTTGTTTTCTATTAATTCTAGGCAGAATTTCGGAGAATTGTCTGTCAGTTAAAATGTTAAATTTTTTTGAAATTTTTATTTCAAGAAGGCCTAAAGAAATCGAGATATTTTTTTTATATCAGAGACCTAGAACTAGCAGCTTCGTAATAATAACAAAAACATTATTAATAACGCTCCGTCGCGTTTTTATTACATTTCAATAACGTTGTAACACGTTATTTGAACAGGGGCAACTATGGGCAATATGGGGCGGTATTACGTGCAAATAACAGGGGACACTTACGAAAATTGCTTATACAGAAAACTAATATCAGTGTTTGCCAGCCGTTCGGCTATGTTATGATGTAAGTTAAAAGTAAATGGGAGAATTGGACCCACACTGATTCTGTTACAGTATTTCGCAACGTACCGAATGAGTTTTGTGCCAATTTTGGGTTAGTCCAATATTGGTTCAAAGTTTCTAAACCGTATTTGAATTTCGAATTTGAAGTTTGAGAAAAATATTGGTGTTAGATGGTTCTACGTCTATTAGTTGAGGGTTTTGAAGTTTGCAGGTGTAGGTAGAGTTATCAATTGCTTTATAAATGGTGTTTCTAATTGTTTTATTTTTTAATAGGCTCGCTGACTGCTATTTCATGTGATGGTTAGCGATGATATCATCGGTCCATACACCATATCGGACCATATGGTCGATCGATGATGGACCACGCTTACCTAGAAATAACCTTTTTTATGTTTTAGCTATTAAGAAAATTCCACAATTTCCAAATAACGGTGAATGAAAAACACAACTAAACCATTTATGTACTTAAATGTATCTTCTTCGTGGCGTCTATCACAGAATAGAAAATGATTACCCAGCAAGAAATTTTCTTATATCGACCTTATAAAAATACTATGTAGTCACGCAGCTTTTAGTGTCAAAATCTGTATTTAGTAAATCCGTTACTTGCGCATTCACTTTTCAATAAAATTCATCCAAAGCTTGATGGAGTTACCAGTCTAAACCGTCGCAATCAATCTAATGCGCCTCACCATCAACGATTGGTGGGATCGCAGTCAAGTACTAGTTTATAACAGATAAAAAAAGACGTGTGGCACTCGGGGACTGCCGCGGTAAAGCTATTGCATAGCATTTTTTATCAAATTATGCAATAGACCTCGCCAACAGCTGCTTAACCCCACCCATCCAAAACCAGACCTCGCCAACAGCTGCTTAACCCTACCCATCCAAAACCAGACCTCGTTAACAGCTGCTTAACCCCACCCATCCAAAACTGGACCTCGCCAACAGCTGCTTAACCCCACCCATCCAAAACCAGACCTCGCTAACAGCTGCTTAAACCCACCCATCCAAAATGAGACCTTGCCAACAGCTGCTTATCCCCACCCATCCAACACCAGACCTCGCCAACAGCTGCTTAACCTCTTCCAGCCAAAACCAGACCTCGCCAACAGCTGCTTCACCTCTTCCATCAAAAATCAGACCTCGCTAACAGCTGCTTAACCCCACCCATCCCAACACAGACCTCACCAACAGCTGCTTAACCCCACCCATCTAAAACCAGACCTCGCCAACAGCTGCTTAACCCCACCCATCCAGAACCAGACCTCACCAACAGCTGCTTAACCCCATCCATCTAAAACCAGACCTCGCCAACAGCTGCTTAACCCCACCCATCCAGAACCAGACCTCACCAACAGCTGCTTAACCCCATCCATCTAAAACCAGACCTCGCTAACAGTTGCTTAACCCCACCCATCCAAAATCAGACCTCGCTAACAGCTGCTTAACCTCATCCATCTAAAATGAGACTTTGCCAACAGCTGCTTATCCCCACCCATCCAATACCAGACCTCGCCAACATCTGCTTAACCTCTTCCATCCAAAACCAGACCTCGCCAACAGCTGCTTAACCTCTTCCATCAAAAACCAGACCTCGCTAACAGCTGCTTAACCCCACCCATCCAAAACGTCGACAGCTGCTTTAACTCATTTGTTTTTTTATCGGTCACCACGCTCAAAAAACAAATGAGTGGGGGGTGTTAGGTTATTTTCGTTACGGAATTTTTGGATTCGGTCTCCGCGCTCAAGGCCCGCGATAGAAGCTATGCAATAGCTTAAAAAAGAAAACAATCTTTTCAAAAGGCGTTTTACAAATTTTTCAATTACTAGAAAACAAAAAAAACGTAGTGCCTATAGATTCAGTTATATCAAATAAAATGTGTGTATTTTATTAGAACCTAAATTACAGTGGTTTTGTACACAAAGACCTTTCTTTTGAGAAATTGGATAAACGTCGAAAAAATGTAGCAACCCTGAATTGATTCTTTTGTTTTTTTGAACCACAATGTACCGTTTTTTTTTAATTTAAACCATAAATACAAAGGCGATGCAGCTCAAAAAGAATTATGGAAAAAGTTTGTACCTTAAAGTTCATCAGTTTGTTGTAAACTTGCTCAGATACTGTGAGTCCGTTGTTCGCTTACCTACCTACGGTAATATGGATCTTTCACACGAGTCGATTTTCTCGCCCGACTTGACGTGAGATTGTTAGCTAGTCAGCTAGTTGCTAGAATCGACAGGTGACTTTTTCGTTCTTGAAAACTCAGAATAAAGTACATATTACTTGTTTAAATGGATGATTTTAACTTGAAATGCAAGGCGATTACCATTTATGACTTATGACTGTATGTGAAAATTTTGCAATTTTTTACTCAAATTGCCCATCGGAAGAAATAAAGTCTCAAATTGTAAATTAACCTTTGTTTGAATATGTATTTAGTTCAATTTAATTACCCGGGTCTCTTTGTCTACGTGTTAACATTTACATGTCAAACGTCCACTTCTGAACATTGGTATCTATTACGGACGACTTCGGCGGTAATTTGAATTATGCCATTATTACTAAATACACTTGGTGAGTACGTGCGGTCCTTAGTTACTGATTTTTTGACGAAAATATAAGTAACGTTGACGCCATTATAAATACCGCGAGGTTTTCGTAATGTGCATGTGTGCAGGCTTTACAGTTTAGTAATAATTATTTGTTAAATTAATTGAATTTTGATCATTGTGGCCAATCTCAATAACAAACAAATAGTACGGAAGTATGTGCGCAAAAACAGGTGCACTCTCTCTTCCTCGCGTAGCTCAATGGGACGGCAATCCGACACGACCAGACGCAGGACCACTCCTGCGTCTGATCTCTCCCTGGTCGATACCGTAGTGGTACTATACCGTGGCTCTCCAATCGCCTTTTTCTTTCTAGTACTTTGGTAACACTTTCGAATAATTCCGCTGGAACAACAGCTTTACGTGTTGTTTCAGGCACAGGGTTACAACACCACCAACGTTATTAACCGCCAGTATAATTGGCTATTGTAATTGCCTACCTACGTTTCCCAACCCTCTACGTAGTGTCTATTTTTATTCATATTCGGAAGATATTCGTCAAAAATAAAGAATGTAAGGTCACATTCCTCATTAGGATCAAAAGCCCTGGTACCAGATACGGTATTACAATGTTTGTAGGCTACAAAAATTCCTTACCAACATCACAACAATTTACCGTTAAATACCAACTTGATGTCGTGAAAACCCGATCTAAAATAATATTATGTCTTGTATAAATAATGAGAAAGTACAAAAATAATCTCTAACAAGGCTCAATGTCTTTAATATTTTCCATCACAATGTTGGATTTTTGGCAATATCAAATTCTAATATCAGCCTGCTTGCCACATGTCGACATGGCGTCAATAAAATCCAATCCAATAAAGTTTCTTTTGTGTCGATGTTAAGCCTGGTCCATATTGGAGCACGGATTGCGTTTCATGTCCCAAAACTCGTAACTGCCTTTTCTGTATAAAAAGTAAAAACGCTTATCTACTGCTGAACATTTGTTTTCATAGAATGCTGCAATAAACGTTAGGTCGAACAAATTAGTTTGAGACAAACGTTCAGATCGAAAAAGGTCTTAACCTTTCGAATGTCTTAAGTTACACTGTCCGACATAAGGTGATTGTCTTTCTATTGTGTTTCTAATTACGACATTCAAAGAGTTAAAGCGAAAAAGCACGTCTATTATATTGAATAATTAAAGGGTGATAAGGTTCCAGGTCTGCGGGATTGGGCAAGTCATAATCATGGTGGTAAGTTCCCTCTTTGAAGAGAGAAGCATTGGATAATTCACCCATCAAAAAAAAAAAGCTGTAGGGCCACCGACCGATAAGGATGATTAGCTTACCCATTATAATATAGTTATATTTTCTAGCACGGTTTATTAACACGCTTTTATTAGCTTCACCTGTATGTTTGTTTTTCTTTACCTATGGTTACCGTTACTGGAGATGCACGGCAAAATGCGTGCTCCAATGGGAGCTATTTATTTATCAAATAAAATTTTACAATAATTTATTCATCAAACACAATGCTGGCAGAGGCAGTTATAAACTTGAAAGTAATTCACTTTCCTATAACAACGAAAAATTACATAAAAAATTTAGTACAACACCGTCATACTTGGTACTACCCTAACTAAAATTAAAAATTTACTGGACAAACAGTGATGCCCCATCCTACTTCTTTGAAATGCTACATTTTATCAAGAACATACATTTTTTCCCATTTAAAACTGTGTAGTTAGGTACGTATCCGTGAAATAATATTTAATATCATAACAAGGATTGTTTTGCTTACCAATCCCCGGGCGAAACGTAATTGGTTGAAGTTCTTTTCGGATGAAACAGAAATGTTATTACAGAAAATGATCCCAGATTCGTACTTTAGAAATAATGGAGGTCGATACCGCTTCATATTGTATCAAAATAGATGTAATTTTCCTTTAAGTTATTGAGTTTAGTTTCTAAAATAATGATATCGTTACTCAACACTGTTCAACATGTTGGCAAACAAGTTGGTTCCGAAACCGTTGACTTCGTTGATGTTAAAAACGATCCCAACCCTAAAATGCAAATGAGGGAGGATACAATACAAACTGAACGTATCACTAATTTCATTCCCCAACTCCGTATAAATATGTATGAACAAACAAGTAATGTAATTTCAAAGATTCTGTAAGCCAGTATTTACGTACTTAAACTGAATTAACGTACACAGTGGAACTGTGTAGAAGTCAACACGTAGCTAATGTTCCGAATTTGTTTTATCTCCTTCTTGCACCAACCGGCGATGCTCATGCGAGAAAAGGATGGAATACAACAATCTTAAACTTGGAAGTTGACTTTAGTAAAATATTCAGGGTGCTTCACACCACCTCTATTATTATAAAACAGAGAGGTGCTTTTAATCCGGCAAAATGAAGATTTGTAGCCCACCGGTACTCTTCAGTTATTTCTTTCTTTACAGTTACTACCTACCTCAAAAAAAATTCTGTGCTCTAACAAAATTGGGGCAAACTTTCTTGTAAAAATTGTGTGTACAGCTGTTTCCTTCATCTTTAATTACCATTCTAATTTCTGCAAGTCGAAGGCAAATTGAATATTAATCTCCAAGACTTTTTGATACAAATAAGTTTATGAATATTGTGTCTTAATTTATTAGACGAGTTCTACAGAAATCTGTCTTTTGTAATAAACTCGGTAGAATTTCAATAAGTTTCTTTAATTTCACAAATGGTGACAGCCGTGTTTGTTGTGAGAGAATTAATAATGAGAAATGTCGTGTTGTTACGGAAAATCTTTAAAAGAACAATTGAATGATTTATTCCTGTTAATAATACAGAGTGTGACGGAAAGTCATAGTCATATCTTTAATTTCCATAAAATTTTTCAACTTTGAAGATGAAATAGTAAAAAAAAATAAACTGGCTCTAAACCTTTTCATCATGGACCGGTCAAAGTTAACGTCACTGGGCGCACGAAGCGCCATTTCGTGCCATAAAAATATTCATACGAAGTATGGAAAAATTCCTACAATCAGTGAAAGCGGCCCCCTGAGGCATATTGTGGTACAGAGTTTTCATTAAACACAGAGCGCGGTTTTTGTCCAAAAAAATGCCTACACAGCCCGAGGCGTCTCCCTCTCATATAAGGAATGTTGTCTCTGGGAAATTAGTTCATAAAATTTCGCCCAACTCACAAAATGTACGAAAGTAAGCTACTCTTTTCTACAATCTATGATTATGTTTTCTCTTGTTTTGTTTATCTCGACGTAAAAAATAAATTACAAAATATTCTGGCTCCGTGACATTTCGTCCTTTTTGTGTTGAAGATGAAGAACTTTTTGTAAGTAGCCGGTGGTGTTACACGCGATTATATTTCCCGCGGGTAACTTAAATTTTTTGTAACGTTCTAATTTATTTTATTTTCTTTGTTTTCTATTAATTCTAGGCAGAATTTCGGAGAATTGTCTGTCAGTTAAAATGTTAAATTTTTTTGAAATTTTTATTTCAAGAAGGCCTAAAGAAATCGAGATATTTTTTTTATATCAGAGACCTAGAACTAGCAGCTTCGTAATAATAACAAAAACATTATTAATAACGCTCCGTCGCGTTTTTATTACATTTCAATAACGTTGTAACACGTTATTTGAACAGGGGCAACTATGGGCAATATGGGGCGGTATTACGTGCAAATAACAGGGGACACTTACGAAAATTGCTTATACAGAAAACTAATATCAGTGTTTGCCAGCCGTTCGGCTATGTTATGATGTAAGTTAAAAGTAAATGGGAGAATTGGACCCACACTGATTCTGTTACAGTATTTCGCAACGTACCGAATGAGTTTTGTGCCAATTTTGGGTTAGTCCAATATTGGTTCAAAGTTTCTAAACCGTATTTGAATTTCGAATTTGAAGTTTGAGAAAAATATTGGTGTTAGATGGTTCTACGTCTATTAGTTGAGGGTTTTGAAGTTTGCAGGTGTAGGTAGAGTTATCAATTGCTTTATAAATGGTGTTTCTAATTGTTTTATTTTTTAATAGGCTCGCTGACTGCTATTTCATGTGATGGTTAGCGATGATATCATCGGTCCATACACCATATCGGACCATATGGTCGATCGATGATGGACCACGCTTACCTAGAAATAACCTTTTTTATGTTTTAGCTATTAAGAAAATTCCACAATTTCCAAATAACGGTGAATGAAAAACACAACTAAACCATTTATGTACTTAAATGTATCTTCTTCGTGGCGTCTATCACAGAATAGAAAATGATTACCCAGCAAGAAATTTTCTTATATCGACCTTATAAAAATACTATGTAGTCACGCAGCTTTTAGTGTCAAAATCTGTATTTAGTAAATCCGTTACTTGCGCATTCACTTTTCAATAAAATTCATCCAAAGCTTGATGGAGTTACCAGTCTAAACCGTCGCAATCAATCTAATGCGCCTCACCATCAACGATTGGTGGGATCGCAGTCAAGTACTAGTTTATAACAGATAAAAAAAGACGTGTGGCACTCGGGGACTGCCGCGGTAAAGCTATTGCATAGCATTTTTTATCAAATTATGCAATAGACCTCGCCAACAGCTGCTTAACCCCACCCATCCAAAACCAGACCTCGCCAACAGCTGCTTAACCCTACCCATCCAAAACCAGACCTCGTTAACAGCTGCTTAACCCCACCCATCCAAAACTGGACCTCGCCAACAGCTGCTTAACCCCACCCATCCAAAACCAGACCTCGCTAACAGCTGCTTAAACCCACCCATCCAAAATGAGACCTTGCCAACAGCTGCTTATCCCCACCCATCCAACACCAGACCTCGCCAACAGCTGCTTAACCTCTTCCAGCCAAAACCAGACCTCGCCAACAGCTGCTTCACCTCTTCCATCAAAAATCAGACCTCGCTAACAGCTGCTTAACCCCACCCATCCCAACACAGACCTCACCAACAGCTGCTTAACCCCACCCATCTAAAACCAGACCTCGCCAACAGCTGCTTAACCCCACCCATCCAGAACCAGACCTCACCAACAGCTGCTTAACCCCATCCATCTAAAACCAGACCTCGCCAACAGCTGCTTAACCCCACCCATCCAGAACCAGACCTCACCAACAGCTGCTTAACCCCATCCATCTAAAACCAGACCTCGCTAACAGTTGCTTAACCCCACCCATCCAAAATCAGACCTCGCTAACAGCTGCTTAACCTCATCCATCTAAAATGAGACTTTGCCAACAGCTGCTTATCCCCACCCATCCAATACCAGACCTCGCCAACATCTGCTTAACCTCTTCCATCCAAAACCAGACCTCGCCAACAGCTGCTTAACCTCTTCCATCAAAAACCAGACCTCGCTAACAGCTGCTTAACCCCACCCATCCAAAACGTCGACAGCTGCTTTAACTCATTTGTTTTTTTATCGGTCACCACGCTCAAAAAACAAATGAGTGGGGGGTGTTAGGTTATTTTCGTTACGGAATTTTTGGATTCGGTCTCCGCGCTCAAGGCCCGCGATAGAAGCTATGCAATAGCTTAAAAAAGAAAACAATCTTTTCAAAAGGCGTTTTACAAATTTTTCAATTACTAGAAAACAAAAAAAACGTAGTGCCTATAGATTCAGTTATATCAAATAAAATGTGTGTATTTTATTAGAACCTAAATTACAGTGGTTTTGTACACAAAGACCTTTCTTTTGAGAAATTGGATAAACGTCGAAAAAATGTAGCAACCCTGAATTGATTCTTTTGTTTTTTTGAACCACAATGTACCGTTTTTTTTTAATTTAAACCATAAATACAAAGGCGATGCAGCTCAAAAAGAATTATGGAAAAAGTTTGTACCTTAAAGTTCATCAGTTTGTTGTAAACTTGCTCAGATACTGTGAGTCCGTTGTTCGCTTACCTACCTACGGTAATATGGATCTTTCACACGAGTCGATTTTCTCGCCCGACTTGACGTGAGATTGTTAGCTAGTCAGCTAGTTGCTAGAATCGACAGGTGACTTTTTCGTTCTTGAAAACTCAGAATAAAGTACATATTACTTGTTTAAATGGATGATTTTAACTTGAAATGCAAGGCGATTACCATTTATGACTTATGACTGTATGTGAAAATTTTGCAATTTTTTACTCAAATTGCCCATCGGAAGAAATAAAGTCTCAAATTGTAAATTAACCTTTGTTTGAATATGTATTTAGTTCAATTTAATTACCCGGGTCTCTTTGTCTACGTGTTAACATTTACATGTCAAACGTCCACTTCTGAACATTGGTATCTATTACGGACGACTTCGGCGGTAATTTGAATTATGCCATTATTACTAAATACACTTGGTGAGTACGTGCGGTCCTTAGTTACTGATTTTTTGACGAAAATATAAGTAACGTTGACGCCATTATAAATACCGCGAGGTTTTCGTAATGTGCATGTGTGCAGGCTTTACAGTTTAGTAATAATTATTTGTTAAATTAATTGAATTTTGATCATTGTGGCCAATCTCAATAACAAACAAATAGTACGGAAGTATGTGCGCAAAAACAGGTGCACTCTCTCTTCCTCGCGTAGCTCAATGGGACGGCAATCCGACACGACCAGACGCAGGACCACTCCTGCGTCTGATCTCTCCCTGGTCGATACCGTAGTGGTACTATACCGTGGCTCTCCAATCGCCTTTTTCTTTCTAGTACTTTGGTAACACTTTCGAATAATTCCGCTGGAACAACAGCTTTACGTGTTGTTTCAGGCACAGGGTTACAACACCACCAACGTTATTAACCGCCAGTATAATTGGCTATTGTAATTGCCTACCTACGTTTCCCAACCCTCTACGTAGTGTCTATTTTTATTCATATTCGGAAGATATTCGTCAAAAATAAAGAATGTAAGGTCACATTCCTCATTAGGATCAAAAGCCCTGGTACCAGATACGGTATTACAATGTTTGTAGGCTACAAAAATTCCTTACCAACATCACAACAATTTACCGTTAAATACCAACTTGATGTCGTGAAAACCCGATCTAAAATAATATTATGTCTTGTATAAATAATGAGAAAGTACAAAAATAATCTCTAACAAGGCTCAATGTCTTTAATATTTTCCATCACAATGTTGGATTTTTGGCAATATCAAATTCTAATATCAGCCTGCTTGCCACATGTCGACATGGCGTCAATAAAATCCAATCCAATAAAGTTTCTTTTGTGTCGATGTTAAGCCTGGTCCATATTGGAGCACGGATTGCGTTTCATGTCCCAAAACTCGTAACTGCCTTTTCTGTATAAAAAGTAAAAACGCTTATCTACTGCTGAACATTTGTTTTCATAGAATGCTGCAATAAACGTTAGGTCGAACAAATTAGTTTGAGACAAACGTTCAGATCGAAAAAGGTCTTAACCTTTCGAATGTCTTAAGTTACACTGTCCGACATAAGGTGATTGTCTTTCTATTGTGTTTCTAATTACGACATTCAAAGAGTTAAAGCGAAAAAGCACGTCTATTATATTGAATAATTAAAGGGTGATAAGGTTCCAGGTCTGCGGGATTGGGCAAGTCATAATCATGGTGGTAAGTTCCCTCTTTGAAGAGAGAAGCATTGGATAATTCACCCATCAAAAAAAAAAAGCTGTAGGGCCACCGACCGATAAGGATGATTAGCTTACCCATTATAATATAGTTATATTTTCTAGCACGGTTTATTAACACGCTTTTATTAGCTTCACCTGTATGTTTGTTTTTCTTTACCTATGGTTACCGTTACTGGAGATGCACGGCAAAATGCGTGCTCCAATGGGAGCTATTTATTTATCAAATAAAATTTTACAATAATTTATTCATCAAACACAATGCTGGCAGAGGCAGTTATAAACTTGAAAGTAATTCACTTTCCTATAACAACGAAAAATTACATAAAAAATTTAGTACAACACCGTCATACTTGGTACTACCCTAACTAAAATTAAAAATTTACTGGACAAACAGTGATGCCCCATCCTACTTCTTTGAAATGCTACATTTTATCAAGAACATACATTTTTTCCCGTTTAAAACTGTGTAGTTAGGTACGTATCCGTGAAATAATATTTAATATCATAACAAGGATTGTTTTGCTTACCAATCCCCGGGCGAAACGTAATTGGTTGAAGTTCTTTTCGGATGAAACAGAAATGTTATTACAGAAAATGATCCCAGATTCGTACTTTAGAAATAATGGAGGTCGATACCGCTTCATATTGTATCAAAATAGATGTAATTTTCCTTTAAGTTATTGAGTTTAGTTTCTAAAATAATGATATCGTTACTCAACACTGTTCAACATGTTGGCAAACAAGTTGGTTCCGAAACCGTTGACTTCGTTGATGTTAAAAACGATCCCAACCCTAAAATGCAAATGAGGGAGGATACAATACAAACTGAACGTATCACTAATTTCATTCCCCAACTCCGTATAAATATGTATGAACAAACAAGTAATGTAATTTCAAAGATTCTGTAAGCCAGTATTTACGTACTTAAACTGAATTAACGTACACAGTGGAACTGTGTAGAAGTCAACACGTAGCTAATGTTCCGAATTTGTTTTATCTCCTTCTTGCACCAACCGGCGATGCTCATGCGAGAAAAGGATGGAATACAACAATCTTAAACTTGGAAGTTGACTTTAGTAAAATATTCAGGGTGCTTCACACCACCTCTATTATTATAAAACAGAGAGGTGCTTTTAATCCGGCAAAATGAAGATTTGTAGCCCACCGGTACTCTTCAGTTATTTCTTTCTTTACAGTTACTACCTACCTCAAAAAAAATTCTGTGCTCTAACAAAATTGGGGCAAACTTTCTTGTAAAAATTGTGTGTACAGCTGTTTCCTTCATCTTTAATTACCATTCTAATTTCTGCAAGTCGAAGGCAAATTGAATATTAATCTCCAAGACTTTTTGATACAAATAAGTTTATGAATATTGTGTCTTAATTTATTAGACGAGTTCTACAGAAATCTGTCTTTTGTAATAAACTCGGTAGAATTTCAATAAGTTTCTTTAATTTCACAAATGGTGACAGCCGTGTTTGTTGTGAGAGAATTAATAATGAGAAATGTCGTGTTGTTACGGAAAATCTTTAAAAGAACAATTGAATGATTTATTCCTGTTAATAATACAGAGTGTGACGGAAAGTCATAGTCATATCTTTAATTTCCATAAAATTTTTCAACTTTGAAGATGAAATAGTAAAGTCCAAAAATTTATATGGAAGGTATTGATTTTTAGGATTTTTATTTTGATGAATAGAAACCATTATAACTCATATAACATTACATTCTGAAATTGGTTTCAAAATGAAATCGAAACCAGAGCTCCAACAAAAAATCAAAATCAAAACTAAAAACCAGTTGATTTTCTGTAGAAACAATATCTAACTTACTTAATCTAGTCAGTAAGACTGACACTCTTTTAATATTTCATACATATTCTATCGCTTCAGCGCAGCGATGCATGCAAAGTTGTCCACAATCAAAATAACTTTCATGTTCGCTTCTAACGTTAGGTAGGTACAAACTAGCGCAACATGTAATGTAATTAGTGATGTAATGTTAACAGCATTCAATGATTTAGTCTATTTACCGATCAGATTTCCGAGCCATTCCACCAATGAAATGCAATAGTAATTGCACTGCCACTCCGATTTGTGTTCGCACAACGTAGCGTTACACTATTAGTTACACTGCACGTTGCAAACGTCTATTCGCAAGATAAAATATCTTGTCGAACCCACAAATACAATTGCCATATGCATCAGTCTCCTATGAACGGTAATTTTATTTTATGTCCACGTATTCCATTTTTATTCGCTCGTTTTGTACCAAGTTTTATTACGGAGTGTATTTGAGTGAATGGATTGTTAAAAAACGGTGAAGGAAAGTTTAATCTTGGACAGAAGGCAATAAAATAAGGGTGAGAATTTTGTGAGAAGTCGGCGCCAAGCCTGCCAGTTGCAGACAGCCATCGATAGGGTTCCGAATGTAATGGCACCTACATAGAGTGGACAATGCCTGCCAAAAATTTGTTCAAAAAGCCACCAAAAAATCTGAAAACATCGAGTTTTATTTTGTAAGAACTATTTTTTTTTGCCAAGCAGTGATAATAAGCTTATGTGATATTTACGCTGAAGTTAATTGAACATTTAGGTTTATCATTTAGATTATTGTAACCTTAAACCGTACAATCTCAACAAGGTCAACAGTAATTTTATGTTTTTTTATTTTTTTGGAACCCATAAATTTATTATTATTTATTGTAAGTACAAGAAGAATCTACTTTATTGGTCAAAGGAGTGGAATATAAATATGTTCTGAACACCTACACTTCTGGACACATCTATTGGCCCACTTTAGAGTTTAGGTTTCGATGGCCGAAATATGATTGCTAGATTGAACAAAAACTGTTGATGCAGTTTTAAATCTGATACATTTTACCATCTTTTTCGATCGTATTGTTTTAAATTTGAATTCAGAATACCATACGACATGGAGCTACGCCTAACAAGTCGGATATGCGCCTTGTTAAAGGCAATTGATTTTTGAATAAAAAACATGTTTTATTAAATAAAGGTTTAATTTAATAACGCGTGTTGCCTCCATGGGCATCTACCACAGCTCTCATACGATTAGGCATAGAGTTTATCAACCGCTCTATGAAATTTTGAGGGATCATCTCCCATTCCTCTTCTATGGCAGTTTTCAACTCCTGCATCGTCTGGGCAACTGGCTGACGAGCCCTAACACGTCTTTTTAGCTCGTCCCACATGTGCTCAATGGGGTTCATGTCTGGGCTTCTGGCTGGCCAGTCCATAACTGTGATGTTCACATCCCGAAGATATTCCCTGACGATGCCGGCCGCATGGGCTCTTGCATTATCATGCATAAAACGGAAATTTGGGCCCACATAGTCCGCGTATGGTATCACGTGAGGCTCTAAGCACTCACAAATGTACCTTTCAGCATTTAATGTTGGCAGCCGTGGTCCTGTAACAACCTCAAGTTTAGTTTTGCCGCTCGCGGATATACCGCCCCAGACAGTCCATGAGCCACCGCCATAAGCAACCCTCTCTTCAAAGCAGCATTGTGCGAAACGCTCACCCTTACGTCGGTAGACCTTCTTCCTTCCATCATTGCCATGTAACACAATTTTAGACTCATCAGAAAAGAGTACACGGCTCCAATCTTGCTGTGTCCAATTTAAATGACTGCGTGTGAAATAAAGGCGCGCTGTTCGGTGGGCTCGCGTTAGTTTGGGCCCATTAGCTGGCTTGTGTGGTACCATATCGCGTTCTTTTAACCTTCTCCGAACAGTTCGAGCGCTCACAGATACTCCGTGGAAGTCGCGAAGTTGGTTTTGTATCTCAATGGAGGTAAGGTGACGATTTCTCAAGCTGGTCGTCACGATGAATCGATCCTGCCTTTCAGTTGTGACCCGAGATCGTGGCCTTCCTTGGCGACGAACAAAGCCGCCAGTCTCTAGGTACCTCCGATAAACATTTCGGACCGCAGATCGACTTAAATTAAGTTGAGCACTCACGTTTCTTTGGCTGTGTCCGGCCTGAATAAGTGCCACAGCTTGGGCGGCGACTTCAGGTGAAGTATCCATAGATTATTGATAGAACCTCACCTTCATTTCAACGACTTAATTCACCCATTAACACACATAAGCAAACAAATCGATTGCGTAAGTTGCGTAGGTCAGGAATCTTAATTTTTGCATAATACCTAATTACGTAACTTTGCCGTAGGTCCATCCATCGATCAGCCATCTTTTTTTATTTTGTTACCACAGAAACAAAATGTGGCTAAGTGACTGCGCACTGACAATTTCTAGTTTTAAGTTCGACCGGTCATTGATCGATCAAAATAATCGACTAGTTCTTTAAGTAAGTTTGTAATTCAACTTGTGTTTTTCTTTATCTTTATTTTATGTTTAATGTATAATTAAGGTTATTGTTGGATTTATTGTTATTTTAAGTTTTAATTTGTTTATTATTTTAATTGTTTGCAATCATTGCTGACCGATCGGCGTCACATCGTCGACGACGGCTGGTGCTGAAAATCAGCGCTGTGGCTCTGTTTTTCATGAGCCCCAGCATTTTGCTGAGCGCTGGCCGTTTTTCGCGGATGTGACGCATATCTTACGTGCTACTTTTAGTCCATATTGTTTTTATTTTGTTATGGTATGCGTCATGTTTGACGCGAATAAACACTTTTTCTTTCTTTTCTTTCTTTCTTAATGTTAAGAATAAGTAATGTTTGTTGCAAAACCAAAGATATCAATCACTTTTTCAAGAATTAAATCCAAGTAAACCAATAAAACCAAGTTTTCTTAGTATTCGATTGTTTGATATCAACAAACAGGCTCCAAATTGTCTTTTGTTTCTTTAAATTCTGTGTTTAAAATTCAAAAAAAGACTATTGAATGAAATTATGAATGTGCCAGGTTCAAAACTGCATAAAAACTTTTAGCTCAACCAAACGAAACTGAAAATACAAGGTGGGCCAATAGATGTGTCCAGAAGTGTATTTTCCTCAAGCAATTTTTGAAACACTTTTGTACTTTTTAGGACTCCGGTATCGGTCTACGGTACGCTACGGTTGGTATACAACGGATCGAACTTTCAGGACTCAACTTAATATTTAATCGATTATTTAGATATCGATTCGAATCGATTAATCAATAAATCGTCTTTAGCAAGAACCGTCGTCCCTAGGTCACAGTAACTACTATACCTGTTATTTGCATGGTTACTGAAATGTAAATTTTAGATGCCAGTTTCATTTGATTTGTAAATGACAATGCTGTTGGTATGCTTATTACAAATAAATAAATATCTATTCTTTGTCGGTATACTGCTTTTACTATTACAAACATATTGTATTAAGAAAAAAATACTAGTAAAAACCCTTCATTACATTCTGATCTTCTACTAGTCCAAAAACACATGAAAAATATAACCACTGTGGTATTATCAGCTCCAGCTCAATGTAACACAAACCGTTTCTCTCTGTCATAAATTTGAATAGAATCGATTGGTGTCTGCGCCTCCGGGAAAGTTAGATTTCCCCCAGGACTCTCACGACACCTGACCGAACATAAAATATATTCTCGATTTTTTTCCGACTCCCGAAATGATGGATTAGGACTATATACGCGATGTTTCATGCTTTAGAAGGCAGGTTTACGTTGAAATATGATGATACTGTTGAGTTTGGAGAACGATTACTTTCTCGGAGGACTGTTTCGACGTGAGATAGTATTTTCTTTTTTGATTTCTTGTCTATGCTTGGAAAAGTAAAGAAGACTACGTTTTTCGACGCGGTTTTTTTTTGTTGTTAATTTATTGTTTGTAATAAAGGCATTGAATATTCTTTTTTTTTCTCGAAGTAAATAATATATATTTGTAAATTATAATTTAAGTGCTTAATATTGTAACTATGCTTGAAATGTAAATCATTTCATAAAAAGGAAGAGATGTGGTATTCACATTAAATGTAAATCAAGCCAAGTAGGTAGCTGACGTCAAGTCAGTTGCAATCCCGTACACTACTGGTCCTGAAAGACGTCCTACCGGGTCCATATATTTTCAATCCGTCCAGAGAAGCATTCAAATATACACAAATAATTTCATCCAAATCGGTCAAACCGTTTAGGAAGAGATAGGTGACAAATACACGTACAAAAAATGTATATATAATAATATAATTATAGATCGATCGTATAAATAATTATATTGCTGCTGTCATTATGCCATAACAATTTATTGGATGGCCGCTAACACCTGAAGAATGTACACGAATTATATATTACTATGATACAAAAAAGAAGTTAGTGTACGAATAGTACTGCTACAACAGCAGAGGTATCTATATCTTTCCATCCCAAAGAGTATTATAGGAATTTTAAGAGACTGTTACAAACATCAGAAGACCAGAAAATGGCAGGCCAAGCTACACTACTACACGAGAATACCTATTCGTTGTAAGTGTGCTGAGGTTAAAAAACTGATAACCTGAGGTCTGAGACTAACTCCCTTTGAACATGTGGGAGGCGAGCCCGAAAGATTTTACAATGCATCTTTAACATATACTACAGTTTCACGAATGTAAAAAAAACCGGCCAAGAGCGTGTCGGGCCACGCTAAGTGTAGGGTTCCGTAGTTTCCCGTCCGTCACAATAAGTGTACCCACTTATGAGTTTAAAAAAATGCTTGCATATACGATTATACTACAAACTTAGTCAAGAAATTATTTTGTACAACCTTTTTGTCTTTTTTGTACAAAAACTGTTCTTTCCATCAAGTTCAAAATGATTTTCCTAGAAATCCCTTATAAAGTTCTACTTTTCAGATTTTTTTCATATTTTCTAAACTTACGGTTCAAAAGTTAGAGGGGGGGGGACAAACATTGGTTTTTACTTTTGGGGCGATTATTTCCGAAATTATTGACATTATCAAAAAATGATTTTAGTAAACCCCTTATTATTATATATAATTCATTTTTAAATACCTATCCAACAATATATCACACGTTAGGGTTAAAATTAAAAAAAAAAAACACTTCCCACTTTATATATAGGGGGGCTGCTACTTTAATAAAACATTTTTTCCAATTTTTATTTTACCACTTTGTCGGCGTGATTGATATACATATTGGTACCAAATTTCAGCTTTCTAGTGCTAACGGTCACAGAGATTAAGCGAGGACGGACAGACATGGCGAAACTATAAGGGTTCCTAATTGACTACGGAACCCTAAAAAAACATAAATAACACTTTTAACATGTTATCACGAATTCGGTCACAGGACTGTTAACAAACCAACTGTGTACTTTTAATCATGTCGCTTTCGTTTGGGGAATTGCGCCTCACAAATTACACTTCTTAGTGAGCCTCTGGGTGATTACAGAATAATATTATTAGTAAGATTTTCGCTGGCCGCCTTGGTCAAAAGTTTCACCGTAATCGCGGGCTTGTGGATGGCGAGCAATGGGTAGCTCGCTGTATGACCATCCAGTACTGTCCGGACCGAGCTCAATTCGTCGACGGCGCGCACTGTTCTCGCGCGTCTCAAGGAATTATCAACAACAGCAGGGGCCCAGCTGGGTCGGAGCCTACTGGGGCCAGGGTTAGATCCGAAAGGTAGCTCGGCCCCGGCATGAAAGGCAAGAAGGAACGGTGTGGGTTTTTTAGTCAGTAAGAGACTGACACTATCTCCCGCTCCGCCCAAGGGCGGGGGATGTCATTTGGATGATTTTTACCCGCCAAAAAATAAATAAAAATAAATGCAAAAGTTTAAATGTACTTATAATTCGGTTAGTCAATGTTAGGATATCACAGTTCAAAGTGTGCAGTTTCATAAAACGACAATTTCATAGATAAAGACTCAATACTATAACAAGGTAAAGTAGAACTCTTTAAATCGAATTTTATACTCCAACTTGAAGTTTACTGCCTTCAAGCTAAGATCTTTGTTCAACCCCGGAATGATGGGGAGGAATTCCTAAAGAACTCGTTTCTTATGAAATGTTATGTTTCTTGGAGCCAAGTTTTCCGGGTATAAAAAAATGGTTTGAGCTTTAAGAATTCATGTTGCTCTTTTTAAATGTTTACTTTTATATTTTGTTGTAAATAAAACGTTTTGTTGAGGTGGGTTTGTTTACGTGCCTTTTTTTATTAGGATTCGTTTTTTTGACGAGTCAGAATGAAGAAATCCAAGGAGACCTATGGTTACCAACATAACCAGAACAATCGCCAAACTTAGGTGGCAGAGTAAGCCCAATGTAGGGCACATTCCTCGCAAAACAGATGGTCGATGGGGCTTAAAGGTTCGGGCGCATACTGAAAGACGCAGCGTTGTAAGGCTTCCTGCAATGTGGATCGATACACTGGTGAGTTTTGAGGGAATCAGATGGTTGTCGTTTTTCGGCTGAAACGATAATTTATTGATAAGGCACATGAACTAGTCATTTGTCACTTACAATGGTGCTACTGAAAGAAAACTTAACAATTAATCGACATGACTTTACAACTCACAGGTTTAAAAAACGGAATATAGACATAAGGTTGTCTTAAATTGATAATGGACATCGATTTAAGACAACTTTATGTCTTTTACATTTGGTGATCCTTTACATTTACTATTAGAGAAAAATCAGTTCAATGTTTATTTTCTGGTGCGCAGAGATGTTAGCAAAAGGTATTCTATAGAATTTAAACATTAAATAGTGCTCAGTTTGAGACCATTCAAATACAAATACTCCCAGTTCTATAACAATGTAGCTTCCACATATCGTACAAACGCTATTCCCTGTTACACAACAGCTGGCAATAACGTCTTGGCGAGACTAAAGTACTCAATATATTCCTTACAAAATGATTACAGGTGTCTAGTATTTTCATGTGAATAATCTTTGTACAAAATTTCATAACTGTACCTATCATGAAAAATCACAAAGTTATAAGCTTGTTATGTCAGCAAAAATACATAGTCTTCGGGCCATCCAGGCGACTGAGGGGTGGTTTTACACTTGCACCCAGCTGTTTGCGGGCGCCCAATACCCGCTATGACCTGACGTGACCTGTGTTGTACTTGTGACCTTTTTAATTTTTTTTGGAAAATAATATAACATCATGTAGAAACTATTGGAATCCATTTAGTTACTGATTCTGATCTTCAGGTTTCGCATATACTAAGAATAATGTAGTATATCTTACCTCACCTTTGTTCCTCCATACAAGGTTACTTCTGTTTACCTAATTTTCTTTCCACTACCCAAACATGAACCCTTTTTTTCGGTTCCTCCGCATATATTAATAATGTCGCTAAAATAAAAATACATGGTTCAGCTTCTTCCTACAACTGAACATACGGAATCCCTAATAAGGTAGGCTTATGGTGAATAACATCTGGGCCCCGAGGACGGCAAACACTTGGCAGTAAACACGAGGTTACAGTAAGAAAAATGATTTTGTTTTCCAAGGTTTTCCTTGTATTGACATAACTTTGTAACGACGTACAAAGTACAGTACTCATATGTAGACAGCAGTGTTTTGTTTCGCTACACTACTTTTTTGGGGTTCCGTAATCGAAGGGTACCAACGGGACTCAATTACTAAGTCTTCCGCTATCCGGGCGTCTATCGGCGAGGTGTTTCTCATAAACTGTAAGAGTTTCAACACTCTATGAGTTGTAATTTTCACAGAATGTATATTCCTATTACTGCTACAGTAACAAATAATAACAAGTTTTTACTAAAAACCATTTTTTCATAGCAAGCTTTTATAGCTCGGTATACCTACATAGGTAATTAATACTCGTCAAGATAAATCATTCGAGCCCAAACTCGATGATGTTTTGTCGTTTAACTACGAAGTTCCTATAGCCACCTTCCGGTTCCATCATCAGATCAGCTCCATGTGATAATAATTTTGCATTGTCATCTGATTTATACATGCATGCAAAATTTCAGCTCATTTGGTAACCGGAAACTGAATTAAATTTAATTTGCAAGATTTGATTACGGACAAACATCGAGACAGGTGAAACTAAATAAAAGCTTGTTAAATTAAATTAGGTTACAAAATTAACCGGTTCTTCATTTAACTGGTTGTCTGGACGTCTACATATATCATACATACAGCTGTACATCTGTCGTCTGTATACGTCCATATGTCTGTCAGCAAGCTGTATCTCAAACCGTAAGGCCAAAGGCCTCCCTCTCCCTCTTCCACACACGTCTGTCCTTGACTATTGCGGGCCAGTCCCTCCGGTAGTTATCCTGCTTATCTCTCCACCTCCGCTTTAGTCGGCCGTGATGTCGCTTGCCCTTGCATTTATTGGGTTTAATAAGTGGTTCTTTTAGCCCACAGCTCATTCGACATGCAGCAAACATGTCCGTAAAAGGTAGTTGAAATTTTCAAAATGTGTACTTCTATTGCCACTGCAAAAATAATAAAATTAAAAAAAGGTTAAAAATTAAACGGGTCTCCATACAAGACCCGTTATTATGGCGACGTTTTTGTGCTCGATTTTAATATTGAAGTACGGAACCCTACATACGCGAGTCCGACTCGCACTTGGCCAGTTCTTCATTTTTGTATACGAGTACGCTAGCCGCTATCTTAGAGCCCGCTTTTGTCAAAGAGGGCTTTTAAATTTTTCGGGCATAAAGTAAGAAAAATATGCCTCGGATTCTTTCTGTCAGTCTCAAGTTATGTAAGCTAACAAAGTTCTGGTTTTATTTGGGCTTATCTAAGTTGAATTTTCTTGGCAGTGTGATGATATTCCAAGTGACTTGAAAGCTTGTAAGATAAGCATTTGTAAAATAAAATTACCTACCCTTGTCTCCTGAGAGATTTGGTTACCAGCATTCCTTTGAAGTTTAGCGTAATAAAGTCTTGGACTTATGTGTTAGCCTTAATCTAAACCTGAGCTAAAATAGAGCTTTGTAATTCTAAGTTCTCAAGAACAAGTATTTAAGTAGGTATTGTAATGTAAAGCTTGTGGTGCGCTGCGGTTTGTCTGCATAGAGCTTGTTTAATCATAGAAGCAAATGACGACGTTAAGACAACCTTATATTAAACTTTACAACAGTTTTAATTGTCGCAAGAGGAAAAGTAAATATGAATTAAGTTTTAAGATTGTTCGAAATGGTCACCGCGGTTCTGAAAGGCAAAAGAAAACTAAAGGAACATTGATAAGTTGGTCAATAAATGTCTAGAATACTCCCTCTCGCCCCACCAAGAGCGGGAGAAGTGACACTTGATGATTTCTTACGAAAAAAGGTTTTGTATAAAGAAGCCCAATTAGCCTTATGTTTCCGCTGCTTCGCATTCTTCGTTGTAGAGACGAGGCCTGAGTGGCCCTTTTCTAGAAGGAGGCTGTAATCGATCACGTGAGTACAGTGCGAGTTAATGAATTTCACATACCTTCGAAATTTAGGTTTTAAGTCACGCAAACATCGTGAGGTAACCCACGATGTTTTCCTACTCCATTTTGAGAGCAGTGGTGTTGGAATAAACTACACAAAGTATTGCGCCGGGTTGGAGCTCCGTGACTCTCGTAAGTTAGTAGCCGTTACCACTAGACCACCTGTTCTAAAAAAAGATTTTTAATCTATATGTTTTAAAGATGGGAAATCATCCAATGAGTTCACCCTTTCTAGGGCTGAGCTGCCTGAAGACGTCACAGACTTTTACTGACCGAAGTCACACCTACTTTCCTTCTTTTAGGTTCCGGTACCGGTTTCTCTTTCGGAAGTCCTCATGGCCCCAAACTATTAATGCGGTTCACTTTCAAATAATAAGAAAAAAGTATAGCGACTCATAGTTACTACGTCAAGTATACGTAATTTTCCTTTTCCTTCCGCGGTTCCCTCGATAACATAGAAAAAGCGGCCATAAATACCATCCAATATAGGTTCTCGCCTCCCTCAAATAGTCCATTGTGCGTACAAAAGTAATTCAATACATTGTTATTCCTTTTACGTTCCCGCAAACTCTATAAAGTTTCATAATGGTACCTCTGTCACCTATATTAATGGTGGCTACAGCTTTTATCTACAGGACTAAATTAAGAAATGCCTTTCGTCGCATAAATCAATAGAGGTGTGATATATTGTTATCGTGGAAGGGTGCTGGTATTTTGTTCCCTCTTGTTCTGCAGCCTGCATCACCATTCGGGGCACGCGCCACGTCGGGGGAGCCTAATTCTTCTCCTAATTTCGCACCTTATTGTTGGCTGGTGGCAGGAAAATGGGTATTTTTTGGTATAAATTCAACACCACGTTCACAGGTCTATGATCTTTTATTACCCTTATATTTCGCTAGTAATATTATTATGTTATAATAGGGGATAACTAGCTCGGTTATTTTTTCGTTGGTAACTACGTTTTTTATGACGAAATTAGGTTCTAAAAATAAATCGCTTGGATAATATTTGATATTAATTTGTTTTTTTGCTAGACTGTTCATACCTATTAAGGATTTGGAGCATAACATTTACAAAACATAATAGTGCGAGTCGGACTCGAGCAAGAAGGGTTCTGTACTATCCGTAGCAATAAACGGCAGAAAAATCACGTTTTTTTTGTATGGGAACCCCACTTTAATATTTATTTTATTCGGTTTTATTATTAGTTGTTATAGGAGCAACAGAAATACATCATTTGTGAAATGATTTCAACTGCCTAGCTATTATGGTTCAAGAGATAGGTAAAGCTTGGTGATAGACAGATGGACAGCGATAGTCATAGTCGTATTTTTACCCTTTTGGTACGGAACCCTAAAAACTGTGCCTAGAAAAATAGAACTATTTTAGTATTCTTACATTTAATTGCTTAGAACGTAATGATCCGCTCCCAAAACACGTTGAGCGTAGCCGTTAGGGAATACAGAGTGTTGAACTAAGTGTAGGTACAAGCACAAAATAGATAGGTACCGAAGACAATCTACATACAAAGCACGCTCGAGCAACGCACACATAGACCCCGTTCACGGGCACGATATCTCGGATCAATCGCCCGGTCGCGCTCATAAGAGTTTGGGGCAATGCGCGTCTGTGTGTGCGATCGCCTAGCGTAGGTATAAAAATTAAACATTTATGTGAGATTGACTTCTGTACCTATCTATTTTGTGATACAAGGTATATAATAGTAATTACGAGTATCGACCTTGGAACTTGTATCTAACTAGCTTTTGCGAACGGCTTCGCCTGCGTGAACGTGGGTTTCACCATATAAACTTTGGACGTGCTTTGGACACCGTTTCACCCTCCGAAGGGTGAACATTGAGAAATCTTCTCTTACTGCTTGCTTTTGTTAGAAAAGTAAACCCTGTGCACAACTTCTGGCACTTCATCATCATCATCATCATCATCATTTCAGCCGATACATGTCCATTGTTGGACACAGGCCTCCCCCAAGCGTCGCCACATCGAACGTTCCTGTGCGTCCCGCATTCATCGGCTTCCTGCTATCTTCACCAGGTGGTGGTGAAGAGGGGGACAGGTCCACCTTGTACTTACACTTCACTCTTCACTTCTTGAACTTATGTGGTTTTAATAGTTTCGGTTGTGCGTTGAGTTGTCTGTCAGTCAGTTTCTTCTTTTATATATTATACTAGCGGCTCGTCCCGGCTTTGCACGGGCAATAATTATAGCCTATGTTACTCAGGGTAAATGTAGCTTTCCAATGGTGAAAGCATTTTTGAAATCGGCACTGAAGTTTTTGAGTTTATTCATTATAAACATACATACAAAAATATAAATTTTCCCTCTTTTTTATGTAGACATACATAGATATAGATTATTGTAGTCAAACCCTTACATTACCTACTAGCGTAAAACCAGGCAACATTATAAAAAGCTTATCAAAACCAACATCAATTTACGAAAAAAAATAAGTTCTTTTTTCAATTTCAATTTAAGGGGAAAGTGTAGGATGGGTGCGTACATGCCTCACCCATCAGAATTCTGAACATCCCCGAAATGAAGTTGGTAAAATATCTTAGACATTTGTCAGACGATTACCTGAGGGGGGAGAGGGGAGTGGCCCCCTGATAATATTCACAATTTCGAACCCCTGAAACATCTTACTATGCTTATGAATATAAATTTACTTATCTCTCTTGCACCTTTTATTTATTTTCGGGGAATAAAATTGGTGTACATGTATGTGAACATTTTTCATTATTTTCTGACATGCGATTATTATATTACGTTTAAAAAGTTTAGAAAATATACAGCTACAATGTTAAGGGTTTCCGAACTCTTTGTTGCTTAAAAGTTAATAAATCTGAACACGAATTTCTAAATTCCTATCACTGGCGTTCAGGCGTTCATTACAAACTACTGAAAGTACAAAGTTCCCTCGAAGATTCTAACGAATTCCCTTTTCCTTTCACAAAAAATGAAGTTCACACACCGAAAATGTTCAGAATTCGTTTAATTATAAGAAGCGGCGTACTTTCCCGTTATTTCGTATTTAGATGGGCCCGTTATATTTTGAGATAAAGTTTTTCCGAGTTGGGGAAAGAATTTTAATAGGAAAGGAATTGTTAAGAGGCCGGTGGTGGGTCAAAGCGTTCCTGACGAGGTACGCTAACAATACTCGTTATAGTGTAAGCTTGTCTTAAAGTTCCTTCATCGAATACTCCGGGGATTTCATGTTCGAGTGGTTCCCTTTGCTATTTAAATAACGCTGATATTTTCTTTAGAGCTTCAGTGTACCTGAACGGAGGTTCTGCTATAAAATTCAATGTTTTAAATTCAAAAGGTAGTTCGTTCAATGTTTGTTTAACTAACCTTACGTCTGTCTGTGTATTTATGAAATGGATTTTTAGACTGGATTCGATATCGGGAGTGTGTTGGATTTTCCTTGTAGAAATTACAACTTTCCAATATTTACATTGGGTACAATGTTTATAGAGGTAGGATTCTGATATACTATTTATCAAGAATTGTAGATTTCTTTGGCATGTTTTTTTTTAAACAGGAAATCATTGAATAACTTCTCCCACTTTGGGGGGGAGTGAGAGGGAGTGTCAGACTTTTACTAACTAAACGCCAATGTTTTCCTTCTTCTGCAATCTAGGGTCACGGTAACTCTTTCGAATAATCCTTTAGAGGTATGCGGTACAAGGTGTATAGTTTCGCAAACCTAAGTTAAAAAGGGGCCTTCGACCAGATAGCGGTTGTGTCTGGTCCGGGCAACTGGTCGATAGTTGTTCTCGAACTGTTGTATACTGGATTTACTGTGTAACTATATGTGTCTTTACACAAGATACTAACTTCGCTAATTTCAGAAACTTCTAATATTGCATAAACTTTAGAATAATTTATCAGCCTTTTAATGTTCCCACTGCTGGGATTCAAACCTCCTCTCTAGGAGAAGGAATGAGCCGTTATCTACTACGCGGGCCTAATGCATGTTGGACTGTTGGTGGATGTCACATGTCTTCGGATTTTTAGTTCTTGGATATGCCAAAAAGGCATGTCCAAGAACTACCAATGTTTTCCTATGATTTCATTATCTTAAGGCATCTTAAAGTCTTGGCTTCAAGTTAACTGACTCTTCCCCATAGCGATCTACGCTTTGGAACGTGCAAGCTTAGCTTCACTTTTTTTCTGATTGACCGACAAAATGTCGAAATAAAATAAAAATTATGTAAATAGGTATATTTCTTTATGTATTATTATTTTATTCATAATATTTGTAATTTTAAAATTGTATATTGGATCCTACCCTCTATTGTCATCTGTCTCTATCGCTCAATGGTTGGTCAAAGAAAACTCAACTTTGAGTTTAGCTCACCCATGTACTTGAACTTTGTTATCCACTTATTTTATAAAGTTACAATAAAGAATTAAAGAAAAAAAATTTCAAATTTTCCCATAATTGGTCTATTTGAAACACACGTTTCTAATTTCTGATTTTTATCGGAGCTTTTTGAAAATAATCTTCTAACATCACAATCTCTACGGATTAACACTTCGGTGGTAGTTACCTAGGCATCCGGCACACTCCACCTCCTGGTGAAAGCATCCGGCCAGCGACACCGCTTTGAGGGCGAACATTCAAAATTTCGAACTCGCAAAGGATGTGGGACGCCCGAACGGAAGACAGCCACCGTTGAGAGTATCAGAAGGGGATGGAAACTGAAATTTGCATAAATACGTAAAATTTTGGTATAGTTTCCTGAAAGGGTCCAATAGGCTGAGTCTATAGTTTGAAAATGGCTTAAGTCTTCGTTTTTGGCAGAATTTTATCTACTCTAAAATTATGAAGCTAAAGAGTTTGTTTGAACGCGCTAATTTTGAAAACAACTATTTCGAATTGAATACGTATTTTATTGTTAGATAAACCTTTATCGAAGAAGACTAAGTTAATGATATCACGACATGACCAATAAGAGCAGAGTTGTAACCAAAGATGCAGAAGATACCTAGGTAATATGTATGAGTATATATAATGTTTTCATATTAATATTAATAGTAATATTTTCATTTCATCAGTGACATTTGTCAGTGACACCCTGACGAATCTTACTGATATTACTTTCACTGGACAGGAAGATAACCTGATCATAATTTAATTTCGACTCTGACTCGATTACTATTCGATCCTCTTCTATTTGTTCTAGCTCTAGTAGATTGTGACGTGGTTGTATTTATTTATTTCACTTCTATTACAAAGCCATTATGAGTTACAGTTGGTGTGTTTTAATGTTCCTTACTTTTTCACGATCGAACGCAAATTAGGTGTAGACTGTTCCCTTGGAATAATTTTCTAGTATTACAGTCACGGGCAGTAGTACTAATATTTATAAGGTACTAGTATTTTAAATATTTGTACAAAGAAACTTCCCCCTTATTTCAAAGCTTTCTTCAACCAGACCAGTGAAAGGAGAGATAAAAAAGATGTAAACAATACTTACCCATGCCTGCTGCAGTCTTCCCGTCCAATCATAATTTATGTGTCTTCAAGGTTAGTGTGAATAGGCTCTTAATAAACTAGTGCACCTCAACATCAAAGATTGGATCACAGCTGTGATCGCAGTCAAGCACTGGATTACATCATTAAAAAAAAATTGTGTGTAGAAAGAAAAAAAAGGAAAATAAGTATGTGAAATCTTTAACCAGTTTTATCTTTAAGTAGCAAATATCTATAGTTTCTTCATTCTAGTTTCTTCACCTGATAGATCTGTAATCATACCTTTCAAGTTCAGTTACTGCACGTACAAGTTATAAAGTACACGAAGATAATACTTTTGCTTCTTCTTTTGTTGGATGAACAGAAATCCTCTCAGGGTAAAATTTTGGTAAAAATAGATGAAGGCACAAAAGATGGGAGGATTTATCGTGCGCCTACGAAAGGATTTATCGTGCGTATGTGAGTGAAAATACCGGAACCTTTGGAAAACATACAGACCATATTACGTCCTTCAAAAAAATATGCTAGAAGCAAATAAATTAACGTTACAAGAGGTGAAGTAACAACCGTAAATTATTTTATGACTAGCCTCTGCCAGCAGCTTCGCCTGTGTGTAAAAGTCATTGTTCAAGTATGACTGGCCTGTTGGTATAGTGGTTAGTGGCCCTGACTGCTATACAGGAGGTCGTCGTTTCGATTCCCACCCAGGAAAAATGTTTGTATGATGAGCATGATCATTTGTTATGTGTCTGGATGTAATTTATCTATAATATGTATGTATTGGACGTTGAACGGGCTCCAACAAGGTGGACCGATGACCTGGTTAGGGTCGCGGGAATCCGATGGATGCGTGATGCACAGCACCGGTCGTTGTGGCGACGCTTGGGGGAGGCCTATGTCCAACAGTGGATGTCTTTCGGCTGACATGATGATGATGATGATGATGATGTATGTATTTAGAAAAATATAAGTATGATTATCAGTTGACTAGTATTCATAAAACAAGCTCTGCTTAGCTTGAGACTAGACAGCGTTGTGTGATAGTTGTTGAATATTATTATTATAGTTTTCAGACATTATTTATTATTATAGTAACATTCTACTAGTAAAAGAATTTTTGAAAACGGTCCAGTCCCCTTGGTCACGTGATCACGCGTAAACGACTTGACTGATTTCGCTAATTCTTTTTTGTCTCGGTTTTGTAATTATCAGAAGAAGGTTTTTATATATAAAAAGATGAACAGCAGATCATCATCACAAGTCTGTTATCAGGTCAGCTAGTGTTAGTTTAACTATAGACTACAAAATTACTATCGGTTCAATAGAGAGTACGAAGTTATTATAATGAAGCTATAAGGTTCCTACAGACAGACCGTAACGATGCGCCAATGTTTCGATTTTTTTTATAGATACTATGAAACCTGTAGTCTCAGCGTCGGCGTTTTCTTATTGTTGCATCAGTTTTTTTTTTTTTAATAAAGTAGTAAAAATAAATATCCATACAAGCAATAACATGCGGACATTTTTTATTTGCCAAATTAAATACTTTTAGCTTTTTCAAAAATATCTTCATCAACACTCGTCGAGTCGAGGCTTCAAAGTCTTGAGCATCGACGCAGAATTGCTAGCTGGTCGGTTTTCTACCGGCTGCATTTCGGGCAGTGTGCATCGGAATTGCATAACCTAATTCCGCCTAGTCCGTTCCATCATCGGACTACCATACGTACGGCGATGCGCCACCGGTACATGGTGGATATCCCACCTACACGCACAAAACGTTTTGGGAACACATTCATTGTGCGTGCAGCTAGGGAATGCGTTCCATCGTCGACCGCATCGTCGCTTTCCATCAGGTGAGACAGCGGTCAAGCGCGAACCTATCAAAAATAAAAATAAATAATAAAAAACAACACGTTATAAAGCTTCAAAGCTGCAATTATGAAAGCAAAGTCCAACATGGTCCGTAGCATCCATGACACCCGTACGGCTGCTATAGAAAACGGTGTCTTGGTGAGAGAGACAAGCATATTTAAAAAAAAATATATCTCGTTTACTTTCTTACTTATTTTGATAATGTTTTCAATGTAAGTATTCTATTTCTGTATATTTATTGACATAAACGGGTTAGATAGCATTTTTTTTTCCTACATATTTATTATTAGAAAACGTTTGAGAGGTACAGGTACCGGTACGAATCTTGAGCGCTCGGAGTCAGAGTGGGGATCGCTTTGCGCATTCCATACATTGGCGAGCCAATCGTCTTCGTTGTTAGATAAATGCAGCAAGTGCAGGGAACGAATCACAAGTGACGGATAGCGCGGCGAGCCAATCACTGACACTCCCCGCCCCCGCGTCTCACTTCGTACCACTAAAGAAACCGAATATTTGACTTCTGCGCAACTTGAAGTCAGTGCTCAAGATCCGTGCCGGTATGTTGTGTCTAAAACTAACTCGTATTCCTTCACTAGCCTTTTGTATCCCAGAACTATGTTACCTCTTTCAAATTCCTGTAGCTCATAACGTAGGTCCTAGAAGAAATCGCTCTGCCTCATAAAATTAAACACGAAGAGCGTTCACATGAATAAAGGGGGTTTAAAATTCGTAAGACATCTCGCAATCAGTGGCAATTGCTCTTTGTAAGTCGTGTCTTTCAATTGTGTTTTACAACTCATGTATAAAGACAAACAGTTAATGTATGCTATCTTGGAAGTTATTTACGTTAAGAGCGCCCTTCCCCATTTGTCTATTGTCGATGTGAGCATGGTTTGCAAGCTTTTTGCTTTATCCGACGCAATCCAACGCAATGTTTGATAAAGAGGAAACGCGACATAAACTTCAGGAAATATTTATTTTTCTAAAAACGATTTTGGAAATGCAATATGCAACATTAGCTACGCTGACGATATGGTCTTACTGAGCCCATCTGTTAAAGCCCTCAACATTCTCCTGGGAATTTGTGAGACGTACGCAGTGTTACATGGCCTTAGGTATAACTCCAAAAAGAGACTACTTGTGTTTAAGGCGGGCAATAAAACTCCCACTTCCATTCCACCGGTTAGTCTTGGTGGAATACCAGTAAGTAGGGTCACCAAGTTCAAGTACCTGGGGCACTGTGTCACTGAGGATCTCTCCGATGATTTAGATATCGAGAGGGAACGTAGGGCGTTGGCAGTGCGATGCAATATGCTGGCTCGCAGGTTTGCAGGGTGCACAAAAAATGTTAAAATTACGCTGTTTAAGGCATACTGCCAGGCAATGTACACCTGCGGCCTGTGGGTTCGCTATACTCAGAGGGCTTTTAGCACTCTGCTGGTCCTCTACAATAATGGGTTCAGGATGCTGATGGGGCTGCCGAGTTACTGTAGTGCATCGGGGATGTTTGCAGAGGCCAACACTGATTGCTTTAGGGCAATAGTGCGCAAGAGAGTGGCCTCCCTGATGCGCCGTGTGCGGGACAGCCCCAACGGCCTTCTAAACACCATAATGGACAGGGTTGAGTGTCCTATTGTGGGGCACTGGAATAAGATACATGGGTCGAGTGATGTCCTATTTAATATAAAGTAAAATTTTAGAATTAATGAGTAGCTGTTTAGAATAATTTAACTTATAGGGAATTATGTTCTGATTTACTTTTACCATTTTATTTTAATGACATTTAATATAGTGACATGTTTATTTTATTATCACTCCATGACATTTAAATTGTTGTTTATACTATTTTAATTTATTTTGATCAATGACATTTTATTAAGGGACATTTTAACATATTGTATTTAATTTAATTTATTTTTGAGTTTTAATAGCTATGTACTAACATAGTTTTATGTTAATATTGTTACTAACCATTCTATGAGTGCAAACTTGAAATAAAGTAATTATTATTATTAATATTCAGAATCTTGATTAAATGCGCTAGGTTACTAAGAAAAAAAAATAAACAAAGAAGATATGAGAAAAAATATAACTATATTTTTTTTTAAGAGAACCCCTGAAAACTTTACTGGATTAACCTTAAACTTTATGTTGTGATTTAAAAAAATCTAGATAATATCCACAAGATATACGTATTTGCAAAACATATAAAGAAAGATGTGTAATAACGTCAAAATAACGAAAGAGTAGTTGTATGAAAATGTACTATGAGAGGGACGCTCTTGAATGTTTCGAATTCAAAGCAATTTGTTCGTTTAAAATACTGTAGAGAAGTATCTATAGTATTTTGAAGTGAATAGCTCTAAGGTGTTTGTAGAAATAGGTCACCCTTATCTAGTGGGTGTCGTTAAAATAAACTACTGAGTTGCATCGGGTGGATGCGCTGTACTCTGTAGGTAGTTACTTTTCAGGTTCGGTAAAATGAGATTTTTATTCAGAATAAATAAATATACTTACTGATAATAATAATCTATATAAAAAAGGAGAAACTGACTGAAAAACATATCAGCGCACAGCAGAAACTATTGGAACCAAGAGCGTGAAATTTATCACAAGGTTTCGTTTTATGACGTAGGTTAACAATAGTAGAGGATTTTTCAAAATTCACCCCCCTAAAGGGATAAAACGGGAGTCCAAAGTAAGGAGAAACTTTCTTTCAAGCGGGCAAAGTCGTTGGCAGAAGCTAGTAAATAATAATAATAGGATGTCCAATTGTCCATGAGTGCATTAGCATAGCGCATACAGGGATAATCGTCAGTTGTTACAACATTCTACGAAAATTGTCTAAGGAGCGTCTGCGAGTCGATTTCGGCCCCTCGTAAGTTTTCTAAAGGTCCAAAATCCCAGTGTGCTGAGAATTATACATGAAAATGATAATAAATAAGACCCTTATTGTTGTTTCAATCTATTTTACGATAATTTACATTGAATGGCAGTTTATTGGCAGACGTAGCTGCAATATTATGAAATTACTTTCACGGAGACATGAAAAAAAAGGAATAAATAACAAAATTAGTTTCAAAATAATGTGACCGTCAAAATTGAAAATAATAATAAAAAAGACCCTTATTGTTGTTTCAATCTATTTCACGATAATTTAAATTGAATTGCAGTTTATTGGCAGACGTAGCTGCAATATTATAAAATTACTTTCACGGAGACACGAAAAAAAAAAGCGTAAATAACAAAATAAGTTTAAAAATAATGTGACCGTCAAAATACCCATAAATTGTAACTGGTGTGTAATATCTATTTTTACAGAGCCAAACAAATTGAGTTACAGTTCAGAGACAGTATGAAAGAAATCAACTACAAATTACAAGTTGACACTAATGACTAATTTGTGATGATCTACAGCTTCTTTGAAGTAAAAAAACAAGTTTACTGTTATATTTTGAGACCCTATAAAACAACTCTAAATAATAACTGTGGTTATTATTGTGGACATTAATAGACATGATGCTAAAACTAAAACACATCCCCCTCTCTCTCTACCCAAAGCAGGTAGAGAGTGGTGTCATTTGAAGATTTAAAAAAAACTTAAAATTTGAAATAATTGCCGAATTACTAACTAAACAAAATTGAATTAGCAAAACTACGAGTTCTCATCACAAGAAATCTAGAGGCCCTACTACAAGCTCTTAACGCGATGAACCTGTTCATGAAATAAACTGAACTGTCAAAGGGATTGAGCTATGGCGTGTCTAGCTTCATCCTTCTCTCTCGCTCGCACATCTGACATTTTAACACGTCATGAATATCGATGTATATCACGAAGGAGATGGTGAAACGACTTAGAGGTCTTCCTTGTGAACATTGAGGACGCGAGCTTGCGGACGGCGCGCTGTGGGTAGCTCGCTGTCCGACCGTCCGGTAAATATTCGGTAACTAGTCGGGCCGAGCTCAAGGAGTTGTCAGTAAGAGTCTGACACTATTTCCCGCTCCACTCAAGAGCGGGGGTTGTCATTAGATGATTTTCCCACCAAAAAAAAGGTCTTCCTTATGAAGATTGGTAAGAAGTAGCCCAAAGCTGGGAATAATACAAGACATGGAGGGTGGCATTTGCCCAGCAATGGTACACTACAGGCTAGATGCAATAGTGCCATCGTTATTTAAGAAACTCGTCTGAAAAAATCTAATTTTCATGATTTGGGTTGTGTGTTGTCGGTTTGTAAATTAAAATATTTATTAGTTGTCTGTTGGATGTAGGAATAGTAATTGGCAAAGAATATATAGATAAAAACAAAATATAAAATATTGTAAATAAAAACAGACATAACATAAAGAATAAATTAATATTCGCCGACTTCAATTAGATATTACAGTCGAAGAATATTCCCCAAACTAGGGATGAGTCAGAATGACCAGTGTTCTAGAGATTGTTCCTACTAAATATGCTAAAACTGGCCTATTTATATAATCCGTTTATGTTTGTTTATAAAAGTAGTCTATTTTCGTATTGGTTAATCATGCGATCCATTTCAGGCAATCTGTCTTCATCAGACGGCTGGATGAAAGCCCAATGAGGCTTTTAGGCGCTAGCTCGCGTTTTATTTCTATTGCGACGGCATTTTAGTTAGCGAAAAAGTCGATATATATACATAATTATAGTCTGTCTAAAAAGTCAAACGACTTAGGAATTTTGTATAATATTTAATCATTAAAAATACTTAGATTCGATACTTTTTATAAGGTTCTTCTATTAGTAAACAATGACCAAGATCTCTTAATTAACCTTGATTTATTGAACCAGCGTTGACTATATCAGATTCTATTTTATCCTAATAATTAATTACCCAAGTCGTTTGACTTTTTAGACAGACTATATATAAGTATTCCTGAAAAATCATTTTCTATCCTTAGTTTGTTAATAAAATAGATAGATTTTTTTTTTGCATCCCAAGAAAACATATTTCATGTCCTATTTTAGAACATGGTCTAGTCATGTGCCAAATTTTCAAAGATAGAGGACAACTAGGCGTCATAAATGCATGAATCATGGAAGTTCGTCATATTAGTAGACGGGATCGCATTGAGCATACTGCTGTTAAGAATAATGAATTGAATTGAAAACCGGTGGTATAAAGCGTCACTTAGTAAAAGAAATAACCGTTCGTTTCATTGACAATAAATGTCAACTTGGTACACATTCAATAGACGAATAGTCTATTGTTTGAAAAACCCGTAAAAGGAAGGAAAGTTGTAGCACCAAAGTTTAACGATGACATCGAACACCGCACACAAACTTTTTGAAAGGAAACTTCAGCACGTGACAAGTTAGTGAAAGGAAAAAGATGTGCGTAACAAAATTACATAGAAGCCGTAATATTCCTAAGAATTTTCCGAACGCAATATAACTGCTCACGGCTCACGCCTTTTGAACCAAATGTTTTACCAAATTGACGTTCGACATGAGATCATGCATTCTTTTGATATGGTAATCCGTCCTTTCCCTCGGGCAATAATCGATTATTAAATAGGTAGAAATCGGAAGATCAGCGTCCCTTATCTACTGTAAGACTCTTAAGAGGATTCTTTTATGACATGAAAGGTCGACTGCCCGTTGTTGAACAAGGAATAATTTTTTGTCAAATTACTTTTGTGACTGTCTGAAATTTCAGCAACCAATCTGTGGGTTGATGAGTTGCCGCAAGGAGTTATCCGCGGCCCACGTATTTTCTTACAAGAGAACGAATTTACTGTTTCGGTAGCGATTACTTTGAATGAAATTGTTATAAATTAGGTTGCGGATTTCCATATAGCGGGGGCGTGGGCGGTTACTGCTATGGAAATGTAGGCGTGACATGTCGATTATGGTACAGCGAAATGAGGAAGAAATTTGAATGGCATAAGTGGTGTAATTGGCAAGAACAAGTAATGTAACAATAGGCTGTTAGTCACGTGATGTTTAATTTCGCGGAATAAATAGTAATACCTATAATGAATACTAGACCTTGTATGACATGTTTGTTTTTACAAGAATTTTCTAAGTGACGTTTTAACAAGAATTTTCTAAGTGTTGTTTTTACAAGAATTTGTGTGTTGAGAATATTCAGAGTGATTTTTTCAAACGGGCGTTGATGCCATGCTTACTATAATTTAATTCTAATTATCGACTCCATCGAATGGAATATATTTTTTTTTTTCTAGCCGTTGCTGTCCCACTGCTGGGCAAAGGCCTCCCCCAAGTCTTTCCAAACTTTCTTCTCCTGCGCTGTCTCAAACCAGTCCTTGCGGTACGCGTCTAGATCATCCCGCCACCTCTTTCTAGGCCGACCTCGACGGCGCTTTACTTCAGTAGGGACCCACTGTGTGGCGACGCTCGCCCAGCGGTCCCTATGCATGCGGCTGACATGACCCGCCCATTCCCATATGAGCCTGGCAGCCTTTTTGCCCACGTCTATGATACCTGTTATGGAGCGCAACGTTTCGTTTCGTATTCGGTCTGCTCTTTTTACGCCCAAAATGCTGCGCTCCATAGCTCTCTGGCAAACCCCAAGGCGAAACTTTTGTAGTTCGGTGAGAGACCAGGTCTGAGCACCGTAGGTTAGGATGGGCAGGATACACATGTCGATGAGCTTGCGCTTCAGGGGATCGGCAGATCACCCTTGGAATATATTTTTTATAAATCTGTGTAGTTTTAGTTTGATCAAAATCGGGCTAATAGGTACTCCTTTGAGAATTTTTCACCCGTATTTAAGACCCGTGCCTCATTGCGACGCCATGGTTGTGCTACCAGTTCCAGCAGCCAAGAAAATGCATCCAGCTCTGTGGTGTGTACTGCACTTGACCACTGTAAGTTACGCAGTCAATCAATCGCTTTTAAAGTTATAATCTAGCTACAGTGAGGCATGGTTCTTATAATTTTAGATTTGGCCTTCCACATCTGGTTGAAAAATACACTCTGTATTTATAGATATCTAATTTTTTTAATGATATAATCCAGTGCTTGACTGCGCTCTGATGGTGTGATGCAATCGTTGATAGTGAATCGCAGTACTTTATTAAGAGCCAATTCACTCTAGACTTGAAGACAGTTAAATTATAATCAAGTGGAAAGACCGTAAAGGCAGGGACCCAGCCGGGTCGAAGCCTACTGGCACCAGGGTTATCCGGAAGGGCGCTCGAGCCCCGGTATGAAGGCTAGAAGGAACGGGGTGGGTCTTTTAGTCAGTAAGAGTCTGACACTATCTCCTGTTCCGCCCAAGAGCGGGGGATGTCATTGGATGATTTTTTCCACCATTAAAAAGACCGTAAAGGCAGTTAATTAGTAAAACTTAGGTCTAACCTATTTATCATAATATATACACCGACCAATGAGTATTATACTTGAATTTGCAAAGTTTACAGTAGAAAATAAGATTTTTTTTACAAAAATTCATTTTAATAAATAAGATAAGGGAACACTTAATAAATATCCCTATAGGTACCATTTAAAATAAGCTCTTTCTTCAACGTCTTAAGTAAGTTTCTAGTGGAGTTGTAAGGCCGGATTTTCTTAAGAATTAAATAAACTTTTATTGTTGAAGCCAAGAAAGCTCTCGAGTGTTTGTTGTTAACTCCATTTCTAAACTCATAAACAATTTTCGTTTATTTGTTTTGTGTAAGTAGCGTTAGTTATTTTGTGGATAGCAATGGCGTAGTTTGCGGAAAAGTTTTTGGTATATACAATAAAAATTTAATAATATTGTAACTAAGTTAGTCAGTTCTTTTTCCATTAGCTTGAGACGTAAACGGAATTTGAAATTTACTCGATGACGAACATTTAGCCTCTCAAGTTCGCATAAATGTTTGTGTGACCTATTCGAACAAAATGAGTCCACTTTCAATGTTAGTTTTGCAGAAACCCGGGGATGTGGAACGTTAGAAGAAGAAGGAACATGGGTTTTAGTCCGTAAAAGTCTGAAACGCCAGCTCGCTCGACCCTAGAGGGGGAGAAATCATAGTCGAAAAGGCCGCCACAAAAAGAAGCTTGAAGCGGCGTTTTTTTTGTGGCCCGTGTGCGGGGAAAGTAAGTCGAACATAATCGTCGAAAAATATAAAAAAAATATAAATAAACAAATTTCTAAAGTCAAAATATTTACCTTAGCGTCGTTTGCCAAAGCGAGTCCGTCATAAGCATCGTTAGATAAGACGGAGTAAGCTCAATAAGGCTTACAACAAATACTTTAAGTGCCTCCCTGGGAAACAAACAAGCTTTAATTTCCTTTTGTAAATTGAAAAAAATAAAAGTTAAAACGTCTTTGAACGTCTGTGTTGCTGAGAAGATTAATTTTATCTTTTAATCAAAATAAAAGACGGATTTTTAAAACGTTTCGTGGATCATTTACACTGTCAATAGGGTGATAAGTCAGCAGTATCAGAGTAGCTGTGACTTGCGGACGGCGAGCAATGGTCAGCTCACCGTCCGGCCGAGCCCAAATCGTTGACGGAGCTTAGTTTCCATGTGCGCCTCAAAGAGGTGTCAGCAAGACCGTGGGGTCCTAGTAGGGCCGAAGTCTACTGGGGAGCGAACTAAGAGGATTCGTTTTTGAAAGGAAAACTCGAAGTTCTGAAACACAGGGTAAACTTCTATGTTTCTTACATAGGAGTGAGTTTTAGGCAGTAAAGGTGTGACACGCCCTACCGCTCCACCCTAGTGTGGTAGAAGTCTTTGAATGATTTCCCACTTAAAGAAATTCTCGTTAAAAATTGTACGCTTTGGATATAGAAGATTTTTTGCGCTTACAAACAAATGCGCAGTCGATTTTAAAGACAAAGGAAATTCTGAAAAAGGAAAAATTAGTCTGAAAGAGTTGAAGGAAATGCTACGCCGTCTCTTTCCTTCAAAAGCAAAAAAAAGATTGATGAAAGAGATGACGATAGCACTCTTCATACTCTTTAAACGCGAGATTATAAACAGAACCTAGTATAGTTGTAGCGACGAAGTATCAACCATTCTATGACAAAACAAAAACAAGTCTACATGTACATATTTAATCCCAACATTTTAATAATATCGAGCACAGCATTAATATACTGTATTTCCTGTCGGTAACATTTAATACTTGAACACTCTTAAAATAAAACTTAAGACGACAGGAGACATCCAATACATTTTAAAATTAACTTCATTACCAGTATTTAGATATTGCTCGCCTTATCGATCAATGTTAATTACTTTTTACAAAGTAAATGATATGTGTGCAGGCGACAGGTCACTGGCCACTTGAGACATGCCGTCAGATCGTATCCGAAGCCTGCGCAAGGAGAATATGACAACTTTACTTTTTGCAGAAAAAAAAAAAAACTTCGAAAGATGTCTGAAGAGCGAGGCGACGCCGCAGCTCCGAGCCGCGCCGAAAAAAATGCATAACGATGCTTTGACACCATCACTTTGATAGCGCGAGTCGAAAATAGAAGGTTTTTGCTAAGAATAATTGCTTAAAATTTTAATTACGAGTAACGAACGCTTGGAACAAGTGAGGGAAATTCGCATCACTGCACCCCTGACGGTGCAATGATGTTTTATGCAAATAGGATTAATCTAAAGTTCTTTCCAAAATGATAAAAATATGTACGAAAACTACCTGTATGAAAATATAGTAAACTAGCTTTTGCTGGCGGCTTTGCCCGCGTACATAAAATATAGCCTATGTCACTAAGGGATAAAGCAGCTTTCTATCGGTGAAATTTTAGGTAAAAAAAAAGCGTAATTTTAGCAATCGGACCAGTGCTTCCAATGATTACCTCCTACAAATAAAAAAACACAAAAAACCTAATTTACCTCTTTATTATAATATTAGTGTAGATCTACATGATTGCATCGACTCATGTGCTTCTGACATATCCCATTACAAATCTCACGTTTTTTTCCAAGAAAAACTGACAAGCGAATCCTGAACTTTTTCACTTGCGTGAAATTAGAAAATTATTCCAAGGGACCATAGTCTCGGGATAAAAAGTATAAGTTCTATATGCTATTCCAGGATATGGTTTACCCATGTACCAAGTTTGATCGAACCTCCGATCTGTTGTTCGAGCGTGAAAAAGTAACAAGCACACTTTCGGCTATATAATATTAGATAGTGTGATTCATACCTACACTCGGCTCTTTATCTTAGTTCTACAAAAAGCACGTATATTTGTGGAACGAAAATGAAGTTCAAACACATACTTTCCCAACTACGACTTCAAAATAAATTCGTGCCTTGTGGAATACATAAAAGAAAATAAACAAACAGTGACGAGGCTTCGGAAGAAGCGTCCTGTCTGATCGGAAATTCCGTTATTCGCAGAGGGAATCGACTAGTGGTGCATTCGGTCGGTTTGAACTCCAAGAGTTTGTAGTACGAACGCCATAGCCCAACTGCATGAGATTGGATTTCGAACGTATAAAAGTTTAGGTTTAAAGAGCATAGTTTACATGCACGGGATCGGTTCGCCATGAGAAACGCAGGTCGCGTTACAAAGTTCTGAAATCTAAATGTCTTTGGGAGTTTGCATGCGAGATGGAAACAGATAACTATTTAGAGTGTTATGGTTGCCTGGTACCTGTTCTAACTTGGTGAGTTTTGGAGTTGGAAATTGCGTCATGTTTAGACATTACTTAGTACCAGAGTTGTTATAATTTTACGTATCCATACTCGGTCTTTCGAGCCGGATACAGATTTTTTTTAAGTGGTTTAAACAGCCTTTCCTTTTAAAAATTGCTCTATTACCTCTGCAAGCAAACGAGCGGTCAACTACTCTACTTTAGACGTCCCCACCGATTAATTCCCGCAAAAATAATTACAAATAATAACGTCGTGTTATGTAGAGCAACGTGTTAATCATACTGCTGTCGTGTGAGTTTGCTGTCGAAGAAAATTGCTCAATCAAAGGCCTGGCCAGGTCAAGCGTGACTTAACTCATAACAATGTAATAACTGGCCAACGAACAGCTTATTGACCTATTAGCTTTTCACTACTTGAATATTTATAGCGACTGATAACAGTTGAAAATGCTCGCTTGTAATTACACAGGTTGTTAGTTTGACGTTATTTTTAGTTGGTGGTTGTACAAAATATTTTTCAGGAAGTCGGAAAATATTTTGACCAAAATTGTTTAGCTTTATTTTTCGCCGTCAGCTTGAAATTAGTTTTACACAAACTGGAATGTGAATGTGGATTTATTGTTTACGTTTTGCTTAGCTAAAAATATTTTAGTTTTATTGCCTAGTACTAAAATCGTAAAAGCTCTTTACTGCTTGATCTGTCAACCGATCACCTTGACTTGACCGAAGAGAGATACGCAGAGGTCAAGCCAATAAAGTTTGCAATCCCTGTCTAAGGTGCCATCCATAAAATGGTCTATCAAACCCGTAATCTGTTTGGAAACCACAAAAGATCTTGGAAGACCCTCTCTTTATCGAAGATAAACATTAACTTGAAGGGTCGAGTATCTGCATGAGTACTGAAGATGTTTTTGCACTAAATACTGAAACAATAAAAGAAATATAATTACGTAGCTACATTCTTTACAAAAGTCCTCAATATAACTAACATTTGAGTATTATTACAGCTGGTTTCTTCCGGGGAATAATGAATAGAGGGAAGTTTACTTAGTCTCAGGCCCCACGGCTATGCTACCGGCTCCAACAATGTTGGATGAAAGAACACCTGCCTACAGTGCCTCGGTGGCTACATGCATTATGTGAGCCTGTTTTGTTTCATATTTTAAAAGAAAACGGGACTTTTGTTTGGATCTAGATCTTGAGAGAAAGAAAAATAAAGGTTTGTTTCACTGTTGAATTAAACTGTGATTACTAAAACTTGAAACATTTAAACAGTCTATTTAATAATTGTGGTTCAAGATTTACCCTTAATTGAAGTCATTCCGTTCTCCCGTTAGTATTTGTTATTTTATAAATTACATTCATTGAAAGGTTTTCCATTTCCATGGCGACTGAGTTGATTGAATTGGACAAAGTTTCCTTCAAATGGAATCTAGGCAAGAATATGTTTTAAATTATTCTTGAAAGAACTGAATTTATTGAGATAGAAAGTAGTTGGATCTACTTATCGTTGTAAATATATTAGAAAAAGGTCTGATCCACTCAGAGTTAGAGACACTTCAATGAATACAAATCACTCGAGTCAATTTGAAACATTGAGCGTCAACTTGTTCAATATATAAAAAAGAGCTAAGTATATGTATCTACTTAGGACTTTTCAGCAAAGTTTTATAACTTAAAAGATTAGATAGTTAAGTAAACTAGATATCAAGGCACATAAAGTAATACTTTTTCTTCTTCTTTTTCGTCTGTGTTTTAATTTGAAAAAACAAAACTTTTTTATCCGTTATACGTTAATGATATTGTAGTTTAGAATATAATTTACACTGCAGTTTTCTTCGAATTTTAGTTGGACTTTCTTTTTTGACGAGTAAATATTATTTGGTGACTCCGATTAAAATGTTTAAATTCTTTTTCTTTTTTAACTTACTAAATCTTCTTTCTTGCGGTTTTTGATAAAGTTTATTTTTGAAAGAAATCTACACTTCTACACGACTAATATATTATAATAAAGAGGTAAAGTTTGCATCTATATTTTTTTGTTTGTAGCAGTTAATCTCTGGAACTATTGGTCCGATTGCGAATTTTTTTTCACCGATAGAAAGCTGTTTTATTCCTGAATGACATAGGCTATATTTTATGTATGCGAGCGAAGCCGCGAGCAAAGGCTAGTACATAATATTAATTAAAAAAAAATAGTCAGGTAGGTAGCCAATGGTGTCACTGTTTGTAAATATATAAATAATTATATTCTCAATGTCATTTTTACGAGGCGCAATCACCGAAATTCCACTCCAAATATATGGTATTTACTCATCACATTGACCTAAGTAATTAGTTGTCTAAATGTAAATGAAAGCAATTTACACTATCAGCGACAAGAATAACAATCGTAATGACGACAGTAGTGAGTACCAGATAATGGTCGCAGCCACAGGAATAAAACTTAATCGCACATTTATCTGCCCTGACATAGCCTAACAAAATGAATAGAACCGCTGTCTTATCTCCTAATGTTATGAGGACTTACGATTGTTTGATTAGCTATTCTGTGGGGTTTATTTCTTGCCGTGTCTTTAACGGTAGATTGTCTGCGATATCTATAAACTTTACTTTTGTTGTGATGAGCAAGAGAATGGTAAATAGCATTTTTCGTCATTTTTGTATGACAGTGCACGACATAGAACAGTTTTAATAGCTTCGACTTACAAGTTGTAGTGCAGTGTGTAGGTATATCGTTGAGAAAAACTCCCAAGTGCTTTACAATTTTTCCATTGTTATTGCTCTCAAAACTGTGAAGGAGATCATCGCTAAAAGACCGACGTGTTATATACTTTTAATTTATTCATCTACCAGCCCGCACTGGGCCCGAGTACTCCTTTTCTTGAGTATCTACATTATAAACATTACAAGGTTATACATAAATGCTTTATATGACATAGAAATACTTCATATTCGGCATCATTATTGGTGAAATAATAATTCGTTGTCGAATTGAAAGTTATAAAACTATGTTTGGCTAGCTTCTGCTAGCGGCTTCGCCCGCGAGAATATAAGAATGTTTTTTTTTTTCTCGATGGGAAAAATCATCCAATGACAACCCCGCTCTTGGGCGGAGCGGGAGATAATGTCAGACTCTTATTGACTAAAAAACCCATCCCGTTCCTTCAAGCCTTCATACCGGGGCTCGAGCGCCCTTTCGGATAACCTTGCCCCCAGTAGGCTTTGACCCGGCTGGGCCCCTGCTGTTCCTGACAACTCCTTGAGGCGCGCGGGAACAGTGCGCGCTGTCGACGACTTGGGCTTGGTCCGGACAGTTACCGGACGGCCGGACAGCGAGCTACCCATTGCTCACTGTCCGCAAGCCCTCGCCTACGGTGGATCTAAGAATAGGTGAATTTTGAAAAATCTTTAGGTTTCGCCCAATTCCTAAGTCATAAAATAAAACTTCATATAAAATTTCAATAAATTCCACTAGTTTCGGCAGTGCGTTGATTTCTGTCAGTTTCTCTTCTTATATAATTATAGATGAATAATTTATTACAAGCATTACAGATGGGGGCAATCACAAATCGCAATCACAGATTGATTTGATCATACTGGCAGTAAAAATTGGCTGAGATTATCATGAAAACGAAACCAAGACCAGAAAAATAAATATTCAATAAGTTCACTAATAATTTTCTAAATGATTTTGGTGATATTTCGTGGTGGTTTTAATTATCCACAAATTGATTCCAAGTGGATATTGTGATGTAAATTTGCTGTAGTTATGTGTTTTAAATGTCTGCACACTTGGTAATATGTGAAGTTATTGAAACAGACGCGATCTTGGCAAAATAGCGAAGCTTGCTGAGAAGGCTGACTCAAAACATTTGCTGCCAAATACTGCAAAAACATTTGAATGTGTTACATACATCCGTGTTCTAAAAGAAAACAAAGCGACATTATTACGTATAAAAAAAAAAAATCCTAGACTTGACACTGGCTGCACAAGCCGTGTGAAACTAAAAAGAAATAAAAAAAGTTAGTAAATAAGGACAAAGTTGAGTAATAAGGAGTACCAGTTCTCCATAACAATTACGCCACTCGGATGTAATAAAAGTTCTTTTTTTCTGCGTACGTGACGCAGGAATCAACCGACTCTTATGGACGTGTTCGGCATAGCTTACTTACGGTTTTTCCTTTTTATTTTCTTTCTCCTGTTGTTACCTCTTTTGCTCTCTATTAAGGTATGACTCCATAAAGTTATGATTTGACGACAATTTCTTTTCCGAGTTCTTCGGTGTTTCTAAATTTGTTCTTATTTTTTTTTTGTTTATCGACTAGCTCCGCCAGGTGAGGCGAATTGCCTTTCAGTTTTGATAATGTGTGTGCTGCTGAAAGCATCGTATACGCCTATAAAGACATTGATAGTTAAAGATCAACTAATTTATTAAGTACTCTTAACTACTGATGGTGAATTCTGATTGTGTATTTTTACAATATACTTAACTCGTGCAAAATGGTGGTCATCATTCTGTACTACAGATCAGCACTATTCCACTACTTCAGCATTATTCGTTTCTTTAATTTAGGTAAATATTTTTATTCTCAGAAGACAAATATAACTACTGTAGCGACATCTGTGGCCTCACAAAACAACTAAACTACGAAATCTCGAATCGCGTAATTACAGTTCTTGGCGCGATTTGAACGTACAGCAGCCCAAAATCACCCATCGGGTAGTTGCTTATATCAGAGATAATACCTGTCTGGTCGGCGGATTCTCACTTCTGGTGGTTTGCGTGAATTTACATCCTGTTCCGCATACCTCTAAACTGTTATACGTAGAGTACCTAGACTAGACATATAGATAATAATTTTTCCTAGATAAGACTTTTTTTGTCGCGTGACTTTCTCAGATTTTTTCATCAATGAGTTCATCATAAAATTATCTGAAAAATACTGCATACTCAAGAATTATTTGAAGCTATGCAGTTGAAGATTTGAAAACGTTTCATTCGTACTTATTTACAGAGTCGAAAATAAGTTAATAGTAGCACAATGAAAAACACCTATACAATCACAAATTGAATTAATAATAAATCACAGTTTGGCCTAGTAAATCTGTTAAGGTAAACTTATCACACAAGCGCTAGAGCAACCCATGAAACTAATTTATTAACTCAACACGTGGCTTGCAGCTTCCAGCGATGTGCTACTCTGTCGTATACACTGCAAACATAAAATGTGAATGTGTTTCAAATACATTAGGATAGTGCTGGATAGATTGCACTTACCTATATCAGCTTCTTTGAACAACGCTGTAACTTAGTACAGTGGTTTGAAACAAATCATCAGGGACTCAAACTGTAACCGTAATAATGAGTTTTGCACTGTTTTTAAAACAGTTTTAAAGGTAACAGATACAATAATGTTACCGAATGAAACTGTAACGTTTTGTATGTGTTATGGAGTGCAATCGAATCAAACTGTAACCTGTTCATATGTGTTAATAAGTGTTAATATGTGTAACTGAAATAATAAGTTATATCTAGTATAGGTTTGTAAATTGTAACTTTGGCTGCGTTTACCTGTTACACTTATTAACACTGTTAACACTTTTATATCTGTTACAGATACGTTAGGGTTACAAATTGTAAGTGTTTTGGGTTAAAACATTGAAAGCACATTAATAAGTGTTACATATTTGTTTCTGTTACCAATTCTCAACATGTAACACTTATAATTCTGTAACCTTTATGAAGGTGTTTTTAAGTCCCTGCAAATCATTTTAGGTCTTCACACAGTCATCTTGGTTATTGAAGTGAATATTTTTTACGATAATTCAGCCACGAGAAGAACAAAAAGGTGATATTACACTTTTTCATTATTTGGTGTTGTTGCCGTTGTATTTATACTATCTGTATATGACTCTGACTGCTATGCCGGATTCCCACCCAGTACAAATGTTTATGCAAGGAGCATAATCATTTGTTCTGTGTCTGGGTGTAATTTATCTATAATATGTATGTATTTCGAAATTCATAAGTATGTTTATCAGTTGTCTAGTACCCATAACACAAGCTCTGCTTAGCTTGGGACTAGACGGCGCTGTGTGATAGTTGTGGAATATTATATTATATTATTATTAAATTAAGTATTTTTTTATTATTATTGTTGATTCTATTCTATACAACATTAGATTTAGTATATGCGAAACCCGAAACACGTGTCTAGTATTTTTATGTGAAGAATCTATGTACACCGTAACTGTGTTATGAAGAATCACAAAGTTCTCTCTTGTCATCTCTCTCTATCACTCAATGGTTTGCTGGAAGAAAACTCAACTTTGTGTTAAGCTCGCCTATGTACATGAACTTTGTTATCCACTTATTTTGTGTTGTTATAGTGTACAATAAAGAATTAAAGAAAGTTATAAGCTTTTTAGGTCACCTGGCAGCCCGTAGAAATACGTGGTCACCGGTCCATCTGGGCGTCTAAGGGGTTGTTTTGCTACCGTACCCAGCTTTACTTAGTGTCGGTGGATCTAATTAGTTACCTTTTTAAATATTCTTGGGTAAAAATAAAACATGGTGTAAAAACTATTAGAATCGATTCAGTTATTGATTCTGAATCAACTATTATATTATATAGGTTTCGCATGTACTAGAAATAATAATTTTGGTATAATATTAGTTGAGTGGCGCTGATCTGACCGCCGCCTGTTGTCTTGTTCAAATTGCGTTCATGAAAGATTTCTTTAAAAAAGAATATTTTGACTCCGTTTCCCTATTTTCTGGAACATTATATAATACTAGCTTCTGCCATCGACTTGGCCCGCGCGAAAGTAGATTTCTCAATACAACCTTTAGACCCCTACTTTATCTCTTAAGGAGCTGATTTTTGAAAAAATCCTCCTGTCATAAAAGGAAGCCTTGCGTATATTTTCATGCTAAACTACAGGTTGGTAGTTTCGACTGTACGTTGATATGTCATTTAGTCAATTTCTCCTTTTATTTATATAAGTTCTATATGGGATTTACATCAAAAAATCTTTCACTATAAGTGTTATTGCCTTTGTGCAACAATTTTCCTTGTATTTATTTATTAGTATTTATGTTTTTGTGTGGAACACAGAATAAGAATAAACAAATTTGTGTAAAAGCTCTGAAGAGAACCTATTACCAGTTCTGTACATTTTTCATTTTCTAATTGAATACAAGAGCATTGTTTTTTTTTTTTTTTTTTTTTCGATGGGAATAATCATCTTATGACAACCCCCGCTCTTGGGCGGAGCGGGAGATAGTGTCAGACTCTTACTGACTAAAAAACCCATCCCGTTCCTTCAAGCCTTCATACCGGGGCTCGAGCGCCCTTTCGGATAACCCTGGCCCCAGTAGGTTTCGACCCGGCTGGGCCCCTGCTGTTGCTGACAACTCCTTGAGGCGCGCGGGAACAGCGCGCGCCGTCGACGACTTGGGCTTGGTCCGGACGGTTACCGGACGGCCGGACAGCGAGCTACCCTTTGCTCACTGTCCGCAAGCCCGCGCCTACGGTGGCTGGAAATCGGGATCGGAATCCCGGCGGCGGCGGCGAGAGCGCCGTTGCCTGATGCGGTCGGCTTCCTCCTTAGCGAGCATTACTGCTTCGCAGAAGTCGGCGACCGCCTGCCACTCCTCCTCGCTCCGGACCATGGCCTCGACCAAGGCCCGGCGCGAGAGGTCTCCGCCGCCGATCACCCCCACGAGGGCACGGCGATGCTCCGCCCAAGCAGGGCACACCGCGATTGTGTGCTCCACCGTGTCCTCCGGGCGTTCCGCACAGTGGCGGCACCCGGGCGTCACTTCCGCCTTGATTCGGAACAGGAACCTCCCGAACTTGCCATTTCCGGTGAGGACCTGTGTCATGCGGAAGGTAAGGACGCCGTGAGGTCTTTCCAGCCACGCCTCAAAGAGGGGACTTATCGCCATAATTGTGGCGTGCCCAGCACTGGGTTGCGATATTCGCTGACGCCATTCCACCATGAGATCCCGCCGGAGCTCTGTCCGCCATGCCGCGACCTGTCGCGGCAGAGGACTTTCACCCCGGCGTTGCATCTCCACGCGCATGTCGTGCATGTGTGCAAGGACTGTTGCCTCCAGATCCCACGGTGGTAGGCCAGCCAGAAGGCTCGCCGCTTCGCGGGAAATCGTGCGGTATCCCCGCACCATCCGAATTGCCATGACCCTCTGGCAGGCGTTATACAAGAGCATTGTTTGTTTACCCTAAACCATGTACTTGTACATTGATTTCGTTTTTAACTTTTATGGTTTTAATTTACAACTCATTCATAGTGAATAACAAAAACATTTACTAATAAAGAAAATCTAAACACAGCCCCCTCCTAATTTCTCCATCAGCGATTCTATATCTATTTTCACCGTCTTTTGTTATCAAATAAACAGTGCGATCACAGTTCTCAGTAAACGAGTTTCGTTTCCTTTCGCACGTGAAAATCGGATTTGTTTAATTTATTACTTTGTCTCGAGACAGAGAGATGCTACGGTTACTTAGTTCTCGACACCTCACTGTTATAATAGGATCTCTAGGAGGATTTAAATTGAATCCTGTTGCAGGGTGCTCAAATGTATTTAAGTCTTCATTGCCGAAAATCGTGATGAAGCATTTTAGGGGTGTTTTAAGAGCTAACAAGTTATTTTCGTTGAAAGTGAAACACGCCGCGGCCTTTTGGGAGATTTAAAGTAAAATTAACGATTTATTACTAAAGTTTTCTCTGCGTTTGTTGAATACTGAAGTCTGGGACCAGCTTGTATATAAATTTTATTTGATTTTTAATCAAAGATTATCTCATTTACACTTACGATAGTACATAATGTTAAAATAAATAATCCAGATGTAAATAAAGAAAAGTTTGTACTTCATCACGAAGTTAGCCCTAAAATGTCAACTCTTAGATATATACCTAAGCCTGATAAGAACCTGATTTACGAACTAATTATAGACTTATCACAGTCTCTACCATTGTTACCCATGGATTTCCATCTCCTTCACTAGAATCTCTTTTAATTTTATGATAGACTCAAAGTAATGGTTCGTGCCAAATCTAGAAAAACAACGAAGACGTGCAATACGACTATCATACTATTTATATAATGAGACTTTTTGCATCACAAAAATATAAGAGCTTAAGGCATTTATGACTTTATAAAACTTAAGGGAGAAGAGACTGCCTAAAACCTAAAATACCTGAGTATTTTCTACCATTCATTTTTGGGAGTGGAGAAGGTAGAGAGATAACATGGCAGGTGCTTTAAAATATATTAAGAAAAATGGGTACGAAAGTATATAACATACTTACATATACTTAAAATAGATAAACGGAATAAAACGTATCTCACAGAAAGATGGACTCTGTTTTTTTCCGGTGGGAAAATCATATAATGATATCCCCAACTCTTGGGCGGAGCGGGAGATAGTGTCAGACTTTTACTCACTAAAATCCCACTCTTGTTCCTTCTTGCGTTTCGTACTGGAACCGAGGTTCCCTTTCGGATAACTCTGGCTGTGGTTATAATTATGAAAGGAGCATAAAGACAAAGCAGTAAAAGATTGTTAGAAATTAGATATGTGTCGGTATAAAAATAGAAATGGTTGTTTAAACCTTCAGCCAATCCCCATTTTAGTACATTACCCTTTCGCCCACAGAAAAATCCACCTCAATACACCTCCCGCTACGTCAGCTGTAGTTTTTAATAAAAAGCAAAAGTAGAATGTATTTCATTTACCCCTCACAATGTATCAAGACAAGACAAGGGTGCAAAAGGGCTGACTCCGGAACGAAAATAAACGTTGAACGATCACTTAGACCCTTCACTTTGAACTGACGGCCGAAACAAAGGCGCTTGTGTGAAATACCTATGTAATTACGAAGGGGCACTAAACATCTATTACGACAATAGCAATTTTCTATGGCCTAGATTTTTAGGCTGCTTGCCAGTTCATTTTGTAGAAAGGAATTTCGGTTAGTTGTCTAGTTAGGCATGTTATCCATCATCAGCTTAGCTGTATACGGCTTTTTAGCTTGTAGCCTAAATAGACGGAAAATTTCAGTATATTTATTACGTTTAGTTAGTGATTTATTGTACAGCAATAAAATATATATTGTCACTTTTTCGGTCTATCTTAACTTCTAGAAATTAATATGTGTACGACAATTGCTTTTAAATTGACTATTTGATGTTTAGGTAATTAAGACCCATCTGTTTATTTATTTATTTAATGGTTTACTTATACATGCAAAAGTACAGAGCCGAACTTAATACCTAACTTTGGCATTTATACCAATCAGAAAAGTAGTATTTTTATACTACTTTTCTGATTGGTATAAATGCCAAAGACAAAATGCCAATACATAAATAACACAATTATAGAATTTATACTCAAATTACTATACTACATACATACACTAGTCTACCACTGCTTGGGGCCAGGGTTATCCGAAAACGCGCTCGAGCCCCGGTATGAAGGCTAGAAGGAACGGGGTGGGTCTTTTAGTCAGTAAGAGTCTGACACTATCTACCGCTCCGCCCAAGGGCGGGGGATGTCAATGCATGATTTTTCCCACCATAAAAAAAAAGTCTACCACTGCTATCTACATACTATAACAGTATCTATTGCTGTTTGCTATCTACATATTTCACTGTGTGCATATTTCTTGAATAGTAATAGTTAAAATTTATTGAAAATGTGACAATGTATTAACGGGTTAGTAAAATTATTCATGTTTGTTGACTTTCTGAATACTGCTGCCAGTTTTCCAATTTCTTCCGTACCCATGTGTCCCTTATAACTAGAGTTAGGACTTACCCTGCGAGTGACAGACGGGTCTCAATGGGGATGATATGTCACCCACCATATAAAACGTTACGTCGTATAAGTCAATAAAGTGGCTGAAGCTGTACTTTGATTGATTGAAGACTTTAATTCGTACAATATAGGTAGACGCACACACAGACAGGCGAGGGCACAATTCGCCCACGCAACGTAGGAAAAGTTCATTTGGCGTCACATTATATTAGACTTTGCTGTCGAGCAACAATTAAGCGTATTAGACTTATTTGTTATTCACATTACTCTTCATCATCATTATCATTAATTCAACGGAAAGAAGTCTACTGCTGGTGCCCTGCTCATTGTTAAAGGTGATTCCTTGGGTTATATCGATAACCTAAATAAAGAATATCTTTATTTCTGATCTGATCACGCAAATAAACTCCAAATATAGCCCTCACTAGTACCCTTTTTTTTTACTTTGAGCTGACTGATGAGGCCCATTGTGAGCGACCACGTTTCACAACTGTGTGTCTTCACTGCCAACAAGCCCTGGACCATTACTCATCAGGTTATTTAAAATCTTTACTCTTCAAAACATTTCCCACCTTAAAAAAAGATTATTCACAAGCAATAACATATTTGTAAACAATGCTTTACTGTAACCGGATTGAAGAATTTCTCCCAAGAAAATAAAAGTAATTATGTACCGAAAAATCAGATTAAATATTCATCATTTAGGAAGATTAAAAAAGATTGAACATTTTTTCGTAATAAAAATGAGAAAGACAGAAGAACAAAGGACCTTAATTACATCTCCAATAATAACACTCATTTAGATAATAATTATGTTCAGCCTAATTAAAATGAAAGTGGATATTAACGTTATTTTCTATGAAAATATTTTGCATAAATGTTTTGTGAAAATTGCCTCTGCAATTTACAATGAAAACTGGTGTCGAAACACTGTCATATTTATGCTTTTAAAGTTTCGCGAGTATATATTTTTGTTTTGTAAATTTTTTAATGTAAAATTTGTTTTTTTTTTTTTTACTGGAAATGTTGCTTTCTATTTACTGTTTTTATTATTCTCATGAATGTAATTCATTAGTTGGAATTATAACATAACTACTGTGAATCCAAATTCACATCCACAAATATTGTATATAAGTTTTGAGTGTGTATGTTTGTTACATCTTCACTCTTGAAAGGTTGAATGGATTTAGATAAAATTTGACACGCTGGTAGGATATGTCCTAAAATAACATGTAGAAAAGTCATTGACTATGTAATTCCCAGATGCTAGTAGAAGTTAGTTTTATTATGCAGCCTCAATAAAGCTATTTAGTCTAAGTTAACTTAAATAATTAAACCTGATCCGCTCATACTATTTCAATGTTTAGCAAAAGGCTCCATCCAATTTGTCCATTTCTCACGCTGTAATAGTAATTTCATCCACAGTAATATTAAAAAAATGTAAATTTTATTTTACGATTCTTTTTGCTGAAATTTTTTCACCAATAGAAATCTGCATTATTCCTGAGTTTATGCTGTATTTTTTGTACGGTGGCGAAGCCGCGGGCAAAAGCTAGATATTAATATTTTAGTAGTTATAGAATTGACTAATCGTACGAGTAGTAGGTAGTACTTATATAAAAAAAAAACCAGCCAAGAGCGTGTCGGGCCACGCTCAGTGTAGGGTTACGTAGTTTCCCGTCCGTCCCAATAAGTGTACCCACTAATGAGTTTAAAAAAATGCTTGCATATTCGATTATACTACAAACTTAGTCCAGAAATTATTTTGTAGAACCTTTTTATCTTTTTTGTACAAAAACTGTTCTTTCCTTCAAGTTCGAAATGATTTTCTTAGAAAGTACTTATAAAGTTCTACTTTTCAGATTTTTTTCATATTTTCTAAACGTATGGTTCAAAAGTTAGAGGCCCCGACACACACATTGTTTTTTAGAATAGAATAGAATAGACTTTTTTTTTTTGTTTTTTTTTTGCGATTATTTCCGAAATTATTGACATTATCAAAAAATTATTTTAGTAAACCCCTATTCATTTTTAAATACCTATCCAAAAATATATCACACGATAGGGTAGAAATTAAAAAAAAAATCACTTCCTACTTTACATCTAGGGGCTACCCTAATAAAACATTTTTTTCCAATTTTTATTTTACTGCTTTATCGGCGTGATTGATATACATATTGGTACTAAATTTCAGCTTCCTAGTGCTAGCGGTCCCAGAGATTAAGCGAGGACGGACAGACAGTCAGACGGACAGACAGACATGACGAAACTATAAGGTAGGAACCCTTATAGTTTCGTCTATACTTCTTTTTTGACTACGGAACCCTAAAAATGACGAGCAATTTTGTACCTAACAAAGGTACAAAACAAAGGCTAAAACCAAACGGCAATCGGTAGAATGAAATGCAATATGAATAATATGTCAATGGCGCAATCCGTCATGTGTATGCAAAACGAACGTTTAGCATAACGACAAACACGTAATTTGTATATATCAGTCTAGCAGGTCCGTTGCAATGTCTTACTTTATTTATTGTGTTGTGAAATGTTTCATCTATCTATCTACTTTATACTATTGAGAAGCATCAATATTGGCAGAGAGACACTCGGTTTTTCGAGTATATAACATATATATCAATATGTTTGTAGGTGGTAAAATCATCCAATGACATCCCCAGCTCTTGCACGGAGCGGCAGGTTAGACTTTTACTGACTAAAAACATTATAATCAGTCCTATAATGTTCTTACTGCTCACTGCCTCCTCTCTAAGAGAGGGAATGAGCCGTAATGTAACATGCGGGCCCAGTGCGAGATGATGATGATCGAATTTATGCTACTAGGACTTGCCGGTTTCCTCACGATGTTTTTCATCGGCGTTTTGAGAGCAGTGGTGAAAATTTTACAAAGTAAAGCGCCTGTCTGGATTTGAATCCATGACATACAAATTTTAAGTTGTAACTTTAACAAGATCGCCATTTCTAATTTTTAATTCAGGTACCGGTAAAAGTAGATGCTTAGATTATGTGTTGTTTACATGAGCTTTGGTAATTTTTAAAAAAGAAATGAAAGCATTGTTTCCAAAATTAAGAGCGACATCAATGATATTTTGTCTTATTCTTACTTGAAAAGAAGCTCATGGCTTCGCCTACGTGCAAATGTGCAATTAATATTTCTCACCTTTCATCTCCATCCATCAATCTTGAATCTTTCTAAGTTTTTGTGGGTTTTCTTTATTTTATTATTCTCCTCAAAACATAAAAAAAACATATCCGTCAAGCCATTTTTAAGTTTTAGCGAGACTAACGAAAACCTGTTGATTTTAGAAAATATGCAGAAAAATATAATCTAAACAGTCCGAAAATAAACAGTTTCTTAAAAGGCATGTATTGTGAATTTAGAGTAAAATTATGTAGGGCTCTTTGCATCTCTCTTTTAAGGATTTACATTGCTTGATGCAATCACTTTGTAAGTCCTCGTCAACTACATGTTAGTAGGTACGTAGACACTTTTCAGAAGGAACAGAAATTTCTTTTAAAATACAGCTACAAAACAGTTACAAAACCCTACCCGTAAATACATTACGGCTTCATCGTAATAATACTTTGTCAAGCTAGGTTCAAAACCATCAAATCCCGTTCCTTCTTTTCCTATTGCATAAAATCGTGTCACACCACTATAAAACAAACGTCGCATGTTTACAAAGCATAGACCTTAAAACGTCAGGTGTTCGCGGTTATAATTTTTCCCCTTTCAAAGGAGAACGTTATCGTGTTTCCCTGACCTTTCATTCACTGTTACAGTGGGCAATTTCTGTGCAAATGTCTCAATTAACACAGAAAATGGTGATAAAAGCGACAGCGAAAAAATTGGTGCCAATTTTGAACCAAACGATAATTCAGTGGCTCAGCTAAAATCACGCCAGCCATCCTGACCGTTATTATAGTCTATTAGGAAAATAATCGACTCCGAAATACCACAGTTCACAATCTACCTAATGAAATAAAGTAAATAATGCCTCTGAGTTATGGAACGCAAATTTCGCTGAGTAGTTACGCCCAAAGAATTATTTACAGTTCTGTTCTCCAAACTTTTTCTTGAAAGTCGGTGTTGAGTTTGCTTTGCGTATTTCTTTTGCATTCTAACAAGATGCTTCTTTGAAAATCTTTGTAGATTGATCTTTCAAACACTGCTTTGAAAAAGGTTTCTTGAAAAATGTTCGCATCTAAAACGCGTAGCAGCTTGTTTTATCCGATAGTAGGTACTAAAGTACTGTTAACACAACTTAAATGTGTAACCCCGTCCGACAAAGCAATTATTTTAATTTAAAGCACTTGACGGCGACTTTTGGAGACAATAATGCGCTGGAAATGCATTTTATGCTCACTGTTACCTGCTCGCAGTTTACTTCTCAGCCGAATGTTTATGGGCGATAAATCTTCAAACAATTGCGACTAAGGCACTTGCATACTAGCCGTAAATAGAAAGAAATATGTCTGTTGATAGCCAACAAATATTAGCTTATTATTTTAACATTGATATACCATTGACAGATTTGAAGAACAACACTGACCGCAGTTATGCAGCGCGGAAATTCATTTTAGTTATATTGCACAAAGTCAAAGCGCTCAAATAGGTACCAACTATATCAAAGCGATTCTCGTTCACGCAAAGTATACCTCGTAGTTATTACACCCATATTATTTCACTTGAAATTTAATTACGTGAATACGAGCCCAAACACCAGTAAAACAAGTATGTCATCCTTCATTTTGTCGGCAGTTCGCTGAAATTTCCGAGTAACAGCCGTGTAATATTGAAACCTGGAACACTCAAAGTGAAGCAGATGGAAACCTTCTCGAGTATGAGTCTAATTACACGCATTTTGTACGTGTAGCCGTTTGTGCAGTCGCATTAAAACTGTTTGTTTGTTCGCCTCAAATGTATCACGGCTACAACGATTGGAACCGCTAGGAACTGCAGTTTATCCACACCAGAACGACGCACACAGTCTCAAGTGCCCATTCTATACGTCGTCAAGCCTTAATGGGCAACAACAAATGGTGCTATTTATCGTAAAATCGACACTAAAAACAGACTAACACATCGTTTCGGCAAAACGCGTAGTAAATTTTATACGCCCTCGTGTATAGGAGTCGGATGTGCGTTCTGTTAGACATTTCAGGGTTTTGAAAATTGAAAAGTTTACACCGTTTGCTGCGGATTGATCGGCAATAAAACAGGGAGAAATCTGACCCTAGATGTTTATTTTCTTCCTAACTTACTAGCTATAAAAGTGGTATAATATCTCAGTGGACTCAACAGAAAGCCACATCAATCTAACCTTTACTGGGCGTCGTGAAACATCCATTCTGAGCTAATAAAATATTTACTGCAGGTTGCTCCTTGCAATCCAAGTTCGTCTGGTCAAGTTTGTTCGCTAGACATGTTTCTTTTTGCTTTTAAAGTGTTTCTTTTGATGTGTCGTATGTCTTAAGTACTAATAACTTTTGGCTTAGTAAATATATGTAGAAGAAAATTATTAAACTAGTCTCCACAATTGAGAACTCTAATAACAGGGGAACTAATTAAACAATATTTCGTTAATTTTTTTTTGTCCTAAAATGTTTTTCCGATCTTACCAACTGCCGTATTTTAAAGCATTTTCGTGTGTTATAGCTCTTTTACGACAATCTCGAGAGTGAGGCGTGTTCATTAAACATACGGGGTGATCGTGGAGGAAATTGCTCAACAAAACGCCACAAAAATGGGATAAAAGCCCTAAAATTTATGTTGGGGGCTCATCGGGCCATTACCACGTAGTAGCGTTGTGCATAAAACATTAAAATGTCGTGACACCCCGCCTGCACTGTTATTTACGTACGTATTAGTAATTTTCAATTATTTTATCGTAGTTTTAGGGAGCAGGTGCTGTTTGCTCTGTAAAGATCGGGACCATCTTTTTTATTGTTTTGTGAAAATAGCAATAACCGTTATTTTGTCTGTTTTAAAATGGACGGTTAATTTATATTTTATACGTGCTATGTGTTTCTATTGTTTTACGTTTAGTAAAAAGTAAAAATCTTTCATGAATTTTATTATTACTAAAGTATTATTTTTAGCTTGATAAGCTATGTTTAAAAAGTGAAAGCACTGAAAAATACTTGGAAAAAAGTATGTACTAAAAAAGTAATAATTATATAGATTACCGAATTTGTCGTGATAAAATGAAATTGTTATAATTTGAATAAGTGAACTTTAGTGGCACACGTGGATCGTAAAATAAAATAATAAGTGGTGCCAGATTGGCGTCGGAGCTCGTGATGTTCGGGTGGTCCAGCTAAGGCTGTCGGCACACTAGCGTTATGCGCGACAGCCGACGCGACACGACTTTGAATAATTAGCTAATAATCTCATTGTTGTCTATTCAAGCGTTCACAATTTTCTTACATAGTCATTATGCAAGTCGGACGAACGTTAAAGAATCCTTTGTTAGACGATATTAAAAAAAATATATGACATTTGTCGACCTGCACTTAAAGAGCGCTTGTGTTAAGTTTTATTCTTGCGATTTGTAGAACAGAGTATGAACGTTAATGTCTAATGAATGCGAAGTACCTTCCTAACATTTTAGTGTCCAATTTAAATGTTAAATTGGTACTTCGAAGTGTAACGAATAGACTGATGAATTAATGATGAACCATAAAGTCTATCTTGAGTGAGATTCCTGATTTTATTCACTTTTAGCACCCTTGGTCTCGGAGTTTTTGTAAAAGGAACGTTCATTTTTGAAACCGCTGAGAGCTAGTATGCAAAAAGTCGAGGATTTTCGCTTTGTCTTCGTTATGAAGGAGTCTTTACTTGCACCTGGCAAGCAGGTCACGACCCGGCCTCGGCCCTCGGGTCTCAAGATCGAGAACAGAGCTAAGATTCATTGATATCGGAATACCGTCCGAACATTCTCTCAGTTTCAAAGGTTTTGCTATAAATTGGAGACGGTATAAATTGGGAAACTATTCCGGAGGTATTAGATCCAGTTGAAGTATGTGTGCTCATTATTTTCAGTGAAGACGTTTCCTGGTGGAGGAATTAGTCTAAAGTTCTGTGAGTTTAACTTCCCTCGAATCGTATTAACTTAGTTGATAAATTGTTCACAAAACTATGTACCAATTTTAGATCTGAACAGCAATTTGTGATTAATTAGACAACAATGTGCTGGTTGACTACTTAAAGAACAACAGTAGACTGATTTTGGTAGCTGATGGTTCAAAATACACATTTTGAAGATAATAAAAAACTTTTTACAGAAAAAAATACAACCGACTTTAATGTTAAAAAAACACTGAAAAGTACAAAATAACTTTAATTTCGGAAATTGGGTATTTCTATAACAGTTTTGTCCCTTCGTTATTTAACACCGACTTCCGAAATTAAAATTATTTTGGACTTTTCAGTGTTTTTTTAACATTGAAGTCGGTTGTATTTTTTTTTTGTAAAAAGTTTTTTTTAATTTTACACTTTTTAGTTATGGCCATTACCACCACTAAAAAGTACCTCCTAGCCAAACAACGATTTTAATAATGCCAAACATGGTTAGATTACATTAATTTACCTTCTGGCTTCATCATCAGATTAGTCCAATAAGAAAAGGGGGAGAGGATGTCCCCCTTTTCCTTCAGCCAGTCATCGACTACACGTATAAACAAAGCAACTTTACTTATAACTACAGTTCTGCTGTATTTCTATGAGGAGTTCTGTTCCATATCTTCGAAGTTCATGATCAGATCATAACAATATTTCAATGGGACCAACTTGGAAGCATAACTTTTTAATAAAAAAAGAATTTTCAAAATCGGTCCACAATTGACCAAGTTATATATAAAAAAAACTAACATTCAGCCGAATATCGAACATCCTTTTTTTCGAAGTCAGTTAAAAAATAATAGCTACCACCTCGGAGTCTTCTCTGAGTCAAGAACAAATAGGTTACTTCTAGGCAAGCGTGCTCCATCGTCGACCACATCATCGCTTACCATCAGATGAGATGGTGGTCAAACTAAAAACCAAATTTTAAAAAAAATCTTGCTAATTTATCTTCTCACTAGCTTTTGCCGCAGACTTCGCCTGAATGCATTAAATATAGCATATATGTCACTCTGGAATAAAAAAGCTTTCTATCTGTAATACTCGTAGTAGGTACATTTTGATACAAGTGGGGAAAGTTTGTCATTGCAACCGAGGCGAAATTCACCCGAGCCGTATAGGCGAGGGTGTTATGGAGCCGAGTGCTGCAGTGACAAATCTCCACGTGTATCAAACGACGTTTTTCAATACACTTACGAAGAAATACTTACTTTCTCTCTGAAAATTGCGACGCATTTTTGTTCATTTGTAGTGAAAAAATTTTCCAAAGTTACCATTACTTTTTGTTTTGATTTAGATGGCAGCTAGCTATCGCGAGTATTTTTTAACTTAATCAGAATATCTGACGGCGCTGGCACCATCTAAAGAATTCTCTTCAGATCTTAACCTTTCAATCGTGATAATGACAGACACAATTGAAAGACAATAGGTGCGCGAACGCCGGCGTTCGCTTGGGGTTTAATGAATATTCAACATTTTTTTTTAACAAATAAAAAATAATATTAATATACTTTTTTCCCGCGCTTTACCTTTGCTAGTTGAAGAAAAAGCAAAGGTATCAAACCGTATACATTCTACTTAATATTAAAAATAGAAATTAAAATATTTTTGAATTTAGAACATAGATAATTGTTAATTTGTTGTTGAAAAAATGCATATTACTTTGTAAAAGAATTTATCGTCATTGTTTATGGCAAAAGACGTCTACTGCTGGATATAGGCTTCCCCCAAGTGTCGTCACAATGAACGATTCTGTACATCTCGCATCAGTCACAATCCCGCAACGCTTTCCAGATCATTGGTCCACCATGTGGGAGGCCTTCCAACGGTGCGTCTTCCGTTATGTGGCCGCTACCCTACCCACTGCCAAATAAGTTTAGTGATTCTTCGGGCTAAGTCGGTAATCTTGACTCCCTCATACCTCCGTTGAAAAGGGAGGATTTTACGACTAGAAGCGTGTCATGTTTGATCTGGGCAACTGTCCGATGGTTGATTTCGGGCTGTTGTATATGTCCTAATACCGCAGAGAACTAGCATCACAGATGTAGGGTAAGTCCAGGATAGATGCCTCAGTGGGATAGTCCAAAAAATTACAATTTACACAAAACCTACACAGTCTGTATCAGAACGATTAAGATAATATATTATAATACATTAAGAAATATATTTAATATCTCTCAAAGGACACAATGCTCTAAGATTATAAATTCCGGTGTTAGATTACGAAAAGTGGGGCACCTATCCTGGACTTACCCTATATGTAGATGTCGTTACCAGCGAAAGATGTGATAAGACCGATATTTCTTTTAACACCAACCAAAATGTATCACGTAGATAAACATCTGGCTCACCATTAACTACCAAAGCCTACAAGTATAATGCCTACTAAAACAGCTCTATTGAAATGTCCCAAAGATAGTGAAGTCTTTTATCAATCCGGTCACGCCTCATTCTAATGAAGTGAGGAGTTTGTCACGTAACTCCGGGTAGCATTCGGAATCGCGATAGAAGGAAATTTACTGCCGCCCTAAATACTTGTAAGTACCTATACTTCTTCAGGAGCTTAGGAATTAGGTGTTTTTTATGACTGTTGGCTTTCATTTTGTGATATTCTTTATTTGATAAAATCCAGGTGGCTTGAAGATAAATTATTTCTTCTGCTAATGGCGTGAAAGTAGAAAATGCATTTCTATATCGAGCAATGAAACATTCCAATTTTTATACTCCGTCCAGTACTTTTGAGTTATTCTTTTTTCATTACAAATACGTCTTTATAATACTACTAGCTTTAACCCGCGGCTTCTGCATAAAAAAAAAGCTTATGTCCGTCTCCAGGGTCCCAACTATCTCTGTACCAAAATTCGTCATAATCGGGTTTGTCATTTAGGCGTGAAGACGTAACAAACAAACAAACCCACTTTCGTTTTTATAATATTAGTAGGGATGTACACTTAGTTTATTTTTTTTTTTGTTTGTAGGAGGTAATCTCTGAAAGTACCGGTCCGATTGCTAAGAGATTTTTCACTAATAGACAGCTGCTTTATTGTTGAGTGACAAGGGCTATATATTATGTAGGTAAAAGCTGGCAAAAGCAAGTTATTACAAATATTACTCACTTAAATTTAAGGAAGTAGCAAAATCCATTTGAGAAAGTAGTTTTTATCCGCTCCGGGCGTCAGGGGTCAAAATACAAAAAAAAAAGCCGAAACGTACAAAGCTGCACTTTTAGTTTTTATCAAACAAATTGAATACTTCAAAATGTTAGCTACATTTGCACAACACAAACTGAAACGCACAGGAAAAATGGAAAATCCAACAGAATCTTCTATCGCAAATTGTATTTGATATAACCAAAGCGCGAGATGGAAGCGGCCCGGTCGAATCTAGATAATGCAAATACAGGGCTGCAGCGTCCGATGTACGGAACTCTTTTGACCACGAGCCCCGAATAACATTTCGTTTGTATAGGGTTACCATATCCACCTGGCTGGATTTCTTTTGACTTTTGCTGGTGGGTTCGATTGTGACAAATTCAGTGCTTTTCTTTTGTATTTTTAGGTTACTTTCGTATGAGACTTGGTAATCTAGGCGTTTGTGTGATCTAATGAGTCTTCAACTTGGTAAGTATTCAACTGTTCGACTGACGATGGCAGCAAAAGGCACGGTAGCCTTATAAAATGACACCATGAGAGTTTATAATCCAGGCAAACATCACAGACTAAATACAGATTTTGACAATGCGCAAGCAATGATGATGATACTTATATATAACAATGTTTTGTAAATAAATTGAAAAATAACAAGATACTATAATTACCCGGTCGACGACGGTGCGTTGCGTCTCACGTGCGCCTCAAAGGGATGTCAGGAGGAAATCTTAAGGAGACCAGTTGGGCCAATGCTTGCCAGGGCTGCTTTGAAAAGGTTACCGTGGCCCTACAACTCAAAGAGTAAATGAAGAAAAATAAGTGAGTTTTAGTCAGTGGAAGTATGATACACTTTCTTACTCCAACACAGAGCGTGAGAAGTTTTTTGATGATTTCTCAGGATACCATAATTAACACAAACCTATATAATGGTTTTTGTGTGTTTAGAATGGTTGTAAGTAAACTTCAAAAGTAAGTAAGTATTAACATTTTTTTTTTTAAAAGAAAAAAGGAAAAGTGTTTATTCACGTCAAACATGACGCATACCATAACAAAATAAATAAATAACAATATCGACTAAAAGTAGCACGTAACAAAAAGGACCTTACTAAGTAAAAAAACATCGATGTACCAATCACTCATGTATGCAAAGAAATATATGATTCATTTATGATTTAACTTCACATTATCTAGCTTTTGTCCCAAATTCTAAATCAAATGATGGTGACCTTACTTATATCAAATACCGGGCCAAAAGCGGCGGCCGAGCGGTCACGGTGAATGTTGTTTTAATAAAATGACACTGATTTAATCCGTGCTCACAGGGAAATTAGAATTTTTCAGGATTTTTTTTCAGAACCCATGCGAAATTGTGGGTGACGTCATATCTGCAGTAATAAAGATGTGCTGAGTTTTACGTTGGTGCTTTTATTTCCAATTTTCTGTTTATTAAAATTGAAAGCAATATAATACCTGCACTCATTGTTTTCTCTTGATAAAAAGTGAGAAGAAAATAATGTCTTTATTGTCGTATTGTTCTGTTTGGATAAAACAACTTTGTTTTATAAATAAAGATAAAAGGTCGGTTGAAAGATAAGTTTACAATTGTATAGGCAGAGGTTCTATATAGTTTTCGAATGATTTACTTCAAGGTAGAATTGTACACTCATAACACGTGTGCCAAACACGCCGATCTGGGCGCGAGTCGGGCTCCATACATTTTATATGGAAATTACAGTTGCCATAACGGATCTTGAGCGGTTGCGCAGAAGTCAAATATTCGGACTCTTTAGTGGTGCGAAGTGAGACGCGGGGACGGGGAGTGTCAGACGGGGATTGGCTCACCGCGCCATCGCGTCATAGACGTCACTTCTCATTTGATCCCTGCTTTGCTGCATGTATCTGACAATTGGCTCGCCAATGTATAGAATGCGCAAAGCGATCCCCACTTTGACGCCGAGCGCTCAAGATCCGTTGTGCCTACTGTAGAATTGGTTAGCTACACTTGATACACGCCACGTTACGTCGTTCTACGTACCAATCAGGCGTGTTACACGCGTATGTCAGTCTAATGTAATTCTAGCTTTAGATACTATTTTGTACAAATTAAAATCCTACCTCAAATTGTCTTACACAGTCCATCTAGCATCAATAGTATAGCATAGCATAGTTCCCACTGCTGGGACTCAGGCCTCCTTCTCTATGAGAGGGAATGGGCTGTAATTCACCACGCGGGCCCACTGCGGGTTGGTAAAAGACCTCAAATTTTTGGTTCTAGGACTGGTTTTTGAGAGCAGTGGTGATGAAATAAATTACACAAAGTAATGAGCTTGGCTGGGTTTAAACGACCTACAACTCGTATTTCGGGGCCGTTACCACTCGGCCACCACTGCTCCTCTATATCATCTCTCTCTAGCATCAAATTCAATTTTAATATTTTCAAAAATAAAAGCATATTTCTGTTCCTGTAAGATTCTTCGATTTCATAAATTATATCGCCATTCCAGCACTTTAATATTTTATTCAGGCAGTGGGTACGTGTTAACGGTTTCAATGAATTTTTGACATCCATTCCTCGGCTTAGTTTTAAATAAAAAATTTATATAGACAGCAGAGAGGCATCAACGATTCTGAGTGGTTTGCAAGAATCGGTAAATTTTGAAATGGAACCAACGAATATTTTTAACTTGGAATTGGAATTGTGACCAGAAGTGCTGATATATACTTTAGAATTTCATTTTTTTAGGGTTCCGTATCCAAGGGGTAAAAACGAGACCCTATAGCTAAGACTCCGCTGTCCGTTTGTCTGTCACCAGGCTGTATCTCATGAGTCGTGATAGCTTGATAGCCGTGATGCGTCTTCCGGTACGAGGTCGCCTCTCCAGAACCTTTCGGCCTCAACGGCCATCTGTTCTGCGAGCAAAGTGCGTTTCCCATTGCCACTTAAGTTTGGTGATTCTTCGTGCTAGGTTCTCCTGCGAGTAATACTGAAAACAGAATAAAATTAAATATTTAAGTGGGGTTCCCATACACCAAAGGGTTTTTTTGCCGTTTTTTGCTGTAGACATGGACAGTACGGAATCTTTCGTGAGCGAGGCCGACAAGGATTTGGCCGGTTTTTTTTTGAACTAGACAAATATTTATCCTTATAATTTTTATTGTATTGCTTATTTCAACTTATTTACTGCATTTCATTTTGAGTTGGTAAACTTATACTGATTAGATTAAACTTTTTTATAATATAATATTAAATGAGTTTTTATCACTTTACCACTATAGCTAAACGTGTTTGGGGGCCTTAGTTAAGATAGTCAATTCCAGCCAGTCCCATTTATGATCGAAAACTTTTTGAGCTACATTATTTATCCTGGATGGCAGTGTAATGTTTCGAACTGCTGGGAACGTATGGGTGCCTTTTGCGGACGGCAAGTAATGTGTAGCTCGCGGTCTGACCGTCCGGTAACTGTCCGGACCGAGCCTAAGTCGTTGACGGCGCGCACTGTTCCCGCGCGCCTCAAGGAGCTGTCAGCAGCAGCAGGGGCCCAGCCCGGTCGAAGCCTAGTGGGACCAGGGGTTTTCCGAAAGGGAAGCTCGGTCCCGGTACGAAAGGCAGGAAGGAACAGGAGTGGGTTTTTAGTCAGTAAAAGTCTGACACTATCTACCGCTCCGCCCAAGACATAATTCTCTCACCACAAAAAAAAAATGGGTGCCTTTGTTTATGTGACTTTCAACGTGTCTTCACGCACTCACGAAAATGCGTACATAGTTCCTAGTGTGAGCCAACTTTATAAAAATAAAAACAAGGCAAGTGCGAGGCAGACTCGCGCACTTAAGGTTCCGTACAAACTTACCTATGAAAACAGGGGTACAAACATTTCCGAATCGCAAAAAAAGTTTTCTTTGTGACCTAACTAGAAATTTACAGTTTTCAGATTTTTACCTTGATGACCTTGATTCATGTCAAATTTCAAGATTCTAGGTCAACGGGAAATACCTTTTGGATTTTTGATTCTCCTGAGAGCGACGAAATACACGTTTTTAGCGACATAAAGGACTGTATCTTTTTAATTCGTTAATTTAGAAATTTGATTTTTTCACAGCTTCAAGAGACCGCAGACTTCAGTATACAAGGTGTAAGGGACAGCCCTTCACAAACTTTAAGGGCTTGCTCAGTAGACGAAACTGAACGAACTATCATAAAAAAATATTTCAGGAAACGGAAAAAAAATCCGCCTCACCATACAAAATTATTAACTTGATTGGGCAGTTTGTATGGAGAGGCTGAATATTTTTTTTCGTTTCCTGAAAGAATTTTTTATGGTGTGTTGGTCAGTTTCGTCTACTGAGCAAGCCCTTAAAGTTTGTGGAGGGCTGTCCCTTACACCTTTTATAGTTTTAATTTCAACTCGATACCTCCAAGCGTTCCTGATAAATGGTCTTGACAGACAGACAGACGGACCGACAACATAGTGATTCTATAAGGGTTCCGTTTTTGCTTTTGACATACGGAACCCTAAAAACATTTTCAAAACAGAACCTCAAACTTATTATGCACTTCCAAAATGAATACGATTGCTTTTTATCAGCACCGTGATGAAGTATCGCCGGATTGCGTTTAATATCAACACAATAAGAGTAATCCATTCATGTCAGTGAACAAAGGCAATATCGCCAATGAAAACTAGTATTCGTTAAGCATCCTTTATCCTTTGTAAAGTGTTGAAAATATTCGATAATATTTTATGGATCTCTTTCCGAGTGCAAAGTTCGGTGCATCGTGAAATACAATTTTTTTAAATGAAATTCGTTTTTTGTGGATGCTTTTTGATAATGGGAGTGTGTCTGTGATATTTCAGTAAAGAAATTGCTTATTTTTGCAGTGCTTATATTTTCTAGGACACAGCTGCACAGAATAAAAAGTAAAAGGCTGAAAATGAACCTCGTGGCTGTTGGGTTATTGGGCTGCAATTTATCGGATATAGCTTTTGCCCGCGGCTTCGCCCGCATACATAAAATATAGCCCACTACGGAAAGTGACATAGGCTATATTTTATGGATATGTATTTTTGTTATATTTTAGGAAGCTGCTTTCTATCAGTGAAAAAATGTTCGCAAGCGGACCAGCTCTTTCAGAGATTACTTCTTACAAACAAAAAAACAAACTTTACCTCTTTAAAGTATTTATGAGAATAGTGGTGGCCGAATGGTAATGACCCCGACTTACGAGTGGTCGGTCGCGGGTTCGAACCTAGCCTGGCGCATTGCTTTCTGTAATTTATTTCGTCACCACTGTTCTCAAAACGGTGAAGGAAAACCATCGTGAGGAAACCGGCATGTCCTAGAACCAAATACATGTGAAATTCACCAACCCGCACTGGGCCCGCGTGGTGGATTACGGCCCATTCCCTTTCCTAGAGAGGAGGCCTGAGTCCCAGCAGTGGGAACATTAAAAAAGCTGATGATGATGATGACGAATATTAGTGTACATTACGGTGTAAAGTGCCAAATCATTATGATCCCTTAAACGTAGGAAACTATCTAAAACTGTTACTGACTAAAATGCATCTCTGTTAATATTCCGGGTCGTGGACGGCGCAGCATGGTTGTTCATAATTCTCTATTCGTCGTCAAATTGAGGTTAGAAGGGAGATGACCACTTTCTTACCCAAAGCATCACAAGTAAGTAGATTCCTAAATATTGTAGAGACCTTCTTTTACCGGTACCTCTTCAGAGGGTTTAAAAATAAATGCACATGATACAATAAGACAACCACTAACTCGAGTTTAAAAAAAAGACTGGCAGAGGAGTGGAGGCTGATGGAGGCTGATAAAAGCGAGTAATTTTCACAATTATAATTTCGTAGAAAAAAATCTAACACTAATACGTGAACATTTCCAAAAAACACTTTCCGTATGACGTAAAACGTATGACGTGCCAAGTGACCTATTTAAGTATCATCTGTTTAAAACACGGCCTTCCAAAAGACCAGATGACCCACTAATTAATATGCCACCACCATTAAAGCCATAATATTTTTTGGCCAAGATTGGACAATATTATGTCCAAAACCCGCAGACATTGTTCATCATAAAATGCAAATTCGTGTAAGTAGGGTAGGAAAGCTCACGAGTGGCCAATAAATAACAAATCAGTCACAGGCATAATGGGACCATTCCTCAGCGCCAAGAAGTTGGGAGTTGGCTGTAGTTCAACTCAAGTTCTTGGTTCTGCGTTGTTGGATGGTGGATGGTAGGTAGCTATTAGATGGACAGAATTAACTTTAGATGATTTTTATTGGTGATCATGTTAAAAAACAAAACAATATTTAAAAGTTTTTTATTTCACATAGGCCTATATGGGCACTTATAGGTAAGGTATTCAGAAGCTAGAGCAGGTATTAGGATTGAAGATATTTTTTTTTTATTGTTGATAGGTTCGCACTTGACCGCTATCTCACCTGATGGAAAGCGACGATGCGGTCGACGATGGAATATCAGCTGAAGAACCAAGGTCGCCGACATAGACCGAAAAATCACCGAAATTAAGTGATAGTGGGCAGAGTACATTGCTAGTAGAACGGATGGTCGATGGGGCCGAAAGGTTCTGGAGTCGCGAACCCGAAGACGCAGCTTTAGAAGACTTCTGACATGGTGGACCAATGACCTGGTAAGAGTAGCGAGAATGCAATGGATGCGAGACGCTGAGAATGTTGTGTCGAGACTTGGGAGAGGATGAAAAGAAACAACAGATTTTGTGGTGAAATAAAGAGTCAATTAAAAAAAAAGAATTTTTGGTGGTTTTGCGTTATCGCACAATTCATTTTTTTTTTGGCATGACCTTGACAGTTAAGACTGACAATGGGTAACCACTTCAGAAGTAGGCGTAGACACCCGGAAGAATTCCAGCAGTAAAGAGACCTTGGTATTTAATTAATGGTAACTAATTGTAAAAGATACATTTATACATGGTGCTGCATACCAATCGAATACAAAATAAATCCCCCGAACTAAATAGTATTTCAACTCAAGTGCCACATACTTACCACAAGGCACTCTGTACATTCGTGTATGAAATATTCAGACAAATACATCGCGATCGCAGCCCGTCGCCGAATGTTCCACGCGAAACTGGACCGTGGCTGAAATTGTTTCGCAGAACGACAAGGCCCAGTAAAAAACGAAGAAATTTGAATAAAATACATGAAAAGTTATGGTATTGCGTTCGTTTTTCAACTGCAAAAGCCAGGCTTTTCATGAAATTGAACTTTGTGGTTAAATCTCCGAAATAACGCTTTATGAAATATCGTTTCAATTGATACTGTACTGCGTATACAGAATAAAAGAAACAAGGATTTATTGGAGACCCTGATTGAAACATTTAAATAACATGTCCTTTTCCAAATACTGCTGCATGATTTTTATCCAGGATTGTGGGATTATTTGAAAGAGTAAATGAAATGTAAAGAGTACTTTCTTCGTCTACCCAGAGCAGGTGTACCTATTGATTTAATGATTTCACAAAAAAAAATCAGTATTTACAAGCATTTTAAAGTGACAAAGATTACTTATTTTTTTGTTATGGATAGATAATACTCTTGTTCCGTGCGGGAACGAACCCGCGACTCGCAGCACCATAGCCAATCGCTCAACCATTGCGTCAACCGTGCTGTTTAGGATACATTTTAAAAAAACCAAACAGATTTTATCAGTCATCAGTGATAAGTCCTATGTCTACAAAATTAAGCTTTTTGTTACAGATTGTCTAAATATTTTCCTGTACAGTAAATTATTTTTATTTATTCCTTTTTAGCCACCCACAATCAGCGTTTTCCAAGTCAATCATCGTCATCATCATTTGCTCCTTCCCCAAGTGTCGCCATAACGACCGGTCCTGAGCGTCTCGCATCCATTGGCCGACTGACCTGTTGGTCTAGTGGCTAGTGATCGTGACTGCTATGCCGGAGGTCATGGGTTCGATTCCCACCCAGGACAAATGTATGTGTGATGAGTATAATCATTTGTTCTATATCTGAGTGTAATTTATCTATAATATGTATGTATTTAGAAATATATAAGTATGTCTAACAGTTGTCTAGTGCCCATAACACAAGCTCTGCTTAGCTTGGGACTTGACGGCGTTGGGTGATAATCGTGGAATATTATTATTATTTCTATATATTTATTTATCTCAGGATTTATCTGAAGTCCTGGACCTTTGGAAGGCATATGAGGAGTCGATACCAACTCGCAGAGGCCCTTTTAGGTGCTTTTAGTGGAATATTCATATAGGATTCCCGCGAACTTCACCAGGTTATCGGTCCACCTTGTGGAAAGCCTTCCAATGCCACGTCTTTCAGTAAGTGGTCGCTTCAGAGCCTTTCGTCCCCATCGACCATCTGTTTTACGAGCAATGTGTTTTTCCCAAATAAATAAAATAAAATTTACCTTGCCAACTGCCACTTAAGTATGGCGATTCTTTTGCAGAGATTTGTTTCTCCTGCAGATATCTTTATTTCTGACTGTTGAAACCTCTACAGTCCGGACCAAGCGTTTCACCTCGTCGTTTATAGCGCGTACATCGAGGGATTGGAACAATTTGCCTGCTGCGGTCTTCCCGTCCGACTAAAAATGAAGTGTCTTCAAGGCTATATATTAGATCGCTTGACATTATTATATTATTTGGAACTGTTTGACACCTTATTTGAATGTAATTCAGAATTATATCTTGTTACTGTTTTTAGCGTGAATATTTGTCCTTGAATTAAACAAATTAAACACAATGCAAATTGTTCTTTTTTTTTATTGTAGATAGGTTCGCGCTTGACCGCTATCTCACCTGATGGAGCGACGATGCGGTCGACGATGGAACGCGTATACCTAGAAAAAAAAAACATCATTCATGAATAAATAAATGAAATGGCTAGAGCGAATAGTCTTTTAATAAATTAGTGCGCCTCACCATCAACGATTGCATCACTACTTACCATCAGGTGGGATCACAGTCAAGCACTAGTTTATATCAATTTAAAAAAAAAAACAGCCTTTCCATTGCCCTTCAGGTGACTTTAAGTTCAAGTCGCGTACTGCCTTATAATCTAATTTAAACTGGTTGAAAATTGCATAACGTCGCCATAAGCGCACTCAAAGCATTTAATGAGATTTTTACAAGGCTTACAATAAAATCTTTTACTACGATTAATTCTACTTACAATCCGCTTTATTTCTTTCAAGAATTAAATTCTAATCCAGACTTACAGCTAAATTACCTTTTGCGAATCCGTTGTAATGAAATGAAATTTTCTTCATAAGAAGTTAGATGTAAGAATTAGCTTCGGCACACGACCCGGCGTTGTCTGCCTCTGTCTACAAATGCTCGCGTTGATCCTCTGAAATTGAAATTTAAGACCTTATGAAACCTTATCTGGTAAAAGTTTTACCTCGTGTCTAGAACATGTTCGTACGATACGAAGTAAGTTATGTTGTGTTTAAATTATTTAGTATATTAGTTCATTTATTAACTGTTAATGTTTGCACTATTATTAGACAGGGTTTTGCAAATTGCGTCTGATGGGTCAGACAGAGCCATATAGCAAACTAATTTATAAGGGCTTTGCCTTTACGCATCTTTGCATTCTGTATAAACTGACTGACTTGCCTTAGAACTCGAAGGGTAATATTGAAGAACACAGGTGGGTTTTATTCAGTAAAAGTCCGATACGCCCTCTTGCTCTAGCCTAGAGCGGAGAAGTCATTTGACGATACCACACATCAAAAAAAAAAAATGCAAATTTTCTACCAATTTGTCCAGATGCAGTAAAATCCCGAGCTCGCTTCACTCGTTCGTGATACAAACTCTCGCTTTTTTTTTTGTTAAATTCTACAATTAAATAAGAGTTCCTAGTTGACTACGGAACCCTAAAAATGACACGAATTTGCTTTGTCAGGTTTTTTTTTTCTTGTATTTCTTTGGTTTTAGCTGCTAAGACTCAGGTTTTTAGGGTATCTAGTACGTTACCGCGTATAGCTGTCTGATTGGTTAAGAGCTTGGAGCGGGCCAACCGGAGCGCTGAAAATCATAGATGTGTCGATTGCATTGACGTAAAACCAACTCGCACTAGACGCGCGGCGGAGACCTCTCGCGCCGGGCCTTGGTCGAGGCCATGATCCGGAGCGAGGAGGAGTGGCAGGCGGTCGCCGACTTCTGCGAAGCAGTAATGCTCGCTAAGGAGGAGGGCGACCGCATCAGGCAACGGCAGCTCTCGCCGCCGCCGCCGGGATTCCGGCCGTCCGGTAACAGTCCGGACCAAGCCCAAGTCGTCGACGGCGCGCGCTGTTCCCGCGCGCCTCAAGGAGTTGTCAGCAACAGCAGGGGCCCAGCCGGGTCGAAGCCTACTGGGGCCAGGGTTATCCGAAAGGGCGCTCGAGCCCCGGTATGAAGGCTTGAAGGAACGGGATGGGTTTTTTAGTCAGTAAGAGTCTGACACTATCTCTCGCTCCGCCCAAGAGCAGGGGTTGTCATAGGATGATTTATCCCATCGAAAAAAAAAACTCGCACTAGACACTAAGAGGTAAGATTTTAATAAAAAATATGTGCATCTAAAGTTAAAAGTCTGTAGTTTTCTCTTATATAACTAGACACATAGTTTATTTAATACGATCATTTGTTTAAATGCTGCTATACACCATTTGATTAAATACAAAACATAAAAAGAAGAATCTATCTTCTTTACCTCAAAGCAACATAACTCGTGTCCCTTACAATGGTAATTGGAGACTACTGAGGTGCCTTAAAGGCCCCATGGTTTGTGGGGACGTACTTACTGTGATGTATTGCCATCATTTCATACGGACACCATAAAACACTTACCCGTTGGCTATTTATTCTGATTTACCTAAAGATAAACTGATGTGGTGGTTTACTGTTAGTTTTACCTTCTCAGGGTTCCGTAGCCGCCTGTTAGGGAGGGCTATGGATATGTTCGAAAGAGTTACCATAGTCCTGGAGGGACTGATGGGTTTTATTCAGTAGAAGTCTGACACGCCCTTCCTCACCATCAAGAGCGAAAGAACTTATTTGATGATTTCCCATCTCAAAAAAAAGTGTTCCATAACTAATGGTTAAGCCTACAGAACTTGGACCAAGCCCAAGTCGTCGACGGCGCGCACTGTTCCCGCGCGCCTCAAGGAGTTGTCAGCAACAGCCCAGTACTGGGGCCAGGGTCCATATCCGAAAGGGTAATCGAGCCCCGGTATGTAGGCTAGAAGGAACAGGGTGGGTCGTTTAGTCAAGTAAGAGTCTGACACTATCTCCCACTCCGTCCAAGAGCAGAACTTTACTGTTTAGGCTCAGTTCGTTCGTTTGTCTGTCTGTTTATCTGCCAGCAGCCGTAAATGATTTTTTTTTGGTGTAGGTATAGTACCTACGGAACACATCGTATGTGAATTTTGCACTTAGGTGGTTTATTTTGTCTTACATATTATCAAATGATAACTCTTACGTAGTGTCTTTTGATAAAATTGTTTTTTTTTTTAATTGTTTTCAGCGTGCATGTATGATCGGAGTGTTTAGTGCGAGTACTGCGAGTTAGTTTTACGTTAACGCGATTGACACGTTTATAACGTTCCGCGCTCCGATTGGCCCGCTCCAAACTTTTAACCAATCAGAAAGCCAAATGCGGTATACATTTCGATCGCATTAACTTAAGAACAAGTCACACTCAGTGCTCCGATGTGTGGAAGTAAACGAAAACCATAAAAGTATGTAAACTACTGATTATAAATGATAATTGAAGAATATTTATGATGATAAAGTATGTGAGGTGGTGATCGTAGCAGGTGGCGATCTGCAGTTACTTTCACACCAAGGGGAAAAAGGCGAGAGTTTATGAATGTACCAGAGGCTTCGCTAGCGTAAAAGAGAAAATTTACCCAAGGGAACATGATGCCGAGATAAAAAGTACCTACCCTATGTTCTATTTCAGGTCATGATCCATCCGCGTGCCAAATTTTACTCAAATCCGTTCAGTCGTTTGCGCGAGAAAGAGTAAAAAAAAAACACAAACTAATACATATTACAAACTTTCATCTTTGTAGGTAGGGAATAATTTAATATGACGCTAAATGATAGTTTTTCTAAAAACCAAAAATATTTTTAGTTAAGTACGAGTACGTCGAACTCGATCTTAAAAGAAATATAATTTGATTTGTCAGTGGGACTATCTAATTTGTTTACCTGAATTAATAGAAAAAAATATTACCTACTTACTCAAAATTACGTGTAGGTAAAAATAAATATTTGACCAAAAGTAATTTTAGTTACAGGCCCTCCAGCCTAAAGGCCATTTACTTGTGAGTCGCAAAAAACTCAATGAGTTTACCAGCACGTTTACCCAGGGCCTACCGGGGATAATAAAATGTTTTTCAAACGTGTACCTATTCGTTCTCATATTATTAATGTACTGTGTTTCATCAAGGGTATATTTTTAGCGAGCTAAATTGGATAACTCCTGCGTAAGTATGATACATTGCGGTACGCTTTGTGTATTTGGCTGGAACGAATAGACTATTAGAATAAATATTGTAGGTGGCGTGAGACTGGCTGCGATAGTCATTGAAAAGATCCGGCAGTTGGGATTCGAGGTGGTCTTGCTCAAGTTTGAGGCCTCATCTATGAATCGCATGACTTTAAAATGAGCCATAACTGAAGATACCAGTATCTCGCCAGATCGAATCCGACTCCAACTAACGTGCAGGTGTCCTACTTAAGGAACAAAGTCGCCACTTCAGCAGCCATTTATTGACAAATAGCCATTGCATTACGATAGTTCGCGTGAAAATATCAAACCAAATGATCAAGTCCATTGAAAAGTGGCTGGAAATACCACATGGCGTCCTTACCTTCCGCATGACGCAGGTCCTTACCGGACATGATAAGTCCAGGAGCATCCTACACCGGATTCTTGTGGAAGAAACGCCCGGGCGTCACCAATTTGTGGCCGCCTGAAGGATACGGTGGAGTATACGGTAAAGTTGTGCCCCGCTTGGACAGAGCACCGCCGTGTCCTCGTAGGTGTGATCGGCGGCAGCGATTTCTCGCGCCGGTCCTTGTTACAGGCCATGGTCCGAAGCGAGGAGGAGTGGCAGGTGGTCGCTTCTTTCCTCGAAGCAGTAATGCAGGCAAAGGAGGCGCCACGTGAGGGAACGACCCTCACGCCCCAGCAGGTGGCATGGGATGGGATTCCGATCCCAATTTTCAGCCACCGTAGGCGCGGGCTTACCGTCCGGAACGGGCTCAAGTCATCGATGGCGCGTAGAATTCCACGTGCGAGTAAAACCTCAAAGAGATAGCAAACTGTAGGGACCCAGCCGGGTCGAAGCCTACTGGGGCCATGGGTATTGCAAAAGTGAAGTGAGTCGTCGCACCGCATACACGTGCGGTTGGTTATGTAAGTATCAATTCTTTGTTCTATTCACACCACTTCGCTACTCGATCACGTTCGCGTTGAATCGTCTAAGGATACAGACTAAAAGTAACCATTGACAATAAGGCTTTGATTGTCAATGATAGAGAGATGGATTAGTAAGTGCCAAGGTAGGTAGGTAGCTAAGGCTAAGTTGAGTAAGAGGGCTAAGGTGGGTTTGGTTGGACTGGTTGGCGAGATTATTGGTTCATTGGGTTAAGTTGTTGATTTAATATAAGAGTCAATTTTTGTGATAACAAGTCATTAGCTTCTCTAGTTACTGACCAAAACCCACCAATGATCCTTTAGTTGGCTCTTTGTGTTTCAAGGCTACAGTGCTTCGAACAATTCCACAGTGCTGGCAGAAAATAGACTCTACTGTTTCGTTTCAAGTCCCCATAGGCATAGAAGTTATAGCCGATATTACGCCATCAAATACTTGGAACAATTACGTGGCAAAATCCTTTAGTCGTTTTAGATAATTAAGATGGGCGTTCAAATCGAACGTGTCTTGTCGATTAAGCGAAGTCCTCTTACCCAGTACCTAGAACTCAGTGGTTGAGAACATGTGAGAAATTCTACGCTATTCATCTGTTGTGGTACACTGCTGTAATTGGGGATCTGTTCTTGGTAAAGCACTGGGCTAGTAATTGAGTTTACTGCTTTATAGGCTCTAGATACATCTCAAAGGCTTTTCAGAATCGGCTACAAACATTAAAAAATACTTTTTGCTATTCGGAAAAATCTTCGAGACTCGTTTTGGGAATTTTATTCAACTATTTATATAGATGAACGACGATGATGTTTGTAAGGAATCCTCAGTGCGCGAGTCTGATTCGCACTTGGCCGGTTTTTTTCGGCTTCGTATTTTGTACCAAATATCATATTTTGTTAAATGATTCAAAATTGAAAAAGGCTAGTCCATTTACCATGCAGATACTGCTGAATATCTTTATTTGTAGAAAGCGATTGCCTTGTCTTTTTCGTTTGATCTCCAAGACGAGAATAGATAAAGTGAGTTTCTTTAAATATGACCATTGAAATAAACTAAACACTTAACAAAACGAATCTTTTTCTCATAATAATTATACTTAAATTATTATTCTAATGCTCGAAATTATTCTAAAAACTGACTCGAGTCGACCTCTTAGTGACAAAGTTCGCCAAGCAAAAACTGGCACTTTGTATGAGACCGAGCACGTTATGTTTTGTCTCAATTTTTACTTTTTTTTGTATATATGGTTCTCACTTCCACACTTTCCTACAGTCTTATGGCTACATCTAGGGGTATATAATCTAAGCGTAAAAACAACTCGCACTTATCGCACTGAACGGCAAAAGGTAAGACATAAAACTAAAAAGCCGTAATACACAATCATAAACATCACGCAAACTTTCCCGCAAAAATTAACAATTTAAAAAGCTAAACAACGATCATGCCGTAATCTCAGCATAAATACAGCCTCAGCCATAAAACAGAAAAGTTACACAGCAGAATTTTAATTACAAACAACTGACGAAGGTCATAATAAAACGTAATGAATTTTTGTTGTCATTAATACACAGTAGCATTTAGTGGCCATTCGTATTCACACTCACGACTGCCATGTTTGCGTATCGCACGTGTGTGTAAAAACATGGTGAGGGTGGGAGACGTCATTGGTTCAACGCGCACCCCTCTACTTGGTTCAAGTGCAGTATATGAGTAGTGCTAGTGCAGTGCTGGAGCTTTGTTTCTATGTGCACCGTTTGAATATGTTAGAGGAGTATGTACTTAGTGACGTGTTGAGAAGACTTATAAATGCCTCGAGCGGTTTACAGTGTTGAATTAGTTTGTAAATGAGTCTAGACTTTTTAGAATAAAATTAACGTTTTTTTTTGTTGATGACTGGATCTTTGAGCATAATTTTGTCAAATGATGATAATAAGCACCTACAATATAATTATTTTTGATGTTTTGTTATGTTACCTACTTTTAAGATTGCGTCTTTAACGCGTAAATAAACTGTTTTTCTTTCTTTCTTTCAAAAAAGCGTAGGGCGCTTTGTGCCATATTTTTCGTCAATCGAGCACCCCACGCTTTTTTCACAATGATATATATATTTATCGTTCATTATTATTATTTTCTACTTATATTGAAAATTGTTTTACACTTTTTAGTTTGATATGCTTTGAAAGCGTGTTTTTATTTTTTTTTAACTATTTTTTTTTGTTTGTAGAAGGTAATCTCTGAAAGTGTTGGTCCGATTGCTAAAATGTTTTCACCAATAGAAAGCTGCTTTATTCCTGAGTGACACAGGCTATATTTATGTACGTAGTCAAAAGCAAGTCAAGTCATTATAAATCAGGTCTTAAAAAAAAATGCTCTACATTAGAAATTACAGTACGACCAAAATATTGTTACCATTCCGATCTTCGAACAATTGGTTACGCAGTAATTATTTTTAAGAATCAAGGTTTGCGTAATGCATTAATATGTTCGAGTATGCGCGATGGTTTGGAACGCCAAGTTCATTGTAACCATCATATATTTTTACTGCACTAAACTACTGTATGGGCCAAAGTAGCACAAAGTTGGTCCCCTGAAACAGTAAGACGGGATCGCGGCAGACCACGAGAATGACGGCGCGACGAACTAGACAGATTCCACCAGAACTGACAAGAGGAAGCCCGGGCGAAGGATGAAAGGAGTGGAGGGAGGCCTTTGTCCAGGAGTGGGACAGAACAGCCTAAAAAAAAAAACAATTAATACCTCTACACATTGTTAGTAATTTTTTTTTTTTTTTTTTTTATGGTGGGAAAAATCATGCATTGACATCCCCCGCCCTTGGGCGGAGCGGGAGGTAGTGTCAGACTCTTACTGACTAAAAGACCCACCCCGTTCCTTCTAGCCTTCATACCGGGGCTCGAGCGCCCTTTCGGATAACCCTGGCCCCAGTAGGCTTCGACCCGGCTGGGTCCCTGCTGTTGCTGACAACTCCTTGAGGCGCGCGGGAACAGTGCGCGCCGTCGACGACTTGGGCTTGGTCCGGACAGTTACCGGACGGCCGGACAGCGAGCTACCCATTGCTCACTGTCCGCAAGCCCGCGTCTACGTTGGCCGGAAATCGGGATCAGAATCCCGGCGACGGCGGCGGCGATAACGCCGTTGCCTGATGCGTTCGGCTTCCTCCTTTGCGAGCATTACTGCTTCGCAGAAGTCGGCGACCACCTGCCACTCCTCCTCGCTCCGGACCATGGCCTCAACCAAGGCCCGGCGCGAGAGGTCTCCGCCGCCGATCGCCCCCACGAGGGCACGGCGATGCTCCGCCCAAGCAGGGCACACCTCGACTGTGTGCTCCACCGTGTCCTCCGGGCGTTCCGCACAGTGGCGACACCCGGGCGTCACTTCCGCATGAATCCGGTGCAGGAAACTCCCGAACGAACCATGTCCGGTGAGGACCTGCGTCATGCGGAAGGTAAGGACGCCGTGAGGCCTTTCCAGCCACGCCTCAAAGAGGGAATGTTAGTAAATGCAGCCTCAAGTATTGTGGCTGCTTTTACTAACATGTAAACTCGCTTAGGGGTACTAGACCCGCAGATCCGGTGAATCACATCGAACCTGTGACACGTAGCACAGCAGCCTACAGTTCAACCACATTACTTACCATACCGTCACTATTATTTTAAGATATGTCAAATATTAAAATAACATGTACTGTGAATTCGCTAATTTCGTGGATCTGTATGCGGCGCTTTAAAAAGTCAAATCAAAATCTCCATTTTTTCAAGCTCAGCCCGTTTATTTCACTGATTGGAGTTGGAATAAATTACAAGATTTGATCCCCTAATGAACTGTATACCTATCTTTGTATAAATACGTTTAGAAGTCAATTGATTCTGTCTACCAAACGCTAATGATAATCTCATAGTCACGTGCCACGCAAGTCAGGGTAATAAACAAGAAAATACAAAAGAATCTAACACAAAGTCTAGTGATTTTATCCCTAATAACAAATGAGCGGTAATCAAGTCTGGGGATCTGTATCTCAAAGAGAACTTGCCAAGTGTGGGTTGGTCTAAATAAGAATTTTGTATTATTTGGAAGATTTTGTTGTATCAGTTGTATCCTATATCAACCGTAGGAGCCCAGCAGGGTCGTAGCCTACTGGAGCCATGGGTGATGCGAAATAGATCCCCGGGGCCCTGGAACAATGGCAAAGAAGGAACAGGAGTGGGTTTTTAGTCAGTAAAAGTCTGGCACTATCTCCCGCTTCGCACAAGAGCGGGAGATGTCATTAGATGATTTTCCCATCTAAAAAAAAACTGTATCTTATTTTCAATTCAGAATGCGATATAATTGCCTTGGAACAACCAACTCTACGTTATCCGTTACAAAAATCAAATTCCATTTATATATCAATCACTTTTTATATGTACTATTAATAGGGTCGTATTAATTAAAGTTGTCACTTAAAAATCATCTAAAAACACATAATTCTACAGTCGATAATAGCAGTGGCGGCGATTTGAATGCAATCCCGGAAATTGATTATTTAAAATTCGAATTTATTATTTGTCACACTGAATTAATAAATTCGAATTTTGAAAATGAATTTAGTTAGCCATTTGTAGCGCTATTTCAAGAAGTTTGTTCACCGTCAGTTTCCTTCGTTTTAACTGTAAAAAAACAATGTAATTATATTAATAAAAATAACAAAAAATAATGAAAAATGCTAGATTTTAACGTAATAGTTCTAGTAGTTAGGTAATGTATCTAAATTTTGATCCGAGTGGAGAAACTTTGTTTCTACGATCGAGACGTAATTTCACTAAAAAACGGGGGTTGACGCATGACTCGTGAGGGTCGCTTAGTTCACAGCCTGATAACATAAATGTAATAAAATTGTGGTGGGACGAACTCGCGCTTTTTTCCGCACTAGTGCAGAAAACAGGAAGTTGTGTGCCTAAAAGCGTTAGGAATAAGAGCGGGTTTTTTAGTAAGTGAAATTTAATTGAAAATGATTTTTTTGTTATAGAACATCAAAGAGCTATATAAGCCGGTCTGGTTTTTTTCATTAAAATAACACAAGCCTAAAAACCGCGCTAGAGAATCAGAACATAGATAGTAAGATCTTATTTATTCATAGCAAACTCGTGGCTTGGCTGTACCCATATTGAGTATTACGTAAGTGCCTTCAGAGGCGTAGCGTGGATTAATTTAGAAGTGTGCAAAGCCACAGCAGCGAGGCCTTTTTCTTTTATAAATTTGAAAACGAGAAAGCGACTGTTGCAACCCAGTGTTCGACCACATCGTCGCTTACCATCAGATAAAATAGTGGTCAAACGCTCGTGGAAAAAAAAACCTCTAATTCTTAAAGATTGGATTGGTTAGGTTGCTTCTAGGCAAGCGTGCTCTATCGTCGGCCACATCACTTTCCATCAGGTGAGATAGTGGTCAAACGCGAGCTTATTCGTAATAAAAAAGAGCCCTCACTTGTGCGAGGCCCCTTAGGATGCGAGGCCGTGGGTGAGGGCCCACTTCTCCCACGCCTACTTACTGGACTGGGTGTTACGTCACATATTTTGCAAATTTACATTTAGAAATTATTGAATGAAAACAGCGGTTCGTAAATCAGTTTTATTTGCATTTAAATTATTTATTAATAAAATTAACATCAAATCAAACATTTAACAAAACAAGAAACGATTAATATTTACACGATTACAGATACAGTTGTATACGTTTTAGAGGTTTTCGTAAAGTAGTAGTTTAAAGTTCGTGTTTTAACACTTAGATTATAATATATATTGGAATGTGATGGCCTCTTAGCTTGATGTATAGAACGCGGGCCCACTTCACACAAGTTTAGCTACGCTACTGAGTGCCTTATACTGGACTAGAACGCGGGCCTTAAAAAATCTAATATAAGCAATATCGTTTGGAAGTACCCTATATAATAAATCCGGTATATTATTATACGTATTGTAGTCTTTATGTAAGTATTTCAGCGACATGGAAAAGGTTGTTCCTTTCACATATTAAGTCGAGTTTAATATTGTCGGATTCAAAGGAATATTTTGTTATGACTGTAATCGTTTGGCTATAACAGAATGTTATGGTGGAAAACTTACAAAAATGGTAGGTAGCTAATTTTAACCCGTAACTAGCTTTGCCATCAAACTTGCTAGCTTTAGCCAGTGGCTTTGCCCACGTGAGTGTACAAATTATCACAAGAGAACATACGCCTGAGAAAACTCGTAAACTATGTCCTCGCCAAGACATGACTTTTTTATTATTGACAGGCTCGCGTTTGACCACTGTCTCACCTGATGGTAAGCGATAATGTGGTCGACGATGGAGCACGCTTGCCTAGAAGTAGGTAACTTATTCACTCTTGACTTAAAGACTGAAGGTTGGACTCAGCCAGATTTAATCCAAATTAGTTCAACTGCTTGAGCGTGAATGAGTAATAAATATACACACACTTTGACATAAATTCCCTTTGATGGGGCAGAGGGTGTCCACAGTGCAATGCCATCTCGTCCTGTCTTGAGCTTCACGTTTCATTTCGCTCCAGGTCTTCCCTATGTTCTTCGCCTCTGTGTACCAAGTTTAATGGAAATCCGTTCAGCCGTTTTAGCATGAAGAAGTAACAAACATACCCACACACGCAAATTCACAAACTTTCGTCTTTATCGTATCATTATTGTGATAATAGGAAAGTGTAAATAATACAGCTCGTGTTAACAAATGTTTTGTGAATAGTTTTCTCCTTTGTAATGTTAGTGTTACGTGATTAGTTTGATATTTGAAGTTAAAGCCTGTACCAAATAGAAATTGCAGTAATAGAAACCCAACCTTACGTACAAAGCGGGAATACATTCATTATGCGCACAGCTAAGGAGTGACTTTCCCTGCCGGACTTATCTTTCGTATACTGTATATAATAGAGACACAATGGAAAGACAAAGAGAGAGCGAACGCCGGCGCTTGCTTGGGCTTTAATGAAATAAGTCAAGAATGAAAAGGTTACAGTTGCCATCACCGATCGCTTTGCGAATTTCATACATTGGCGGGCCAATCGTCTTCGTTGATGATACATGCTGCAACGCAGTGAACGAATCTGGAGTGACGTCTATGACGCGATGGCGCGGCCAGCCAATCACTGACACTCCCCGCCCCCGCGTCGCACCACTAAAGAGACCGAATATCTGATTTCTGCGCAACTACTTCTGGGCAAGCGTGCTCCACCGTCGGCCACATCATCGATTACCATCAGGTGAGATAAAGATAATAAAACAAAAAACAGTTTTAATCACAATTCATCTTTCTTATTCTCAATCTAAGAAAAAGGAGCTTTTTAACAGGATTTCTCTAAGTGAAATTCAACGGTTGTCTTAATTATTCGTAAGTTGATTCGTGATGGATATTGTGATGTAGAATTGGTGTAGATTTGTATCTCGAGTGTTTGTGCAACACTGGACTATTGTCCCACAAACAGGCGCAATTTCAGTAATATTAAGCTGAGAATTTTATTGCAGTTTTGGCTACCTACTTCAGCGAAGTTTGCCGAGAAGGTTGATTTAATACATTTACTGCCAAATACTAAAAAACTGGAAAAGTGCGAGTCGGACTCGCGCACTGAGGGTTCCGTGCAAACTACAGTTCCCGAATGGAGTCTCGCAGATTTTTCCGAATTGCAATTTTTTTTTTTTTTTGTGACGTACGTAACGACTAATTTACTGTTTTCAGATTTTTTCCTATACCTGTGCTATAAAACCTTGCTTTGTGCCAAACAGGATTCTGGGTTAATGGGAAGTACTCTATGAATTTCGATCTTTAAGAGTAGCAAAATACGGGTTTTTTTTGCGAAATAAACGGCCGTATCTTTTTTATTCCTTAACTTATAAGTTTGATTTTTTCACAACTTGAAGGGACTGCAGACCTGAGTATTTAATTTCAACCCCACGCGTTCTCGAGATAAAGGGTCTTAACAGACAGACAGACAGACAGACGGACGGACAACAAAGTGATCCTATAAGGGTTCCGTTTTTTCCTTTTGAGATACGGAACGCTAAAAAATATTAGAATGTGTACATCCATTCTGATGATAAACTAATGAACTATTCATACGCAGACATGGCTTAAAGGACCTTGTATCCAGGTCAAAAACATAAACATAAAAAACTTTGATAAAAAAAAAAACCATAACTTTTTCATCCATAATTTCAGTCAACCCTTTTATTTCGATTGCGTGTGTCAATTTATCACAATTCAAACAAATATTTGATGCATGAACATTTTAAATTGGACGCAAGCGGCCATAACGTTACAACTAAACGCCTATGTTTAGGTAACAATGGTTGCTTCCAGCAGGTAATATGTCGTAGTCAAAATTGTAAATTGGTGAAAATCACTTTTAACTAGACGCTATTGACGTGATAGTTTTTCTTCATCAGTCTCATATATTAATAAAATAATAATATCCTTCTTTAATTCTTTAATTCTTTATTGTACACAAAAAAAAAAAATTACAAACAAAAATATAAAACAGGACATTTGATGTAAGTACATAGGCGAGCTTAACCCATAACTGGGTTTTCTTACAGCAAACCATGTGATTTAAAATAAAAATTTGCATTTGAGGAACCATGAAATGTACAACAAAAGAAAGAAAAAAAACATATAACTGAATTTAAATTAAGAACAAAAATATACTAAACAGATATATACAGCACACTATACATATACATAATATATACAATAAATAAATACTTATATACATACATATTTTTAGGTCATGTTGACAGGAAATGTTCCTTAATTTTTCTCCTGAAAACTTCCAACGAAGGGCTAGCCCTCAATGTATGCGGTAGAGAATTCCATAGGCGCACAGCGTTAACGGTAAAAGATCCACTGTACCGACTTGAAGAGTGAGGAGGAAAACGAAGAAGAAGAGAGGATGAAGATCGACAGGGTTTTCCTCTCGGAACAAGATACTCAAAGCGTTCCCGAAGATACTGGGGTGAGTTGGGATTATGAAGAATAGAGAATAGAAAAGAAAGAGTGTGGCAATCCCGACGCTGCCGAATAGGTAGCCACTTCAATTGCCTTCGAAATTCCGACACATGGTCATACTTCCGAAGGCCAAAAATGAAGCGGATACACAAATTCTGCAGACGCTCCAGTTTGTCAAGAAGTTCCTCAGTCGCATCAAGGAAGCAGACATCAGCGTAGTCAAGAAGAGGTAGAAGAAGAGACTGAGCAAGAGTAACCTTAGTTGAAAAGGGCAGGAACTTCTGGAGACGTTTCAGTGACTGAAACGAGCAAAACACCCTCCTGCTTACTTCCGCAATGTGGACATTCCAGGACAGGTTACCGTCTAGGTAAACACCTAAGCTTTTTACTTTTTTAGAATAGGCTATAGCGACAGCATCGTACAAAACAGGTGGGAGAGACTGGTTATTCAACAAGTTTACGAAATATCTGCCACCAACAATGAGCGCTTGTGATTTTGCTGGATTTACTAACAGTCCGAAACTATTAGCCCAATTACAGATATTTTTCAGATATTTTTTTTTTATTTATAGAATATCTATTGTTTACTTCGTGGAAATATTAGTAAAAGATAGCAAACTGGTATAACATATTAAGTAAATCAGTTAGACTTCAACACTAAAATAAAAATGTCTTTCCCACACAAGGGTAACTTAGTGTGCGGGGCAAAGAGAGAGGGAGAGGGGTCAAAGTAGTGAGATCCAGAAATAATAATATAATTTTGTATAATTTCAACATTAACGGTGTACCAATAATTTGTAATTATTAATTTATTTAAAAGAGTGTCCATGGAGTTTCTTGCATGTTCTTCTCCATAGAGATCTATCTACACTTTGGTACGGTAAATAGATTCGTATTTTTTTGTGACTGGATTTGACAAATTAAAAGTTAAATAAATACTTTGAATTTGAGATTTAGTTGAGTGCAAACATTGATCAGAAGGACTTTTGATCAGTTAAGATATCTTTAAAATCACTAAGTTTCTCTTAAAAACCCGACTTGTTAGTAGATTTTTTTTTGAATATTGATAAAAGCATTTTTGTAGCAATTCTAAACACTTACAAATACAAAAAAAAAAATCATAGACCAGGACCTAGATCATAACGTTTAAAGTAAGATTGTTTTAATCTTGTTTCAGTGTGGATAAGAGATGACGCTAGACAACTTGTATAGTTCTGTCTCTTACCCACACTGGAATAAGAATAAAACAATCTTACTTTAAACGTCATGGTAACCCAGCAGGTATACTTTAAAATTATAAAAAGAAGACAAAAGCATTCTTACTTAACAGGGGTTTTGACTGAAGCCAGTTAAAACTAGTTTTGACTAATTAAAAGTTTTGACTGTAACATATACACTGTTATGTATGTTAAAGTTAACAAGGGATCCAAACAGCCTGTACTTTGTCAAGAACTAATACCAGTTTAATTTTACGACCAATATTGAAGACCTAAGCAAACACTTCGACCTCAGGTACCCATACAAGTAAATTAGAAGTTAAGACCCGCATAAATGTTACACAGAACGTTTATGTTTCCAAGTTTCCAATATCACTAAATAACCTAGTATCGTCACTTGAAATTACGGTGTAAGTAAAGCCTACTGCCCACGGACGCGTAGCTTCATAGACGCGTAGTCGTTATTATATGCTTGGTGTACTGAGGCGTACACCAAGAATATAATGACGAATACGTCATTATACGCTTGGTGTACGCTTGCTCGCAGCAGCACAAAACTATAAAACTCAGTTGACGAAGCGGCAATGGCAGGACTTTCTTTTTTTCTTAGTTTTGTATATATTATTTAAAAGTTTCAAAGTTATTTAGTCTTTGATTAATCTATTAGCAGTACACCGCAGACTACCCCTGTATTATTTTATTCGTTTCAATCCGTCCTAAGGTAGTCTGGTAGTATCGCTGTCAGCGATAAGACCGCCATTGTACCCATAGATTTAAGTTTATGTTGGTTGGTTGGTGGTTGTTGGTGTTGTTGTTGGTTTAAATTTATATTATTTTTTGATGTACAATAAAGTTTATTCTATTCTATTGTATTATGAGGCGTAGGTACATCAGGTACGTCTATGAAGCTACGCGTCTGTGGATAGTAGGTCTTAACCTTACAACTTCTAAACTGAAAGTCGCTTAGGTATCGGCTAGTTGAGACTTTGATGTGCTTATGTATTCTGGTGGTACTAACTTACACTTGAGAAGGGATTTGAACGAGGTAGTTACTAGTTCGTGAGAACCCTTTGAACTAACATAGAACATAGTTCACACTTGGACGAAGCTTGCGCTAAAGAGGCCAGCTAAAGGATATTGTGCATTTAGTTTTGATCAAATGGTCTTATGTAAGATCATCGGTTGTCTATAGATGGGCATGTTGTGTCGGTCAGGTCGATTTTGATAATGCTTTAGATAGCTATGGATTGACCAAAGAAACGATAGATGATCCCTCTATTGTGATCTCTCTCTATCACTCAATGGTTTGCTGGAAGAATAACTCAACTTTGAGTTAAGCTTGCCTATGTACATAGACTCTGTTACATACATACATAATTAGCCTTTTAATGTTCCCACTGCTGTGAGTCGGCGTCCTTTCTAGTAGAGGGAATGGGTCGTTATCAACCACGCGGACCCAGTTGCGGGTTGATGAATGTCACATGTCTTCGAACTCTGTTATCCACACGAAATATGTAATAGTCATGATGAGTTGGTAAATGATGTCACATTGTAATGAAGACTGATGAACTGGATGAATTAAAACAAGGAGTATTGCTGCCGATTCTTAACACGTTGACTGCGATGCAAGGTTTAAACATCTTGTATACGTCTCGCTTACATCGCGGCTAAGAAAAGTATATATAGTTTTATTACCAGGTGTATAGACCTTGTACCGCAGGAATGGAAAGTATAGAAAAATCACGAACGTATTAGTAAATTATTTAATACATCGACAAGTAGACATGCTCTCTCTTCTTACCCTTGTCCCATGACACTTGGGGTATGTTTTTTGCCCTTTCACTCATATGAGTGAAAACTATCCTAGTAGGTACCAAATTTCATGTAAATACTGATGAAATTTGTAACTAGGATAGTTTATATATCCTAAATTAACCTATTATAAAGGTGGGCAGTATTAATTTCGTGTAGGCAACCCGTGACACCTACTAGCCTAATTTGTATGATTAAACTTTTTGAATTTCATCCCAGTAAATCTATTTTGACAAAGATTTAGTGTGTTGCAATCAAATGTTAATTTGTCATTTGTCGACGATAACAAATTATCATTAACGATGTGTAAATAGTTCTCTATGAAAAAAATACGATTTTCCAAGAAGAGTAGTTTTATTTTTAGAAAACACACATTTCCATGAAATATTTCAACATGGAAATGTATGTCGTCGTTCACAATAAGAGCAAATTACTGTCTATACGGACGGAAAATGCGACGCAAGGATTTTTCAAACGAGCTGTAGGAAAAACTCATCGAGATTGATCCTACAGTTATGTGTACCATTTCAGGCATGTTGTTTTCCTAGTAACTCTTAAAAGGAGAAAAATGCGTCTACTGACATACTTCGTCAGTAACTAACTCAATTTCAGATATGGAGCATAAGTAACATGGCATTTGCCGTGGATAGAGGCTTTTTATTGAGATGCAGGGAAATTATAAAATAACTCTTTCCGCTTTGGGTATAATGAGAGGCAGTGTTGCCTCTATATTCTTTCATCTCTTTCTGTCTCTCTTTGTTTCGTCACCTCTCTCTCTTTCTTCATCTCTCCCTTCCTTCCACCTCTCGTCACCTTACTCTCTTTGCCTCTGCCTTTCTTTCTCTCTTTACCTCTCTCTTTTTGTTCAACTCTTTGAAAGGATTCCGCAGCCCTGGAGATAAGGGTAATATACACCTACTAATATATGATTCTAATACTTGAAACAGATTTTGCACAAACGTATATTTATTTAAATGCTATCACATAGACTTCAAATGTTCCACTTAATAAGTCCTCTTATCAAGACATTGCAAATTACGGGCCATGTGAGGTAGACGAGACACAAAGAACAAGCAACAAAAAACAAGCCAATTGAAGCAGGAGTCAGTCCTTGAGACTATGAAGCGAACTTAAAAGAGCTTGGAGTAGTTACCAACGGATATGATGCTTGAGAATTTTTGATGATGCCAATGAACGGTAGACTTGAAAAGTTCAATGTTGTGGTGAATATTATGAAACATAAAATTACAGATGCAAAAAGAAAACACAAAATGTATTTAAAAAATGAAATAATGAAATTCAACATATTTTTGTATAGCAGTAAAGAAATGATAAATGTTTGTTAATTTTTTTTTGGTTCGTAGATTGTTGGCTTGCTGTACGCTTTGGTGCGTACTGTAATTATAGCAAGCAATTGATTAATAAACAAAAATAATAAATAAGAGAATCTGAAATCGAAAATAACTCGCATAACTTAATACATATAGATTTAATAACCATCTCGACAGAAGTTGTCCTGCCTGAAAGCTGTCTTTGATCAAAAAACAAATTGAGAACCCTATTACAGAGCCACGTATCGGGTCCAATTGTATTTTCAAAACATTCTTGGACCCACTCAAATATACACACAAAATTTCATCCAAATCAGTCAAACCGCTTAGGTGAAGTTCAGTGTCAAACACACAGACAAAAGAATTGTATATATAAAGATATGACACTAATCATAAGCAATAAAAAGAAAACACTTGAATATGAGAAGAGAGATGCCCTTAAAGAAAAAGAGATTTCTGATATAGAATCAGCAACGAGTCTGAAAGAGTTGATGGTTATTAATTCTTCCATCAAGGTGGCATGGATAAGAAAAGACACAAATATTGTTTCAAGCTTAAGACAATCTCATGAAACAAGCGAATATATATCAACAAAACACGACAGTCTCAACAAAACCCAAATCCTTTACATAAAAAAATACAAATCCACAGCACAAATTACTGCCTATGTAAGGAAGACGCGACACAAAGAATAAAGTGATAAAAAACAAGTCATTTGATGCACGAGACAACCCTTCAGACAATGAGCGCGTACTTAATGCCCGTATCATGTACCAGCGTGTGATACAGATGTTCCCGTTAATTAACGGAGCTGCGATGACTAAGTTAAGACCTAGTTAATGAATGGGCAGTTTAAAAATTTTCATGTTTAATTTCTATGCTCGTTAGGCTTTTTAGGGCAGGTCAGTGTGTCTATAGGTGAGAGTGAAGGCTTGAATGAGAGCTGAGGTTGACCGCTTTTTTTTCAGATATTTAAGTGCCATACCGGCCTTAAAACGATGTTTTGGATGAGGTCAGCTTTCAATACCGGACGGTTTAAAGCCGCATAGATTTTGGGGAAAAAAATGATAAAAGTAATAGTAGTTTTGAAGAATATACTTTGGTTTGTATTAACTGATTATTTTAAAATTAATTGTCCAAGTTATAGTGTTTGTTGATCGAAAACGACACAATATTCAAGACGTTTCAAACGGGATTTACCAGTAATGAAAATATTATAGTCACCCGCCTAAACCTTTTTTATGTGGGAAAATCTTCTTGGATACTTTCTGTCTGTGAACTTGTATGTGTACGAAGCTTACCGATCAAAACGAACCGGTTTCTTCTGCTACTATGAATCTGGAGGTTCGCGATACAAATAAATTGTTAGCACTATCACCTAGTGAGATAAATGAAAATCCATCCATCATTATATCTTCCACCAGACCAATTGGCCTTTCTCCTATTCAGAAGTTCAATTCACATAATAAAAACTTATCTGCAGCTTCACGGAGATCACCACTGTACACAGGACACATAACGAGCTTCTGGCACTACAGCCCACCCGCCTACACCTGAATATCGAAGTAGATCAAAGAAATAAAGAAGAAAAAATACAATCTAATCCTTTAATCCTCAAGGAGGCACTAGAAGTGTTCCTCGGTACTTATTAATGGAATAAAATATAGAATTATTTATGTTGGTAACTTTAGCTCACACTTCGCTACAATGGCGTGTTTGTTTATGATTTCCCTTGAGTACCCCTACACCTATTTGTAGAAGCCTTGAAGGGCGATAGAACGTTTTCATTACCCATGTTATGAGTTGTTGTTGAGAAAATTATGTCGCAACATATCAAACTTTGTACTGAGAATTAGTGTTAGTTCTATTCCTGGATTCCCTAAAGTGAGTCTTGTAATAATTTTGTTAATACTTGTAGCATTAGTTGTTTCTATAAAAGAGAGTCAGTTTGGAAAGTAGAATAAAAATTCAGTTACATGTAAAATTCCGTACAAAAATGTAGATTGATTTTATAATAGGCTTACGGAGTGTTTGTTGAAAAAAACTGCGTATAAAAAGGTTTGAAGGTTGGTAAGTCCATTAAGCCTCTATGAAGAAGTTTTTAGCTATGTGCACATCTCGTAAAATGTAAATCAATGTAAACAACTTTTATAAATTAAAATTGAGAGTCATTTGATATATTACTTAGGCTTTATTTCATTGGGATCGGTTGCCTATATCGAAAGATATACTACATTCATTGACTGTCTGTTAAATAAAAAAAAGGCGTCACGAAGTTCGCCGGGTCATCTAGTAATAAAAAATAAAATACTCATATCTTTATTTTCCAAAAATGCAGATTATATCTCATGTTTACAAATTTTTTTTATGGTATGAAAATATTTACGTAAAACATTTAAATGCTGCAGAAATTTTCCCTCAAACTAGATTATCCTGTTATTCGGGACAGATCACAAAGTCATTAAGGTATTCTATAAAAGATGTCTACTCTTTAAAAAAAACAACAATACAGAGCAAAGAAAATAAAATCTAAGTCACTTAAAAATATCATTTTAATTTGAAAATGCAGGAACGTCTTCCTCTTAACGTCTCGTTGTTAATTGTAGAGGTAAGAGCTCTTTTGTAGTTAGCTGATACCTTCCTGTTTGTAAGCAAACAAAATAAAATGCAGCACGCTTCCGCCTCTCATACTCCTGAAACATTCATTCTTATATAATCTCTTGTGGGATGAGCAGATAGAGCTTCAATTGTACTAAGCACTTTAATCTGCTAGATTACTTTTATTTCATATTTGTGGATGTTTATGTTGATTTGAAATTTTATATGATATCACTCTAATTTTATAAAGGCAAAAGTTTGTTTGTGTACGTTTGTATGCTTTTTTACTACTTCATTGTTTGGTACATCAGTAGACCATGTCCTGGATTAGCATAAAAGATACTTTTTGTTCCGGGACAACGACGCTTTACTTTCGCGTAGGCGAAGCCGCTGGCGGCAGCTAAACATGAAGACATCATTTGCGAATTGTAGGAGAACAAAGTGCTTTAAGCACTAAAAAATATCAAATTATATCAATGTAAACTAGTATACTACCTTCACACTTCAACTGGATTCTGACGTTTTGTAACTGCCCATGTAGGCCTAACTGAAATATTTTTTAATTTTTTAAATTATTATTTCGAGTGCTAGACTGCAATCCCACCTGGATGATAAGCAGTGATGTAATCATTGTTAGTGAAGCGTACTAGTTTATTAAGAGCGGTACTCATTCTGGCTTTGAAGACATCTAAATTATAATCATATAGGAAGACCACAGCAGACATATTGTTCCATTTTCAAGCAGAGACACAACATTAAATGCTTTCAGTGTTTTAATTTTGACTGATTTGACTGGCCTGTTGGTGTAGTTGTTAGTGACCCTGACTGCTATGCCGGAGGTCGTGGGTTCGATTCCCACCCAGGACAAATGTTTGTGTGATGAGCATAATCATTTGTTCTGTGTCTGGGTGTAATTTATCTGTAATAGAAATATATAAGTATGTTTATCAGTTGTCTAATACCCGTAATACAACCTCTGCTTAGCTTGGGACTAGACGGCGTTGTGTGATAGTTGTGGAATATTATAATTTTATCATGATGATGATAATGTTGTGATGGTACGTGTGTTATCTTATATTGTTGTTGTTGTATTGTTGTAGTTATCTGTAATTCGATTTATAAAAGCTTAACACTGATTGCTCGTTCACAAACCTTACAAATCCAGATATTAATTTACAAACCATAATTTTCATATCACAAGCCACATTACAACGTCAATCTGTCCGCCACAATATCTAATCATATTATCGGTAAATTACAATATTAATTAACAGAGGATCACGTAATTATAGGTAAATTAGGCTAGGCTCACACAAGCCACACCTCGAATCCAAACATAATTACCGAAAACTGTTATTGTTGTGAACCTAGCATTAATTGAATTTACTCTGAAGTTTATTCAGATGAGGTTGGTGAAGGCAATCGCTGGCTCTTTGATTAACTAAACACTGTTTGTTAGCTTACAATTATTCATGATACGGTCCCTTTGTTTAATTTAGTAGGCACATACTTTAAGTTGGCCTTAATAGTTGTGGTTAGTTGTAACCCTAACTTTGAACCTAATAAAATATGTATACGTACATAGCCTGGTAAATTAGCCTCAGTATTCTATCTATATACTAATATTGTACAGAGAAAATATTTTTAAGTTTTGTTTATTATGAACTAGCTTTTGCCCGCGGCTTCGCTCGCATTAAATTCGGGGTAACACGGTTCCTCTTTCAGTGGGAAACCCCCAGAGAAGAAAGAAAGAAGAAAGAGACAAAAAGTAGTCTATGTAACTCTCCCTCCCTTCAACTTAAAAAATCACGTTAATTCGTAGCTCCGTTTTGCAGTGAAAGACGGACAAACAGACACATATACACACTTTCCCATTTATGATAATAGTAAGGATAAGGTAGGTTCCACTTAGGTAAGCATACTTTACTGTCGATCACGTCATCACTTACTATCACATGTGTGGTCAAGTGCAAATCTATGAACAATTAAAAAAAAACTTAAACTACACACACGCACACGCACACGCGCACACGTCTGCCACAGTGCCACATACGCCGATCTGGGCGCGTCAGTTTCCATACATTTAATAGGGAAAATAGACTTGTAGAGTTACATTTGAACCACGTCAGTACGCCACGTAAGTCTACGTTCAAATCAAGCGTGTTAAACATGTGCGTCGGTCTAAAGTAGTTCTAGCCTTATTGCGCACGCGTGGTCCACGTACTGGCGTACTGGGCACGTCGGTCTCCATACATTTTATATAGCAACTAGACCACACCACACCACACCACAGACTACCCCCTGTATTATTTTAAGTTTTTATCCATCCTAAGGTTGTCTGGAAGAGATCGCTCTCAGCAATAAGACCGCCGTTGTGCCCGTTAATTTAAGTTTTTGTTTAAGCTGTATTACTTTTTCGTGTACAATAAAGTTTATTCTATTCTATTCTAGATTTGCAGAACTACGTGAGGTCCACGTTACGTGAAGCCACGCAACGCACCACTACGTACAAATCAGGCGTGATTGCTCGCTTAAATAATATAAAAAATATTGTACCAGTAGAATGTTATCACTGATTAGTGACATAAACTATGTATAATAATATTCTCTACTTTCACGTGGGTTATGCCGCTGGTTAGAAACTTTTTAATAGCCCTGGAGGTCTACTTGCTTTCTCCGAAACGTAATTTTCGTAAACGAACGATATTCAAACGAAGTTTCGTTAGTGCACCTACTCTGTTTCATTTTCGGACACACACAAGAAGTTCGGATCCACAGACAATCTTCGTGACCGAATAGAATGAACTATATGATTTGGGTCTTTTTATAAGTCATTTAAAGTAAATTACGGTTTTTAAATTAATTTTAAATCTTGCTTTATTTTAAAATTTTGCGTTTATGATGTGGTTTATTAAATATTTCTTGTAATATTTATAGATAAAACATAAATATGTCGTAAAAAATAATTTTCGATAAAATACAAAAAGACACCATAAAACAACCTTTTCTACGGTCATCGTTAACCGACTTATATAAAGAGCGCTACTTTACTTCAATCATCGGTACTAACGTATGACAACTAAAAATATGACTGGCCTGTTGGTCTAGTGGTTAGTGACCCTGACTGCTATGCCGGAGGTCGTGGGTTCGATTCCCATCCAGGACAAATGTTTGTGTGATGAGCATGATCATTTGTTCTGTGTCTGGGTGTAATTTATCTATAATATGTATGTATTTAGAAATATATAAGTATGTTTATCAGTTGTCTGGTACCCATAATACAAGCTCTGCTTAGCTTGGGACTAGACGGCGTTGTGTGATAGCTGTGGAGTATATATATATCTGTATAATCACACGTAACATGTCAATCTTTGAATGTCAACTTGAATTTGACTTTTAGTTTGAATTTTAAAAAAAATATCATGCTGCCAGAGCTTTTTTACATGACACATTACGTAAGAAAGTCGGACTGTCGCAGTCTACCTTTTTGGGCCACGACAACTTTTCTTTACATTTAATACCTCTTTGATGTGATTAAATATTTCTTGAAATATTTATGCATAGAATACAAATGAAACTAAAAAAAAACGTATTTATTATTGATGATGAGGCGGTATGGTCTAAGACCTTAGCCGGCCCAAATGGGGCAAAAAAAAAAATGTGTAACTTGTCAACATTGTCAACTTCAGTGCTGCCAATTTAGTAGATATTATTATGGCTAAATTTAGCATTTTTCTAAGTAATTTGGCATGTATAAATTCAGTTTAGCATATTTTTAGCATTTTACAATCTTGATGTTTCTGTTGTTTGTGAACGTGACCCTAGTGGTTAGGGGAATCCCGCTTGGATTGAACCACATATGGTTTATTGCATCACTCGACGTTGTCATCAAAGGTAATTTAGTTTTGTTTGATTCTTATTTGGCTACGTGCGTTGAATAAGAGTTATTAAATTCACAATGTCAATAAATAGCCTATAACCAACTTTATCGTGCAGAGTGGGAATTATTATATATTACCAGTTATCAGCATAGTATTTAGCATTTTCCGAAAATTTTGGCATGTATTTGGCATTTTTTGAATGCAGATTTAGCAGAAAATAATTTAAGGAGTTGGCAGCACTGGTCAACTTGCATTGTTAATTTTGAAATCAAAAGATTTTTATTTGGACTTTACCTATACTTAACTCAAGTTACAAATAGGTATATTTTAATATACATATTTTGTCATCACGGTACGCTTTCTGTAAGAAAGTTTCAAGTAGAACTGTGGATGTCGCAGTCTTCCACAAGTTTTGTTGTGGATCTTTGATCTTTGTAAGTAATATTATCATAATTATACAATATAGTATGTACCATGTATGTACCTATTTGTTTTTAGTCGTGGGTAGAATTCTTTTATTTACCATCTTAGTTGTGTCCAAATTTTGTTTTAAACAATAACAATTGATTTTATTACCACATAGTATTAAAAGTAAATTCTATCAATTCTTACCTATTTAATTTCAATATTTTATGATTCTATTAGGTATTTAATCTGTTTTATTTTCAGATCAATGAACCAATACCATCCACCTCCAGGCAATCAAGCTAACCTCCAAACTTTTCACAGCCCGAGGTAGCTGTGGACATGCGACCCTGCCAGTAAATCGACCACTAGTGACATGAAAATCTCTGAATCCTGCAGGATTCAAGTTAATAAAAAATATAAATGTATTTTTTAGTCTTTTATTAAAGTCTTTTTAAACAACAACAATTTAAGACAGTCACAGTACCCTGCAAACACCATAGTACTCCACTTCCAGTGCTTTGCTGAGGAGAAGCCTACAGAGGCTTTTTGGAGGTAATAAAGGCATTATTTCCTGTTACAACTCCCCAAATAATTACCGACTGTGTCTCACATTATTCACAACATGTAAGTCAGGAATTTGCGTAATGTTGAGCAGAAAACATCACAGTAGTACTCTACTTCCTAATGCTTTGCTGAGGAGAAGCCTACTGAGGCTTTTTGGAAGTAATAAACGCACTATTTTCGGGTACAACTCTTCAAATAATTGTCGATTGAGTCCCTCATTTCCCACGAACTGTGTCAGGAATTTGCATAATGTTGAGCTGAAAACATCACAGTAGTAGTCCACTTCCTAGTGCTATGCTAAGGAGAAGCCTTTGGAGGCTTCTTGAAGGTAATAAAGGCACTATTTCCTGGTACAACTTCTCAAATAATTGCCGACTGAGTCTAACATTATCCACAACGTGTAAGTCAGGAATTTGAGCTGGTTGCCGGGTCTTTTTACGCTCTAAACATTCGTAATGTAGAGCTGCTTCAATTAAAAGCATTTTTGAGGCCATTTTTAGCACTTTTCTTACAAAATCAACACAAACGAAAATGAAAAGGTAAGGTTTTTGGTTTCGTCAATTTGACGTTAAAATTGCAAAATATTCGTATGTCATGATCATATTTTTTTTCGAAATATAACTAATTAGAGTAGGTTTAGAGATTCGGTACGTCAAATAATTTTCGTTCGTACGAAATTTCGGGAACGAAATGAACCATGGTAGGAAACACGCCGAATTTCAATCGAAACTTCGTTTTTCGGAGAAAGCGAGTAGACCCCCTGATTTTAGTTTCATTTGAAGAAGGTATTTCTGAGTTTTGTTTCATTTTGCGAAGGCGATTAGCAAGTAATATTTTTATAACGGAAGTGGTGAGTATATTTCACAAAGGAAATGTTAATGTCGTTAAACATTTCTGGAATTTTATCAGAAAAAACTGATACTGTAAAGGTATAGTAGGTTTGCAGGTACCTATATATGAAAGTAAAACCCAGTCTTTATGAATATTAGAATGGAACGGTGGTCCTTGGTCACCGCAGGCGCGGGCTTGCGGATAACAAGCAATGGGTGGTTCGCCGTCCGGCCGTCCAGTGTCCGTGAATCGAGCTACTGTAGCCCGATTCACGTAATGAAAACCGTAACAATATCGTAGCGATTTAGTCGTTTAGACCATTTTCGTATTCACATCCATCAATCGAGTTTGAACTACACCGATTTTAAAGTCATTTAATATTCTTCGATTTAAAAAAAAAATCTGTATTACAGTATCCGGGTAGAATACTTATTGATGTAACTGGAAATAAGTCGATAGATCGTGAATACCGCTTTTGGATAGGACTTTGATCGAACGACTATTAAACTTCAACGATTTTTGGCTTGTTCGATTTTACGTGAATCAGGCTACTGATAGAGCCCGACTCGTTGATGGCGACGCGCCCTCAAAGAGATGTCGTCAAAACTAGCTGGGGCCCAGCTGGACTAAAGCCCACTGGAGCCACAGGGAATTTTTAAAAAGGAAACCCGTGGTCTTAGAACGCAAACGGCCAATAAAGGATGCTGGTGTGGTTTTAGTATGTAAATGTTTAACAAGCCCTCCCTCCAGCCTTAGAGCGGCAGAACTTATTGGATGATTTCCCACCTCAAAAAGAAAAACCCTCATGAAAATCATCTAATGCAAACTTATTATAATGACACTGTCTAGAACTCAAAACGGTGACAGAAAATATGGTGAGGAAACCGGAATGTCCTCGCTAGAACAAAAGTAAAGATTCACCAACACGACCTGTGCCCGCATGACGGATTACGGACAATTCCCTCTTATAGGGAGGAAGCCTGTCTCCCCTAGAAGTAAAAACTTTATAAGGAATTAGGTATGCTGTGTTCTGAAAGAAGACTAACTCAATAACCTAAATAAATAAAGAAAGAAATAACATAGAATTTATATTAGTGTTTCAGACAATGAGAGATTTCAACACGTGGCTTTGGTTGGAAAACACGAAAAACAATTAAAACCATAATTTATATTCAAACGATGTTGAAACAAGGCAATTCTGTAAGATAAAAGTATATACATATTTGCGAACGCAGATCATAAATCATAGTTAGTTATGTACTCAAATTAATTTAACAAATATTAATTTGCCGACATACCATGTAATCTAGGCACGTTGTTAATTTACGAAATAAGGTTAAACAACGTATCTCTCCAAATATATATACATAATGGAAAAGATGAAACGTGGGCTCATTGCCTTTGTTGAATAATTTATATTTTATTTCTCATACAATCCCGTTTTGACGTCCTTAAATGCGAGTCTATGAGCCCGGGGCAGTATTCATTTTTTAGACACATAAGAGTTTCAAGCGAATAATGAACAAAGAAAAATTGAGGAAAAATATTATGTTATTTTTATGATTAATTAAAAACGTATTATTTCGACGTTTGTCAAATGTTAAGATGGAACTGAGCCCTACTATGAGTTCTTAACGCGATCCATTTGACGACCTAAACTGAATTGTTAAAGGGATGGAGCTATAAAGGGTGTATACCACAGAACAGAAGATACTATAATACTGTATGATTTCTGTGTTCTGTGGTATATACCATAGCTCTCTCTTTTCGCTCGCACACCTGAAATTCTAACACATCATGGTTTCTTTTAGGTGGGAATTCATCTAATGACATCTCCTGCCTTTTTGGGTGGAGCTCGAGGGAGTGTAAGAGTTTTACTGAACTTGTTGTTTGTAACCCACTTGTTTGTTCTTTCTTTGCCTTTCGTTCCAAGGCCTTGGGGGTTCATTTTCACTTAAAACCCATGGCCCCAGTAGGCTTCGACTGTGTTGAGTCTGTACGATTTGCTGACATCTTCTTGAGGCGCGTCGTAGACGACTTTGGATCGGCTCGAGCGGTTACCGGACGACTGGAGGCCTTCTACCCATTGCTTTGCAAACCTGCACCTACGATGACTGGAAATCGGGGTCAGGATTTCGACGGCTGAGGCGTGAGGGTATGCGGCCGCCTTCTTTGTTAGCATTACTGCTTCGCAGAAGGAGGCGTCCTCCTCGCTCCAGACAATGGCCTGAACCAGGGCCAGGCGCGATCGGTCGCTGCTGCCGGTCGTCCCCCGAATACATGGCAATGGTCTGCCCAAGCGGGGCACCTCTACTGTGTGCTTCACCGTGTCTTTCAGACCGTCCATACAATGGTGACACAGGCAAACGCCCGGGTGTTTCATCTGCACCTATCCGGTGTAGGACCTTTCGAACTTTGTGTCCGGTTAGAACCCGCGTCATGGAAGGTGAGGACACCATATTGTTTTTCTAGCCACTCCTCGAAGAGGCCACGCCGCCATTGTAGCGTGCCTAGCCACGTTATGGTAAGGCTACAGAATTAGAATGGTGTATTACATTTTTTTATTAGGTAGTATGGTTGATGGTTGTGTATGAGGCTTTATTTTAGTTATTAACCTGTTGTGTGTCTAAACGTGGATCCACGCGAGACACAATGGCTTTTTGTGTCTCTAATTACGGCACACGAGAGGTTAAAAGCTATAATAATTTATTAATGTAGTAAGCTCTTTTGAAATTCATCTAGACTGCGCAAGTTCTCAAAACAATTCTTTTTAAAAAACGTAGAGAGCTTTCTGTTGAATATTGAATGGATTTTATAATAGCTAAGTAATTTCTCTATTACGATAAATAAAATGAAAAACACATTTAAATAAGTCAGTTTTGTTAAAAAAAAATATTAAGGCTGAACAGAAGTCTATTTAAAGAATGTTCAAATTTAATTTTAAAATTTATCAAAATATGGAAAATTACCAGAGTTCTGACATGTTACGACTGAGATGCGTAGGTACGAAAACGAGTGTTAAAGATCCGACTTCTTAGCACCTATCTAGTTTAAAAAAAATCAACAACAACAAATATTGCTTCAAGATAAGAAAGGATAAGTTTTTTATATTAACTGTGGAGACCCATTTATTTTGGAAAACCCTTTCTTATTCTTTCCCTAATGTGCTATGTGTATCACTAGCTTTTGCCCGCGTTTTCGCCCTTGTACATACACTACAGCCTATGTCACTCAGGAATAAAGCAGCTTTCTATCGTTAAAAAATCTTTTCACAGATTACTTCCTACAAACAAAGAAATAACATTACCTCTTGATGAGTGTGGATAAAAAAATCTTAGTAAAATTTTAGCGTTCTAGGGCCGACGGTTTGGACTCCCAGCGTTGAGGGTTTGGGCTGGGCGTTGATGATTCAGTGAATGAGTCTCAACTTTGCCATTTATATATACAGAAGACGTTATTTGTAATTTTAAAATTATACACCCTCTACTGTGATCTCTCTCTATCAGTCAATAATTTGCTGAAAGTAAACTCACACACTTTGAGTTAAGCTCGCCTATGTACATGTACTCTGGTATCCATATATTTTGTAAATTATCATGGTGTACAATAAAGAAAAGACTTGTTTGGTTGTAAAAAATATATATTACGAAATAGCTACTGCTCTAAAACACGTCCAACAGCTATTTCGTTTTATTTAGTTGGACATGTATGGTGCTACATAATAACTACAAAAATACGAAATCTAGCATCACAGTTCTTCGCGCGATTTGAATATATAGGTACTTCAGCCCGATATCAACTATCGAGTAACTGCCCGATAGTTGATTTTGTGGACAACTGCCCACCAGGCATAAGACCTGTCTGGCCGGAGGATCCTCCCTTTTCAATTGAGTTTTGCGGAACTTTAGTCTCTGTTCTGCCATACCTCCAAAGGTTTTATCAAGTACTTAACTAAAAATATCCAACTTATTACTTAAAACACTACTACTACTACTCTACTACTACTGTCTTATTACTTAGTAATAAGTTTAATCATACATAAGATTAAAAGGCAGTGTCACGAATCACTAACAAGCAACAACAATACCAGGATCGCAGTGAACAAAAGAGCATTTCTTAAATTTTCAATTTGGAGTCTGAACGAGGCGAGGGTTGGGCATAGCAGACGCTCATAATGCCGCACTCGACACGAGGACTGACCGCGGCTACTTCGACAGCTTCTCGTTGAAGTGCTTGGTCGAAGTTATTAACTGATAGTATTTTTTTTTCTAAGGTCGGACATTATCTAATGACTTTTCCCGCTCTAGGAGGGAGCGGTCTTCTTAGCGTATCGATGGCTTCACTAGTTAAATTCCTTGCCTGGGCCAGAATTCGGCCATGGCAATGCCGTTCGTTGATGCCGTCATTAAGTCCTTACGTGTACAGGTAACAGGGCACGTGATGCAGGACAGAAGATGGGACATGATTTGCAGAGCGGTGTCAGACTTTTACTGACTAAAACTAGACCTCCTATGTGTAGTTTCCTTCATTATCTTGCATGCGTTCCACGACCTCGGTTTTCCTTTTTGAGTCAACCCATGGTCCCAATATACTTCGGCCGTGCTGCGGTTTTACTAACATTTCTTCGATGCGTGCTTGTTTCACTACGCACTGTTGACTACTCGGGCTGTCTTGACAGTTACCGGAGGGCTGGATGGCAAACTATCCATTTGCTCGTCGTCAATAAACGTGAATATATTTAACGTAAAAAAAGATCTTCTAAAATCGGCAACTAACTTAACTTGACTACTGCTAACCAACTAAACTTTGTTTATCTCATTATTCCGCATTTTTTTTTTATCGAAAACTTTGTTGAAACTTTTTTTTTTGTTTTTACTTCCACCCCTTAGGGTTGAAGTATATCGATAAAAAAAAATGCTAGCTCTATGCTAATTCTAGCGTACTAGCCGAGTGTTTAATTAGTACAAAGTTCATAGATTAAGAGGAAAAATTATACCTATACAAGCGTTGCTAACATTGATGTGCGGCCAACTATAAATGGCAACTAAATAACTAGTTACACAAAACTATATAACTCTATCTTTTGCCAGTAGTTTTGACTGCGTACATAAAATATACCCTATGTCACTCATAAATGAAGCAGCTTTATATCGGTGAAAAAAAAATAGCAATCGGACCAGTACTTTCAGATACCTCGTACAAACAAAAAAATAAACTATACCTCTTTATAATATCAGTGTAGATTAGTTTCATTATAGACTGAAAGTATAGCCGACTATACTCGTGTTTATAATATCGCTACCCCTTGTAACTTCCACCATACAGTAGGTTTTACTCATTCAACCTCTTACAACTGGCCACTGAATGAAACGTCAATTTTAAGCCTCAAAATAGCCTTATAAAAAGTCTAGTGCGTTTAAAAGTATGTTCATTTCGGTTCAAGTTGAGTGTAACAAGGAAAGTTGCAGTTTCAGTCGTCTATTCTTTGCATTTAGTTAGTAATTACATTGTTTTAAATTCCGTAAAACGGCCGGTGGGAGCTGATGAGAGAGAAAAGAAATAAAAAATGAAGATGAATGGTGTCCCCAAGTCGTCGACGGCGCGCACTGTTCCCGCGTGCCTCAAGGATTTGTCAGCAACCGTGAGCTGGGTTGAAGCCTACTGGGGCCAGGGTCTGTTTCCGAAAGAGAGACTTGTCCCCGGTGTGAAAGGCAAGAAAGAACGGGGTGGGTTTTTTTAGTCAGTAAGAGTCTGACACTATCCCCCGCTCTGCCTAAGGGCGGAGGATGTCGTTTGGATGATTTTTACACACCTAAAAAAGAAAAAGAAAAAAAGATGAATGATGATGTACCCGGTTGTAGAGGAATGGGTATCTTTAAAGTAGGTAAGTATCTTGTGGGCCAGGGTTATCCGAAAGGGCGCTCGAGCCCTGGTATGAAGGTTTCAAGGAACGGGATGGGTTTTTTAGTCAGTAAGAGTCTGACACTATCTCACGCTGCGGGTTGTCATTGGATGATTTATCCCATCGAAAAAAAAGGATCTTTAGTAAAAAAGTGAATATATAAGTTACTTTTAGGTAAACGCGGTCCATTGTCGACTGCATCATCATTTTCCATTAGATGAGATAGCGGTCAAGCGCGAACCTATCAACAATTTTAAAATTAGTATTGGACAGCGGTGGTTTCGTGATACTGAAGAAATTAAATGTAAGAAATTGTACTTCTGTAGCAATTCTTATTTCTTATTTAAAACACAGCTTTATTTATGAGTATAGAAGCCAGGTATAAGTTACTGCTAGCGGTTTTGTCGAGTGCACGTTTCACAGTCGGGCGGAGTGGAGGCGATTTTTTTTTACGTTAGACTTTTTATGAAAAAACGTCAGACAAGCTTTGTTCAAAGCGATGCTTGGTGGTCTCATATACATTTTAGCTTCATTTTGTGCAACCTCAGTTAACATTTTCTGTCTTACGAGTTTTAAGTGAAAATTACTTCGCTTAGTACCTAGTACATAGTTTTCAGAGGTAGTTACCCACACTGTTGTATACTGGTTGTACAGCTGTTCATTCGTGCAAACTCTATAGCAATTTCTGATATTAAGGAATATTGGATTAGCAAACACAACGCAACAATCTCCACTTCAAATAATCTTCCATATTAAACCCAGCGTTCAAGATATCTGAAAACAATAGCACCTCCCCTTAAGCAACAGATTGGCCCAAAATTCAAAGCAATCCACCCTTAGACTCAGGTCTTATTCACTATCTCAATATTCTAGTATCCTAGTACCTCGTTAAATTGGGAACCCGTACGTTTACCGCCATTGTATCGGGGTAGACGGCATTCTTCACACCCTTGGCTCGTAAAAGGGAATGCCGAGATATAGGCGAGTCTGTGAAGGGTCATCGGCGCCCTTATTAGGAACGTCTTTAGTGTCGTATTTCTTAAGGGAAGGTCAGGTTTGGCGAGCAGTATAAATTATTCGGAGCATATGGAGCGCCTGTGGTTTGAGGGCAGAGTTCACAGCTCAGATATATGTACGTACAGACCATGTCTTTGTTAAGTTTTGTTTGCCGAGATTTTAGTGCTGTATATTACACCATATCTATAGGTAGGTATCTCTGTATCTCTGTGTTTGTTAAGTTGGAATTGTAGTGTTGATATATGAAGCAGGTATTGTTGTTTGTCTATCTTGAAATAGGGTAGTTTCCAGGATCAAAATAATAACATTTTATTTAGTCCGTATTTTAGATTATAAAAAAATATTGGACACGTATGTTTTTTTTTTCGATAAAAAAAAATAACAAAGATATAGCCCATTAAAGTAACGTGTGACGTCACCCCGTGCGAAAAAATGCAGCACGGCGTGACGTTACATGTAACTTTAATGGGCTATATCTTTGTTATTTTTGGTTTAATTTACAAATAATAAAATACGTGTCCCTTATTTTTAATAAGCCTATTGTTCTCCTTACACAAAAAGTACCTTTAGAATGAAAGGGATCCATCTTACAAATTGCAATTTATGGAAAATTAACAACTGACAGCCGCTTCGCCCATGTAAAACGTAGAAAATTGTCCCAAAGTATCATTGTCTGATTCACGTTAAATCAAACAAGCCAAATATCGTTGAAGTTTTATAGTCGTTCGATCGAAGTCCTATCCAAAAGTGGTATTCACGTGTTCCTTAATCGGGATTGGATTGAACGACAACTCAACTGGCTCGAAACTAAACGATCTATCGACGTCTTAATTCCAGTTAACTACATTAATAAGTATTCTACTAGGATAATGAAATACAGATTTATTTTTTTAAATCGACTCTTCGACCAAACGACTTTAAAATCGGTGTCGTTCAAACGATTCAGACGATTGATGGATGTGAATACGGAATTGGTCTAAACGACTAAATCGCTACGATATCGTCACGGTTTTGATTACGTGAATCAGGCTACTGGGGATAAAAAGTATCCTATTTACGATTCCAGGACATGGTCCAAGTGCTAAACTTCAATCAAATCCGTTTAGTCGTTCTAGGTTGAAGATGTAACACATATATAATGTCGGTACAAACACACTTGTAAAGTTTAGCTTTATAATGTTAGTGTGAAGTGTGATTATCCTTTCCAAACCTTCCAAATGTAGTGTTGATATGAGTTTGCATTGTGTCTCTCCCGTGTTTCTTTTTACTCATAATTCGATTTTTATTTTCATTGCAAGGTAGTTAAGTAGATTTTTTTAAAATCAGTTTACAGCAAAATCAGAATTTATAAGAATTTTGAATGCTTACTTCGAAATTCCTATAAATTCTGATTTTGCTTGCATTTACGTTCGAGGTTTTTGTTCTGTGGGTAAAAAACATCCAGATAATTCGATATCCCCCGCATTTAGGCGGAGCGAGAGATAGTGCAGACTTTTACTGACTAAAAAACCCACCCTGTTCCTTCTTTGCCTTTCATACCGTGGCCGAGCTTCCCTTTCAGAAATAGACTCTTAGTCTACTGGACCTACTGGACAGTAGGCTACGACCCCGCTGGGTCCCTACGGTTGCTGACAACTCATTGAAGCACGCGGGAACAGTACCTACGCACCGTCGACGATTTGGGCTCATTCCGGACGGTTACCGGACGGTCGGACAGCAAGCTAACCATAGTTCGCCATCCGCAAACCCGCGCCTATGTTGGTCGAATTCGGGATCTGAATCACGGCGGCGGCTGGGGTTGCCTGATGCGGTCCGCCCACCTCCTTTCCTAGCATTACCGTTTCGAAGAAGGAGGTAACCGCCGGCCCTCCTCCTCGCTCCAGACCATGGCCGGCACCAAGGCCTGGCGTAAGAGATCACCGCCGCTGCCGCTTACGTTCTAAGAATGCGAAATATTTACATAAAAACGTATGAACTTACTTATATTTTCTAGTCTGAAAGTCAAGAATCCTGATTCAAAACACGTATTTTGACACAGTATTTTTAGAGCATCTTCGAAACTTGATTTCGCTTGACTCATTTACCTAAAATGTTTCAGAGTACAGGTACACGTTTACCGAAGATTTTCCACGTCATGCAAAAGTTATGTTTTCATCTTGTGTAAACCACAACACCCAATATTCATATCTTGACGCTCCTGTGTCGTAAAAATATACGACAATGTTATATGTTAAAAGAATCGTAACTTTGGGGCGTTGATGTTTCAATATTTCTTTAAAAATTTACAAGGCACGCTCTGTGTTTTACGATAAGAAAATATGAAATTATTAATGCTTGTATGCTTTTATGGCTCGCACATGTTTCCTAGCAACAATCAGGGTATGGAAGTGAATAAAGAATCAGGCAGGCTTTATGTTTTAGGTACATATATTTAAGCTATCTTTCCTTCAATTTCTCTTTGTGTTCTAGAACCACGGGTTTCCCTTTCAGGAGTCAACCCAGGTTCAAGTCGGCTTCGGCCCTGCTGGGGCCCTACCTACAGTTTTGCTGACTTCTCTTTGAAGAGCACCATCGATGACTAAGACAGATACATTGGCAAATGACCCATGATTGCTGCAGAATCGCAGGATTCCTGTTATTTTCGAAAAAGAAGAGCTCTCAGCGATAGTAGAATTAAACTTGTATTACCAGTAGATACCTACTGGTTGAATGAAGCTTTTTAATTTAGGTATTAATAAACTAACCACAAGATCTTTTAGACATTACCTTAAAATAAGATAACTATAAAGCCCATAGCTGGACAAAAAGCCTTATTGAACTTTTCTAAGCTATAAAAGATAATAGGATTAGCTTTTTATACACTTTTATTATTTTGTAATCAAGATTCTCATCTCGTTTTGGATGCTAATATTAAGGTTACCAATTTAAATGTAATCGAATTGGTAGCTAAAGTAAATATAGTTTTAAAAGAATTCTAGTTTTATAAAACGCTGACATTTATGAAGCAGACGGTTTTAATTTAAATGGAAAAATGTAATTGTGTGCAGCGAACATTATCTACAGACTTCGTTCAGAGATAAGAGTTAGAGTTACAAAAAGTAAAGAAATTCTTTCAGCGTAGTTTAACCAGAATGTTATTGATATGCTTGCAGTAATAGTAGTAGTATTGGACCATTTTTATTAAACGGTTTTTTAACACTTATTCATTCATCAACATATCAGTCAGCATAGCTTAGCATAGTTGGCCTTATAATGTTTCCACTGTTGGGACTCAGGCCTCCTCCATAGGAGAGAGAACATATCAGTCATCAAATAACTTATATATAATAAATTTTGTATGTATATATATGTCTATTTATTTAAGTATCTTTCAAGTTTTGTTTCCTTTTATATTTGCACCAAGTGCAATCCCATTTTGTGTCCAGGCAATCTCTGTCCATTCTAGGTTGCCTGGAAGAAATTACCGAGTGCGATAAGGTCCCTAATTGTATGTTTTTTTTTTATTGTAAGGTTTCAATTTGTAAATTTGTAGTCTTGGTGTGCAATAAATTATTAAAATAAATACCAAAGGGCGTTTCAGACTTTTACTCGAAGCCCCTTCTATGTTCTTCAGTTGCTCCTTGCGTTCCAGGGTCAGTCGGTTTCCAGGGTCATGGTAACTCTTTCGAACATTCCCGCAGCAAAAAAGCCATTTAAGATTTGAAATATGGTAATTTTCTTAGGCCTCTACCTCGAATCTTGCGGGCAGCGGGTCGGCGGCGGTAGCGGCGCGGGAGCGAGCAACGAGCGGTGCGCTTCAGTCAAGCGGTGACCACCGGCGCGTCTGCATTGGTGTGTTTTTTCTTCATAATTTCGTCGCCCCGCTGCCTGTACGATTCGAGGCAGAGGCTTACATGCAAATCTAGTTGATCGGATTGTCGATTTTGACCAATTGTTTGACTATATAAGTTAGCTATGTAGTTTATTATTTTGAGTATATACTATATAATTGTATTATATTATAAATAGGTTTATTAGTACTTATGCCTATTCGTATATTCGTGTTCTCTCTTTCATTTATTGCACCTACCACTATTTTTATCTGCATCACCCAAAGGTTGACTGGCAGAAAATACTTAAGGCATTAAGTCCGCCTCTGTACTTTTGTGTGCATACAGCATTTAATTAATAAATAGTGTACAATTAAGACCGACGTTTTTAATCTATTTATTTCCTAGAATATCGAAGTCAAAGTTATTTGAAGCAATGTCATATTTTACCTTCAAATATACTTTCGCTATATTGAACATATAGATGATCTATGTTTTTTTTAAGTTTTGTATATAGTATCTTCCTAGTTTTTAATAAAAAAATATGTAGTTATTATTTATTATAAAAGCTTCCACAAGTTTATAATAACAGCATGAGAAGCAGTTATTTCCTGCAAGTCTTGTTATGTACCGTCGGCTGTCAAGTCGGGTGCATCGCCACTGTACACCACTGTATGCTATTGTCGAGCGTTCATTACAATGATTGACATTCGATTATGCATTTCTGATCTCCCATTGGATATCTAGAAGCGGTATGCTAGCTCTATCATTAATGGAGTGCTTGGTTATGTAAGAATTGTGGATTGAAATAATGAGAAGGATGGTTCTGATATTAGTATACAAGTATTATACAACCTTACGAGTAGTTATAGTAGGTATATGCAAATCCTAAAACACCTGTCTAGTATTTTTATATAAAGAATCTATACACAAATTCCAAAACCTTGTCATGAAAAATCACAAAGTTATAAGCTTGTTATGTCAGCAAAACCACTTATGCCTTGGTCACACGTACCGAGTAAACGGGCGAGACAAAGCTCTCGGCCGAATACTCGGTACGTATAAAAAAAGCGCCGAGTGCTCGGCTGAGCGCTTATCTCTACAACTCGCTTACATCACTGTCTCGGCCGAGCAACATTTTACTGTCTCGCCCTTTTACTTGGTACGTGTGATCAAGGCAATAGTCACCGGGTCATCCAGGCGAATGAGAGGTTCTTTTGCATTTGGACCCAGCTATTTACTGGCGTCTAATGTCCACTATAACCTGCCATGACTTGTATTGTATATAGTGTTGGTGGTGTCAGACTTGTAACCTTTTTAAATATTTTTAACGCTAGTAGAAAACTTCAAATGTATGGGAGTGACGTTATCTCAACGCTCAGTCACGTGGCCAGGACAAAAGAATCAGAGGCGTTTCTGATTGTAGAAAGATATTCGAAACGAAACGATTGTAACTTGGCTAGACTTTCTGGAAAGTATGCACTTAGTATATTTTGAAACATTGTGGTCACAATTCGCTACAATTGCAAATAAATTATTAGAACCTTAAAGTAAAATTTTTTGGTTCTTATCTATAAAAATATTCTAAGTGAGACTTAGATGTGATTTTGTATCATACTAAGTCATATTTTCATATAATATAATTGACAGAAAACAATGTGTCAATACTACAATAATGGATGGAATTTTTCATAACTAATATAAGTTAATACGAAAAAGATCTGACCTTTTACCAAAATTATTTCGCGAGAGCTTTCATAGTTCTTTTCCATGTGTACTTTATGAACTCTAGCACTATATTTAAACAATTCCCTGGAGCAATTTTCCTTACAATCTCATTAACAACCGTTTTTCCTAACCATATGGCAAGAACCTTCTGTTGGATTAACCAGACGTGACCCTAACATAATAAAAGTATGTAGTTATTACGGAGTCTGCCCATCACACCGTACCATACTATCCGTACACCGTACCATGATCATACCTACAATTTTTTTTATATGGGTAATCTCTAAATAGCTCCTCCCACTTTGTGTGAAGCGTATAAGATTTTTACTGACTCAAACCTCCTATAGTCCTTCAGAATTTGTGCGGGGTTTTTTCGTAGACCTTGTACCACGTTCTATCTTGCATCACGGCCTGCGACTCCCGATGCCCGAACTGTCTCCTCTGGTGGTGGTTATGGCATAAAGACACTCTCCTTCAAGGTTTCTACCGCTCTCCTCCCCTCGCTTGCATTACTGCTTTGTAGAACGAAACACGGTCGTGCCATACCATAGCCTGAACGAGAGGTCACCGCCGCTGATCGCATCTACGAGTACACAACAGTGCTCCGTCCAAGCGTTAGAACTACGTGCTTGATACATTCCTAGTACAATAAAGGTATGATACGGTGTACTAGGCGGACTTCTTTATCAGGGTTCGTTGCCTTTTAGTGTATTTACTTTCTTAACTATATTAGTATTCTTTCTTCGTCTTCCATTGGCTAAATGACGTGGAATTAAAGTGAATATTCTGGATTTTTAAAGAGCAATATTGCGTGACTTTGTTAGAAAAAAAAACAAGATTGTAGTCGTGTTTTTAATGTGCCTGTCTTATTTTATTCAGCTTACAGAAAATTTGCTGAAACAACCAGTGACTTGTAGAAAGCCTTAGGCTTATTATGTTAAGCCGGTCTTCGTATAATATTGTTATTTTATAGCTTAGAAATTCTTAAAATATTTTGTGTAATGTTTGATTATTTTTTTGTAAAGCTGAACTATTATTGGGCTGTGTTCAAAGAGTTACCTTGGTCCTGAAAATGGCAGATAATAATGAATCAAGTTAAGCTTAGGTTATGCGGTATATTACGTAAGCAATTCAACGTAAACCAGAATGCGAAGCGATACGGAACGATTGAAACAAAAAATTGACACTATTGCGGTGGCCTACGTGACAAATTGCACGCGGGTGTGGTGCGGGGACAAGCGAAGCGAAGCGGACGCGATCAGTTGGTTTGATTTGCAAACTCTTATGGTGCAGTGACTTGTGTTATGTGAATGACGGCTGAAGCAGTGACTTCACGCGCACACAGGACACAGCCGCCGCATCGCTTGGAATCCGCGTGATCACATTCACGTTGATTCACTCACATAAGACGCCGAGTTAATATCCGGATAGGTATTTAAGTTATGCCTATAGGCCACACACATTACCTTGGTGCTATCTCCTGAGACGATTTTAGTGGCAATTTAAATTTAAATCAACACCTCATAAGAAGATGCATAATCCCCCTTAATATTACAGTGCAGTACGGTGGTATAGCTGTTTCGTTTTGACATGGCACTAGCGATCAATGACCTTTACCGGGGAAACTGTTTTTTGTAAATAATTGTGCGTCTATTTATTTTATTTTATTTATTTGGGAAAACAAACAATGACACATAGGGAATTACATAAAACAAGCTTAACAATAGTTTTACACTTGTGATATCAACAACGTTCTCCATATATAAACTTGAGACATTTGGTTTTGCTTTTTGGTTTTAGGCAGAATAAACCTGTTTTCTATCTTTTATACCTTTTTTTATTGTGGAAAAATCATCTAATGGCAGCCCCCGTTCTTGGGCGGATCGGGAGATAGTGTCAGACTCTTACTGACTAAAAACCCACCCCGTTCCTTCAAGCCTTCATGCCGGGGCTCGAGCTATCTTTCGAAACTAACCCTGGCCTCAGTAGGCTTCGACCCAGCTGGGCTCCTGCTGTTGCTGACAACTCGTATATTTTTATAAGTTACTCGTAGTTTAGTATCACGATGGTTACGATAAAAATATATCGGATTTTGTCTTGTGTCTTACGACTTCACTCACTTCAACCGTGCAAATTATTCGAGATAAAATGTCACTCAGTTAATCTTTAGTCAGTATCACACACTTAAAAAATCCATAGTAAATAATTTTACCCATATTAAAGATGGTGCCATCCGAATGTTTGCTTAGAAGCGATCATAACACAATTATCATAACATTTTTAATGTCTCACGCATATGGCCGATCCTGAACATCGCCGGCTGCGTCGTATGTTCACTTTAGTTTAGCGTCCCCGCAAACGGGCTTCAATAAAATGCCGCCATTAAAAACGTTAGGAGCGGCCACAAAAAAAAAAAGCTAGAAGCGGCCGCAAAAACAGCTGAAGCGCGCGACACCTTGTGTCCGGAGAAGCTTGAAGCCGCTTCAAGCGTTATTTTGTGGCGGCACCGCCGCACAGGAGCCACAAAAAAAGGCCGCCTCAAAAAGAAGCTTGAAGCGGCGTTTTTTTGTGGCCTGTGTACGGGGACAGTAGGGCTAATCTCGAGCTTTGTGACTTTAGAAACACATGCATCCGCCCTGTACTGTATAAGTGTGTCAATGTCCTAACCCCATCATTTTGAGTTAAGATTTTGAAACTAAGAATATCAAAGTGGAGGAGTCAATGACCGCTTGACTGACATGCCAAAACGCAACAACTATAATATTCCGATCGTCTATACCACCGGCAATAATGTCGTAACGTTCAAATCCGACCATCAAAGCACAATTAGAACGTGCCCGGAGACCGTTTTGTCCCTCAACCATGTCTTGAATAATATCCATTACCGACACATAAGCTTAACCCTTCATAAGATATTAACATCTAAGGCATTATTAACAAGTAATCCTTCAGAGGAGAGGTGACCCAAGCTTTCATATGTTAATTCTGACCTATTAACCTTCCTACACCTTTTTTTTTTTTTTTTTTTATGGTGGGAAAAATCATGCATTGACATCCCCCGCCCTTGGGCGGAGCGGGAGATAGTGTCAGACTCTTACTGACTAAAAGACCCACCCCGTTCCTTCTAGCCTTCATACCGGGGCTCGAGCGCCCTTTCGGATAACCCTGGCCCCAGTAGGCTTCGACCCGGCTGGGTCCCTGCTGTTGCTGACAACTCCTTGAGGCGCGCGGGAACAGTACGCGCCGTCGACGACTTGGGCTTGGTCCGGACAGTTACCGGACGGCCGGACAGCGAGCTACCCATTGCTCACTGTCCGCAAGCCCGCGTCTACGTTGGCCGGAAATCGGGATCAGAATCCCGGCGACGGCGGCGGCGGCGATAACGCCGTTGCCTGATGCGTTCGGCCTCCTCCTTTGCAAGCATTACTGCTTCGCAGAAGTCGGCGACCGCCTGCCACTCCTCCTCGCTCCGGACCATGGCCTCAACCAAGGCCCGGCGCGAGAGGTCTCCGCCGCCGATCGCCCCCACGAGGGCACGGCGATGCTCCGCCCAAGCAGGGCACACCTCGACTGTGTGCTCCACCGTGTCCTCCGGGCGTTCTGCACAGTGGCGACACCCGGGCGTCACTTCCGCATGAATCCGGTGCAGGAAACTCCCGAACGAACCATGTCCGGTGAGGACCTGCGTCATGCGGAAGGTAAGGACGCCGTGAGGCCTTTCCAGCCACGCCTCAAAGAGGGGACTTACCGCCATGATTGTGGCGTGCCCAGCACTGGGTTGCGACAGTCGTTGACGCCATTTCACCATGAGATCCCGCCGGAGCTCTGTCCGCCATGCCGTGACCTGTCGCGGCAGTGGACTTTCACCCCGGCGTTGCATCTCCACGCGCATATCGTGCATGTGTGCAAGGACTGTTGCCTCCAGATCCCACGGTGGTAGGCCAGCCAGAAGGCTCGCCGCTTCGCGGGAGACCGTGCAGTATCCCCGCACCATCCTTATCGCCATGACCCTCTGACAGGCGTTCAGTATGGCCGCCGGTTGCTTTTTCAGCGACGGCGCCCACACCGGCGCCCCGTAGAGGGCCATGGACCGAACGATCCCCGCGTAGAGCCTCCGGCAGGAGGCGTCTGGACCCCCAAGGTTGGGCAGGAGCCGCTTGAGCGCAGCCCCAGCCCGGCTGAGTTTGGGAGCCAGACGTCGGAAATGCTCCACGAAATTCCACCGGCTGTCGAGGACGAGTCCCAGGTACTTCATCGTCGACCCGACACCGATGTGAACTCCTCCTACCGTTAGTTGGGAACTCAATGGCGGCGCGTTCCGAGACCGGCGACCGTGAAAACACATCGCCTCGGATTTGTGAAGCGCCACCTTGAGTCCCAACTCCTGGATCCGATCAACGACTATCGCAACCCCGCGTGTCGCTAGAGCGACCGCCGCCTGGTACGACTCTCCCCGCGCTAGGACCAGCGTGTCGTCTGCGTAGCAAACCACGCTGACCCCGTCAGGGAAGTCGCCGCGCAGCACGTAGTCGTACCCGATGTTCCACAAGGGTGGCCCTAGTACCGACCCCTGCGGAACACCGCACGACATCTCTCGACGTTTCCAGTCTCCCTGGTGACCGGGGTAGACTATAAGTCTCTCCGACAGATAGGCCTCGACCACTCGACAGAGGTACTCGGGCACCCGGTGGTACCGGAGTGCCCTACGGATCGTACTCCAGGGCAGGGAGTTGAACGCGTTGGCAATGTCCAAGGACACTGCCACGACACACCTGCCCCGGGACACCGCATCCCCCGTCGTGAGGGCTCGCACGCGCATGATGGCGTCCACTGTAGAGCGCATCCTGCGAAAGCCGAACTGTCCGTCCGAAAGGTCCGGCCCCACCCGTGTTAGGCGCCCGACGAGGCGGTTTGCAATGACTCTCTCAAAGAGCTTGCCCACCTCGTCGAGCAGCACAATGGGCCGGTACGCGGACGGAGAGTCCGCAGGGCGCCCTGGCTTCGCTATGAGGACCAGTTTCCCCGTCTTCCAGCAAAGTGGGAACTGGCCCCTCTCCATGCATGCGCTGAAGAGCCCTCTCAGTCGAGGCCCGAGAGCCTCCATGGCCAGGACCCAGGCCCTTCCAGGCAAGCCGTCGGGTCCTGGGGCGGTGTTTTTGGCACTCAGCCTTCGCACCGCCACTCTCAACTCTACCTCGGTCACCTCTGGAGCATTGTCGTCATCGTCGCTGTTGCGGTCCGCGTCAGACACCGCTGGCAGTGGAGGCGGAGCCATGGGCGGGGGGGAGTGTTCCCCCCGCGCAGGGAACAGAGCGTTCACCGCACCCTCTACGATCTGGGGCCGGAGACTCTGAGTCAGTGGGGGAGCCCAGGGACGGAGCTTTTCCCGTACCAATTTGTACGGGCGCCCCCATGGGTCCGCGTTCAGAGACCCCAGCCACACGTTGCGGGCCTCCAGTTTGGCCCGCTTGATCTCCGTTCGGAGGGTGTGTTTTGCCGCTCTGTATCCCTCGTACAGCTCCGCCTCTCTGGCCTCCGCATCCGGCGGGCGGATGCGGCGCCTGCAGTGTCTAGCGTACCGGCGCCGCGCGTGACTGCATGCGTTGCGCAGTGCAGCAATCTCCGGCGACCACCAGCACACCTGGCGCTTAGCTCGCCCTGAACGGACTCGGGGCATTGCCGCGTCGCAGATTTGCGACATGGCCTCCCGGAACCACTCCGCCTCGACGTCTATGTCGACGGGCCTGTCCGGTGCTTGCACCCAGGCCTGTACCGTCGCGGCTTCCAGGAGGAGCTCCCGGTCCATCTGTCTAAGCGCCCACCGCGGACCGCAAGGGCTCTGTCGGACCGGCGCGGCCGAGGTTTCGGCGGAGACGTCCAACCGGATGTACCGGTGGTCGGAGTACGTCTCCACCTCCTCCATAACGCGCCAGTCGACGACACGCGGCGACAGAGCGGGGCTGGCGAACGAGATGTCCACCACTGATTCACCCCGCATCCGCACCAACGTGGGGACAGAACCCCGGTTCAGGACGACCAGGCCCAGCTCCAAAGCCCAGTCCTCCACCATCTGACCCCGTGGGTTCGTGTACCGGGAACCCCAGGCCGTATTCCAGGCGTTGAAGTCCCCGCAAACGACCACGGGAAGGGTACCAAACCCAGCGACGACGACATTTAGCTCCATAAGAGAGACTTGGAGTTCATCGAGAGATCTGTTCGGGGACAGGTAGACGCCTACCACTGCAATGTCCCCGAACCGTGCTGCCACGCAGCCCCGTCCCCTCGCAACAGCCTCGAGGGGCGGGGTACCGGCGGCGGTCGACGAGATTAACGTCACCGAGCCGTCTAGGTCCTGAACCCAGTCTCCACGGGGATGGACGTAGTACGGCTCGGAGACGATGGCAACATTTATCGACCACTGCGCCATGCTCTGGAGCAACAGATCCTGAGCGGGGGCGCAGTGGTTGATATTCGCCTGGAGGAGACGGAATGGCGCCGTTATTGGCAGTCCATCGTCTCCTCCCGAGCCCTTCTAGGGGGCACTGCCGCGGCGGGTGCGGCGGCGACTGCGGCGGGTGCGGCAGCGACTGCGGCGGGTGCGGCGGCGAGAGCGGCGGGTGCGGCGGGTGCGTCGGCGAGAGCGGCGGGTGCGGCGGCGACAGTGGCGGCGGCCAAGGAGGCGGCTGCGGCGGTGAGGACGTCGGCGGGGATGGGCCTACGGGCCCTGCCCTTGTCCTTGGCGGGGGGGTCGCAGGATCTGCCACCAGCCCGGTGGTTGGCCGGCTTGCCTGCCGCCGCACATGCGTAGCAGTGCGGCGGAGCACGGCATTCTGCGGCCTTGTGACCAGGTTGGCCACACTGGTGGCAGCGGTCGCTGCGGTCCACCTCCGCGGCGCAGTGGGCGCCAACGTGGTGCCCCACTTGGCACCGGAAGCACCGCAGAGGTCTGGGCTCCAGCAGTTTAACCTGCGCGGAGACCCAGCCCACCAAAAGCCGTCGGCCCTCCCCGGTGATGGTCCTGGCCGCCGCAACGGGGCAGCTAACTGTCACCGCCCGCATGCCCGTGCCGTCAGCGCGGATGGTGCCCGCCCGAACCTGATCGGTCGTGCACCCGCCCGCCCTGACGATGGCGGCCACCACCTCGTCCACCTTGACTGAGTCGTCCAGGCCCATGATGCGCATGTCTATGCACTTGGTGGGCCTGGACACTCGGGCCTCCTCCGCATCGAGGGACGCTCTGATCCTAGCGGCCAGAGCATCAGCCGCAGGGCCGCTGGTCGCACCGGGGACCTCCAGGATTCGGGCCCCGGTGACCGTGCGCCTCATGCGAAAGCCCCCAGCGGCTCCGAGCTCCTCAAGGTGGGGCAGCACCGCCTGCTTCGCCTTCTCCATGACGGCGTCATACGTCACGCCCTTCTTCTCCGCTTCTGGCTGCAGTGTTATCACCACAGCCTCGGAGTTCGGGGCGCGAAGTCTCGCCGCCATGGCCCGCTTCTTGCGCTCTCGGCGCCTCTCACGCTTTTTGGCCGACCTGGCCGCCTTGCCCGCCTTTCTCGCGGCGCCGACGACCGTCCATTCGGCGCCAGCCGAGGATTCTTCGGGGGGAGGCAGCTGACGCGGCCTGGTTGCCACCGCGGCTGGAGGTCCTGCCGGTTTGGGCGCCGCCCTACCCTTGAAGGGGGGAACTGCTGGCTTCCCCCGCCGCCGCTGCTGCGTAGCCGTCGGGGTTGGCCTCGCAGGCTCTGACGCCGCGGCCCCGTGCCCTGCTTGCCCCGACGGGCCCGCTTTGGGCACAGAAGCCATGGCCGCAGCAGCGGCGTAAGATGTCGCCTTTCGCTGGCCGGAGGCCGCGAGCGGGGGGCGCAGCACAATCCCCTCCAGCACGGACAGCTGCTGCTGCATCCGTAGCTGGAACTGCTCCTGCTGCTGCTGCTGTTGCTGCCGAAAGGCAGCCAGCTCCTGCCGCACCAGTGTCAGCAGCTGGTTCTCCGGCTCGTGCTGGGCCTTGGGGCGACTTTGCCCGTGCCCCTGCTTGCGCCCTCCCTCCGTTGGCTCCTGGTGGCCTGCTCTTGCGAGCTCCGCCCGGATCTCAGCCCGGAGCTCGGCCTGGAGCTCGCTCCGGAGCTTTGCCACCCTCTTTTTGAGAGAGGCATCAAAGGCCTCCTTGAGGGACTTGGCATGGCGCTGCGCCGTCCTCTCTTTGGACGTCCTTTCCCTTTTGCGGCTCATGTCCCGCAAAAGGGTGACGGCCAGCTTATGTATGGACTCCCCGTCCGAGTCCTCCTTCGCCTGCCTCTCGTTGCCGGATGGCTCCGAGAGGTCGTCTGTCTGAGCGCCGATCGCTCCAGGGTGGCGTCCCTCCGCGGCAAGCCTGTCGGCTCGCTGGGCGGAGTTTAAGGCCTTTAGCCTCCCTTTCCCACGGGCTCGACCCACGCCGCGGCTGCTCGAAGCTATTTTCGGCGCCGATCTTTTGTCTCCGTCCGTGTCAGAAGACGACAACAGTCCGTCCCTCGACGCGGAGCGCTTCCTGGACGCGGAGCGCTTCCTGAAGAGACGCCGGTCATTTCCAGGGTCTCCACCGGGGTCTCCACCGGGGCCTCCACCGGGGTCTCCCACAGCCTCTGCCTCCGAATATCTTCCGGGGTCTCCCCCAATCTCCTCTCTCTCCGAGCCCTCCGAGCTCCTTCCGGATGCCGCGTCGGACTCCGACCGCGCATCACTCTCCGTTGGTTTGGTGAAAAATTTTGAAGGTTCCATTTTTGTTCCCACGAGTATTTTTCATGTTGTACTGGCTCAAATACGTGGTTCGCACTAGAGACTAATTTAGCTACCCATTAGTCAAGCTAACAACCTCCCTCACGGTGCGCCGCCGCTTGGAGGTTTGGGGTAATTTTTTATAGAGGTTGTCTTCCTCGCGGCCCGGGCGGTTAAGCCAAGACCCTCGTCCCCCATCAAAAGTCAGAAACATGACCTTGGACAATCTCTGGGGCTACGAGACTAACGGTGGCAGAAGGAGGAGCAAGCCTTCCTCCTGCCTGCTCGGCGGCAGTGTGAGTGCACACCGAGCCCGCTCTTACTTCGCCACTGTGCCCTCTGCTATAGCAGAGGGACACGCGTTGAAGTGTTCCGACAGACAGAACATTCGCAGACGGCCATCGAGGCCCCTTAGGTAGCAATACCCAAGGGGGTCGTTGGCCGCCTCCCAGGGTGCACCGTCCCGCAGACTGGCCTTCGCTCCGGACGTATCCGCAAGCGAACTACAGCCTGCGGGCACTCGTGGAGGTTTTCTGTCGTGGCACCCCAACCTTCCTACACCTGCGCTTTGGTCTGTGAGACCGGTCTTTCGTGTTTTTGTTTTTATTTTTTTTATAATCAGTCTTGGTTTTTTGTACTTCCATTAGTTGCCGGTATCGTTGCTACTCGCATTGGACCTTGGTTCTGGAGCGAGAGGGAATGGAATACAGTCGCCTCCATCTGCGAAGCAGTAATGCTAGCGATGATAATGGCCGCAAACGTGAGGGAACGATCCTCACGCCTCAGGCGTCGTCACAGGACACCCCGGGCGTCGAGAATTGCAGGGCGATCCTCGACCACTACAGAAAGAACACAGGTCTGATTTTAGTTAGTAAAAGTCTGACACGCCTTTTCACCCCAGTAGAGTAAGAAAAAATATTGGATGATTCTACCTTTTTTTTGTAGTTTCACAAAGTACCATAATTTGTTTTCTAGACATTATATTAAGAATCTAGCTTCTGCCAGCGGCTTCGCTCGCGTGATAGTAGGGTTCTTCATGCAAACTTTGAACTTCCACTTCATCCCCTTAGGTGGTGAATTTTAGAAAATCCTCTCTTAGTGCTTGCCTACGTCATAAAAGAAAACTTTATGCAAAATTTTAGTACCAGCAGTTTTGGCTGTGCGTTGACGTGGTCAGTCAGTTTTTCCATTTATACACGACATTAGTTTTAATATATGCGAAACACGTGTTTTTTTGTAAAGAATCTATATAAAAACATAACTATATCAAGAAAAATCACAGAGTTATAAGCTTGTTATGTTACCTGGTTGATCGCACAAATACTTGATCATTGAGCCATCCGGGCGATTTAGCGGTTGTTTTGCTCCCACACCTAGCTGTGTGTTGGCGCCCAGTGCCCATTATGATCTAACGTGACCTGTGTTGTACTTAGTGTCGGTGGTGTCCAACTTGTGACCTTTTTAAATATTTTTGGGAAAAATTACAACATGATGTAAAAACTATTGGAATCCATTCTGTTATTGATTCTGAAAAAAACTTTATACAGGTTTCACCTATACTAAAAATAATGTTACGTTCCGAATTTTGGGTCTAAGAGACCGTGCGGGGGTATTGTAGGTGTAACAAATTCTGGCGCGGATATAGAAAGGTTACTACGCATAATCTTCTCAGTAGATGTTGTGAATGGATGCGAGTGTGCGACGAAATTGCTTTATAAGTACGTTCTCTTTGTATGTAGTTCTGTGGGGATTTGACTTGTCAGTGTGGTTTGGCAATTTGTTATTTTGTGCTATGGAAGAAAAGAAGAGTCGTCTAAATTAGAAGAGTGATAATTTGTTATGACTAGCAGTTGGCCAGCGTCTTCGATCGCGATAATGTTTTCATAACAATTAAAATACCTCTTAAACACCACCTCTCCCCTCTAATTTTGAGAGTAGTATTCATTTTGCATGCAGTGCATGTCGAACAGTCTCCGTTTGGGCATAGAAATGGCTGTAGTTGAAGGCTCTGCTATTCAATTTTTGTTGAAGTGTTGAAGGCTCGTTTGCGGCGGTGCCTCCACAAAAAAAACGCTTGAAGCGGCTTTAAGCTTCACCGGACACAATAGGGTGTCGCGCGCTTTAGCTGTTTTTTGCGGCCGTTTCTAGCTTTTTTTTGTGGCCGGTTCTAGAGTTTTTTTTTGTGGCGGCGTTTATCGAGGCCCGCGTACGGGGACAGTTATAGTCCTCTTAGCTAAGTTGTCAAAAGATAACGCCATGTACAGGCATATACCAGAACTAGCATAATTAATTTCAATATTTGAAGACCAAAATGAAACCAATCGTTTCAGCTGTTCCCGAGTTTTAACGAGACTGAAGAACCTATATTCATTTTTATATACATAGAAGATTATTATGTCTATAGGATCAATTAATATTTGACAGTAAATGTCCATCTCATACTAACATGTTAACTATTACGGCCATAGATGATTTTCCACTCAGTTTCTATGCATGTAGCCTAAAGTGTTACTTCGTGCTTTAGTGCCGATTATAGCCTAGCACTTGAAATCCTAGTTCCAATTTTTTTCAGACTAAACTCGATATGCTGGTTGACATTTGGTATGAGTTTTAATTCGTTTAAATAGCTACACGTATATCATAGAGAGTTTTTTTTTGTAGGAGGTAATCTCTAGAAGTATTGGTGCGATTGCTAACATTTTTTCAGCGGTAGAAAGCTGCTTTATTCCTTAGTGACATAGGCTATAGGGATCTTACGTACGCGGGCAAAACCACGGGCAAAAGCTATCCCTAATGAAACGAATTAATTAATAAAAATAATAAGGTTTTAAAGGTTCAAAGAACTAAATTATCTTTCCTTAACTTTTTTAGGCTGGACATGTGCGTCGCATGCTGATCGTGTAGTGGGGCCGTAAAACACAAAATTGTTGCTTTAAAATCGCAAAACTGGGTCGCAACAAACCACGAAGGAGATGGTGGGACAACCTTCATTTGAAATTGGTAAGAGGTGGCTTAGAGCCAGTAATCATGGAAGGATGGAGGAAGGCTTTTGCCTACCTGGGGGATAGTACAGAATAAGTATATACCTAGGGTTATTTGTAAAACACTAGCACTCAATAACACCTATCAGGACTATGTTACTAACATCATAAACAACAACTTTTGTTCTATGACGTTTGAAAAAATATCATATTTTAGTTCATCATATTTTCATACAAAAATAAAAAAAAATTGAACATTCTAAATATTAATTAATTTTCTATGCGAAGCAAGCAATAGCAAAATAGTGGAACCAAAGCGGGATCGAACGGCGAGGGTGCTTGATGCGCTTGCGTCGTGTCATACAGACGTAGGTGAGTATAGCTAAATACAGAGTTGAAATGTGTAGGACAGAACCTTCAATTGTTTTTGGTAAATAAATTATGTTTCGTAAAAAGTCATAGAATTGTTTATAATTTTAGTAATACAGTACTGCAAGATTGTTAGTGTTTTACAAATAACCCTGTATGTTTTTACTGTTGTGTGTGTGTGTGTGAAATATTAAAAACTAAAATATAGACTCACCGACTCATCTGGTTTGTAACTACAGTCCATGAAATAGAGCAAAAAGTCGGAAAACAAGAACCCCGAGCGTGACAAAATGTTGATTGTTAGGCGACCCTAGCCACTGACAGAACTAGTTGGGCTTTCCGCAAATAATATCACACAAAATTGGGTTTTACCCGAAATAGACGGATAGAAAATACCTGGATTGGGACATTTCATTAACATTGGGACTTTGGGAAGTTTGGAACATGCCATGTATTTCTTTGTGAAACAAAATGTTCAATAAATGAAATAGAGTTTAGGTTAACACAACAAACTTACCTGACAGGTATAACTGAACAAGCAAACCTGTTAGGTATACCCTAGTATATAGAACCCGAGTTTCCCCAAAACTAACATTAAGAGCCAGCCAACATTAATGATTTCACTCATTTTGTTCGAATAGGTCACACAAACTGGCCTGTTGGTCTAGTGGTTAGTGGCCCTGACTGCTATGCCGCAGGTCGTTGGTTCGATTCCCACCCAGGACAAATGTATAAGTGATGAGCATGATAATTTGTAGTGTAGTACCCATAACACAAGCTCTGCTTAGCTTGAGACTAGACGGCGTTGTGTGATAGTTGTGGAATATTATAATTATTAGAAACAGAAAGAAGACTTGGGACCTGGTGAAATGAGAAATTGAAAATTGCTTAAGTAATAGAATCGCATTTCTGCAAAGTTAAATTTGAGCTTCAATATTTATCAAGCTAGTTTCTGCTTGCGGCCTGGTTCTCGTGTATTAAGTACTTAAATCTATTATAATTTTTAGCTTATACAATATTCTGGTCTATGCTTAAATATCCATCTGAATAACTTGCAGAATAAGGCAATAATATACAATATTAATTTTTAGTATATGCTAAACCTGAATATAATTAGTTCAGTATCAATAACTAAATCTATTTCAATCATTTTTTTCATAAGCACCGACACTAAGTTCAAAACAGGTCACGGCAGGTCGTAGCGGGCATAAGACGAAGACAATCTCATATATGTGCTTCACTTTTTATACCTACGCTCGGTGGACGCACACTAATGAGCGTTTGAGCCGGAATTGTTCGACGAGTGGTCCGAGACGCGACCGAGACATCGTGTTTGTGAGCGGTGTCTTTGTGTGCGTTGCTCGAGCGCGCTTTGTATGTAGATTGACTTCTGTACCGATATACTTTGTGCCAGCTTACAGCAACCAAATTTACAAACAGGTTCAGTTTTGAGATTTTTTACATATAAATACTAGACAGGTTTTTCAGGTTTCGCATATAATATACTAAAAATAAGGTTGTGAATTTATGCTACTGTAAAATTTTATCAAAAGCAGTACAGCCTTTTGAACGTGAAGGAGTAAAAAATATACATACACACAAACTATCATCGTTACATTTGATGTCATATAAGTAAACTAATAATTCTGTTCAATATTTTATTTGTATTGTAGATTCAAAAAATATTTAAACAAAATTATTTCAGTACTTGTAAATAATTTTCCGCAAGTTACCATTCCACCGCTAAAACATAATTTCGCTAAATACCACCATAAACATAACGGTCCCGCAATGACCATTGCATAGCAGGTGGTATAGCCCTTAGCCAACGAGGACCATGTTAACCCACTTTCATTAATTATTTATATATGACTTTAAGATACTGGTTTAAGTTGTTAACTAATTAGAGCAATAATTTATAGTAGCGTAAGGTGGACCGACCGAGGTGGACCGATGACCTGGTGAAGGTTGCGGGAATCCGATGGATGCGAGACGCACAGGATCGTGCATTGTGGCGACACTTGGGGGAGGCCTATGTTTAAATGAATAGAAATGGGAAGTTGAGAGTTGGGCGAGATGACAGACGCCTACCGCAAGAACTGGATCGAGGAGGCTCGAGAATAGAATACCTGGAGGAAGTTGGGGAGACCTTTGCTCATGCTTAGGAAACTATAGGCTAAATAAAAAAAAAGAAAGCATGCGAGCTTCCCAATGCTTCCGTGCACAACAGGTAAGCAATTATTATAATTACGATTTCTGTTTATTTACATGGTTTGATTTTGTAATACACATATCGTTGGGTTCATTCCTGATCCATGAAGATGCCTTTAAAAGGACAGCTATAGGTACATTTTGATGCAAGTGGGCGAAGTAGTTGCCACCGAGGTCGAATACACGCCCGAGCCGACGCGATGAAGAAATTTTGGTTCACAGAAACTGCAACGACGATTGCCTACGTATATCAAAACGACATTCTTTAACACGCAACACAACGTAAAATGAAAACAATATTCTTAAACAAAATGTTTAGTAAAAAATGATGGACTTGATGAGGGCTGCCACGTGATCAGTAAGGACTTTCGTGCAACTAGCCTAATACAAATTATGACGGGGCCTGTTCATTTCATTTTTTCGCACGAGTGCCAAATACAACATTGCAGCTCTACAAGCGATAAGAGTTACAATCAGGTTTTCGAGTATGTTTAAACATAAAATCATACAAGGAAATTATAACAAGTTCAGGTCCACAAGGATCCACACCAGTATAATTCTAAAGAGATCAACACTCAATACCATAAAAATACTAATCACAATAAAAGATCCGTACACTTTTTACCCGAAACATTGACCCAGCAAGTACAATTTAGGAGCAGCAGCAAGCAATTTATAATGCATAATCAAGCTAAAAGCTTGCAGCTGGGTCGACAACTACTGGACATACGTTTACTACGGCTAAGAGCCGGTTACTTAGCAATTTAGAAGGCAGTTTCGGATGTAACGGTAGCTACTTAGTATAGGAACGGTTAAAATGATTAGTACGGTCTTGCTGCTCAGTTGTCAAACATTCTCTTTGTGAAACTTGTGTGAATAATGCATGTTACTGTCCCTAGTTTAGCAGTTTGAAGTTCAGAGGTGTGAATGTGTGGAATTATGGCGAGGTATTAGTTTGAAATAGTGTTGCGGGTTGCAGGTGTATAATATTCTTGGTAGGTACTGTAATTTCGGCCGTTTATTAGTTGTTTTAATAGCATAAGTTTGATGATGAGTAATGAACCAGTGATTGTAAATTAAGTACCTGAGTAGGCTTTTAGTGAGAGCACGTTTAGAGGACTTTTATGTTAGATACTATTCTTTTTTCTATACTTTTGTGTTTATTGCTATTGCTGTTTTTATGTAGAATATATATCTCTTATTCTATTTTTTAGATCTGTATATACAGTTTAATTCTCATTCGGATTGACTCACAGACAAACGTGACACAAAAGTATGATAATTAATTATAATTCGGATTTACATGTTATTATCTATCGAAAAATTTATATGAAAATTTATCTTTCATTAGCATTGCCACATCACTTAAAGCCTCTACAACATACCATTTCCTTAGCTTAACATTCTAATGCGAAGTGTTGTTCATAACGTAACATAGTCTACAATTGTGCAAGTTACAACATACCCACTTCTCGTCATGTAATAAGGTGTTTATAGCGTTTCATAGTCTTCACAAGGCTATAAAGTCTTCATATTGCGACGAGAACCATATAACCTTATTGCCAATGGAATAACGACCCGTTTCCTGTAACAAGAGAACATACAAATAAACCAATATTATCAAAATAAGCATCCTCGATCCAATCACGACGAACGAGCATAAAGCTATTAAGTAAATGAATATTAATTATCACATTATGTTTTTGGCACACAAACAGCCATAAGCTGGCACATAAAATATTGGCGTTTCGTCAATACCAGAGTAGCTATCGGACATTTTAACCGTATAATCCTGCTTACAACCATCAACTCATTGCCACAAACGCATTGCGGGGCTTACGTTGTACGGAAAGCACATCGGAACGCGTCATCACAATTGATGAAATAGTACACAGAGCTGTGAAAACACGGTTTATAGAGGACGCATTTATTTTTTTAATGATTTATTTAAAAAAAAAACATAAATATGTTCACATAATTTGCAGCTATATTTTATGAAAGCAGATTGCCAAACATAAAATAGTTCTCACATACGGCCTGAGTCTTTTTTTTATGTAGGAAATCTTCTCCCGCTCTATAGTGAAGTGAGTGCCCTTTACCTTCTAGGGCGACAGTTTCCCTTTCAGAATTTCCTCGTGAACCTAGCGGGCATTGGCCCTGCTGGGACCCTATGGTGATCGATGATCAGAGATCGCCCTGCGATTCCCAATGCCTGGAACGTCTCCTGTCACGGCAGCTCGGCTGTGAAGGCGGCTGCGGTCATCTCTTCTACAAGCATTACGTCTTCGCAGAAGGAGGCGACCACATCCCATTCCCTCTTGCTCTGGGAATTCTAAAGTTTGGTAATAGGATGTAATGTATCTAATTCACTAGCAAAAACTGGCATTATAACGAAAAGAAACCAGAAAGTCTGACTCACTATAAGCACCAACTGTCATTTTTTATCATTATCATCATTTCAGGGAAGAACGTCCACAGCTGTACATAGACCTCCATGCATTGCCAGTATGACCGATCGTGTGTATTTCGCATCTTTCGGATCCCCGCCACCCTCTACGTCAACACTAAAAACGTTAAACTCGTTAAAAAAATTAAAGGCACATTTTGACGTTTGGAAAAAACCCTAGAATGTAACTTAGAATGAAACGAAAGAAACAATAAAATAATAATTAGGGGTCCGGTGTAGAGTCTGTCTAATAAGTTAAACAACTTGGGTAATTATTAGGATTTAATGAAATCTGATGTAGTCAACACGGGTTCAATAATCAAGGTTGATTAAGAGATAGAGATCATTGTTAACTAACAGAAGAACCTTAAAAAAGTATCGAATATAAGTATTTGTTAAATGATTGAATATTATACAAAATTCCCAAGTCGGTTGACTTATTGACAGACTATATATATATATATATATATATAGCTATTTTAATAGTAATTACAAAACACCGGAAAAACCGCTAGATAGTCAAAATACAAATGTCAAAACGGGCCTTTATTTTTTGACAACTTAACGCTTTTTTTTTCTGGTGTACTATAAAAAGTATATCTAGCTCTGTTTACGTGTTTTTTTTTCAACGTTCCATGATGGCATCCAAAGTCAAAGTCAAAAACATTTATTTCAAATAGACCATTTGCAGGCACTTTTGAATAGTCAAATGTCGGTCAGTCGAAGAAAAGTGAGGCTAAATTAGGTTGTACTTCAAATACAAGAAACGCTGTCTGGCAAAGTGATGTACTAGGTTATTAAACCTATTGTTCTAACCTAAGATATGGATATGTAATCAGAATACAGCCTTAATCCAGGTGCAGTAGTGTAATTATGCCACCAGATCAAACTATCCGGGACGTTAATCAACAAAGCTATTGTATGTCTGCGTTCGCTATTATAAGCGCAGCCCTAATTACCTGGTGTTAACTTCTGACCATCAAAGAATTATCTCTAATGAGGGGAACAACTTCTGCAGAAATTCCCTCACAATAAGCACATTTTATGCTTTTATGCACTGAAATATTCTGCGTTGTATATTTAATGACGGTAATTGTTAGGTAAATTACTTTATAGAACTATTAAGGTTATTTTTAATTCTTTCCAGATTATAGGGTAATTCTTGATAATGTATTATAAAAACCACTACCACTACCACTACCCTGCATTTAAGCGGAAGCTTCGGCTTTATTTTCTACACAAATCGCGGAGTAGTCTCAAATATATCCTTTCATTTACTTTATATAAATAATATATTTATATATATGTAGGTTTAGGCATTTTATATTAAACGTATATTGTACCTATGTTTATTTTATACAATATCGTTTTTAGTTTATGGAAAAACTGAATAAATTCCAAAAGTTTTACACTATGTTATATTTTTTCTCAAAAATATTTAAAAGGGTGACAAGTTGGAAACCACTAACACTAAGTACAACACAGATCACGGCAGGTCATAGCGGGCATTAGGTGCTACAGCAGGGTGCAAGTGCAAAACAACCACTCAATCACCTGGATGGCCCGGTAACTATGTATTTTTGCTGACCTAGAAAGCTTATAACTAACTTTGCTTATTTTTCATGAAACTCGTACAGTTATGAAATTTTGTACATAAGTTCTTTACATAAAAATACTAATGTTTTGGGTTTCGCATATACTAAAACTTATGTTGTATTATACATTTGTTCCCTTATTTTATTTTTTTATGCACCTGCTAATTTTCTCTTTACTACCCTTGATTGGAATTAAATCTGCCTTTGTTACTTTGTGATAAATAAATAAAAATAGACGTTTTAATTTAAGCTATTAAGTCAGTCATTCGTAGTTCCACGTTTGTGTCCATTATACAAAATGGAAGCGCAGGATTTCAAGTTCATTAGACTTCGCATCTCGTTAGCGTGTAGTCGAGTGCTTTTCCAATATTGGTCTTCTGGACAATACGTAGGTAAGTTCATGATTTACATTCATGCATTAGCTATTTATGTGGGCTTTATAACAAGAGTAAATCAACTGGCTAGACGACTAAATAAACTTTGCCACTGGATGTAAGAATGAAGTTAAACATGTTTATTTTGTTAAAGGAAGTTCAGTTTGTGTCTATTATAGATGGAAAGAAATATAATTCTATTTAACCCATCAATTAGATACGTTTACAGTATTTATTTTTTTACTTTTTAATCAATAAGAATTGGCAAAGATAAATGGCATCAAAGTGCAAGAAGGGGGTACATGTGACGTTACTTTTAAATAAAAAGTGTACCAAGGTGTGATATGTTGTAACATTTCAACGCACTATTTCTCTTTATTTTTTGGTCCATTTTGCTCGAACTAAATAGTAATTTTTTTTTATTTCTGTTTTTGTAGAAGTCCATTGTTGTTATTACATTAACATAACATGTAGGTACATTGTAGTCTGTGAGCACAATATTATTATATTTTTTAAATTCTTGCCAATTTCTAAAGCGGAAATCATCTGCCTTGTGGCGGACCCCATAGTGCGATTCCAGGACGTTACTTTGAGTTTTAAAAGCAAAAAGAAAAATAATTTATGTTGTGGATTATAAAATCGAAACCACGGTAATAGTAGTTGATTAACAAAAAAGCGAACATCGCTTAAATTTGTTTGTATTTGTTTGCTATTATAATTTGTATTTAAAAGAAAAGATCAGTACTTTTATACCTGAATAGGAAACGGATATGACTCGCGAAAGCAACATAGCTCCGAACATGTCCGATGCTGCAACCAAAGCTAGTTTTGCTATGCAAAAACAGCAACAGCGAAATGAAAACTCTTTTCAGCATAAAAAGCTAGATCCTGGCTGCTTTTTCTTTGTGCTCTTATTATTTAAAAATATACTGTGTTCTATGTTTATGACCAGTGATATTACGTACATACTATATTTCTACTTAAAAAATACGAGCAAAACTGTTTTTATTTACCCGTGTAAATTACTAATATCTAGAAGCAAAAGCCAGAAACCCGGGGCTCACCATAAAGTGAAATTAAATATCACTCTATAAAATGTTATGCGACGATTCTAAACATTTTTGAGTTTAACAATCATTCATGCAGATAAAGTGTCATTTTTTAAGACCATCGATTGTTAAGACCCTATGGTAAAATTACTAGAGTAATCAATCAGAGAGACTCCAATCAGAATCTATAAATTCAAATTAGAGAAACCCCTGTACAGTCAGTATACCTACCCTTAGATTTTGACCTGCAGTTCAATAAAAAATGTCTCTCTCTGTCTACCTGTCAATTAGTGTGGTTAGGGTTAGGTTATACCGCATAAACCGCAGAGAGCGATGGCCGTCAAAGCCAACATAGTATATCGCAATATCTCTAGCGAGGCTACTTGGGTACTGATCGGATCCTTGTGCTGTAACCTGGAGGCGAAAACAATAGAGACATTACACCGGGAGCATGAGAAGGCCGGACTGGAGCTGGAAAAGAGACTGGTGCAGCGACAGATTAAAGCTACGCCAGGTTTTAGTGGTGTGGTGTGGTGGTGGTGACAAACCCGGTCAGTATTCTGCAATTGCTGCCTCGGAAGGAAGTACTGCATCAAGATTTGTAGGGTGATACAGGTGTTTTTGGACACGGCTGCTTCAAGCAGTGACTGCGTCTACTGTTTGGAGGACACGGCGTGGCATATACTGGCTTAGTATGTAGTATGGGCCCCGTGTCCTCTTTCTGGAAGTAACATGTTACTGCTGTCCATGGTTTCTTTCATAGTCGGTCAGAGTCCGGGGATGTGGAAAGGCAAATTGCATCAGGCGTTAAAACAGAGTGGGAATCGCCTTATTCTAGTTCCAATAAAAGATTACGTCGAGGATTTGAGGTGATCCGTCATCAGATCAATCAGGTCCCGTGATAGCATCTCTCAGAAGTATACAGGAAGTAAGTGGGCCAGCACTAGTCCAGGGCTGCGTAAATCACACCGCACCCGATGCTCCCGACCCAAATGTGCAAGAAAACACTAGAGTGATTTTAATTAGTTCAGTGAGTTTGAAAAACCCTTCCGTCCCATACCTCTCACTAATATTATATGGGCTAAAATTGGTGAATGTGTGTGTATGTTTGTTACCTCTTCAAGCTGGTACGGCAGAACATATTTCAATGAAATGAACACGGATATACCATATTCAGAAGATATTTTTTTATCTCAGGAGTAGGTTCCCTTTAGATAATTTTCTGCCATGACTTGAGCAAAGTCGCAGCAGTAAAAATATAAAAGAAAGTTATAAAATAAGGTCAATCAGATTAGTTGTTAATTAAGATTCTTTATGGCTTATTTTATAACTCTCTTTTCTCTCTTATTTTATAAAAAAACCAGCTGATCCGACAGATGTTGTCCTGTCTTATATATGTGAAACGCACGAAGATTAAAGTTTATAGTCGTCATAGTTTTCAGTTATTTTTTCATTTTCTGCGTAACTTTTTTATTTTGACTTTCTTTAATACCTTCTCCTGACAATAAAAAAAAAAAATAAAAAAAAATTAGCAAATTGTTCACGCGTGATGAGGTGACCAAGGGAAATGGGATTCATGTTTTTACATAAAGACAAGCTATTCCGGCAGATGCTGTTCTGTCCGAAAGGTAGATACTCGTCAGAAAAAAATCGAGAACTCGATTGCAGCACCACCTAACGGGTAGCGCTTCGATCCAATTGCATTGTCAAACCTTCCAGGGACCCATTTAAATAAACTGACAAAATTTCATTCAGATTGGTCCATCTGTTAGGTGACAAACACAGATACAAAAGAATTATATATACAAAGATTATGTATCTATTTCATAATCATTTCTGATTAACTTATAGTATCTATGATTGGTGTTGGACTACACAATCACAGTTGTGGTCACAGCTAGCACACAACATGGGTACATATACGAATATCTATTCTGTTTTCTAATCCCAGCGCAGTGCTCGAGCCAATAACTCCATATCACGTCACGGTCAAACAGTCCTCTTGTAACTTTAAGCGATTCCTGCGGTCAAAGCAATTTGTGTGGACAATGATTTAACAGCTATCGTAATTAGTGTGCCGAGGAATTAATGCAATTATAATGGAACGGCACGGAATTCCAGCCGGCCGTGTTTGTGCTAAATGTGTACGTACTATCGACATATTTGAAGTTGGTATGTGCTGAGATTACTATATACTGATGTTAAAATTGGGGAGCTTTATGGAAACACTAGCACATAATACTCAATACTTTGTGCATTTTTTTTTCACTGCTAACACACAACGCTGTCTAGTCCCAAGCTAAGCAGAGCTTGTGTTATGGGTACTAGACAACTGATAAACATATATATATTTCTAAATACGTAAATATTATAGATAAATTACACCCAGATACAAAACAAATGATTATGCTCATCACACAAACATTTGTTCAGTGTGGGAATCGAACCCACGACCTCCGGCATAGCAGTCAGGGTCACTAACCGCTAGACCAATAGGCCAGTCAATTTTAACTACAGTATATCAATCCATATGTAGGTACATAAATGGTAATAAAAATGGTCATAGTAGTAGAGGGCTAAGTAGAAATTCACGGAATTCAATATTATTGTAAAAATAGACGTGTTTAATTTGGTGAATTGTGTGGTGTTTAGCATTGCCATATTACGTGGTAATGCCGCCAGCCTTCCGGGCACACTTCCAGTTGACAACGATGCAAAGGACTTTTTTGACGCCATGTTTTAGTTAGTTTTAGTGTATATATATTTTTAATTAGTAAAGTGTATTAGGTGAATAATGATGTATATATATTATTATAATATTATGTCTGTTTATTGGTAAATTATGTCAGGCATTTTTATACTCAAGTGGCAAGTCAAAAAGCAAGTTACGGTTAATTGTTATCTTAAAGATTTTAGCTGAAACTTTATTGACCATGTCTAGGGAAAGTGCCTTTACCTCGAGCTGTATTAAATGTGAAATATCTTCAAAAGTCATTTTTAAAAGCTTCGTTATAAACGTAAAAAGTTCTCTAATTGATTGACAAGGCAAGCACTTTTCCCAACCAGTTTTCCAAGAAAAATACATTTCAACATTACAAACGGAATCCAAAGAAACTACCGCACAAATATAAAAAGCTGTAAGTAGACACAAAACGTTTTTAATCGGAACCATTTAAATATTCACTTGTGTTTTTATTTTTCTTTTAAACAAAACAGTATTCTTTTGTGGACGTCTAATGAGAATGTTGGCGATGTTCACGGACCAGGGGTCAAAGTGGCCTCAACTTAGAAACTTGAAACAATCTCAGCAACGTTCGTTATCTCCCGAGAAAATTGAACTTGCCAACATTGTCATCGTAATGAAATTCCTCTCGGATAATGCCACATTGCTGCCCTTCCCAGTTTGCATTTTGTTTAGTGGAAAAAATCTAGTTATTTCTTGGTGTTCTTGAAAATGTTATTAAGATTTTTTTTTCTGATAAAAAGATGATAATTTAACGAGATAGTCTAGCCACGAACTCTGGCCGCTACGGAGCTAGAAACAGGTGTTCTTGAGCTGAATTTCAACCCTTGAATGTAACTACAATAAAATACTAAACAACCGACCAAGTGTCTTCTGTACCATCCGTAGCAAAAAACGACAAAAAATACGTTCGTTGTTTGGGAGTCCACTTACATATTTATTTTATTCTATTTTTTAGTATTGTTATAGTAGCAAAAGCTAAAAAAACTAAAGTAGGCAGATGATTTGGCCTGAGATACGACAACATTTTTGCTTAGGATCTAATTTATGTGCATTCATATTCCCAGTAGCCCTAAAAGTATCGAGTGCTCATAAATCAACTTGACGAAATATGAAAATGCGTTTTCACCCTCAATATTGTGTGCAGTTAATCGTTTCCCTCTCTTTGCTGAATGGCTACCAATTGGAGCAAACTGTGTCAGTACACTTACATAGTATGGCAAAGTCTGGCCGGCAATAGTCAATATAAAGGAATTACAGAGGATTACAAATGTGCAAACGCACAGTGAGTCAAAGTTTTTGTATAGAAACTTGCCACTCTGTGACTCAATATTTTATAAGTGTCAACGTAATATGAACACAACTAGGTAATAGGTTATGATTGATGACCAAACCAACTGCTAAGGGGACGCTAAATTCATTTACGAATCGATTCGTCATTTATTATTTGTTAGCATTGAAATGTTAATTAAATATGAACGAAATGACGATCGGGATTATCATAATTGAGTTGTATGCGAGCGTTGAAGTTAATCCGATATCTTTATAGGTTTGTCCGACACTTTATTTCGAAAATTATACATATTACGGCCTTCAATAATTATATACTAAGAAGCTTATGTCGTAATAGTAATATACGTTATCCGAAATTGTGAATATTAACGCCAGTTATTAGGGTTCAAAGACTCGCGCAAGATGGCGGGTAGACGCGGATTAAAATTAAAATAAATTGCTTTACACTTTAATTGTATTTAAGGATAATTTTCCGTGCTCCTGAATTCTAGAGTTGCTGGCTGATGGTATGAAGATGTGGAGACATTGAGAGGGGTGGAGGCGGTAAAGATAAAATAATGTAAGTTGCAATTGGAAGTTTTAAATAAATGTGTCACTTTCCTATGTGATGGATAAAAACCGAAGGACATATAATATATATAAATATATATAGATTAAAAATGTAAACAAAATAATTATGTTGACTAAATAAATCGATGTATACAGGATTATTTGTAAAACACTAACAACCTGTCAGGAATATTGATGTAATAAAACGAGAAATAACACCTTGTATTAGAGTTTTATTACTTGTTTTATATAATAAAGCAGTGACAGCAGTGTACGGAAAAAGAACCATTGCTAGAGGAAACGAACAGTGTTACCAGAGTTAACTCCACATTACTCTATGACATTTGGGTTGCTCATATAAATTAAACGTATCAATTACATATTTCAACAACTATGTTACAAACATCATAAATTACAACTTTTGTTCTATGACTTTTAAAAATGTATCATATTTTAGTTCATCAGATTTTCATACGAAAATAAAGTCTATGCGAAGCAAGCGATAGTACAATAGCGGAGGGGAGCGGTTCGGGCGGCGGGGGTGCTTGCTGCACTTGCGTCGCGTCATAGAGACTTAGGTAGGTATAGAAAATATAAAATTGAAATGTGTTAGATAGAACAAGAAGGTTTATTTTTGATAAATGAATTGATGTTTTGTAAAAAGTCATAGAACAAAAGTTGTTGTTTATGATGTTAGTAATACAATCCTGCAAGGATGTTAGTGTTTTACAAATAACCCTGTTTATTATATCAAAGTTGTATTCTATGCTCATGACTGACTGAGAAAGAAACTTTACGTATAATTTATAAAACATGCCTTGTTGCATTAAGTCCGCCTATGTACCACTACTGTACATGAAGTTTAAACAAATAAATAAATAAATAAATAAATAAATAAATAAATAAATAAATAAATAAATAAATAAATAAATAAATAAATAAATAAATAAATAAATAAATAAAACAAAGTAAACATTTATAAAAAATCCTACCCATTTTAAAGTAGGAGCTGAATGTATGCCTTTTCAAATTAATAACACGAAAATAAATGGTACGAAAAAAAAAATTACAACGAAAGTCTACTCCACAGTCGTCGGTTTCCATACTCTAAATTTCATTAGGCGTTTAAGTCGAGCCACCGCCATCGTGTAATTGCTCATTTTCCTCGTCATCTCCTGGAAAAAACCTTACAGGCTAATAGTATTTTGGTTTTAAATTGTTGTGGTGAAAAAATAGTTGTGATAGTAAAGTGGTGCAGGTCTAGTGATACTTAGGGTGTTTTTAATATTGTGCGGATTTCATCACGCATGCGGGGCATTTCAAATGTTTGAGTGTTGTTTGAAAGAGCAATTGAAAGGGCTATGCTTGGAGTTTCCTTGCGCGATCGAGTCAGAAATGAAGATATCCGCAGGAGATCCAAGGGTGCCGACATAGCTCGAAGAATCGCCAGTCTTAAGTGGCAAACTGCAGGGCACATTGCTAGCAGAACAGATGGCCGTTGGGAACGAAAGGTGCTGGAATGACGACTGCGTACCGGAAAACGCAGCGTTGGAAGGCCTCCTACAAGGTGGACCGATAACCTGGTGAAGGTTACGGGAATCCGATGGATGCGGGACGCACAGCATCGTTAATTGTGGCGACACTTGGGGGAGACCTATGTCCAACAATGGACGTCTATCGGCTGAAATGATAATGATGATGATGAAGTGCTGTTTTAGTTTTACTGGGAATTCGGATTATTTATTACGTCTGAGACACTCTGTTGAGGGAGGAGTCCGTAGGTATATAATATCACCGGGCTGCAAGATTCATATCTGCATTGAAATAGGAACTATTCCGCGTATGAAAGAATTTAAATTGGTCGACAACCATTTGTGTTTGTTTTCCTATTTTGGCGGGTTTGTGCATGTGATTGCTTGACGCGGTAATAAATAGACACGGAAACATATTTTATTAAGATTTTTTGAAAAATTTGACCATCCAACCACTTTTTCATAGACTTATCTATGAAAAAGTGGTTCAATTGATTCTGCTCGTTATTCTAATCAAACTATTTTCAGGTTTTGCGCATTTAACGTTACACGTTGTATAAGAATAATAATTATTATTATAAGTCATTAGCAATTAAATAGCCGTTTTTTAAAGAGGCTTACTTTGAACTGTGATAACTTGAGATCGATTAGGAATTATAAGTTCAAATAAAAAAAAATGTATCTATGCATATCTAATGATACTTAATTTAATCTTTAAATTGTATAGATTTCACTTATTTATTCATCTTTCCAAGATCCTGAACCCTTTGTATTAAAGGTACGTTATTCCTTTTTTCGTAATAACTATACAAAATTATTTTTAGTATGTACGCGAAATCCAAAAAACGTGACTAGTGTTTTTATGTAAAGAATCTTTTTACAAAATTTCATAACTGTATCATAAAAAATCAGAAAGTTATAAGCTTGTTATATCAGCAAAAATACATAGTCACCGGGCCATCGAGGCAACTAAAGGGGTTGTTTTGCACTTGCACCCAGCCGTGACTCATGTCGTACTTAGTGCATTTTATGGAAAAAATAAAACACTGGTGTAAAAACTATTGGAATCCATTCAGTTAGTGATTCTGAAAAAACTAAATCATAAACTAAAAATAATGTTGTGTATCTATTGGTTTCATTTACTTCCTCTCCTTGTCCAAGTAGGATAATAAGCTGTATAAGAAATGTGTAAAGGTTTAGGTTTTATAACTTACTATCTTTTGCCCGCGGCTTCGCCTGCGTAAATAAAATATAGCCTATGTCACTCAGGAATAAAGTAGCTTTCTATCGGTGAAATAATTTTAGCAATCGGACCAGCACTTCCAGAGATTACCTCCTATAAAAAAAAACTTTTCCTCTATAATATATTAGTGTAGATTTATGATTTTAATAGAACTTAACAGTAACATAGCTCATGTATCAAAATAACATACAAGATATGATTTATATTGGGGAAAAATACTAATTCCAAGTGCGCAAAACGGGCAGTAGATGCTAGTAGATCCCAATCTAATTAGAACGTAATCCAGTCTGTGTCACAAACCAGAATTATCTATTAATCGAAATTTTTCCATCTTTTCTTAATTTCTCTATTGAATTCAGAAGTATTATTTGGCAACATTACCAACTTAAGTTTAGGTACAACAACGGATTCATGCTCAATAAAAATATCCCTTATCCAATCCAAAAACGACGGCAGTGGTACTTACAAACTAAGCTTGAGTAAAATGCGTACTAAACCATTATGAAAGTTACGATACGACAAAAAAGGTTTAAATCCTAAGCCGAACACATTTTTATACGATCCCATAAAAATCGGTAATCCGGCCTCGAGTGTCGAGCTCACAAAACGCGAAAAGCGAAAACAATTTGTACCCGTATAAACAAAAGCGAATGAAATTAACAGTGGGTAAAAAGCTACTTTAACAGTGGGAATAAAATATATACAAATGCAATTCAAAATTAACGGTTGAAAACTAAAATACAGATGATAATCTGTATTTTGCCCGGGAATGTTCTAATGTAAGTTTATTTACGACATTGCAGACACCCCGTGATTCTTAAAACACGTAAAACCATTTTTAGCGGTTTTTTTTTCTATGGGAAAAATCATCCTATGACATACCCCGCTCTTGGGCGTAGTGGGAGATAGTGTCAGACTCTTACTGACTAAAAAACCCATCCCGTTCCTTTAAGCCTTCATACCGGGGCTCGAGCGCCCTTTCGGATAACCCTGGCCCCAGTAGGCCTCGACCCGGCTGGGCCCCTGCTGTTGCTGACAACTCCTTGATGCGTGCGGGAACAGCGCGCGCCGTCGACGACTTGGGCTTGGTCCGGACAGTTACCGGACTGCCGGACAGTCATTCGTAGATCTTTGAAGGTGACATTTGAACGTCGGCGGCAGGCAGCACATGCGGCGGCAATACTACGCCGGCTGCAGCTACATGACTGGTTTTCAATGTATGGATTTCCGAACGCGGCAGTGGCTGCACGTGCTGACGAGCTTCGGCTGCGAGTGCTGTAGCGATCTGCAGCCGCACCCAATCGCAGACCAGTATTGCAGCGGCTGCAAGTAGATGCGAATGCATACGTCACTCCAACCTGTTTATAAGTCCCGAAATAAGCGCTACTTGTAGCCGATAGATATTGGATTGAGTTGCAGATTTGCGACTTGCAGCACGTGTAGCCAGTCTCGGAATCACTCTCGACTGCGGATGCAGGCAACGGCTGCGTGTCATGCATGTGCTACTTGTATTCGCAGCCAGCACCCGCATCCTACAGCTGAAGTTCGAATGACGCCTTGACATTCCCTACAGGGGTTTAAGAAGTTTGGTATTGCCCATGCAGTAACTCCTAAGTTTCGTAGTTTGGAGGTCTGATAGGCAGTCGCTCCATGTAAAACATAGATATTCAGCCGTGTCAGGTTAAGTTAAAACCCAACTTTAAGCTAGTTGGAAAAGGATTAGGATATGATGTTTTTGCCTGGAAATTCGTGAATGACCTTTCATTTAAAATTTTAAAACCATTTGGTTATTATCCTCCCGACCGAGTTTCGATAAGGGGGCTAAATTCAACCGAGAGGAGATATTATAATGCTATGATATTATAAGCTCACGGGTTCAAACTCAGCCAGGCGTATTATTTTGTATAATTTATGTCATCAACACTGCTTTCAAAGCGGTGAAGGAAAACATCGTGAGGAAACCTGCATGTCCTATAACCAAAAAGAAAACATGTGATATCCACCAACCTGCACAGAGCTCGCGTGGTGGATTACGCCCTATTCCCTGTTCTTGAGAGGACACCTGAGTACCTACAGTGGGAACATTATAAGGCCGACTTCGATTACAAATGTGTGCGCAAAAATAGGTGCAATTTCTGTTCCTTTACTCTGATACTGCCAGAGAGAGTTCAGGCGCAAGACAAACAGTATTAGGTACGTGCTTTTCGAGGCTTGGAGTATCTCAGCACCAACTCCAAAACTACAGGTAAACAAAGTAATTAAAATAGTTTTGATCATTCTAGGAATCGCATTTGGGACTTCATACTCAGTAGTTGCGCTTGCTAACACGATATTAGCAGAATACTGTAGATGCAGTACAAGGGTTGTCGTCAGCAAAAATATTTATAAAAATAAATGGATAAGTACTGTACCGTTCACATAATGAATATATTTTACATTCTGTGTCACTATAAGTTAAACATGTTAATGTCAATTCAAGTTAATTCTTTATTTATCCCAAATTGCATTGTTTTAAATACGGCGTCATCGTTACATGGTAGATATCCCAACCATACGTACAAAGCATTTTGGGAATACATTCATTATGCGTACAGCTAAGTAGTGGAATTCCCTGCCGGAGTCTATGTTTCCTGATAGCTACCAACTAGGGGTATTTAAGTCAAGAGTGAATACGTTACTTCTAGGCAAGCGTGATCTACCGTCGGCCACATCATCGTTTACCATCAGATGAGATAGTCAAACAGAGCCTATCAATAATTAAAAAAAATACTATAAGCATAACACACGTAGGTACAACTACTTTGAGAATGAATCCTTTTGCCAAAGATATTTTCATATAAAAAATATCATTCTCAGCTAAATATAATGTGTTCCCATTAAATTCTCTGATCCGGTCTCGCAAAATTCAACATAAATCGTCCCGCAGCAAACAAAAGGGGACCGAATTATGAAAAAAACTCATTACTTTAAAGCGATATCAATGAAGTGCATTCCACCTTTACGGAGGCCGCCAGGAATTGAATTAAAAAAAAAGTGCACTTGCAATTACGCCATTCAAATGCCCCTCTCGCGTTTCAATCTTTTATAGCAGCCTCTATGAATCCGAATGGAGTGCAATATGAGATGAGAGGGCCAATAATGAAATATAAAAACAGAAATAAGCACTCCTTTCCCCGGCTATGGGCCGTCGAGTATTCTCCATTATTCCCATTCAGTAGATTTGCTTTGACGAGTGTCCTTATGGAGCGTTTAAATTATTTCACTTATTTGTCGGTTGAGAAAGGTAACGCTGAGAAACATGAGTGGATTCCATCTCGTGCCGTCAACAATTTACATGGAAATAATTCATGACAACTTGGAAATTTTACTAGGTACTTATATTAAAATATATAAAAGAAACATTTTATTTCATTTCAATATAATTATTTTGATAAATGAGTCGCAGACCTTAGAGGGTTTTGACGTGCGACAGCGTAATAAAATAATAAATTAATATAAAGTACATAGTTTCGTACAGCTACTTCCCAATCGTAAAAGTAGAAAATTACCCAATCCAAATCCGTATAGCCGTTTGAGCGCGAAGTAGTAACAAACATACTAACCTCACCTTTATAATAGTAGTGTGATTGTGGTAGAGCCTAAACGTCCCACTTTTTCGCATTAGTGCGTAATACAGAAAAACTGTAGAGGTAGAAACAATTCATTCATAGCACTATAATAATATTCCACAACTATCACACAACGCTGTCTAGTCCCAAGCTATACTTACATATTACAGGTAAATATACCCAGACACAGATCAAAAGATCGTGAATATGTGTTGTTGGTTTGTTTTTGTGCCTAAATGAAATAAACCAAACACACACCGAATCTGTACCAATAATGATGCCGCAATCGAAACCCCGAAGTGTCTATCTGATTCTCTTCTATAGATACTTTCAGTTTTCGAGCAGCACTTCACCTCGGCGACATTCGTGTCGGGAACCAATGTTCAGTTGTTTAAAATTACTAGTCTATGCACCAATCATGCACTGAAAATAACTATTGTGCTTTCTCGATACTTTTCCTTGTTTTTTTTTAGAATTACAGCTACCATGATCTTTAAAAGACAAAGAAATAAATAATAAAAAATAAATTAATTAATAAAAATATAAAAGATAATAGTGGGAAGTCATCTACATATTTCTACTACCCTAGGTGGAGCGAGAAAGGGTGGGAAACTTACTGACTAAAACCTACCCGTGTTTCATCAGTTTACTTTTACAGTTCTCTATCACACAGCTTATATTTTGGACTGTTGCTGGCTGTCGCTGGGCTCCCCCAGTGGGTTCCTGCAGATGTCCAGCGCCGTCAAGGCCAGCCCAGAAAGAGTTCATAAGGTAACTGAGACGCGTGCCAAGAGGACTGCTTCGAGATGACATGAGAGAAGAATGTTTGGAAGGACTTAGGGGATAGTTTTGCCAGCAGTGAGACAGAGAGATTCTGTGACAGACAAGTAACAAATTTTTAAGTGTTCATTTACCTAATACTTTTAATAAAGAAAAGATGATAATTTATCACTCTTCTAAACCAGGCCCACTTTCCAAAAAACAAGATATCACCACTCCACTATTATTCAGGAATCTCGACGACCTTTTCGGAATCACCGACCATATTTCACTTCAACATCTCTCGTCCATTGTACTTAGATACATTAATCTAAACTGTAGCAAAATGAACTAAAAGACGTATTCATTCAATGTCGTCGACGAAACACGCAACGCACGCGAAACGCACAAAATAGAAGAAGAAAAATGTCACCGAATCGCTGGCTGGAGCAAATAAAACTGTTTCCTCTACCCAGGACATCTACAGTGGTGACAATAGGTGCCCAGACAATGTAATTGTTCATTTTATTTCGGGATTTTTGTAGTAAATGTGTTTCTTACTGCTGAAGTGCTGATGTTGTAGAAAGTTCTCTATTGTTAGATTTAGCTGTGCAGTAAAGTTTATTTGAGAATCGTTTCACCTGACTTAAAAGCTCGCTGAGGTTTACAAAGACAGTATACTTATTTGAAACATTTTTAGAGCTCATACAATTGCTTATGTAGTTGTAATGATTTATCTATTTTATATTCTAGAAAGTATTTTTTTATTTGAATATAAGTTTTATTTATTCCGCTAAGTAACCAAACAATAGTTATATTATATATCATCATCATCATAAGCATTTTTAATGTTCCCTCTACTGGGACTCAGGCCTCCTCTCTAGGAGAGGGTATAGGCCGTAATCCATCGCGTGGGCCCAGTGCGGGATGGTGAATGTCACATGTCTTCGAATGTTTGGTTGATCCTAGAACGCAAAGGAAGGAGTTTTAGTCAGTAAAAGTCTGATACGCTTTTTCATTCCACCCTAGACTGATAAAAGTCATTAGATGATTTTCTACCTCAAAAAAAGAGTCCTGGACGGACATGGTTTCCAGAACTTCTCTTATAAGTTGTGTTTCTGCTTAGGTAAGTTCAGACGAATGAAGTTAAAGACTGAAGTCAGTTTTAACTTCATGAATTTTAAGTAAACAGAACATTACTATCTTCTTGAAAAAGTACATTGTGACTAAGTTAGATCACGTTATGCAACCATTGAGGAGGCAACAAATCACTAAGCGGCCTAGCTGCAAGTGATTGTTAGGCGCACATTAAACGACGCGTGCGAAATAGAACAAAACGCTACGTCTGGAACTGGCCTGTGTGCGCATTGAGATTCTGGACCCGTAGGTAGGACGCAGACGATCGACGTTATTAGTCTATAGAACAATCGACTCAATAATGACGGGTCTTTTCTTTCATCTCACAATAACTATAAAGACGTAGCATCTAATTGCACGGTACAAAATCGTACACGAATATAGTTAGTTGTAGTACGTGCAAATATAGTTATAGTGATAGTAGAGAAAGAGGGAAGTCAAAAAATGGATGGATGGGATGGATTGTTTGAGAAGTGATAGGAAAGAAAAGGAAGTTAGTGATAGTATGACGAGTTACTAGGCAGAATGGAAGAAAAAAACTTGTTGTACCGGTCCCCAAATAAGAAGGTAACTGAACTTAGTGAGGGAAAATTAAAATCTCATATCAAGCGTGTCCTAACCGAAAAAGCATATTACAAGGTTAAAGACGATGTAGAAGACACGCTTGTTTGGCAATGACTACCTCTGCACATGTGCCCCCCTGGTAAATCATCAATATTTTGTCTACTAACTGCACCACCTTTGTTTTAATAATTATATAGACGTTTTTTTTCTCTGACACATTGCTTTTGCAATATTTTATTTTATTTTATTTCGACTGTCTTAAATTTGTTAGTAATTTATTTTATTAACATTTTATTGATAGTTGTAACTCTTTTTTTAATGTGAATGTGAGAACACTGTATACTCCACGAACTCTTAGAATACTTCCTATTACGACTTACTTTGTTTTTTACTAAGATATTTTTTATTGTGCTTTTGTGTACAATATTTGATTGGTCTACACTGTTCTTACATAATATCTATCAATATTGTAAAACAACCACTTTTTTAAAAGAGTAACTATGGAGTTTCTTGCCGGTTCTTCTCCATAGGAAACGACCAATTTGGAACCGTGCTTTAGTTTTTGACGTTTTATAAGTGCCCTTGTAGGCTTATGAGAAATAAAATATTTTTGACTTTTGACTTTTTTTTTTACTTTTGATGGGACAAGGCCAGGAAGATGTCCTTGTCCCAACGCGTACAATCATGTACACGCATTAGTGGTAAAAACGAACGGTTTTGCTGTGACCGAATATTGGGCCAGGCAAGGAATTTAACCAGTTTTGCCATAGACACGCTAAGAAGAAGAAGTGGTAAACGATCAGAAACTGGCTTTGTACCTAGAATGTTGAAACTATATATCGCTAGGCCGGGTTGCGCACAAGATACAGTGGAGTGTATGGTCAGGTCTGCAGCAGGGACATCTCGCATCCAGCCCTGGTTCAGGCCTTGGTATGAAGTGAGAGGGAATGGCAGGCGATAACTTCTTATTGTAACCGTAAGGCATACACAAGCATCATAGCCTCGACCCCCCTCGAAGACATCCTAGATGTCGGCAATCGCAGGAGTATTTTCGGCTTAAAGACTTGTGAACGGTGAGCTATGGAGAGCCAGACGCGTTGAACTTCACGCACGACCCTAGAGATATTAGCAAAACAGTAAATCTCACTCATTTCTTCACACTCCACTCAGGGTGGGTGAAGTAATTTGGGGACTTGCCACGTATGAAAGAAGCCTAGGTTGAGAAAAAATTGGTTACTACTGATATAGGTACATTGCCAGGACTCGTTTTGCATAAAGTTTTGGGCACAAAAAGACCGTGAAAGCGTATGCAACACTAGTCGATTTGAAACTACAACCGTAAGCGTGAATTGGATAAATGGATAAAACAAACGAGTGAACACGCATTAATGCAGGACGGGTGCGATGAGTCGGTAGAAATCGGACTATGCATCGCCAGGAGTTAGCAGTTGTCCGACACGATTCAACCAACCTGCGGTTTGTGTGGAACAAGCACATTTGTCAAAAATTTCAAAAAAACTACTTAAGTTTGCCAAAATGCTTTAAAAATATTCTTGTTAATAACATGCCTTTAATACCTCGTGTGAGTATGTGGTTTAATTATTTTTGGTTAGAAGAATAACTTTAGAGTAAATAATGCAGAGCAAGACCATTCTAAAACATCATCTTCCTACCCTTGTCCCCATGTTATTTAGCGTCGGTGCAATACATTTTTTCTTCAATTCTGTCCTGTCACCCGTTACACTATCACAAACTCCCTTTTCTTTCATAGCACTTCTCAGACAATCCATCCATCTTTCCTTTGGCGCTCTCTCTCGCTCTATCCATCTGGATGTATACTTATAACTCTTTTAGTAACATGCGTTTCATAACTTTTCTTCACGGTATGGTTAATACCAAGACAGACGATTCCCCTTCAACTTTTCTATTACTAGCACCACTTTTAAACTTCCTCTAACATACTCATTCTGAATGCAAAAAAAAGTCTTAAAATGCTTCTCTTATTGTGTTCTTATTTTATTGAAGGTGCGAAATGTTAAGGTTGGCTTCCAGTCTGTTTGAATGCAAAATCTACCTGAATTCTACCAGTACTTACATAGATTCGCTGCCTATCTGACCCCAACCACCCAGTAACTGGGTAACACTATACCCCTTGTTAAGACCGGTGTCTGATATTCTGACTTACTTTGACGAGTGTTGAAGTTGATCAATAAAGGTTTCACTATATGGATAGTGGATTAGTGGTTTTAAACTTTTCCATGCATTCTTGTCTGGGCCGTCATAGGTAGCTCCACAAACCAATCTCGGCAAAGATTGCTTTTTTAACCTTGATGATGTTTGACTGTTATTATTTATTCGTGATATTCTTGTTTTGAATTGAAACTTTTTCTTTCCGTTCCAAAGATGCGGTGACCTTTTTAACAAATAATCGGGCTATCCAATCACGAGCTCTTTGGATACGATTCGATGACCAATAAACATTTCCCGTCTGTGCCAGGCCTAAAAGAGACAGTTTCCAATTTAGACGACAATTTCTTTTCAGTACAGAATGTAATCTATTCCATGTAGTTCTGCAATGTAAAATGACATTAACGTTTAATGCGATACTCGATGTGGAGAACAAGACATTTAATTGAATAATCGATCCTTTATTTTGTGTAGGTGTTGAGTGTTAAACTGAGAATGTTTTCTGGAATTAATTTTTGACTTGATTTTATTTTACCTAGAATTACTGTCATCAAATTAGACGAGGTGTTTTATTGTTTCTGAAGATTTTCTTTACTTAATCCAATCAATTTCTTCTGACTGAATAAAGAGTAGTATAGTATAGTGAAGTGTAGTAGTATAGTAAATACAGAGCATCATATTACATCATCATCATCAGCCTTTTTAATGTTCCCACTGCTGGGACTCAGGGCTCCTCTCTAGGAAAGGGAATGGGCCGTAATCCACCACACGGGCCCAGTGCGGGTTGGTGAATGTTACATGTCTTCGAATTTTTGGTTCTAGGACATGTCGGTTTCCTCACAATATTTTCCTTCACCGTTTTGAGAGCCGTGGTAATGAAATAAATTACACAAAGTTTATGCGTTTGGCAGGGTTTGAACCCGCGACCTAGAACTCGTAAGTCGAAGCCATTATCACTCGGCCACTAATGCTCTCAATGATGGCGTTATTGTATCTAAATACCAATCTAAACAAAAAAAAAATAGTCTAAGAACCAACTGAATTTAAGCTAATATATCACAATTTTGTGGTCGCTACGGTTCGTCGAACCGTTACCTAAGTAACTCAAAATCACTTCACTACTTCATCCATGATAAAGTCACAACAGGAGTGAGTTTGTTAAAATATTCATTCTATTCTACAAGTAGACCAGTTCTAAAGGAACTTGCGCATATAGTTGCGGCTTTACCAAGCCGGGGGGCTGAATTAATTGTGAAATTAGTCAAGTTACATAATGCCCCGATGATGGGGCTCAAGCGCCTTTACTTAAGGTTTAGTACTTAATAACCTGTTCTTAGCCGGTTGGGATTAAACGTTTCATGTCAACAAAGCCTAAATTGATGAATCACAAAGATTTTGGTACAAAGTGATTATATATTAAAGTTGTTACTTTATCAGTCTTACTTTGGGATATTGGCTACTTAAAAAGTAATTCGAGATGGTTGGAATAGTGAGTTTTGAGATGCCTGTATGGCATGATACGTATGGATTACGCAGTGTTGGAAGGCCTCTCACAAGGTGGACTGATGACCTGGCAAGAGTCGCGGGAATGCGAGACGTATAGCACCGCTCGTTATGGCGACACTTGGGGGAGGCCTATGTCCAAAAGTAGACGTCTTTCAGCTGAAATGATGATGTACACAAATGATGCAAAGTTATTAGTATAGTTAAAATTGAGCAGGAAAATTTATAATACCTGCACTTTAAATGATGTTATTTAAATCAATGCTTCAAAAACCAAATAATATGTTTGAGTTACGAATTTAAGCAATATCATGAGCATATTTTGAAATAATTTTGAGGATAGCAATGTTGGACTAAAATTTCTGCTGTATTCATTTGTTTATTTATTTCAAAACAGCCTAGAGGTTTTAAACATAAATTAATCACAATACGAACAGTTGTTGCCAGCCGCAATGTTTAAAAATGCAAATTACACGGAAACATAGACCACAGCATGTTGTGGTATATACAAAATATCGCAAAGCCAAGTACGTGTTGTGGTTCTATTGATAAATCAACCACATCGTAGCCTGCCAATGAATGCTGTACCGCTATATTCTCGATCAATCTAGCCTAAGGCTGTAGCCTAGTTAGGTTCCTGGTTATATGGCGTCCAGAAGTGGACACGCTAGTTGAAAGTTCATCAGTATAGTCCGATGTAGTTCTTGTTTATCTGTCTACAATCTGTCTTGGCATAAAGATTGTGAATAATTGCTAGGATGTTGTAATTGAAGACGATAAGCATTACCATACAGCGTGGCCATGCTGTCAGTTTTATTGGGCATATTATATATTGTAATGACAGAAAAAGACAGAAAAAGGTATAGCTAAGTAACTTATTTCTTTCCATGGTGGACGAATATCAATCAAAATCAAAATAATCGAAAGTATTTATTTCAAATAGACCATTTTCAGGTACTTTTGAATGGTCAAATGTCGGTCAGTCCAAAAACAGTGAAGCTAAATTGCGCGTTCCAAAGTATAACAATTTGTGTTACTAATTTATGTTATTTATCTTTTTGTATCTTCTTTTTCTTAGCGTGTCGATGGCAAAACTAGTTAAATTCCCTGCCTGGCCAGTATTCGACCACAGTAATGCCGTGTTGCGTGTTTTAAACAGTACGTCAAAAGAGTTGACATTGACATTCTGAAAGTAAATAAAATTATTGCTAAAAATAAATATTCTGAACTAACCATTAATAACTGTACCATGTTATAGTATCTGGAAATTGTCATTAAGCTTCAAAGAAGCCCGCTTCGACATCCAAGCACCTGCCGATGTCGGTCGGAATTAGATTGATGGTGTAATTAATACGTTGTGGCACTTCTCCTTTGACTGAGGCCGTTGTGGTCATCCGCTGCAAACCACAAGGAGCTTCGACAGGCTTACCTTTCACTACCAAGCTTTGCGAGTTTTGAACGACCTTTTATCGAATCAACAAGCTTAAACATTCGACCAAAGAATCTTTTTAATTTCCTTTCGCGAACAAGTTTCTTCGAATCAAAGAAAGGCATTAATTAATCCGAGATATAGATGCTATTCAAATAGCGCTAAACCTTAATATTAAATCAGAATTTCTACGTCTTTTGTCTTCAATGCTCAAAGCGGTTCCTATCGACATACCAATCATTCAACTAGGAAATAAATCTTTTGCTAGCGTTTGTCGACTGAAGGTCGATTTGGGATTCCTGTTTTTGCTTCAGGATCGAGTGAGACGTTACAAAAAAGACGGTCTGTCATCAGACCCCATGAGATGAACAACATTGTGGAATAGAAGGGCAATTTTCAAACTAATTTTGGTTTTGTATTGACGGTTTTGCTTTACTTTTTCTCTCTCTATACTAATACACGTTATAAAGAGGTAAAGTTTGTTTTTATGTTTTTTTTTGTTTGTAGGAGGTAATCTCTGAAAGTATTAGTCCGATTGCTAAAATGATTTCACCGATAGAAAGCTGCTTTATTTCTGAGAGGCATAGGCGAAGTCACTGGCAAAATCTAGTTAGTTATAAAGTCTATGATGGGTGGAAGATGATGCGAGGGAGTTTTTAGATGCCATATTTAGATTAACTTTTAGTATATAAGTAGTTACAAATTTAGACCAATTAAACAATTCAATGAAAAATAATTAAAAAATGGTTAAGAAGCATATTAAATTAACGTGTTCGTATAACAATAGCCTTGACGTAATGGTAGGGAGTTTCGTGAGAGCAACGAATTTGTAACTCAATCACCTAATTAGAGTTTGTTTGGAACAACTCCAGACTGTAGACGAGTAATTAATAGGCTTTGTAATCTGAAATGTAATAAGAAGTAAACAACAAACACTGAACGAAAAATATGACACTGTGTCGCTGAAAATTCATAGACCATAGTACATACTCTTTTATTTTATGTTAAGGCCTGTTATTGTTATTATTTTGCACTCATGACTAGGTTTAGTAGTCATAACTTTGTGATAAGTATTATTATTAAGTTAATTACTAACATCGCAGTCAAGTACTAGTTTATAACAGATAAAAAAAAATAAGACTAATATGAATACATAATACATTATATAATATATAAGTAAATATTATTAAGTGAAAATAAACATAAATTCTGATAATACACAAGATTTTATGTTTTTCGATTATGCATATTTTGGCATTTTAAAGGGATATGAAATTGTTAAAAGTATATATATAAAAATCAATGCCAGTTTTTGTTGTAATTTTATTATTCAAGAACGGGCTCACCTATCCAAACCACATGTTTAGGCTTTGTTCGGACTATTTAGTAGATGGTTTGGTTTATGTGAAGTTTGGTAGGGTAGAGTAGGGTATAGTAGGGTAGAGTAGGGTAGAGTAGTGTAGAGTAGGATAGAGTAGGGTAGGGTAGAGTAGGATAGGGTAGAGTAGGGTAGAATAGGGTGGAGTAGGGAAAAGCGGGAAAAAAGCCGCGCGGGAAAAAGAATATAGAAAAATCTCGTTCTCACAGTGTTTGTTATCGAACTCCTATGAAACAACTTGACCCATTTTTATGTTTTTTTTTTATATAGTGTATCTCAGTATAGGTTATAAGCTATTTTTTGCCCTCCTACCCCCCATTTTTTGTTTGATTAATGGTTGAACAACTTTTACCGAATCAGCTACTATTATGTATATAATCTATGTACAGTCTAGTATGTAGTTCTTAATGTTCAATTGAATATGTAATTCAATAATTTACAGTATACCGCAGACTACGCCTTTTTATTTAAGTTCTTAGGTACATCCTGGTTGTTGTCTGTCAGATACCGCTATCAGTGACGCCATTGTACCCGAAGATTTAAGTTTGTGTAAAAGTTTTGTTGCTATTTTGGTATACAATAAAGCTTCTATTCTATTTTTGTTTAAAATCTTAAAATAATAAATTTGTTAACGTCGACCACAATTACCGATACAAAAACAGATTGAACCCACACAACCGGGTAACAAAATTCCGTACTGGTTTAAAATGAAAATATTATTACACTCTGCTCCCGGCCTAATGAAAAATGAAGCGAGCGGCGGCGGGACCGCACGAAATCAACTTATTATCGCTTATTAAGTTTCCTCGATACATTGCTTTTCTGTTGTCTAGTCAATTTATCGTCGACAAGTTAGTCGAGGGGACGCCGTGGTGGTACGCTCACTCAATTAGTTAATTTTGTTAAATATCCTTGATTGAGCAACGGACGGCAATCAGCCATGCAAATTCTCTCCGTCATTTCCGAGACTGCCGAAATAGGATTTCGCTAAACGCAGTGTATTTAGCTTTGCGTTGTAATAAATTGTCCGTGCGGAACGAACGGTATAATGAATGAGGCGAATAATGTTGTAACGTTTGAATAGAGAAAGAAGCTTTTATAATTTTTGACAGTTGGATATTCTTTTTTTGAAAGTTTGAGGAAAAGACTTATTGTTTTTTTTTTCTATTCGTAATGATAAGTAGATTAAGTAGAGCTGCGAGAATGTTTGAAAGAGTACTGTAGAGCTGGAATGCAAAGAGCTTGGTTTTGGTCAATAAAGAACTGATACGCTCCACACAAAGAAGTAGAAGTTATTTGATGATTTCAGTCCTCAAAAAGAAAAAGTAGATTGGCGGAAAGGAGGTGCCTACTTTATTTTAAATTTATTTTAGCTCAACAGGTGTCTTATAGCTGATGGAGGCAAAGTGTTGCGCGTTAGGAAAATCCATGGGGATCTGGCTCGACTATAGACGTAATATGGCACATATGAAAGTATCATATTAGTTTAAAAGGCGAACGCATAATGTCGAACACATGAAACTGCCGTTTACATTATTTATACGCAAAGCGACTATGTTTTACACCTCTCTTTTTAGTTTTAGGTGTGAAATCATCATTATAAAATCTTCTGCTCTGAGTGTTGTGACAGAGAACGTCAGACTTGTACTGACTAAAATCCGCCCGTGTTCCTCCAATTGTCTTTTGTGTTCCAGGGCCGTAGTAACTCTTTCAAACAATCCCACAGTCCTAGCAGGCATCGGCTATAGTAGGCTTCGTCTATTTTTTTTTCAATTGATATAACTAGTACTTGATTGCGATCCCACCTGATGGTAAACAGTGATGCAATCTCTGATGGTGAGGCACATTAGTTTATGAGCCTTTTACTAAACCTATTCAAATTATAATCGGACGGGAAGATGGCAGCAGGCAGATTGTTTTAGTCCTTCGACGTCCGCGATATTTTGATGGCAGCTCCTTGAAGCACGCTTCGACACTTTATGATGATGACATTGTGCACCTTGCGTGCCTTATTGGTGCGATTACGTTAGTGAGCAATCATTAATTGTTTTGTTGGATTCTTAGGATTTATCTCTATTGCCCACAAAACAACCAGCAAAGCACTGTGGTCATTTAATCGCCCCCGTTACCTCTTTCTCATCCCTAGCTGGGTCTAACTACGTTGGCTTCCTGACTTCTGTTACAACCGTGTAAAGATTTCATATTACCTATTTATTATGAAAAACACAAAAATAATGACTAACCTCAGTTTAACTAACCATCCTTTATGATGATCACTTACTAATTAAAACAATTTAATAACCTAAAAAACACAACATACCACACATACACGCTGGCTTTATCCACTAATCTCGCGTCATAACAAACGCCATGAGAGTACAGTAATACCATGAGCGCCATGACACACCACATAGATGTCACATCATAGAATTTTAAAACAACGCGTCTGTTAAGGCTGGTTCAGATAGGATTTGCCAAAAATTTGTTGTTAAATATTTTTTGCGCTTGAATCTGCAAAACTTAGGTATTGTTAGGAAGAAAATCTGAAAAATTGAGAAAAAAAATGCCATATCTTTTTTTTAGATGGAAAATTATCCAACGACATCTCTCGCCTTTGGGAGGAGCGGGAGGGCGTGTCAGACTTTTACTGACTAAAACCTACTCCTGTCCCTTTCTTGCCTTGCTTTCAGAGCCCCGGGGTTCATTTCACACAACCCATGGCCCCAGTAGACTTCGACACTGCTGGGCCCCTACAGAACTACAGTATCTTGCAAAATATGGTTTCATTTCAAATGCCCGTGAGACTGGTTGAATTTAATTTTCGACATCCAATCGCATCACTAGAGCAGTGGTGGTCGAGTGGTAGCTGCTCCGACTTACGAGTTGTTGGTCACGGGTTCAAACCCAGCCAGGCGCATTACTTTGTGTAATTTATTTCATAACCACTGCTCTCGAAACGGTGAAGGAAAACATCGTGAGGAAACCGCTCTAAAAATTCGAAGACAAGTGACATTAACCAACATGCACTGGGCCCGTGTGATGGATTCCAGCCCATTCCCTCTCCTAGAGAGGAGGCCTGAGTCTCAACAGTGGGAATATTAAAAGGCTGATTATGCTTTTGCTTGATCGCATCACTCAAACGCATGTCATTGCGTTACATTTATGACGCGTCAATTATTATTATTAAGAATATTCATGTAACGCCCACTTACTAAGACCGGAGACTCCATAATCGAAGTCGTAGACGACTACCTGGGACAAATGGTTCAGCCAGAGTGGAATAACATCAATAAAGAAAGAGGTCAACAGTCGAATCCTGCTTGGTAAGGCAGTGTTTAGAAAGTTACGCGGTGTACGCACACACGGTGTACACCCTCTTAACGCTCGGTCTCGAGGTCGAAACGAGATAAAACGCTATGGTCAGTACGTTTTGACAATGATGACATAATAATATGATACTGAAACGTAGTTGAGCATAATGGACCTCATCGGAAGGCTTAAATTCACCCAAAAAGCTATGGAGATGGCTATACTCAGGGTTTCCTTGCACAATCGAAAGAGACATGAGGATATTCGCAGGAGAACCAAGGTTGTCACGGCAATGCCGTCCACTGATGCTGTCATTAGATCCCTATGAACAGGTTACAGGGCAAGCTATGCAAGATGGAAGGTGGGACATGGTCTGTAAAGAGACGCCGCACAAATACTGAAGGTCGAAACCATATAGGAAACCCCATTAGTGGACCGCATTGCCGTGGCTAAATACTGGGCCAGGCATGGAATTTAATGTTTGCCATCGACATGCTAAGAAGAACCAAGGTTGCCGATATGCCCCGAATCGCCAGGGCACATTGCTCGTAGAACAAATGTTTGTAGGGGACGAAAGGAATGGCGACTGAGTCCCGGAAGACGCAACGGCATGTTATATGAGAAAGCCTATGATTCGATTGAGACCTGGGCTATATGGCAGTCTCTCCAACGGTGCCAAATTGACTATCGGTACATCGAAGTGCTGAAGTGTTTGTACAAAAACGCCACCAGTCAGTCTGACTTCAGTACCAGACTTCAAAACCTAACCCCTTGCAACGTGTTGTGAGGCAGAGATACGACAAAATTACAAGCAATCTTAATTTAATCAGTGACTTTTGTGGCAGTGGAAATTGTTAGTCATTGCAATAATTTATAATTTTATTAGCCACTAGGAGGATGATGCCCCTAGATTTTATCCCTTACTCGCCTTTTACGATACCCATGGGTAGAGGGTGTTTTCATGAAAGTACCAACAGAATACCGCTTACAATACCTACATCTAAACCGACCTTTACATGTTAGGGAGAAACAAACGTTGTTTTGGCACATAACCTGTAATGGTGTGGTGTTTTAATGACTCGGTGGTGTGTATTAGGGTTAATTTTGTTGAAGATCCACTATGTTGTGTAAGCAGTCGACGTTCCCAAATCAGAAGGCTTTGTTGAGTTTTCATTCTTGTACGTTTGCTTGAAGAAAATTTTGTGATATATGTAACAATTAACCAATGAATTGGAAATGCCACTTGCAGCTATGAAAAGCTTATATGTAAATCAAGTTTCTATAGTGGCTTAATTATCACTTTCATATTATACAGGTGTTAGTTTGCCTCCCTCCCCTCTTCGAATCATATTCCTCATTACTGAGGGTCGTGAAGTTCCTGCTGAATTAGCTTCTTATTGATGGTGTCTCTCCATCAGTGACGGCTCTTAGCGTCATTAAGTGCGATGTGCAATGTGTGTGTGCGTTGTGTGTTGGATATAAAGTGTTGAGTGAACCTGATTTGCCCATCTTTTTAGGCTCCGGTCTCTTGGCCATCAACCATGCAAGCGTGTGTTAGAAATGAACTGTAGGAAATCTATATATATTGATATATATATATATATAACCACCCGTATTTCATAATAAAAAAATGTCAAGATGGATAACGGTTATCTACTGTGTATCAAAGTTCCTATGACTGGTGTGTAAGGAAAGGGTTTTATGAAGAAAAGCACAGAAAGACAAGACTAAGTATTTATTTCTAATGGGCTTGTCAGTTATTCGAATAAACTACTGGCTCGTTCGGAAACTAGGTCTTCGAGGTGAAGAACGGCCAAGAAACACCTCGGAAGCATTTTATCATCACAATAACATAATTAGAAACATAAGTCACAGTATAACAAATACACAGAATCAAAACAACATTAGCAATAATATTAAGCTACTATATTAAATAACTTACGTGAACTTAGGCTTGCTGAACAGCAAGTAAGAGAACTTTAATAGAAACCAATCTTATTTATAGGAAAGTCCTGACGTTCAAGTGTCAAACCTGTGGGTTGACACTTAAACATCAAATATCCTTCCACCTTCTACAAATCTCAGGTTGTCGCACAACAAACAAATTCTTACATTTTAGTTGACTAAGTCTTAGATATTTTACAACCATAATAATATCGCAACAACAATTAATTTAATAAAATAATAATTATACTTATCTTTTAATTCACAATTTCCACACTTATACACAAACTTTGTAACTTATTTTTGTAGAGAGAGCTCCGCACCGTCCGACGTCTGAACCGAGAATTACTCAGGACGGCCGGCGTAGCGGCTTTTATAGGCGTTAACAAACAAGCCGCTTGAACGTTGGTTTTTAGTTTGAATTTAAACGTTATCTTTCAAATATCTATTATAATAATTATTTAACACATTATTACTATTATATATTTTATATATCTATATCTATGCCTATGCATAAACTATCACGGCCATACTGACAGTACTTCGTCCTCGAAGTATTACAATGTTATTTATAACATACAAGTAGGTACATTCGACCCATTAATCAACATATACATAACACAAAAACGAAAAGAAAGTATTTAAAACACTTATGACCTTTTTTTTTTTAATTCATATTTCATAAATTTCAAGTCAACCAATTGTATGGACACGATGGTCCTCAGAGTATTCTTTTGCCAACTACATAGACATGTCGATCACATCCACCCGCTGCTCGTGGGATAATCGACACCAAAATAGAAGGCCGACCAGCGGTTATTGAGTAATTTGCCAACTACATAGTCATGTCAATCACATTCACCCGCTGCCTGTGAGATAATTGACACCAAATAGAAGGCCGACCAGCGGTACTCGTGAGTAATTTGCCAACTACATAGACATGTCAATCACATTCACCCGCTGCCTGTGAGATAATTGACACCAAATAGAAGGCCGACCAGCGGTACTCATTTATTTTTAACTCATTCACTATATGACATTGGTTCTAAGTCAAAGTCAAGTCAAAGTCAAAGTCAAAGTCAAAGTCTCAAAGTCTCAAAGTCAAAGTCAAAGTCTCAAAGTCAAAGTCAAAGTCTCAAAGTCAAAGTCAAAGTCTCAAAGTCAAAGTCTCAAAGTCAAAGTCAAAGTCTCAAAGTCAAAGTCAAAGTCTCAAAGTCAAAGTCAAAGTCTCAAAGTCAAAGTCAAAGTCTCAAAGTCAAAGTCTCAAAGTCAAAGTCTCAAAGTCAAAGTCTCAAAGTCAAAGTCAAAGTCTCAAAGTCAAAGTCAAAGTCTCAAAGTCAAAGTCAAAGTCTCAAAGTCAAAGTCTCAAAGTCAAAGTCTCAAAGTCAAAGTCTCAAAGTCAAAGTCTCAAAGTCAAAGTCTCAAAGTCAAAGTCTCAAAGTCAAAGTCAAAGTCTCAAAGTCAAAGTCAAAGTCTCAAAGTCAAAGTCAAAGTCTCAAAGTCAAAGTCAAAGTCTCAAAGTCAAAGTCTCAAAGTCAAAGTCTCAAAGTCAAAGTCTCAAAGTCAAAGTCTCAAAGTCAAAGTCTCAAAGTCAAAGTCTCAAAGTTTTTTATTTCACATAGGCCTATATGGGCACTTATAAAACTTCAGAAGCTAGTGCACGACTAACATTGACAGTTTCTTATTTTATTTTTGTATTATGTACATGTTCTCAATAATATTTTATGTTAGCAACTTATGTTTTCATAAAAGCCTTAATTTAAACCAAAACATTGTACAGTTGATAAATAATTTCCAATACAAATCAATAAGATTGAACTTTGAATTGACCTTAAAATATGGCAATGACAAGGTAGAAGTAGTTTCACATTTAAGGCTACACACTCCAATCACAAATTAGTACATATTTAATTACAATATTTTGTCATTAATTTGTGACCTAAATATTTGCAGATAACCGACACAGCTTACACAAAGCATTCCAGACAATACCCACTCGAGCCAAATACCTAGTCACGCTAACCACATTCACCTGCTGCTGGTGAGACATTAGCGCCAAATAGAAGGCCTAGCAGCTAATTATCAGCTAACCTAACCTAACCTAACCTAACCTGCCCTAACCTAACCTGACCTAACCTAACCTAACCTGACCTAACCTAACCAAATTCACCAGCTGCTGGTGAGACACATTAGCGCCAAATAGAAGGCCTAGCAGCTAATAAGCAATAACTAAATCATTGCATCAGCTATGTTGATTCTATACACCTAGTTACGGCAAGATTAGATTAATCAACACTAAATTACAAAGCATAATTTTGAATTGTATTTTTCAATTTTACTTTATTAGAACATAATGATCGTTTTAGTCGGCATTATTGACTTTTCAAAATAACCCGGAAATAAATAATTCAATGCTATTCCCAGTTGATTCAACACACTAACCCGTCCTAGCAACATAATCAAAAATACATCGCTCGGTCAACCTGACAATATTATATTATTGGAGAAATGCTATTATACCATTGACGAATTTCTTAGTGATAAATTGTAAACTATTTGACATTGTATTATCATTTTTAATGTAGTAAGTTATTTGACCTTCATATTTATTTAATTTTTACATTACATTATTATCCCAATTTCTATTCACTGGCTTATATTATCTTTTTTTGTTATAATCCTTAATTTTAATTTAATATGTTGATTATTCATATTTTACATTAATTACCAAATTATGAGATAGTGTGTACACCTTCGAGGTAGATTTTTGAGGAACTAATTTATTTATTATTAAGATCTCATGTAAAAATGTACCAAAAATCACACCAATAAATGTATTTTGAATTTTTGAATATTATTGCAAATTGCTCTTAACGTTGAATTTTTGTTGACATCAGTTAATTACTTCAGATCACAACATGGGCACTTTCAAAGCTAAATTACAAACGCAATTACTAGAAACTTGACATTTCACTTGCCGTTTGTGATATCTAAATTCAAATCAGGGCAATGATTGACCGACAGTGGTAAATATTGTTTGACAGGCGTCGGTAACAATCACTGCTTTTGACTAAAACTGAGGGTATAGATATAACTTATTCTTCAGCCTTTTATTAGTTACTATTGTGTTCTATATTAAAGTTAATTTATTAATACAATTTGTGAACACCAAAATCTAATTTAACTATTTTCTGGAAATCAAAATTCATGATGAAACAGTTTTTCACTTTGGTTCAAATTAACTTTTATTTTAGCAATTGTTTTTTTTTAGTAATTAATGTATTCAGACATATCAAAATCTACGATAACGAAACTTTGAAATAGATTGTTTACTTTATTGATCCACATCCACTTTTAATTACATTTAAAACGAGTAACTTTGAACCACCAGCACACCAATTTTATTCCCTCTAAGTATAATTTTATCAAACAAGACACCCAAAGAAACCATAGCCCAAAGACTAGCTTCTGAACGTGAGAATATTACAAAAAAAAACCAACCGATTCGGCAAACATTGTTTTGAAGTATAAATATTTGAATTATTATTATGGTAGTTCAATAAAAATATATAACAAAATACCGAATGACATCAAAAACGGTTAAAAAAAAACTACTAGTCGAGAAATGTTACTATTCAGTGAAAGAATTCTTTGATGACGACTTCAAAAATTAATAACACCAATAATGACTTTTAAACATTTGACATCTTTTTCATATTTGGTTTATAATTTGGTAAGTGTATGTTTTTGTGAACCTTATCGATATTGACAATGAATTTATTTTGTCATTGTTACGGTTTTATTCCATCTTTTATTTTTTGACATTAACTTATTCTGGTATTTGTAATACTCTTATTTAATTAATTTATATTGACATCTGTAATAAAACTTTTAACATTTGTAATGAATTATTTTGGTATTTTTTAGTCAATTGATTTTTGACATTTATAGTTAAATTATTTTGACAATTGTAATGAATTTATTTTGACATTTATTGTGAATTTATTTCGACATTTATATTGAATTTATTTCGACATTTATATTGAATTTATTTCGACATTTACAATGAACACGGCTCTGACAATTGAAATAATGTATTTTGACATTCAATGAACTTATGACACTCATTAATTTTATCCTCTTTTTTAGTGACATTTGCACTTCATTTAATTTGAGTTGTATATCCGATTTTTTTTTTTTTTAATTTATAATTCCTTGAAATTGTTCTATATGAAATGGCTGTGCCCGACAGGGCCCATGTGCACTTATTTAACTACTTTATAAGATCTTTGTGTTTTAGCAATAAAGATTGAATTGAATTGAAAATATAAATATGATTTCCTACCTAACCAACTACTCTACGCTGCCTAACTAACAACTATCCTAAGCTACCTAAATAACAACTACCCTACGCAACCTAAATAACTACCCTACTGTTGAGCAAATATAAATTCATAAGATAGATAGATGCCTTTGTAAACACCTTTGTGGAAGAGTGTCTTCGTAAACCTGTTCTTACGTTTCGTTTTCGAACACTAGTGGCGCTGTTGTTTTTCCGTCACCGTCATGTCATGAAAATATTTTTATCTTTGTGAATAAGAATAAAATTTCGTTTATAGAAATCTATTCGACTTTATTGAAATATTACCTAAACCCAATACCTACGCTACCTAACTAAACTATTATGGGTATATATGGGTACCAACTATTTCCATTTTATGTCAAGTACACTTTACGTAAAAATACACGCTGGTGATCAAAATAATTATGAACATTTTATACCGAATAAAAATCTAACGATCTTATCTCGTGGCTTTATAGGAACAATGCTAAATGCCCATTACCTACAGTGAGACATCTTTAGCAAAGTGTTTAGTTCTGTTTCAAATAGCCATCTTAGATGCAACCAATATCGACGTAGTCCGTAGACTACCCCCATTTTTATATTAATATGCATAATCTTTTTGTACAACTTTATACTTATGACTACAAAATTATGTAGCCTTTTATGCCACTGGTAAAAGAATCGGGATTTTTCTTAATGCTTTGTATTGGAACCAATTTTACGTTTATCTATAACGACTCTTTACGACATGTAAGATACTCAACATTCACAGATATTTACATTTATCCGAAGGATATCTTTGAAAACAAAATAAAGCAATGCTAACAAATGTCTTACAGACTTTAGCAACTGAAAGTACTTGCTATATTTTACCAATGCAGATGCAGTAGCTTGATTGAAGATCCACGGCTCATTTGCAGCTCCGTTTTCCGGGACGGCATGGTGACATCGTGGCGTCATCTTCTTGATGGTAGTAGACTCGACGGTTACAGTTCATGAAAATAACAAGACAAAAGGCATTAGAAATCAGTTGTGTAAGCCAGAGGCCTATCCCACTTCTGATGTTAGAAATGAACTGTAGGAAATCTATATATATTGATATATATATATATATAACCACCCGTATTTCATAATAAAAAAATGTCAAGATGGATAACGGTTATCTACTGTGTATCAAAGTTCCTATGACTGATGTGTATGGAAAGGGTTTTATGAAGAAAAGCACAGAAAGACAAGACTAAGTATTTATTTCTAATGGGCTTGTCAGTTATTCGAATAAACTACTGGCTCGTTCGGAAACTAGGTCTTCGAGGTGAAGAACGGCCAAGAAACACCTCGGAAGCATTTTATCATCACAATAACATAATTAGAAACATAAGTCACAGTATAACAAATACACAGAATCAAAACAACATTAGCAATAATATTAAGCTACTATATTAAATAACTTACGTGAACTTAGGCTTGCTGAACAGCAAGTAAGAGAACTTTAATAGAAACCAATCTTATTTATAGGAAAGTCCTGACGTTCAAGTGTCAAACCTGTGGGTTGACACTTAAACATCAAATATCCTTCCACCTTCTACAAATCTCAGGTTGTCGCACAACAAACAAATTCTTACATTTTAGTTGACTAAGTCTTAGATATTTTACAACCATAATAATATCGCAACAACAATTAATTTAATAAAATAATAATTATACTTATCTTTTAATTCACAATTTCCACACTTATACACAAACTTTGTAACTTATTTTTGTAGAGAGAGCTCCGCACCGTCCGACGTCTGAACCGAGAATTACTCAGGACGGCCGGCGTAGCGGCTTTTATAGGCGTTAACAAACAAGCCGCTTGAACGTTGGTTTTTAGTTTGAATTTAAACGTTATCTTTCAAATATCTATTATAATAATTATTTAACACATTATTACTATTATATATTTTATATATCTATATCTATGCCTATGCATAAACTATCACGTGCATGTGTATATTTTATGTTTGTTACTCCAAACTGCTGAACGGGTTTGGATGAAATTTGGCCCGCTGATAGACTCGCAAATAATTTTCTTCTTGACTGTGGTAAAAAATGCTAACATAAATCAGACCTATCATATATGTTTTTGTCGGTTAGAGTAAACAAATGCTCATGCGTTAGGAAATAACTTTATTTGAAGTTGCTGGTATGGAAACATAACTTAAGAATTGGATTTTAGTAAATAGTATAGATAATAAGTTAGAAGTGGTGGTAGTTATGAGTTTACATGTGGATGGATGAAGAAGGAGAGGGAGGAGGTCAATGACAAGATGGATTGATTGTGTGAGAAGTGATATGAAAGGGAGTTAGTGATAGCGTGACGAGTGTCAGGACAGAATGAAAGGAAAAAACATGTGGCTTCGACCCCAAATAAAACGGTACAAGTGCAGGAAGGTGAGTATAGTCCATAAGTTATCTATTGTTTAATTAAAGCAATGCATTGTACTTTTGATAAACATATTTGAATGTACACAAATGAAGATTCTCCGTACCTATATGCCCTGTACATGTTGGCTCGCTTTTGGTAGTGTATATCGACGTTGGTGTATGTTTTAATTATAATAATGTTGGCATTTTCAGCATAATGTTTCCGGGTCGCTAGTTTAATTATACAATAACATTATCAATATTTGCAGCTCAGTTATATGAACGTCAATTGGTTTTGTGTGCGCAGCAATTTGATGAAACTGTTTTGAACACAGATTGGATGGCATTTTTGGTTTTTCAGAGAGAGTGTTTTTATTCATTTATATTTAATTTTATTCTTATTCTCATATGTAATGTATTTTATGTGGATGAATATTGTTTTATGCATTTAATCCATAATCCAATTTCATTTACTACCTATTTAATTATTTTTTAGAAAGTTCAATCTTGGAATTAAATTAGAAATTTTAAGGCACGAACAGTTTATTGTAATAGGAGTTTGAAGGACAGCTTTGGAGTGAAAACTGGAGCTTTCTGGTGATTCTATTTCAGGCTAGTTGTTACTGAGAAGGATCGTTTTTGGCACACAGCACGTCACGTCAGGAAAACTTACTTACCAGATTCAAAAAATACCAAAATAAATACGAATGTTTGTTTTTAATTTCGAATTCATTTTGCCGTAAATGTAGCAAGCCTGTCAGAATATTTTTTTATAGTTTTAGACATTATTTGAGAATCAAATAAAAAAGTAGGTAAACTTAGACAGCTACATCATTGAAAACGAAAAACCTGTAATCAAAAAAGGTAAATTATTGTTTTTAAATTATGACAGACATGACTATAATCTAAATTAAGGTGCACATTTGTAACGATGGGGTTAGTAATACAAAATTTCATGAATTGTGAGAAAGTGAACCCCGGTGCCCTGGAAGGAAGGCAAAGAAGGAACAGGAGTGGGTTTTATTCAGTAAAAGTTTGCCACGCCCTCCTGCCCAAGAGCGGGAGATTTCATAAGACGATTACCCGCCTACATAAAAAATAATACAAAATTAGTGAACACATTTCTTGTTACAAATGTTGACCGTTGATACAACCTCTGTAAACAGATGTGTATCGACCACACCACCCACTAATTAAAGTAAGAAGATAATCCAAACAAGAATTTAAAATAAAATTAGTTGGGAATCCTTAATAGACCAACATCGTGCTCTTGTTAATGTTGCCGAGCAGAACCCACCCCACACCGAGGGTTGTTTACATGTGGTCGACAATTGCGGCGAGTCGAGTAAGAGAGTCGGCGCTAGTAAATGCATGTACATGTATGTTGTATTATAATTTAGGAGACAGTACTGTTTGGCTGGAATTAGCAACCTTGTTTTGGGAGCCTCGTTCAGTCTGTGGTTTTTTGGCACGTATGAAGAGAGCATAAAATTAAGACTGCTATCTATACGAGTACCTAGGTTGTGTTAACCTTCTACTATTTTAAACGCGAAAGCTTGTGAGTATGAATGCTTGTTTAGACGAATGAATGGATGTTCGTTATTTTTTCAAGCAAACACGTCTGAACGGAGTTTGATAAAATTTTACAGTAATACAGTGCGTTTATCAGAGTTACATATAGGGTATAATTTATGAAGATAAACCAGAGGCCCAAGTTAGCTATTTTTATAAATTTGTAATTACAACACGATCCCATTGTCATTTTAACTAACTTATAATTAACTACTTAAGTATAGCTAACTTATAATGATCGATCATTGATCGGTCAATGGTCTCGTAACTAATAGAGTTGTTATAGAATGACAATATCAAACTTATTAAGAGAAATAACGGCACAATGATGAGTAGATATGAAAATGGTAGGTCTCGGATCAAAGGAACTGTTCTAGCAGATTACCGCATACATCAGACATTCATTTGTCAATATACACGAAATTACCATTCTATACCACTGTTTTCAATACAGTGTCAGTGTTTTTCATTATGACTTTAGATGCCGTTATATTAGTAGATTACCAAAATTGACAAAATCAACAATTATGAAATCAATGTTTGACCATTCTGACACTATTGTAATTAGTTCACTTGAGGCACAGTATAGTTCATGAGGCTGTGGAGCATAGTCTATTTAATTTTGTTACAAAACCATTACCAAGATTGACGGGAAATTAAGATGATGTGACATTATTGTAATGTTAAATATGTATCTATAAGTAGATATTGGAAAAATTAAATAAATAAGCAGAACGTAAATTATTACCGATGGTTATTGAAAACGACAAAACTAAACAATGATGGTCGACTGTGATCTACTTTAGAGGCAAAATTTAAAAGTGTCATGCGTTTGGTTACGATAACAAATGTTCACATAAATTCATTTATAAACTCATCTATTTTAATATCCCCGACTGTAATGGCCGTTAGATACGTCACCAAAATAGATTTATTGTTCATTATTCAATATTGAAAGTAGTCTAAAATAATTATTTTAATCGACCAAATCCGAATTGAATTGATTTATTTTCGAGTACTTTTAACGTAGTTGCTTAATCGAGTTTTGTAAATACTTAAGAGACTGAAGTTGGTCCACCTACTTCATTCTGAAGAGGTTTGTATGAGATTCAATTTAGTACTTACGCCCACATCAAGTTAATAGAATAAACTGACTGAGTAAATTAATGTTTACGTCTGATAATAACTCGATTCAAAGAAAAAGCCAGTTCAAAGTTTTTGCTTTATGATTTCAAAGTCTTTGGTGCAAAAGGCGGTTCTTAGAAAAAGGTGGGTGCTAATGAAGCGTACATATCATACACCACCCACACTGACGTTAGTAGCTACAAAAACCAGCAGTTCGTATCACAGTATAGAACAAAGGACCTTTAGCTTGGGCCCCATGTGGAAAGACCTGGGTCCTTGACGTCCAAAATCATCATAAATCCGGAATGAGATAGGCATAGTGCTATACGGCCGGTGCTTTGTCTCTCGCACACACCGGTATTTGTAAACATGGTAGGACCCATTTTATTATGATGGGAAATCATTCAGTGCCTTCTCCCACTCTAGGGTGGAGCGAGAGGGCATGTCAGACTTTTACTGACTATAACCAAACCTAAGTTCCTTTTTAGCCTTGCGTTTTACAACCCCTGAGGACTTTGGAACTGCCCAAGGCCCCAGTAGGCTTTGACCCTGCTATTTTGCAGACATCTTTTTATCTTTAACAGTACGCACCGTCGACGACTCAAGACTCGGTCTGGACGGATACCGGATGAGCGGACGGCGAGCTAAGGGCCCTGGACTCTGTAATTTAGTTGGTCTATTTCGATCATTGAAATAAAGCCTAAATCTGCACATATTGTTATACTAAACATGTGTTACGAATGAGAAACGATACATTGTTATTGTTCGAATTCTTACGATATAGAAAGATGTTGGCAATGATCGCTATTTGAGTATTAAAACGAAACGACTGTATATTTTGTTCAAACTGTTTGACTAGGATTTGTTGTTTCAGTCTGCTATTCATAGAACAATGAATAAGAGACGAGTGAAACTACTCGTGTAATTTTTCTGTTTTTCGCAGAAACAGATCATATTCAGTTGAAAGATTAATTCAAAGTAAATTGGTTGTGATTCTTCTTTTTTCCTGTCGATGACTTAACTCTTGTGCGACCAAATATTTAGCCAACTGAACGAACAGCTCAGTAGTATAAGGGCCAACGCTGCGCATGATTCACGCTAGACCGTATCGCAACCGGGCCCTGCTCCGGCCGTGTCCCGACCGGGGCACCGTCAAACATTATGGTATATACTTTTTGTATGAAGTAATTCATGCCTGACCGTGGCTCGGCCGTGCCCCGGCCGTGCATCGCCGGGACTCGGCCGAGGCCCGGCGTTGAAATGTCGGTGGGTATTGTTACCCGACTCCGGCACGGTCGATGGGATATATAGGCTTTTGAAATCTTGTAATTTTTTTGGTTAGGTCTGCTTTACTTTTTCAAGTAAAAAGTAAAGCAAATTCTCCTTCTGCGTCTCGCTTTTTCCACGTTGGATGTACACCCCATCTTCTTGTAACAGTTTCGCTTCGTTTTTCCAATACTTTGTCATCGATGGCAATTGCAATAGCTGCCAATTCAAATTGTGAAAATTACCTATTTATTAAGGAAATAGGTAATTTTCACAATTTGAATTAACGCGAGCTAACAAAAAATACTTAACACAGGATATAGTCGTCACCCAAACAGCCCGGTGTAACATCAATGCCCGGCCGGCGCACGGTGGACGTGCCCCGGTCGCGACACGGTGTAGCGTGAATCATTCTTTACGCGGTCGCACGCGCGGTCCCATCCATAGTGCTCCGTCGCGGGGAGCCGCGCGGGCACCCGTCGCGGGCAGCTGCGCCCCACGCCCGTTTTGCAACGTAATACCAAATAAATAAATTAATTGGCAGTATGTCGCGGAAGGTCAGGTAGTTATGCATGTTGGGGAGGTAAGGAGCTGAAAAATGACATGACGTAGTGATACGTTGGAGGTCGTTAACACTGATACCAATTATTAATGAGCAGTGGACCTGTTAAACACAATATTGGTACCTTGACTAGCAGCACGGGGACGTCGTAATCCACGAAAGAGTTGGCGGAGTGGTGCAACATCGTGGTCATTGGAAAAAAAATTATGAGGTCTTCACCCGGCAGTGGGAAAATAAATAAAATTTTGATTTTTTTTTAAGTGGCGTAACATGGGCAGTACTATATTCATTTTGAATCTAAATAATACTATTCTTAATAAACTTTTATGTGAGTACTCATTTATTTTGTCTATGCTACACACGCATCGTTCGTATTTGGAAATATACAATGTTTATAGTTGTCTAGTATTCATAGCACAAGCTCTGTTTAGTTTGGGACTAGATGGCGTTGTGTGGTAGTTGTAGAATATTATTATTATTTTAAGATTAAGTCAATTAAATCATAAAAAGAAAAAAGTACTTTTGTGATTTAATTGTACCTCTCATTGCCCAACATCGACACGTAGGGCGGTGAGCAATTCACTCAATATCCCTCAGTAATATTATTCATTCACTCATTCACTGAGGGAGCCCGTTCTCATTAATTAGAAAGTAAAGTGACTCCGCTGAATTCGTTCATAAACCAACATAATACAGTATACAATAAATTCGCTTATCTGCATTTTATCAAAGACATTTCACTGACAAAGTTAGGTTTAATGTTACAGTTTATTTGCCTTGTTTTAGTAAAAAGTTTGGTAATTAAAGCGTCGTTGGCTATTTTGTTTACGAACTTATGTTTAGTGTTGTCTCGGTTTGTTTTACGGTAATTATGTCATACCTTCAAACTTTGTTAGTTATAGTGGACAAAATGGTATAGTTTCTCGTAGAAATAATTAAATGAATGTCTCTTTTTTAGGTTTTTTTTTAATTTAAGTAATACGTGATGACCCTAAGGGTCCTACTAACCCTTTTTGTAGCGATGCAGTCGCGATGTTGTCGCGGGTTCGCTTCGATACAGTCGCGATGCTGCAGCGCATTAGTACCACGTTGGCATATATTCTATAGCGCTTGCAAATGCGACGCTACGCAAATGCTACAAAAAGTCACCGTGGACGAGGTGCGGGTTGTGCAAAGTAGTTTCCGTGTAGCTATTTTAAGAGATCACGGAACCCTCTTCATGTGCTGATGGTGGTCACTGAGATGGTTTTAGTGAAGGTAAAAATCCCATACCTACTCTCTGGTCTTTTTCCCAAATGTTTAGGTATCTTTTGAAGGATTCGCCTGATAGCAAAAAGGTACATATTATAAAAACAAATTATTATCTTTTTAATCCACAATTGCCATTTATTGACAATCGTGCAGAAGTGGTGCATAAAATTAATAATACTTGTATTCGTCAGTCATGTCAAAATAATTTGACATCATTGGGTATTTAAATTGTAGAATTTTAGCTATACATAGCAAACTGCACAGAAGTTCGTTAAACTTGTGAATTGAGAGGAGACAATGACCCCGGCGAGTATCTATCAACACTCTATCTGCCGACGGCCAAATTATTTATTCCCATAGCGGTGGGATGGATGACAATGCCGTAAAACCGCTCCGAGACAATCGCTCAACAGCTGAAACCTTCGGCCGCTCACAAAGCTCGGCTAGTTATAACTCGCTCGTTATCGTCTCGGTGTTTCCGCAATTAATCCTATCTCGGCGATAAGGCTGTTTCAAGTTAAGGGCCAGTCACTAGGGATCTAAGCAATCTTTACGGGTGACTTGTCAAAGTGAGAAAAGGGTCGGAAGCTCGAGAGACTTTCAACAATGCTTGTTATCTTAGAAGTAAGCCAAGAACGCACCTAATGATACCAATTTTAAAATAAATACAAGGTTCCGGTGATGGTATTCAGCTCTTGGGAAAAGATTTCGTCTTTGTCATGACAAAAGAACGCTTGGATGGATTTGATAAGGCAGCAAGACGAACTTGTATTAAGTACCGAGGCATTAAGAAAATATTTTTACCGAAATAAAATAATATAAAAATACAAGGTAAAAGGAAACGATTTCGCAAATAAAACCACGTTTTATAAACTCTGAAAATGGAAACGAAAATGTTTATTTAGCGACATTAAAACTTTCTCATTCCGTTTCATATAGGTGAGGAACGAAGGAGTCGTTTGAGGCAAATAAACACAACGTAACCAAAAGTTAATATGGTCGGTAGTGGAGTTCAATAAAACGATCTGTGTTCGTGACGGATGTCGACAGGGGTTGGGAACATTTGCTTTTATTTCGTCGTGCAACTCGTTTAGCACATGCCGACTGACAATCAATCTCAGTCAATATATGGGACAAAGGATCGTTGTTTCTGTGTTGTCGCGGCCTAATGAAATTTTTCTGGTGCGCTTTTTTGCAACTGAACTCTCTTTTTAGCAGCGCGGACGTAAAAGCCTGCTTAACGCGGACATTATTGCGAGAATTTTTCGAAAAAGTATTCCAAATATGCGCGTGTTTCCGACAAAAGTTTGTGACGCAAATATGGCTTCATCATTGGAACAAAGAATAAAATCGAAAAAGTTTACAAACTTTTTCCATTTTGTTCTATTTTTATTACCTAAGTGGAAATTATCAACTATTATTTGGGACAACATGGGGCTGATAAATTTCCGCTTAGAGAAAAACATGTGGAGGACATATACATAATAGGTCTAAGTATTTTGCATTCAGTATACTTGTCTGTCTCTTTCAAACTTAGGTCATAATGAGCGTAATCGACCATTGGTTTATCTGGTGCGACATTCCGAAAACTGCCAAATTTTCCAACTTTCCATAATCCGCTCCCAAAAACGACTATCAGTGTAACATCTGTTGCTGAGTCACCGGCAACTTCCCAAGTTTTAATATTCACAAATGGGCTATCTTCATTTGTGACCTACCCTTATCAGGAGTGACATAAACCAGCACCCTATTAATTTATGCTCACTGTTAACTAATAAAGAAAAACGAGTGCGGATCCCCCTCGCAGCTACATTGAAAATAACCTCTTACTGGCAGACAAATTAAATTTCCTACACATTGATTTTCACCGCGCACAGTAATTACTTAATTTACCGATTAGTTTACAGAGTCGTGAGCGCAGCCAATGGGGGGAAGATTTATGGACTAATTTGATAAGGGAGCTCCTCAGGTATCGAGATATTCAATTACGGAGATTGTGCTGTGAAAAATTCTCTAGTGAGATAATTTGGGGAGGAAAAATTTTGAGTGTTGTCATTACAATGATAAAAGTCCACTTTTGCGGTTTATGACCCATTCGTTGAAGAAGTCTTGGGACATTTTGGGTATTAAATTCATAAATTAGATTTCTTTAAATTAACTTTTTTACTACATTTAAGCATTTTTGAGTGCATTAAACTCTCGTCCGGATTTAAACAAGCCCAGGTCATAACTGCCCTAAGACCTTCATAAAAAACACCAAGTACTTATTCGTTAGGTTTTAATGTCACTTAAATACAAATTTTATTTTATTAAAAAGGTCTTGCGGCATTTAACAGAGGTATTAACACGATATTTTGCGTTACAGATCTGTCAAACTGTCATCGGAAAGTTATTAATTGCAGATTATTTTGATCGGATAAAGGTCCGATAATACTTTAAAGAGAGTATATTTTATATGAAAACTTAAACAGAGTTGTTTTCTACGTCTGTCTGTTCATCTGATATCATCATCCTCTTGCCTTGTCCCATACATCTTGAGGTCGGCGCAATACGTTTTATTCCTCTATTCTGATTTCCTTTCCTTTCATATCACTGCTCACACAATTCATTCACCTTTTCTTTGGCCTTCCTTTCCCTCTCCATCCATCCACATGTATAAGTACTCTTTTAGTAACATAGTAACATACAGTTCGCCCCTCCTCTTCACAAGACTATACCTAACGATTCCCTTCAAAAAATGCCTTCTAGCATGCCTGCGAAAGGAAAATTAGAAAAAAGACATAACACTTATGACTTATTTTCTCATTGCTTATATATACGATATCTAATTATGTGTAAGAGTAGTAGGAACATAAGTTCTTTGGAATAAGAATACAATATAACGATATACTCTCATCATTACTAAATAATGTTATAAGATAAACCATATTACTTACCTGCTATAGGAAAGAAGTGATCTTTCAAAAACTGCCAGTATTTGGCAGTCCGGCCTAATTCAGATTCCATTGATGGGTTTCAAGTGTAGACCTTGCCTTCTTTCTTTTTTTCGTTTTCGGGGGGACCAATTTATTATGTGCCTTACTGCCAAATACACCAAGGGTAGAAACACTGGTGGGCTGAAAAAAATAAAACATGCATGTTCATAAGTACAAGTAGGCACACGCGCGGTCACTAGTTTATGTACTAAGTGCTCAACAAAGAGGGGGTTGGTCGCGGCTTAGTGGCACTTAGTTCTAATTATACATTCATGCTGATCAAAAGAATGGGAGCTTTCAAAAGCCTACAAATGGAAGCCGATTTTTTTATGAATTAGTAGAACATTAAAAGGAACCACTAGAGGCTCACAACGGTCAACAGTGCTTTTGATGACCAAATGACCGACCCTCGGCTGGAGAGCTCTCCTAGCGGACCCTGTGATCAATATTAAGCGTGATTCTACACAGCCATGTACATGAAAGCTAATGCAAACGATTTTTGCATTTGAATATGGAAATATGTTTTTTATTATATCGGAAATCTTATCCCTTATAAGTGTTTTTGAGCTGAACCAATTGGCATTCATAATTTGTGAGCTATATGAGTAACATTCACTTTTTTTTTGAGTTGGGAAATCATCTTCTGTCCAACTAATGAAAATCACACCTATGTTCCTTCAGCTGTCTTTGGAGGCTGACAAATTAGACGAAAGCAACATACTTACGGGATAAGAACTTTAAAAAAATTAGTTAATTTCGAATAATGCTTATTATTCGAAATTCAAAATTCACCATTTAACTATAACAAAGCCGTTAACAGTTGTCAAATTGTCGAAATGACCAATAGCCGACGTTTCACGGCTGGTTATGGTTTGGTTATCGTTATAGTTAAATGGTGCAATTCACCCTAAGAAGTGCTCTTTTAAAAACTGCCAGTGTTTGGTAGTCCCCGTACTGAACAGAACTTAGGGTAATTATCTTTTAGCGCATACTTAAATCATAATAACTATCTGCGTGCCAAACAGCCCAAACCGTTTAGGTCAGTATGTGTTGATAAATCAGTTAATTAGTAATGGTTGTTTTTTACGTTAGTAAATTGATTAATTGCTTATCCCAAGATAAAGATGCCCAATATACTTTACTGAACATTAACCCCTCGCACGTATAGTGGTATTGTTATTACGTAACTGTGAGTTTTTTAGTAAAATCACCAAAAAAAAAACTTTTTCTGGATTTTTCAAGGAAAAACGAAGATATAGAGACCATTATTTTCGGCTGAATAAATTTCGTACACCCGTGTGTACAATACGACAATTAAGCGTTTTTCAAGTTGTATAGACGTATGTACAATCAGCGCTCGAGGGAAGCCATAGAATTATCAGTAACATCTTAATTATCTACTACATCATTTGTCTCCATATTAAACATAAACATAGCAACTCTCAATACCTCCAACAATCCAGCTATATCTACTAATAGTGGAGGAAGTTTATCAGTTCTCGGCACGTTTTGCCTGTTACTGGGAACTTCATTAACGCACACTATCCTACCGGGAATTTATGCTTAGCGACATATAATGACGTTAACTAGTGAATTATTACGTGACTATATTAGAATGTATAACTCTTGCCTGACTGCTTAAGTACTTTGATTGATATTTGTGTTGGTTGGTTGTTTATTAGTTTGTTGAAGTTCTTCTTCGCGTTCTTTTTTGACGTTTTTCTTTTGCTTTGCGAGAATCGTGTATGTCTTTGTTAGTGATGTTTCTTTTGATTATTCACTGCAACATGCGTGCCAATCTACTGGCTCAACAAAAATTATAATCACCATCATCTAGATAAAATATTCAGTGATCGCAGCGTTTTCTGGGCTTTGCGGACGGCAAGCAATAGCTCGCTGTCCGGCCGTCCGCTAGCCATCCGGACCGAGCCCGAGTTGACAATGGCGCGTAGTGTTCCACGCGTGTCTCAAATAGATGTCAGCAAAACCGTAGGGGCCTAGCGGGGTCGATGCTTACTGGGGCCATGGGTTGTTCGAAGAAGAATCCCGGGGCCCTGGGTTGTTCGAAGAAGAATCCCGGGACCCTGGAAAGAAGGTAAAGAACGAACATAGGAGCGGGTTTTAGTTTTAAAAGTCTAACACACTCTCTCACCCCACCCTAGAGCGAGAGAAGTAATTGGATGATTTCCCACCTAAAAAAAGTAAAGTGTTTTCTCGGCATCAGATAGCTTTTGTTCTTGTTTGTATACTCAATTCTTTGTAATAAAAGTTGTTTGTTCTTGTTTGTTTTAAAAGTCGTCTTTTTAAATAAATTATTATTATTATTATAAAATTCAATAATTTTCTAAAATCGTACGACCAGGCGACTGTTTCACATTTCTAAACTGAACAATCGTAGGTGAGCTCTCATACATAGCTCATAAACAATCATAACTGAAATTTAAAAATTCAACTCACAAAAATCTAGCTGCTAAACGAGTAACTCATGAGAACCAAAGCGTTTTGAAAGCTAAAAAAAAAAGAAAATTACCGCATATAATATTTCATGTGCTATTTTAAGAAACCCACTAACATTGAACGAAGAATAGCGTGTTTTAAAGCTAAAATGCAGCCGACCTATATTCAACACAATGGCCTATGTTTTCGGGAACACAATGCGAACCCATCGTTCACTCTCGTTGCAGTTTGTACAGGTGCTTGCGATTTTTACTCACAACGCCATTTTTGTTCAAAATTCTTTTTTCGAAAATAGAGATATAATTTTACTTTATGGCTTGAAGCGTTTTAAAGTACACTTCTTGGTATTCTTGGTAAGAATTCTTAGAAAAATAATAGTGTCTTAGTTTGTTTTCCTGCAGTCGTATTCTTTATATCTTGTTTATTTAGAGAAGACTAGCTAGAGCGTATCTTTTCTGAGTCCTCAAGCTTGGTTCTAAAGCCACAAATTCTGGAACTACTTGTTTTATTTTACAATAAAATTTACAAACGCTGAAATAGAGAAGACATTTCAGACATCTCACATATTATGTATATAATAAACCAGTGGATACCATTAAAAACCTTTTATTTTCAGCTTTTATATGTGCCGATGGACACACAAAACGAATTCGGATTTAATTTCTATTCATACGATTCAAAAATGTCCCTTGGGTCCAAGAAAAGTGACTTAGCATAATTAATAGTATACTTACTGACACAGAAAGTCACTCTCTCGTCTCAACCAGCAGACAAAACCTTGATCTTTAGCTGAATAGTGGAGTTATAAATATTGTTAGAAGGTCTGGGTGATTCCAAATATGATTTTTTTTTATTTTTTATTATTGTAACAGTATTTATGGCCAGACTTAGTATACTGCGTATAGTCTGTCTAAAATGTCAAACGACTGGGGTAATTATTAGGGTAAAATTAAATCTGATGTAGTCAACACTAGTTCAATAATGAAGATTGAATGATTACTCTCAAGTCACTAAGCACCCAGATCGAAACAAAATTTAATGCTGTCGAATTAAAACAGCTTATGCCACAATTGAGTCTTCACAATTGAATCCTTCAGCCATTCAAACTATTGATGATGAACTATTGAAAAATCGCTAGGTTTTAAAGACAGAAATTATACTAAAAATAAGAAGCATAGCCTTGGATGAAATTTGGTTCACGGATAGCTCATGTCTTGGAATCGGACAAAGAATAATTTCACTCCTGGAATATGTTCTCTTGGCATATTTATAATTCACAAAGGTGACACTGGTGATCGATAGATTTGTCAATCTAATACAAAGTACTTAGAACTTCTTTCCCACAACATATTATTACATAACAGTCTGTATAGTCTTAAAAGAAAGTACAGTTCGTATCGGAAATTCCCAGAGGGAACTTGAACAATAAGAGCAGTGCATCTTGTACAGTCGACCAATCTTAAGTGCATAGCGTCGTCATGTTCTGCATTTAGACAGTCGTATTCAGTCTCCTTGCCATTGTTGAAGATTTCAGTAAGGAATTTAATTGAATTTTGTGAAATAGATCGGTGTGTGACAGTTTTGTTTCCGACACGTGTCATGGTAATGATTAAGGTGGATTAAAATAGAGTGGGAACTATGGATGATACAATACATTAGAAATTAAAAATAAATAATAATAAATACTTTATTTTTGTTGTAGACAATTTTAAAATAAATAAATATTTTTGCCAAATTGTATAGCAGTTTGTTGGCAGACGAAGCTAATGTGTTATAATTTATATAATTATTTATATTGCAATCATTGTCATTAGACACATTTATCCAATTTACAGTACAAAATATAGTTTTATTATGCTTTAAGAACTTATCATGCTTTCACTGAATTCTCATAGAAAATATATTACATCATTTTATTAAAACAGTAGTGTGCAAAAAACAATAAAAAGGGCTATGCTCGGAGTTTCCTTGCGTAATCACATGAGAAATGAAAATACCCGCAGGAGAACCAAGGTTACAGACACAGCCCAAAGAATCGCCAAACTAAGTGGCAGTGGGCAAGGCACATTGCTCGTAGAACAGATGGACGAAAGGTTCTGTAATGGTGGTCACGTACCCGAAGACGCAGCGTTGGAAAGCTTCCCACAAGGTGGACCTGTGACCTGGTGAGGGTCGCGGGAATCCGACGGATGCGAGACGCATAGGACCGGTCGTTATGGTGACACTTAGTCAAAAGATGTCTACTGTTGGACATAGGCCTCCCCTATGTCCAACAGTGGACATAGACATCTTTCGGCTGAAATGATGATGATGATGATGATGATGTGTAAAAAACACAAAAGAAGAAGAGAATGTGAAGTCTTCTTTTCCACGTTCTGATCGGTTGTTAATGTGCTGGGTGCGTTCAGGGTGTTCGTCAACTTCAATGTCTTCATGGCCTTCACGGAAAAGCTTACGCAATAATTTTAAGTTTTTGTTTTTTTTTAAAAAAAAAACACGTTTCCCCACACTAAAAATACTCGTAGTATTTGATCGAATTCGAAAATTGCCGAGCTTATAGAATACGATACAGATAAAGTAAACTATAAATACAGTTGAAAGTTGTATCATACTTCAGGGAAATGTATGTACATATATATGTATATATCGTAGTCATATCGTAGAATTGACCATTTCATTATATGTGCGGAACGCCCGGAGGACACGGTGGAGCACACAATCGCGGTGTGCACTGGTTGGGTGGAGCATCGCCGTGCCCTCGTGGGGGTGATCGGCGGCGGAGACCTCTCGCGCCGGGCCTTGGTCGAGGCCATGGTCCGGAGCGAGGAGGAGTGGCAGGCGGTCGCCGACTTCTGCGAAGCAGTAATGCTCGCTAAGGAGGAGGCCGACCGCATCAGGCAACGGCGCTCTCGCCGCCGCCGCCGGTATTCCGATCCCGATTTCCAGCCACCGTAGGCGCGGGCTTGCGGACAGTGAGCAATGGGTAGCTCGCTGTCCGGCCGTCCGGTAACTGTCCGGACCAAACCCAAGTCGCCGACGGCGCGCGCGGTTCCCGCGCGCCTCAAGGAGTTGTCAGCAACAGCAGGGACCCAGCCGGGTCGAAGCCTACTGGGGCCAGGGTTATCCGAAAGGGCGCTCGAGCCCCGGTATGAAGGCTTGAAGGAACGGGATGGGTTTTTTAGTCAGTAAGAGTCTGACACTATCTCCCGCTCCGCCCAAGAGCGGGGGTTGTCATAAGATGATTTTTCCCATCAAAAAAAAAAAAAAACCATTTCATTATATAGCCGACGTTCAGTTAGGTTAGTTTTGTGGTGGCCATTTCATAAAGGTATGCATACCCATTGTGTAAAATGGCCGACTACCTACATCATGAAATTGCCAATTCTAGGATATAACTACGCCATGCCTTTATGTCAATATTTTTAACATTTAGGTACCTTTACGTTAAAAATATTGACAATCAATTGAACACTCAAAACCAGCGAAATTTAAAAAAATCTGTTATTATCTAAACACACCTCGTTTATATGTATGCATGTATACATCCAATGCCATATACAGATACGTAATATTATACCTATGTGCATAGTCATATTACTATACATTTGTCGCTTTATAATTACAGCAAATAGAGTTGTATGTAAAGAGAAGACAATGAGGTTCTAGACTGTTATTGATGACGACTGTCAATTGTTTAAATTCTTTGCCATTGACTTTGTGACCACTTTGACGTTGATAGAATTTTAGTTTTTCTAAACCCTACTGCCTAGTTTACTGCTAATTAATTGGGTTAAGCACAGTTGCGTGATGATGATAATGATAATTATACGAGATATGCGGCAGAACTGTAAATGAAAAGTTGCATTTCTGAATGGACCTGAGGAAAAAAGCGTTTCATATCTTTTTTAGTTCGGTTCACAATCTAACCGTTTCGTCATAGGGGTTTTCCAGATAGATTTTGTGTGACGTGTTTCATAGGAAATCCGGGGATAGGAGTTCCTGTTATTCGCACAGTATTGAGTGTTTTGGTTTTTTCCTAAAGTCTTTTGCGCTACGTAGGTATAAACTTCTTTATACACCAATTTTTGGCAATCAAAAACTTTCAGTGACAAGTCTTATATTAATGTCTGATAGCGAGGTACGACTAATGATGTAATGATCGCAGTAAAAGTAATTTGAACATTAGTCATCAAATGACTTCTGTCGCTCTAGGGCGATAGCGACAGCGTGTCAGACTTTTACTAACTAAGACCCACCTACCTATAGTTTTTAATTTAACCTTTGCGTTTAAAGGCAACCCTTTTAAAAGTCCCGTAGACCTTGCAAGCATTCAGGTTTGCTGACATCTATATAAAGCGCACGTAACCACGCTCTTCAAAAGATCGCGCCAGCGACTCAAGCTCAAGCAAGGTCTTCATGTTTATGGTCTCCATCTTCGCTCCCATTGCTGCTTCGCAGAAGGAGCCAATCGTTTCCCATTTCCTTTTACTCAAGACCATAGCTTTACACAATACCGCACGGGAGAGGTTATGGCCATCGATCGCCTCCACATAAGGTCGGATTGTAGTCAAGCACTAGTTTATATAATTTTAAAAAAAAACTTCGTAGTCTTCCATCGTATGCTTCACAGAAAGACGCATATCTGCTTTTAAAAGAAGTAAAACGGCGTAAGTTAAAAAAAAAAGAATTGGGTATATTACAAACTAAATTCTTGTCAACCCAATTACAATATTTAGATCAATTTTTCAATAGTTCCTGAAGTATTTTCTGTTCTAAGTTGCAAATCTAAATAATTTTATTCTATATCTCAGATGTCCTGAAACGATACGCAAATGTCAAGCGTATCAGCTGTTCATTTTCCTACGCTATATGTAAGAGAATACTGTAATAGAATCTCAAAGGGCGAAATTAAAATTGTTCATAATATGACAAAGGATAAAGAAAAAAACCTTTTTAAGTAGTTCCGATATATGTTATAGTGTTTAGGCTATTTTTTAAATTATCAGCAATACATATTTTTATTTTTCAGCTATACTATGTTACCCTGTATTACTATGATAGCAGCTTCGACCGCGTCAAAGTAAAAAAAATACCCCAAGGGAACATACAGCTGGGATTAAAAGTATCATATGTTTTGACATGGTCTCCTTGTGTGCTAAATTACAATTAAATCCGTTTAGCCTTTTCAGATTGAAGGTGTAACAAACATATAACATCAGACACTTATTTTATAACTTAGGCCTTTATAATATTATGATTGCAGAATACATCCCGCAGCCCTAGCAGGTTTCGGCCCTACCAGGCTCCTTCACTTTTGCCAATGTCTCTTTGAGGCGCGCATGGAACACACTACGGGCTGTCGACTCGGGTTTTGATCCTTAACGGACGGCTGAATAGAGAGCTAACCATTGCTCGTCGTCCAAAGGCCCGCACTTACGGTGTCTGGAAATCATCCAAAGTATAGTTAGTAAATGCATCATGATTAGTAATTTTTATATGCTCTTAATTAAAGGATTTGTCATTAATAGTTACCTCTACCATAAATTGCCCAGATATTTTTGCAAAGCGTAAAGAGGTTTGTAAAGATATTGTTTTCTACAAACAACCAGGTATGTGAGTACTCATATACATATTAAGTAAAATAACAGACAAACAAAATAAAGTTAACTCGTTCGAAATAAAATACGAGAAGTTTACGTTAATGTAAATGGTTTAAACCTTCGGGATTATAAACTAAGAGTTTTCCACCTACATATTCTTGCTGCTAAAATACAGAAAGTCGTTAGTCGTTTTGTGTGAACAGACTTATCCCGAGGGCAAACACTATCGTCTAGATCTATGTTTTTAATCTAGTAATTAGCTCCTCGGGACACAAGAGTTATATTAGCATGTTGTGTTGGTTTTGTTACAACTGCGGTGTTCTCAAAGAGAATGATTAGGTGTGGCTTTTTGTGACTAAACAAAGGGTTTATATGTTTTTATATTTTGGTCGCTAAACAGAATTTGCGGTGTGGCGCTGGTGAGTATGACTGATAAATTTTTGAATAAAGAATTCGAATAGTTCGTTATTTTCTTTGTGGTTATTTAAAAACCGGACAATAGGGTAGTGTCCAGGGTCAAAATAATTACATTTTATTTAGTCCGTATTTTAAATTATAAAAAAAATATTGGACACGTATTTTTTCTATTTTCGATAAAAACAAAAACTAACAAAGTTATAACTTTTTTAGTTAAAGTTACAGGTGACATCACCCCGTGCAAAAAAATGCAGCACGGCGTGACGTTACACGTAACTTTAATGGGCTATATCTTTATCATTTTTTTTAAATTTAATTGATGACATTGGTTTAATTTACAAATAAAAAAATACGAAAATATTTTTGAATAATCTAAAAGACGTCCGTCTTTAATTACAATTTTTATATATATATAGAATTACATTTTTTTACGACCACTAGCGTATTACGAGTGGGATTCGCGCACAAACGGTTCCGAGCAAAAAAATCACGTTTGCTGTATGAGAACCCCTATCAATATGTATTTTATTTTGTTTTGACGTGACAACGTCTTATAAATTGGTTTGCCGGGTGACACTTCAAGAAACTGCGTTACGCTCCGCTCACGTTATGCGCTCACAATGAGAGCGAGTGAGAGGCACGCGTCCCTTCCACTCGGGCATGGTTAGCCCGCCTAAGAGCGAGAGAGACAGACATAAAAAGTGAAAGGCAAATTGTTACTATTATTTCATCCTTCTTCCTACTATATGAATGAATATTCACATTAAAATTATTTTACCACTCAAAGTCGTTGTCACGTAAAACTTTCGCCCGTATACCGACTTTACAGGCAACCAATTTTTTTAGTATACATTTGTTGTTATAGCAGCAACTGAAATACGTCATCTGTCTAAATTCTAACTGTCTAACTATCACGGTTCGGAAACAGGCTGTATGTCATGAGATACAGCCTGGTGAAAGATGGACAGACAGATGGACAGAAAGACGTACGGACGGCGGAGTCTTAGTAACAGGGTTTCGTGTTATCGTTTGGGTACAGAACCCTAAAAATGCAACCTGAATAATACTGAAGAGTACATCAAAGAATAATAATTTATCTTCTCGTAAACCTTATTTTTATTACAACATAATCACATTTCAAGATCTATTTATCGACGACGGACGTACCAAAAATTGCCGGCATTGTCTTTATTTTTGTACTTAGAACAAAGCCAACGAAACATTTACAAAAATCACCGTCTATTTCTTAACAGGACTAGACCAGCTCTGTAGCTAATAAAGGCAGTGCGTACTTGTAGTTTTGGTTTCTAATTGGCCGCCTGTTCAGCTTGCTCTCAGATAATTGGATTATCTTGCGAGTGTTTCCGACGCCCGTATCACAAAATAGATAGTCACAGAAGACAATCTACATACAAAGCGCGCTCGAGCAACGCACACATAGACACCGCTCACGGACGCGATATTTTGAAGCCCTCAGCCCGCTCGTCGAACAGTTCCGGCTAAAACGCTCATTAGTGTGCGTCCACAGAGCGTAGGTATAAAAAGTGAAGTACATACATGAGATTGACTTCTGTACTTATCTCTTTTGTGCCCGTATCCTCGTTTGGTGGTTAACTGATTGTAAGACTCGCGCCTGATGCCACCATCTTTGAATTTTGTCACAGATATGTAATTGGGCATGTAATTTAGTTAGTTGGTGGATTTGGAACGCAAATACCTAATTTTGGTGATGTAATTACTTACCTGTCAAAGGAACCGCATGCGTGTTTTGATTGAGGTTTTGAGCAATTTTGGTGTTGGAAGTTGTTGTGTTTATTTTGATGTTATTAACCTGAACTCTCTAGTCCAAGTTCAAAGAAAAGTTTGAGTTATTTGTTGTTCTCTAAGGTCTACTATCCAAGGACGCGTAGCTTCATAGACGTGTATTCGTCTTTATCTGGCAAAACATGAGTAAGCAGTACAAAAATATAGTTTGCAAATCATGGTGTTACATAAAAAGAAATAAAGACTTAACATGTTATACCTAAATAGGTGTACAAATTTAAAAAAATTTCATCTTCATCGTCATCATTTCAGCCGAAAGACGTCCACTGTTGGACATAAGCCTCCCCCGTATTTTATTATAGGAAATACAAAACAAGCGTTTCGCCTCGTCGTTTATACCACGTACATCGAGGGACTGGAACAATTTGCCTGCTGCGGTCTTCCTGTCTGATTATAATTTAGGTGTCTTTAAAAGGCAAGAGTGAATAGGCTCTTAATAAACTAGTGCGCCTCACCATCAACGATTGCATCACTGCTTACCATCAGGTGGGATCGCAGTCAAGCACTAGTTTATACAATTTAAAAAAAAAAACAAATGAAATGTAAAAATGTTTGGTGTTAAGTATTCAAATTTAAAAATTCATTTACACTATTATAAAAACATCTATTTTCTAATTCGAAGACATGTGACATTCACCAACCCGCACTGGGCCCGCGTGGTGGATTATGGCCCATTTCCTCTCCTAGAGAGGAGGCCTGAGTCCCAGCAGTGGGAACATTAAAAAGCCTGATGATGATGCTACAACATCAGCAACAACTTAAATTTTGATAACTACGTTCTTCGTTCGTTAAGTCCTTTATTGGATTTAGTCATTTTGTTAAATATCACTGGAGCAAGACAAAAAAGAGTTTGTTGCATTAACGTTGTATATTGGTGTGTTGGACCTTACAGTACATAGTCCATCATTATCTCGACGGTGGCTAAGAACCACGTCAGAGCGACGGGCGATTAAATTGGTTGGTGTACGCCTGCTCACTGCTTTCATACAAAACTATGAAACTCTTTTAATGAAGCGGCAATGACACAATGGTACGACGCTGCCGCGATCAGGCGTACATAAAGCGCATATCGACGAATACGCGTCTATGAAGCTACGCGTCCATGGACAGTAAGCCTAAGGTGAAGTTATTGGGGATATTTATTATAAGGATAAGTATGTGTCTAACAATAGGGTAGTGTCCAGGGTCAAAATAATTATATTTTATTTAGTCCGTATTTTAGATTATAAAAGAATATTGTACACGTATTTTTTCTTTTTTCGATTAAAGAAAAAATAACAAAGATATTAGCCCATTAAAGTTACGTGTGACGTCACCCCGTGCGAAAAAATGCTGCACGGCGTATCTTTGTCATTTTTGGTTTAATTCACAAATAAAAAATACGTGTCCCTTATTTTTGAATAATCTGAAAGACGGACTAATTATATTTTTTACGGTCACTAGCCTATTACAGTAGACTGGTGTTCCCTGTAGTAACAAAGTTAGGGCATACAATAATATTAAAGCTCTTTCCTTCTCTGTAATCTTGATTCGAATCCCAAGAAAAAATTCTTCAACAACATTCTTCGCATCTAAAATTCTTTACTTACTCCCTGAAAACTGAGCTACTTACTGTATACTCATCTCCTTGTGTATACCAAGTAAACGCCATCTACGCCTAGCAAAAAGTTCAGGGTCCCACAAAGTTACAAATTGTTTACTCAGGTAAATTGCTTTGTAAAGCTCCAGGCGGTAAAAAAATGTTTCTAAATCTGTCATGAGAGCTTCAAGTATATTCATCTTCCGTTTGCAACTTTATTTATATACGGAACCCTTGTATTAAATGTCAACGGGGCAATTTATTTCCAGATGCCAAAGATTTTTCCCTGGTGTTGCCTGTTCAAATATTATATTAACCTTGGTTGGGAAAGGTCACCCTGGGATTGTATTAAGCAAAGTGGGTTCTGGTTTAGTGCGAGTAATTCAAGATGGTGGTTCATATTTGATATTGTTACTTAGTTTAATAATAAATTGCTTTGGAATGTTTTATTTTTAGCCTATAATTTCTGCTGCTAGGCAAAGGCATTCACCAAATGTTTCCAGGAATAACCAGTCCCCAGGGTTATCCGAAAGGGAACTCGAGCCCCGGTATGAAGGCCAGAAGGAATGAGGTGGGCTTTTAGTCAGTAAGAGTCTGACACGATCTCCCGCTCCGCCCAATAGCGGGGGTTGTTATTGGATGCTTTCCCAACATAAAAAAGGTACAACCAGTTCGTGGTATCAGTCGTGGTTTAGGTTTTTTTTAAGATTGGAAATCATCCAATGACTTCTCCTGCTTTGTGGTGGAGCAGTAGGGTGAGTCAGACTTTTCCTGATTAAAACTACACCTATATTACTTCTTTGACTTGCGTTCAAGGACCCAGAGTATCCCTTTAGGGAGCCAACCCATGGCCTCCGTTAGCTTCAGCAATGCTGGGCCCGACCGCATCGACGACACTGACCGGACCGTCGGACAGCGGTTTCCACTGCTCGTGCAGGGTAAAGACCTCCCCCAACTTCTTTAAATTTTCATTTCTCAAGCCACCTTCTACTAGCTCTTCATCATCATCATTTCAGCCGATACACGTCCACTGTTGGACATAGGCTTCCCCCAAGCGTCGCCACATCGAACGACCATCGACTAGCTCTTGCTATTTAGGTATTTGTGGAAAATTATTTAATACAAATTCTGGAAATTAAATGATATAATTTTAATTGTAGTTGGCCTCATAATCTACGTTTCAAATGAGAACAGATACCTACTATGCTTTTACCAATAATATTGTTATTAATTTCCTTTGTTTGTCAAATTTTCAATAATTGCAACATTACTCGGTAATTACGAACAATAATGTGGCTTACCATTATACTTCACCAATGATAATGGAAATGGACGAATTTATTAAACTCAATTAATTTCAATATAATTAACGAATCATATCAATCAAATTATTTTCATTAATTGTCATAGTTGTTTACTGTGATGGTTAATATAATAGGTACCATGTGCCAATATTTCACGAATTAATGACTTTCACTTAAATTTTAATATGAAATTATGATGAAGTAGATAATTTTCAGAATTCTTGTTGTTTGGTAATTGTATTTCGTAAAATAATTTATAATACCTACCTAGAATAAATTCACAATAGCTTTATTTTCAGTTGCTAAAGCTAAAAAAGAAGATTTTTCAGAATCAGTATTTTTTTTAATTGCTCCTGAATCAATCATCCACAATCATATAAAGTCGCATGTACTAGATGCCCAGACCTGGAATCAGAATCATATATATATAAATCAGGATCTATGGGCTATATAAACATATATACATAAATATGTATTATTTACCATTATTACAAAAAAAAAAACAAACAACGAAAACTATTGACTCCTTTTATCATTATTTTTACCCTAACACTCAATGAAGTAACTGAATATTTCGGAAAAAGCACTTATTCCGATACCGCAGCATGATCAGTCTAGCTTTGTGACAAAATACCTCTAAAATACACTAATAACTACATTCATCGAAACTAAAAAAAAAAAATTAACACTAGCAACGAAAATGCTATCCATACTTTGTAGCATATTAAAACGAAATAATATTTTTAAAATGTAAATATTTTTGTTTCTAATATGCTACAAAATTTCGTGTTATGGGGAATTATAGGCTATTTATTTTTTTAATATTATTTTACCCTTATTTAAAAACCCGAACTGTACGAGTACGTTGTAATAAAAAAAAATCAGCAATGTATCTTAAAAAGCACTTATCCCGATACGGCAGCATGATCAGTCTAAGTTCGTGATTGTTCTCACAACTTGTTCATTCAGTTTATAATTAAAGTTCGGTCAAGTCCTAGTTGACTTCGCTGTAGTTGTGCGGCTCTCGGGAACTTTCTTCGTTTGTTTACCACTGCTGCTATCATTATCCTTTAAGTGCCTCCCAGATTGATAAATATTCAATTTGTTGATAACATTAATAGACTAGGGGTTGACAGATCAAGGTATTTAGTATAAGTCCTCCAGAGTATGTAGCCCGTGAAAATTAAATTTCAGTAAAATAATAGTACCTTAGTAAAAAAATAAATAGTTTAGAAAATAAAAATGCATTTTATAAAACAAAAAATTTAAAAAAAATTGAAGTTTCCAATATACCCAAGAGATACATCATTATAGAAAAAAAAAATTTTGTTCACTCTAATGTTATTTGGAAATTATATAATCTGACAAAAAAAGTTATTGGAAGGTCTCCCATAGGTGGACTGATAACTTGGTAAGGGTTTCAGAAATCTGATGGATGTGTAAAGCACAGGACCTGTCGTTGTGGCAACACTTGGGAAAGCGTTTGTCTAGCAGTTTTGATTGAAATGATGATGATAATCAAAATTTTGTCTAGTGCTATTAAGAAAAAAAAAACGGGCAAGTGCGAGTCGGACTCGCGCACTGAGGGTTCCGTGCAAACTACAATTCCCGAATGGAGTTTCGAAGATTTCCTAAATGCAATTTTTTTTATGACTTATAAATTTACTGTTTTCAGATTTATTTCTATACCTGTGTTATAAGACCTTGCTTTTTACCAAGTTTCAGGATTCTGGGTCAACGAAAAGTAACCTATGAATTTTAATCTTTGAGAGTATCAAAATATGCGTTTTTTGCGACATAAACGGCCGTGTCTTTTTTATTCGTTAACTTAGAAGTTTCGTTTTTTCACAGCCCAACCGCCAACTTAAGTATATGGTTTTAATTTCAACTTGATACCTCCACGCGTTCTTGAGATAAAGGGTCTTGACAGACAGACAGACGGACTGACAACAAAGTAATCCTATAAGGGTTCCGTTTTGCGTTTGAGGTACGGAATCCTAAAAATGACATAAAGAAATATAAAGCTATACTATTCTCTAAACCCAGAAAAAACAGGCCAGTACCTACGAAAATCTCATGAGAGCACATGAGAGTGAATCCGCGGAGCATTGCTAGTAACTATTCAATATTTTGCGTAGGCCGAGTTTTAATTGATTCCTTTTATACAAAGAGATAGTAAGGTTTTATGATTCGATTGCTTCGTTTTATTGCTGGGTTTAAGAGCCTTTTAAAAGAATCTATTCGAAAGCGTAATCTAGAATGCTAATAAGTTGAGAATGAAGTTCCGTCTTTGTTTATCTAAATTAATTAACTTAAAGTCGTAGACATTCAAGAATGAGTTCTATGTAATTGAAAATAGAAGTTAAAAAGATATTTTCATTTTTATAAAAATGAAGCCAGTATTTATTAAAAAATAAACTGGATCTACAATTTACCATTACTACAATATATATGCGGTTTTATGTGGGGAATCAAAGCCTCCCTTATATTAAAAAAATACAAAGTAATACGAGGATTCTAACTTCGGTGAGCGAGCCTCGGAAACAGGGTAGTGAGATAGATTTTAATTTTAGATTCAGCTCATATGTCGTACGAAATTGAACCGGCGAAAAAGTAAAAGTAATTTTTGACGGGACGCTCTTTTGTATCGTTTTAATGTCTTTTTTTATTCTCCCTGTAGGTTTCATTATACGACTTCTCCCGCTCTTGGGCGGAGCGCGAGAGCGTGTCAGACTCCTACTGACTAAAACCCACTCCTATGTTCCTTCTTTGTCTTGGTTCCAGTTCCGGGTTTTCCTTTCAGAAGCGAACCCATGGCCCCAGTAGGCTTTGACTCTGCTGGGCCCCTACGGTTTTGCTGACATCTCGTTGAGGCGCGCTTAGAAACTTACGCGCCCTCGATGACTTGGGCCTCGGTTACCGGATAGCCCAGCGTCAAAAAACCTATTTCTCGCCGGCCGCAAGCTCACGCCTATGGTGGTTGGACATTGAGGTCGACATCCCGGTGGCTGGGCCGCGAGGGCCGTTCCTTCGGTCGTGCGGCTGCCTTCTTAGCTAGCATTTACTGCTTCGCGGAGTACCATGGCCTGTACTAGGGCTTGGATCTGTTTCAAGTCTAACGTATGAAAAATAAAACATGACGCAGCTTAGTATCATAGTTGCATTGTCACACTAATATTAGACACAAAAGTTTGAATGTAAGTATAATGTGTACGTTTGTTATTACATCATGACGACTAAAACGGCGTAACGGATTTGATGTAATTTGGTACACGGATAGATCATATCATACAATACTTTTGTTCTCGAATGTACACTTTCTTAGTGTGAGTTTTCTTCGTTTAAATGGGCGAAGCTGCTGGCAGTAGCTAGTGTGGTTGTAAATACAACAAAAGCAATAAAACCAAGTTATCTCAACACAACACATGGAACAGTTATATTGTGGAGTTAGTAGCATGTCAGACAACAGGCCGATAACCTAGGGAACCCGTCGAACTATAAACTGGGCTCGCACTTCCCCCAAGGGGGTATGTCGAACCGTTGCCCATGTACTACCGGAGCCATCCGGTTGTTCGTACTGTTGTCGAGAAAATACTGAATTAAATATGTGTTGTAGATAGAAAATGGAAATAATAAATGGTATTTTATAGAACGTTGAAAGGGTTAGTCAATAAATTGCAGAAATGTACGCTTCACCGTGAGAGCAGTGTTGGCCCCGACTTACAAATTATACGTCCCGGGTTCAAACCTAGACAGACGCATTAATTTGTGTTATTGATTTCATCACCTCCTGCTGAATCACAGTCAAAACGATGAAGGAGAACAGCGTGAGACAACCGGCATGTTCTAGAATCAAAAATTCGAAGACATATGACATCCCGCACTAGGCTCGCGTGGTGGATTACGGCTCATTTCCTCTCTTAGAGAGGAAGCCTGAGTCCCAACAGTGGGAACATCAAAAAGTTGATTATGCTTATGCTTACACTTCATCGTTATTTCTACACAACATCTTTGAATACAAGATTAGATACAAGATAGAGACAACGTTTGCACTCTGTTGCAACTTTTAAAGGATTTTTTAAAACAAATGGTCGCTTAGAAATGAATTTAAAAAATATGAAGCTAAAGTCGATAAATGAGCATGTTGCATGCTGGCAATAGACTCAAACGTTTAGATTCTTATAAGGACAAAGTGAAATTCATTTGACAGTAATGGCGGCTAAAAAATTTAGAATACATGCGATTGATTAACAAAGTGTTAGGTGATGAACATGACTCTTTGATCATTGTTTACTAAAAAAAAAAACACGTTAAAGCTACACTCTTTCAAACAGATTAGCGATATTGGGAAATATTACAGCTGCAATTAATCAACGTTCCAACAGCTATGTCATCTAGCAGTTTGTTTCATGGTTAAAAAAAGAGAACTACTGCTCAATGAAATGTACAAAATCGCTATCGCTGTGCAAAAAAAAAAGAGCCGACATGTAAGCCACGCACGAATTGAACCCCCTCAGACCGGATGTATTAAAATTTCCACAGTTTAACTTTGGGGAGCGCGAGGCGATGCGTTTTGGTATTCACGTACCTATACACCTACCAACTTATACATCCCTACACAGGATTTTCTCTATAGGCCTATAATAACTTCTAATTTATACCATATCCTGTAGAACATAAAGTCGAATTTACAACAACATATTTAACACTGTTGATCGCCAGGAAATTGTTGAAATATTAATGGGTACGTTATGCTCAATTTCCTGGCTTTCAACGAGTAGCTATCGGGGACTTTGTCCTCTAAAATGTTAATAGGAATACTTGGTTCAATTAGTTGATAGATAATTAGCAGTTTAAATAGAGCGTATCATTGTTTTAATTTATCGGGAAGGATATTAATTTGTAGCTTATATGAGCGTGAAACTTCTTTTTATGAGGCATTGAACGTGATGATTTATCAACTTTAACGTCATTAAAAGTTATAATATTATTATGACTTATAAATAACTTTGATGGAAATGTTATGGGAGCTTTGATCTTTTTAAACGAGATATTTTTAATTTCAGATATTATCAAAAATATCTGAAATCGAAAACTAATTGTACACCAAAAGTTAATGTTCTTTTATATTTATTAAGGGTCTTGAGACGCCCCGACTCGGACAGGTTAGGTTAGTAGGGGATGGCGGGGTCTAGTGAGCGAGCCAAGCGAGCGAACACAGATCCCACCACCATTTAGTGGTAATTTTTTTTAAACCACCAGGACGAGCATAGTACTGTTTAATTAGTATTTTTGGGTTTAGTTTTATTTATTTATTTTACATAAAGACATAACATAATATATGGAGATACAGACAGTTTACGTACATAGGCGACCTTAACTCGGCAATGAGTTATCTCCCGGTAAATTTTTGAGTTACAGAAAAAGGGAGAACATATTCGAGGGCACATTATAAACCTACATAGCTAAATCTATTTGTATAATTAAAACTATATTATACGTACTATATATACTAATATTATAATAATAATAATACGTTTATTCAAGATAATCAGGATCCATTATGTTAGTAGTATAAAAAAAAAAAACTTAAAACTAGTGTTATTATTAATTTATTTATTAATTGCTTAAACTACTCGCCCCCTGCCTGACCCATGAATCGAAGTATCAATACTCATATGAGCCTTAATACAACGATTCATGTACAGACAGTCCACTCTACTGGCTATCATACTTAAAACGATGTTACGACTAGCCCGCACTATGATCAGCATTGACGCGCATCGCTTGCGCAGAACAGCGTAGAAGCAATCGATGCGTGCCTCTGCAAACATACGTGACGATTCTCGATCGATTATACCAATAATGAAAGGAAGTGCTCTTTAAGTTTCCTCTTGAAGACATCTGGAGAAGGGCTGTTGCGAAGAGAGTGTGGCAGAGAGTTCCAGAAACGCACTGCCGTTACATACCTAAAAAGTGGCTTGGTGGAACAAAGGCATATTTTTAACAGAAATGAATTGAGGAACAGTTAAACACCACCCTTTTTAAACAAAGACCGATTTATGTAGATTTTTTTGTTTCACAATATTACTCGTTCCTGACGAATAAAACGCCAGTATTTCCTAACTCCGGCTTTCATCAATCCAACATTTAGATTTTATTTTCCAAACAATAGTCGTTGTATTTTAGGCCGTGGTTTCGTTATTTTAAAAATGTCAGTCGGTCAATAGCACTTTGTAAGCCCGAGCTTCCGACATAAGGGCTGTGAGAAGAGATCGACGCTTTTGAAAAATTACATTTATTAAATTTGCAAACGTTATTCATCACGGCATCCGTTGATTATTCCAATTTTTCGCATCGTCCGTTCCCGTTAATTGTTTTCGCAGTCGATCCAATTCGCTCTTCAGTTAGCTTTACAATTTGAAAGTGTCATTTGATTCGTGATGGATTTCGGAAGTTTTTTGGCAATTTCACGGTTCACGGGTATCCCCAATGGATTCTGTTTTGTTTCAACATACATCTGAATCGACGGATCAACGCCGATAACGTAGTTCCACGCAATTGTCCCAAAAAGTGGGTGTAGCGAATGTAACAGGAATTTTTTTTAGAGGGAAAATATTTTTAATTTGCTATTGTGAATGTGCTTTAGTTTTGTTGGGTTTCCTTTACGGTATTAATACGATTTCGTATGGTGTAGCCATTAAGTTGGATTGACACCGAAGCCATAAATAAAACAAGTGAAGTTAATAATGTGTGTAGCCTAATTAAATTAAATGAAACCCTACAAACAATGATTTAAAAGTACGATGAAAGAACTTAAGGTTTTGTTTTTCAAAGTTAGTTATATAAAAAAAAATTAAGCATGATAATTAAGAAACATCCCGTCCCGTGAGATTTGAGGGCACACTGACAGCATTTTAAGGGTGATAGCTTTTTTTTATGGTGGGAAAAAATCATCCAATGACAACCCCCGCTCTTGAGCGGAGCGGGAGATAGTGTCAGACTCTTACTGACTAAAAGCCCACCCGTTCCTTCTAGTCTTTATACCGGGGCTCGAGTTTCCTTTCGGACAACTCTGGCCCCAGTAGGATTCGACCCGGCTGGGTCCCTGCTGTTGCTGACAACTCCTTGAGGCACGCGGGAACAGTGCGCGCCGTCAACGATTTGGGCTCGGTCCGGACAGTTACCGGACGGTCGGATAGCAAGCTAGCCCGCGCCTCAGGTGGTCGGAAATCTGATTCAGAATCCCGGCGGCGGCGAGAGTGCCGTTGCCTGATGCGGTCGGCCTCCTCCTTTGCGAGCATTACTGCTTCGCAGAAGTCGGCGACCGCCTGCCACACCTCCTCGCTCCGAACCATGACCTGAACCAGGGCCCTGCGCGAGAGGTCTGCCGCCGCCGATCGAACCCACGAGGGCACGGCGATGCTCCGCCCAAGCAGGGCACCTCGACTGTGTGCTCCACCGTGTCCTCTGGACATTCCGCACAGTGGCAACACCAGGGCGTCATTTCCGCACGAATCTGGTGCAGGAACCTCTCGAACGTGCCATCTGCGGTGAAGACCTGCGTCATATGAAAGGTTAGGACGCCGTGAGGTCTTTCCAGCCACGCCTCAAAGAGGGGACTTACCGCCATCATTATGGTGTGCCCAGCACTGGGTTGCGATAGTCGTTGACGCCATTTCATCATGATATCCCGCCGGAGAATGGTCGTGGCAGAAGAGTGATAGCTGATAAGTCGGATTGCCCCTTCCTGGGGAACTGGACTGATATGCATGGCTATGTACCTATGTATAGGTTTATGAATTAGTGTTATTTTAATTATTTTAATGAGTAATATTACTAACGCAGTTTTGTAAGTGTTAGTAACATAATGTGAATTCTGCATCTGCTATATATAAATAATAATAATAATAAATTCTTATCAAACAAAACAGCATCAGCTAATGATAGCAGTACACCACAAAACAAACATTACATTAAAAACAGTAATGATCGTAAAAGTGTCACAATAAATAATAAAGTTTAATTTAAAATATCGCACATAACGGTGGCGAAATGTCTCAATTTATTTTACGTAAGCGTGACAAAAGCTGTAAATGTGAAATGGTCACTTAAATCACAGCAATTGCCACGCCTATGCTGACCAAAACTGTGTTTTCATGTAAAACTGCGTTAATGTTAAGTTATTCATTCCACAACATAACCAATTACGATAAGAGTTCGCTGATTACTTATTTTCTTTGAGCGTTTTCTTTTTTCAACAAAAATGCTGTAAAGAGATTTAGTATTCAATTTAGTCGGTGACATGCAGAATAAATTTCATTATCTACACAAATTGAGTCTCTGTAACACGATAGACGTGCAGTCTAAGAAAATAAATATTATTTAAAATAGATTACCCGTCTTATTAATGTACTAGCTTTTTCCCACGACTTCGCCTGCGTACTTAAAATATAGACTATGTTACTCAGAGAATAAAGCAGCTTTCTATCGGTAAATAATTTTAGCAATCAGCCCAGTAGTGATTACCTCTAACAAATAAAAAAATAAAACAAACTATTACCTCTTTATAATATTAGTGTATTATGCAAGGTTTCACAAGCACACTTCTAAAACTTGGTCCCATTTCTCTTGAGATTCCTTCGTAATCGTGTAGTTGAGAACAATGCCACAGTTTCCTATTGATAACTGCAGTGGTATCGATTCCGCATTCGGTGTGCTTGGTATCGATATCACCGTTTCCCTAAATGTCACAGTTTGCATATGAATGAGTTATCAATAAACATAGAATAGAATTTATGGTTTATCTATGACAACTGATTTGAAAATGGAACGAAATTGTTGATGGATGCATTTCAGTTTGGAAATGGAACGATATTATCTTTTTTAGGTACAATAAATGTGTCAACGACTTTACCGATTTAATTTATCTTTTTTCAAAGATTTGTAATACTTTGTAGAAGGTTTTTACATTAAAAAAAAAAAAGAAAAATGCGCAGAAAATTGGAAAATATCAGAAAATATTATGATTATTATTCGCCCTTTGCTCGTTTGATAGTTTAAAGCTAAGCTTGGACAACGTATGTCGCCAGCGTTACGTTTTTAAGGTAATTGACCTTAAAAACGTATATTGTGTCAGTTACGTATTTTATAATATTTTTATTGTATTTTCTGTGCGGAACGCCCGGAGGACACGGTGGAGCACACAATCGCGGTGTGCCCTGCTTGGACGGAGCATCGCCGTGCCCTCGTGGGGGTGATCGGCGGCGGAGACCTCTCGCGCCGGGCCTTGGTCGAGGCCATGGTCCGGAGCGAGGAGGAGTGGCAGGCGGTCGCCGACTTCTGCGAAGCAGTAATGCTCGCTAAGGAGGAGGCCGACCGCATCAGGCAACGGCGCCCTCGCCGCCGCCGCCGGGATTCCGATCCCTATTTCCAGCCACCGTAGGCGCGTGCTTGCGGACAGTGGGCAATGGGTAGCTCGCTGTCCGGCCGTCCGGTAACAGTCCGGACCAAGTCCAAGTCGTCGACGGCGCGCGCTGTTCCCGCGCGCCTCAAGGAGTTGTCAGCAACAGCAGGGGCCCAGCCGGGTCGGAGCCTACTGGGGCCAGGGTTATCTGAAAGGGCGCTCGAGCCCCGGTATGAAGGCTTGAAGGAACGGGATGGGTTTTTTAGTCAGTAAGAGTCTGACACTATCTCCCGCTCCGCCCAAGAGCGGGGGTTGTCATAAGATGATTTTTCCCATCGAAAAAAAAAAAAAAAAAAATGGCGTCCAGTTTGAAATCCAGATATAAAAGCAACCTAACCAAAAAAAAAATAAAAAAAAGAAAATTTTGGTAACAGAGACTCGCCATCGTCATCATTTCAGCCGAAAGACGTCCACCGTTGGACATAGGCCTCCCCCAAGTGTCACCACAATGAACGGTCCTGTGTGTCTCGCATCCATCAGATTCCCGCAACCCTTACCAGGTCATCGGACATCGGTCATGAAGACATCCACAGAAGAACCAAGGTTACCGACATAGCACGAAGAATCGCCAAACTTAAGTGGCAATGGGCAGGGCACATTGCTCGCAGAACAGAGACTTGTTTCGTTCAAATACCTTTCAAAAATCAAGGGTTAGGTACAAGTTGATTTAATACCACACATCTTCAGGTGAAGCATGGTATTAGATTGGTTATCAAGCATTCATCCACAAGCGATTACCATATCTAATATGTATGTGCCTTCATCATTTCATTGTGTTTAATTCTACACTAATAAGTTCCGATACTATAAACCACATCAAAGGTCCGAATTAGCATGAGCGGGCACGTTTGAGGGATAATAAAGCGGTAGTGGTAGTCAGCAAGAGCACCTTAGGGGCTAATTTCGCTTGGCAAGTAATGATTATGAGTCTGGCGCGAGGCCTGCAAAGGACCGCAATATGCAAATGATTTTAGCCTTTAGCGTTCAACTGTCCGTCGCTCCTGTAAAATAATTACATTAAAATTAACTTTGATGTTATTTTCTTAGAATTTTGTCATGGCCTCATAGTAGGTAAATCTAATTAAAGTTGGTGAAGTAATTACAATTGAATTGAGACGAAAAAGATAATTTAACTTTACGAAATAAATGAAATAAGTACTGAGACTAGTAAAGCTACCATATTTATTTATTTTACCACCATATTTTGGTCCAGTCCGGGCCAGCTTCAGCTGGAAAAAGTGACAGACTTTTACGGACCAAAACCCACTTTTTTTTTATTGTTGATAGGTTCGCGCTTGACCGCTATCTCACCTAGTGGAAAGCGACGATGCGGTCGACGATGGAACGCGCTTACCTAGGAGAAACCTATTCACTCTCGATTTAAAGATTCCCGGGTTGTAGCTATCAGGAAACACAGACTCCGGCAAGGAATTCCACTCCTTAGCCGCACGTACAATGAATGTGTTCCCAAAACGTTTTGTGCGTGTAGGTGGGATATATCCACCATATACCGGTGGCGCATAGCCGTACGTCTGGTAGTCCACTCCTTCTTTCTCTTCATTCCAAGGCCCCGGGGTACACTTTTACATAACCTATGGAAATGTAAGCATACATATCCAGATATAATATTATAAAGACGAAAATAGTTAAGTATGTTTGTTATTTAAATGGCATTTAGCCCACGGGTAGAACATGTCCTGAAATAGCATTATAATATGTTTTTAATCCCAGGAGTATGTAGCTTTGAAATATCCTAACTAATATTATAAATGTGAAAATGTGGATGTTTGGATGTTTGTTACTTAATCACGCAAAAACGGCTGAACGGATTTGGATGAAATTTGGCATGCAATTACTATTACTGGCTACTATTTATCCCGGAAAAACATCTTATTCCTACGGGAAAATACGTTTAGAGTGCGATAACCGAAGTACACGCGGACGAAGTCGCGGACGGACAGCTAGTATATCCTTGTACGCAAAGTACGCGTTTTAGTTGTGGAGTTGCAAAAAACAGCCCGATATACAAATACTAATACCAATCCTTGGAAAAATTTTCTTCTTTTACGCTGACAAAGCATCTACTAGCTACATCAACAATAATAATTCTCTCTAACAATTAATAATAATTTCCTAAGCCTATCTTAGATTCTTAGATCTCTAGTGTACTGGAGGATCATTAATAATTCCTATTAAATTTAATAAAGTAGAAAATGGATGTTACACTATTATTAGGCTGTGTTGTCTTGACAGCGTCTCAAAACTTCAAGCACTTCAAGTTAAATCTATAATAAATCTTCAATAACAGTTACTAAGAATCAGCCGGAACAAAAGAATAGATTTACTTTCAACGCTAAAATATTTCTCTTACAAAGATTAACTACAAGGAGAATGTTCCATTTAGACGATTAAGCTTTTGTTAATAAACGCTTGAGCGTAACAACAAAAGGGGTGACAAATAATTCGTTTATTTACCCTCTAAAGATAGGATAATCATTGAAGAAGACGGTAATCGGGCAGTGCTGAGTTATTGGACACTTTTGTTGGCTTTAATCACGTGATAACGTGGAAATATAGCTGACTGTTGCTGCTTTCTTGAACTGCTAGGAGCCATAGAGTTTTTTTTAAGTCGGAAAATGATCCAATTACATCCCCCGCTTTTGGGCAGAGTGGGAAGGTGTGTCACACTTTTACTGACTAAAAACACCTAAACAATCTTTGTGATCGTTCCAGGGCCCCGGGGATCGCTTTCGCATCACCCATAGCCCCAGTGAGCCATAGGGAATATGGTGTGTAAATTATCTTCTTTCTTTGAAAACAATGGTTAACTCTTTCGATAGTATGATCTTGTACATATTAATAGAAAAATAGAGAATAAACAAAAAGCTATTAAGAGAAGCATACTACGGATCCGGAAAATACGTAAAGTACAGAGCAAGTACATGAGACAGAAAAGGAAGATTGCGGATGCATTCAGACACACACTAACATTAAAGTGACAATAGGCTCGTTTCATCGAAAACAGTAAAGACAGAAGATGAACAATAGAGACCACCAAATGGAAGAGGCCACCAGGAAAAAGAAAAGTCGGCCAGACCAAAGCAGCCATGAGCAGATGAAATCGAGGAGGCGGTGGAGAGCGACTTAAAATTGAATAAAATGTTGCAGCAATATTAAACCTGATTTAAAACATGAATTTTTGCTCATTAAATCGCGAAACTTTTGAATTCACACTTTCTCAAAATAAACACATTCGAAGACTTTATTTACAAAAACTTATTCATACATACATATTCCACGTTATGTGACGCGTCGCGCCGTGCAACGAGCAACTATATAAATTATAGAAGTTTTCAACTTTAAAATGCACCATTTGCTCGGAGCTCTCGTCGACTTTTTAATCTGTTGATCAAACAGGCGGCCGGCCGACGACAAATTTATTCTTGTACACAAAGATCTTAATCGCAATGTTTGCTTTTGAGCTTCAGCTCTTTTTAAACTGAAGATAGATTCCGCTAAACTACAAGAAAAATTCAAATATATAAAACGTTGAAAGTCGCGCTGTGAAAACTTGGCGGAATATTTTTGAGTTCGTTGTGATTAAGTTCTATTGTGATGAAAAGTTGTTTTAATGTGAAACCAATAAAAATGCTCTCTACCTGTAGATTTATTGAGTCTACAGCAGTCGAGATATGCCGATGTAACTGTCTAAGTTGATTTACCTACATGAAAAAGAAGACCAAAAAATACCTAAAGTCTATGTATGAGAATTTGAACACACAACGTCCTATCACCATTGTCATCGCAACGACTTTTTTTTGTAACCAACAAGAAGAATAGTCTTATCTCATTCTGTCACAAGTCGCTCCCCAATGTGTTATCGCTGTCAAAATAGAAAAAAAAAAAACAACAAAAGATGCCAAATTATGATTTGTTTGAGAAAGTTTGTAACACCGTATGTCAGGTGTGTATTTTTGCTCTGGTCTTGGCATCCGGCCAAGGCATTGTTATTTAAAAATCTTTAAAAACCACAACACACGTTTTCCAAAAAATTGCCCGCACAGAATTACATTGTGTACAATATGTGGTGTGTGGCAACAGCCACGTGTTAAATATTTAGGAATGATGTGACATTTAGTACATATAGGTACGTGTGCTCTGAACCTCCTATTTTCAAAATAAGTACTGACACTTGCACTTTTGTTAAATATTCAGTGGAGCTTAATGTCAAAACCACCAAAAATGTTCATCATCATTGGTAATGGCGTACTCGTCGAGTCGAAGATTCAAAGTCTTGAACACCGATGGACGCCAAGTTGCTAACCAGCCAATTTTCTACTGGTCGCGTTTCGTGGAGTACGCGCCGTAATTGCATAACTTAATTCTGACAAGCTTATTCCATCATTGGACCACTAGATATACAGTAATGTACCACCGGTGCATGACGGACATCCCACCTATATACACTAAACGTTTTGGGAACACAATCGTTACGCAAACAGCTAAGGAGTGGAATTCTTTCCCAGAGTCTATGTTAGGTATACAACCTAGGGGTCTGCAAGTGTACACGTACTTCTAGGCAAGAGTGCTCTACCGTTGATCACATCATCATTTATCATCAGGCGAGATAGTAGTAAAGCATGAACCTATCAATAATAATAAAAAAGTTTACATATCGTGTCAAAAATCATCGTGCTGGAATGTCAAAGAACTGTCAAGTTTTTTACATTATTTTGCACAGACAATATCGATTCTTCCAAAATTAACCCATAGAATCTCAAGCTGCAACTGGTTGCTAAATTATTATAATAAGCGGTGGGGTCAGCGTGCAAATTGTGGGGCATTAAGCAAATTCGGTCAAATTAGCGCCGGTACGGCCAATAATGACTGCCGAGCTTCCAGTTCTGCCAACAGTTGCACAACTAAAAACATTATTTACATTATTTTGCATCTTAAACTTGGAATATTTTCTCCAATGCTGTAATCTTCTTTCGCTGATTGGCTGTTGTTGTGGACTTTAAAGGAAACTTATGGTTGGCTGCAGTAATTACATTTCATATATTTTATGTTCAGAAACATTTGTAACTTGCTTTCGTTCTATTGCAAGAAAATGATTGTGAAATTGTGTTATCGTTAATTTCGTATTGTTTGAAGTTCCATCCCTGTTTTCTAGTGAAAACCAGAGCAACGTTTTACGGTTGTGTTGCATGTCTGTTGTTTAATTAAATCTTTTATTAAGCTTTTTAAGTATTGCTTGTTCTGTAAGTTCCGGAATGGTTTTAACAATAAGCTAAATTAAGAACAAATTGTTCATAGATTTGCTGCGAGAAATCTCAACTTTGAGCTAAGCTCAATTATGTACACATCATTTACTATCATTGTTTATTATATCTTGTTTTGATGACAGTTTAAATACTTTGTTGTTTTTCTAAATGGCATTATTATACCTTTAACTCTTGAATGCCGTAATTAGAGACACAATAGAAAGACAATTGCTTATGTCGAACTGTGTAACATAAGACATTCAAAAGGAAAAACACAAGACATTAATAATTCAAGTGAAGTATTTTTTGTTGCATAAAGACTAAATAAATAAATAAATGCTGTACAATCGCAAGTAGGTATAATCTGTCTAAAAAGTCAACCGATTTGGAAATTTTGTATAATATTGAATCATTTAAAAAATACTTATATTCAATACTTTTTATAAGGTTCTTCTATTAGTAAACTATGATAAAGATCTTTTAATCAAGCCTAATTACTGAACCAGTTTTGACTACATCAGATTTCATTTAACCTTAATAATTACCCAAATCATTCGACTTTTTAGACAGACTCATAATTTATAAATTACCTATTGATTTTCGTGATATTCACACTCGAGAGGTTTTCAATATTCCATTTATTGGATTTCTGCGTTCTAAGAAATTGGATCAAAAACAATTTCATATTCATTTTATGTACTTTTAACACATTATTTAACAGGTGCTATTTATAACACTAAAAGAACAAACGTTGCAACGCTTGCGATGTAAATAAAATATGTCAGGCCGCATATAAATTATGCGGTTCACATTTTGTGGCAAATTCGTAAAGGGGCCAGCGCTAAATGAAACGAAACAACTGTTGTGGGTCTCTGGTGTTGCACTGACGTTGGCAATTTTAACTAATGACATCTGACGTCTGATGTCTGACGTCTGACGTTTGGCGCCAGATGGGACGCACCGGTTGAAGAGAAGTATTTATTGATTTTCACGTTTGGAAAGACAGGTATCATCTGCTTGTCATTAGTTGTCGCCTTTTGTCAGTTCTAAGAATGAGATCGATGCGTTTTTGTGGCGTTGAGTTAGCTAATTGTTTTGTTTTTCAACATCGTAAATTGTATTGGTAGTTAAAATACTTGGGAACTGATTATATTGCTAGAGATTTTAAGAAACAAACAGAGATTTGACATCCTATAATGTATTATTACTTAGAGTCTGTCTAATAAGTTAAACGACTTGGATAATTATTAGGATTTAATGAAATTTGATGTAGTCAACACGAGTTTTTAAATGATTAAATATTATACAAAATTCCCAAGTCGATTGACTTATTAGACAGACTATAGAGCCTTTATGTTGCCAGCCAGTTAAAACTAAAATTCAGAATTTAAATCTTCTAAATAATATTTGCGAATATCTCAAGGTCTTATTAAAAAAATAAATCTCTGTTATTCTAAAGTCTAGCTCGGTTCAGTGATATCGTTTTACAAAGAATTACATTGTGGAATAATTCTGCTTTGGAATTCAACTGCGGTAGGTGTAGATAAGACAAGTTCGCTTATCTCGAAAGGGATAAGGAGGTGCTAAACATAGAAACCAGTCAGATGGTTCGATGATATACACAGAGGGCACCACCGGGTGACATATCTACAATACAGGGATACGAAGCTTAGTGTCGCAAAAAATACGAAAAGAAGAAATGTAAAAAACAGTTATTCGTTTTAAAAACTAAATGCAAATGTGAACCGATCAGAAAACAAATTACTTACCTGCCAGGTGAACTACTTTCCAATACGACTCTACAGCAAAACCAATTAGTTTCCAATTAAAATCGAGGACCTATCGGTTTTTCCTTGACGTAATTCATAATAATACCGGTTTAATTTCGCCGAAAACTGACGTATTAACGAGAAAATTTAAAATTACGGTTTGATGGTAGACAGGGTTTTATAAAGGGCTAAATCCCTTAAAATCCTCATGCGGTTTCCAGTAAAGCCTTGTACCTCGCCAGTTTTGTTCGCGCAGGCTAACATAATCTGAGGATTACGCGAATTAAAAAAAAATGAAATGACGTAGCTATGTATTAATCTTTTATTCGCTTTGTGGACCATTCGTGAAGCGTTTGTGGTGTGTAGTGTTTAAATTATTGTTGTGCCGGCTGATGTTTTAATTTGTAATCCGCTGGTGCTAACTAGATTCTGTTTATGTGGAACGCAATTAAGTATTTCAAATGTTTTAGTAAGGATAGTATGCTTTGTGAAAGCATAAAACGAACTTTATCCATTTTGTTATTTATCAACATCATGAATGAATACAACAACACATCATGAAGGAGTACAAAAACAGTTTATTTCTATAGAAACGTCTTCCAGCAGATTTACGGAAGGAGAAATTAAAACAAATGTCGACGATAGTTCGTGTTCCTGAAATCTAGAAGAGATTTTTTTTAATTTCATATTAGTCAAGAAGATGGATGGAATACGTAAAAAGTGTGTAAATGGCTATGCAGTTGTCTAATTGCATGAAAGAACAGTACATGTTGCACCGACCCTAAATAAAGTAGGATAAGTATTGAAAATTTAATTATAATAGCAATATTTTTCGACATAACAATTTAAAAAATAACTGGATATCATTATAAATATTTCATTACTTACATTCTAACAATAAAAATAAAAATACATAGCAGGGACAAATAAAAAACCTCAGTACCTAACCCCAACACAAACCTCCTCATATGCGTATAAGTTACCTCGAAACCAAAATGGCGGCTTGATAGCTCCCCTACAGACATGCAGGAAGCATTGTTTAGTGCGTACTTAAAAACTAATCCAGCCTAGTGCTATTAAAACAAAGTAGACTCTCGACCGTGACAGCTCTCCGATTGGTCGTCCGCCGTCCCTTTACAGACATTCCTCATTGTTCTACAAGTCTAGTTCCCCCCACTCTCTATGTCTGTTTACCCCTTTATTTTAAAACTAGTCTTCTAATAATAAAACTACGTGCGTTTTGTTGAGTTTTCATTGCTTTGTGTAGCTTTGACAAGAATGGCTTTGTATATGGTTTTAATAGATTTGATTTATTTACTTTTTATTGTCAATTGAGGAATACCGTATGATTAGATTCCATTCTTGTACTTGTAATTGTGAACTAGTTGTATGTGTACCTGTTTAATTTATATACAAAATTTATGGTTGCTTCTTCCTAACAAATAAACGAGGATGCCACGCCATGGCATGAATTTATAACCACTTATATGCGCCAAGTTCTGATCACAGCTAATTGTATCTTATGATTTACATCAGACCATCTGTCTGTGAGCTCTTTAGTACAATTTAGTTTTAGCACTACCTATTGACGACATATAGGTGCTTAAGTAGGTACACGCTTATTATAGGTAGGCTTTTTTTTTCGGTGGGAAAATCATCCGATGGCATCCCTCGCTCTTGAGCACAGCGGGAGATAGTGTCAGACTCTTACTGACGAAAACCCACCCCGTTCCTTCGTGCCTTCATACCGGGGCTGAGTTATCTTTCGAAACTAACCCTGGCCTCAGTAGGCTTCGACCCAGCTGGGCCCCTGCTGTTGCTGACAACTCCTTGAGGCGCACGAGAATAGTGCGCGCCGTCGACGACTTGGGCTCAGTCCGGACAGTTACCGGACGGTCGGACAGCGAGCTACCCATTGCTCACCGTCCGCAAGCCCGCGCCTACGGTGGCCGGAATCCCGGTGGCAGCGGGAGCGCCGTTGCCTGATGCGGTCAGCCTCCTCCTTTGCTAGCATTACTGCTTCGCAGAAGGAGGCGACTTCTTCGCTCCGGACCATGTATAATGACCACGGTAGGCTCAAATAATTATAATGTACTAGTGAAAGTATAAACAGGTGTGTCTATCTACAAAAACAACAAAGAACAGTACATATTAAAGTGTTGAACAAAGCCAAGCCTTCTGATTGGTTAAAAATTTAAGAATAGCGGCATTCAACCCCTCCGCTGCAGTATCAAGTTGCGGTTATGGAGCCCGAGTATCAATTAACTAAAATGGCCGCCCAACATGAACTTAGAGCAAACAGATTGTAATAAAAATAAAATTTTGTGGAGAATTTCAGTGTAAATTTTGTGCCACAGAAGAATGTTAAAGCAAAAACTATTTCAGTACCTACTTAAAGAATTTTCAGCGTCACAAAATTAAACGAAAATAAAGAAATTATCTATCCAATGGAATTATTCCATTCTCTTCAGAATAGCAGCTCTTTTAGAATATTATTGCTGAAAGTTTCCAATTAACTTTTTAGATTACTTTCAGTTTTAGAATAACTCTTATTTTCTGTGGTTCAGCATATTATAAAAAGTTAGACAATTAGAACTTAAGTCCAAGTCTTCTTCTAGAATTATATATATTTTATGTTCTTTAAATACTGAGAAAATCATCTACTTTTTCATAATATTGATTTTTGGCAGATGCATATTAGTCACTAGAGTATACAGCATAATTTGTTAGCCCATTATGTTCCACGGCTGGGCAACGACCTCCCTCTCTCTTTTCCACACACGTCTGTCCTCGCGGGCTAGTCCTTCCTGTAGTAGTTCAGCTCATCTCTCCACCTTTGCCTTGGTCTGCCACGATGTCGCGTAGCGTTTAATAGGATAAGCTTAATCAGCCTTATAATATTCCCACTGCTGGGACTCAGGCCTTTTTTTATAGCAAATCATCACATGACTCCTTTACTCTCAGCGCCCTCTCGCTTCACACAGAGCGAGAGGGAGTGTCAGACTTTTACAGACTAAACCCCAGCAGTATCAATTGCTCTTTGCGATCTAGGGCCGCGGTAACTCTTTCAAACGATTTCGCAGTCCAAGCCAAGCCCCTAAGTTGCTAATCTGCAATCGTTAACGCTAGCAGAAAGCTTCAAATGTACGGGAATGACGTCATCTCAACGCTCAGTCACGTGGACAGAATAAAAGAATTGGCGGCGCGGCCAACTCGAAGCGTTCGGCGCAAGCGAAACAGTTATAACTTGGCTAGGGGGGCAGGATAGATTGCATTCCTAACAAGATATTTTATTTGATCCAACATGCTCACCATGTTCCTAATCAATGCAACTGTATATTTGCATTTATATTTTTTTTTTGTTAGCCTGTTCTGTCCCACTCCTGGGCAAATGCCTCCCTCCACTCCTTCTATCTTTCGCACGCCCGGCCTTCCTCTTGCCAGTTCTGGTGGAACCTGTCTAGTTCGTCGCGCCATCTCCTTCGTGGTCTGCCGCAACCCTGTCACACTGTTTCAGGGCTTTATATTTTTCATTATTTACTGCTGACTCATTATGTTACCTGATGGTATGCAATACGACCACATGTCGACGATGGAGCACACTTGCCTAGAATTAACTCCTGAAAAACAGAATCAATATTGGTGACCACCAGAAAAGCGACGAAGGAATGAAGCTACTTGAATCCAAGATATACGATTCGACTGACTGATTCTGACAAAAGGTGCTAAAATATACCCTTTTTGAAGGTGTAAAATCACCAGAGTAACTTCTCCAGTTTGGTGATACTAAAGCTCACAGTGTTTCAATGGCCTGTTGCGTTACAGGGGACTTACCATGACGTAATAAAATGTCAGACATGCGAGTGAAAAAGAGATGGGGCTATTTACTCTAAATAGCTCCATCTCTTTAGCAGTTCAGTTTAGGTCATAAAATGGATCGCGTTTAAGAGCTTGTCGTAGCACTGCAAAACTATGGCAATACTTGAACATTCCCGGAGCCCAGACAAACCCTTGGTTTACTTTACTGATCAACGTCAAAAAAAGTATCGATGAACAGATATTATTATCATCAAATAAAATCAACTTGTACCTACGTGTGAACGACACATTTATAATTGTGAACACACAAATCTTCGGCGACATTATCAGTTTATTGAATATTATAAATATTGACAAACGACAACCGCGCGTTGTAAACAATAGGTTTATTGCTTCCCGTTCCAGATCATTTAACTTGCACGTGACTTCAGTAGGGTTGCCAAATAATGTTGACTATCTATGAATTTTGTTTATTGATACTGATGTACCGATATAAACAGGGGTGCCGAGTGGGAGATTTTTGTTACCGATTATTATGTTATTTATGAGTTTAAGTTGAATTCAATAATCAATACTTTAGTAGTTAGGGATTGGGGGCGTTTGGTTTTTGAAAGCCCTTAAAAGAGATTACTTATTTCAAAATAAATTATTAAGGGCCCATTCGTGTATTAGTGTTACACAGGTTTTGAATTTATACCTTATGTAGTCAACCCTGAAACACAAAATACTAAAAGTTTCACAAATTGTTTTGTTTTTAATGACATAAACTAGTGCTTGACTGCGATCTCACCTGATGGTAAGCAGTGACGCAATCATTGATGATGAAGCGCACTAGTTTATTAAGAGTCTATTCCCTCTTGAAGCTCGTAACTGTCATACAATACTCTTCGACCAATTTGGAGCCGTGCACTAGCTTCTGACGTTTTCTATGTGCCTATTTAGGCCTATGTGAAATAAAAATATTTGATCAGTTTGTTCTTTTGAAACTAACGTAACAAAATACACTGTTTGTTTTACCCTCAACCTCATAACTCCAATACCTTTACCAAAACCTCGATATCGTTCGCCAAATCACGCCAAAAAGAGGTTAGGTAAACCCATAACCGCTTATAACATCGTAATGTAACTAAAATTATGGCGGCTCATCGAATATTTTGTTTATTTAGTTTGCGGCTAGTTCACAACAAGCCTGTTTGCTAAACACAGTACTGAATAAATAATTGTTGGTCCCTTGTTAAATATTAAAATGGGGCTAGATGTTGTACACGGGCGATTTCATAGCAATGTTATGGGGGTGATAAATAATTAGTTATTTTATTAATGTTAATTGAAAATTACTTTGTTAGATTACCTAGCCGTACATTGTGGGGCCGGTGAAGGAGAGGTAGTGTCAGACTTTTTATAACTAAAATCTGCATTTGTTTTTTCAGTTGGAATGCTACCGTTCCAGAGCCCCAGTAACGGGGTGTCTTGCGTGAGCGTATGCGACGCGAGGCGACACTGCGAACGCGATGAACGCGCCGAACGCGAGGAAGCGATCAACTCAATGGCTGTGGCAGTTTCTGCGAGATGTGACGTAATGATTACTTGTTTTGAGGGCGACCAGACGTGACACCACGGACTACGAAATGGTTGATTCAGAAACATTGATTGACTGTAGTGCGTGAGCAAAAGATTGTTGTGTTTGTTAATAGTTGGAAGAATGTTGCCGAATCAAAATTATTTTACTTCTCCATGATTCGCAAAGTCATGACTAAAGTCACATAGGACATTTTTCGCGTGTAACATCACGTCGCATTGCATTGTGCCGTGTCGCGTCGCATCTGGTATTATTCGTCGCTCAAGCAGGACACCCTGTAACTCTTTTGGACAATCCCGCAGCCGCCTTCTCGTATTGCTCAAAATATGCTACCTATCTAGATAGGAATATACGTAGAATATACGTGTCGTGGAATATAGGCATGTCTAGACACATATTCTAAGTCAAAACTTATTTAAAGGCTTTTTTTTTTCTTACCTAATCATTTTTTTTAAATTGATTTTCATTTAAATGTCCACGCGCTTAAAGATGCAGCGAGAGGTTATGTCAGATTTTTACGACGAAAACCACGCCTATGTTCCTTCAGTTACCTTTGCGTTCTAAGACCACAATTATCCTTTTAATATTTTTCCTCATGGCCCAAGCAGACATTGGCCCTGCTTAGCCCCTATGGTTTTTGTTGAGAACTTTTTGAAGCATTCATGGAACACTACGTACCGTTGATAACTCGGGCTTGGTACTTACAGTCTGAGCAAACGGCAAGCTACGTATTGCTCATCGTACCCAAATCCGTATTCCTGATGGCATCTCCTGGTGCCGCGAGGGGGTGTAAGGGAGTACTTACGTATTCTCACTTTTGCGGCTGCTTCCTTCGCTAGCAGTACTGTTTCGGAGAAGGATGCGACTGCAGCCCATTCCCTCTCGCTTTAGATTATGGCCCGAGTAATGGACTTGGAGTGACAGGTCACCCCCACGAGAACACGGCGATGCTACACGCAAGCTGGGCACAGATTCATCTTACGCTCCACCTTGTCCTTCGGATGACTTAGGCAATGTTAGCGAATAGTTATAAGTTTCTTATCTATTTATACCAGACATATATTATGTACAAGTCTACAATTGTCTGGTATAAATAAACATATATTGTAATAAAATAGACATAATATACTGTTACGCCATTAAACGTGAACACGCCATATCTCCGAGAAAATAAAGAGTAGCACGTAATAATTAAAACGCATTGCTGTTCGAAAGGTCTAGAATGGTTGGACGTAGACAGGCTTAGAAAAATCTCGAAACATCCACACAGCCAGTACCACTAGTAGATAGGTATTCATCTAATCGTAAGAGAAATTGTACTCTCCGACGTTAACAATAGAGTCGAAATTCGCATGAAAGTGACTCTTATTACCACGAGCAATAAAAATGATTTATGACTTCGAGAAGTGATTCCATTGTTCTGGAATTCTGGATAGATCCGGGGACGTCGGTATCTAGAATTTTCTTGGCTCCGCATATAAATACGAGCCCCCGGCCGGAAGCGAGTCAGTTGTGATTTCGACTGCGATCAAGAGCGAACTACCCTAGTACTTGAAGTGATTTTACTTAACGACTTAAGCGATAGTGTAACGGTACTCTAGTGTTAATTGCGATTCGGATTATTGTTGACTGGACTAATTGTTATTGTTTGTGGTAAATAAAGTTCTCTCGTCAGTAAATCGGCATTTGATTACCCACGTACGTAACAATACATTGTCTCGTATATCAAAGAAAAAAAAATACATTAATAATCATAAAAATACTAAGAACGCTGATAAATTATCAATATAAGTATATATTATACATTAATATTTCGATATTATTCACTGCAAAAAGAAATCACGTTATTTGAAACTTGATAAATTATAAACAATTACAACTACGTACATGCCAGCAATTTTGCGGACGTAATATTTTTTAGGATAAAGTAATCCTGTAAAAGCTTTATTATTATATTACTAGTTAAATAAAATCCTATCTTGTCTAGTAATAAAACAACGATCTTGCTTTTAAAAATTGTAATAAATTTATGAAAATCCCGAGGGAGCTATGAGAATTTGCGTTTTCAGTATCTCGTCTGCAATGTTACTGATTGAACTTCTAATAAACTGGAACATTTAAACTTTGTTATAGATTCCCTAGACTCTTGAATATTGTAAGATTACAAGAGCTTGGATCACTTAAATATAAAACATATATTTTTATTCTTCTCAAGATAGTGGAAGTAGCGTACCTATAGGTATCATCTTTTGCATTGTCCGATTTCCCTGTACGACAACCTTCCCGCATTCTTGCATTTGGAAACGTGAACAAAGAACTTTAATATGCGACTTTGAACGGACAGTCTCTCTAACTGGTTACTCTCTTTTTTAAGGTATTTTAGCGTGAGAGGGGAATCCAACTGATGCAGCTGTACTATCTATGAAAATTTTGCTTAGTATACTAGTTACTAGCCCATGCAGTCCTATGTGAAAAATAAAAAAAATCTTTTTTTTTAATTTTGAATGCCAAGGCTTGGTAAAAACATAACTAAGTTCCGTTTTGATTGCTAGGTAATTATCTAATAACTTCTCCTGCTTTGGGAGAAGCGAGAGCGTGTCAAACGTTTACTGACTAAAACTAACCTGTGTTCGAACTCTCACTTCATCATCACCATCATCATTTCAGCCAAAAAACTTCCACTGCTCCTCCAAGCGTCGCCACGACAATCAGACCTGTGCTCCTCGCATGTATTGGATTCCCACGACCTGCACAAGGTCATCGGTCCAACTTGAAGGAGACCTTCTAACGCAGCGTTAAGTGTCTTCTTTTGGCCTCATCTACAAACATATGAAGGAGATGTGTTTTATTAAAATGAACAAAGAAAATAACTAATTAGGCCCTATTTCATTCGTATGAAAAATATTTAATGTAACAAGCAAAGCCTCGTCATAGGCTTCCTCTGTAGGCTTTACTTACATATTTTACTTAATTCGGAGAACATTTCTGCCTACTTAGGCTCAGTGGGAATTATTAATATTTAATACCTGCTCACACGTCCCATTCCTTCTACGAAATAGTTCCACGAAATTGAGCAGGCTTACCCTTTAACATGTCTATTATTTTTCCCAAGTCGGTGGTGGGGTGAGCACACCAAAATTCGGCCGAGATCCTCCCCTATTTACATATGCGAATGTGTGCGGTTTTGTTTCTATTTGCGCTAGTAGGGTGTGTACTCGTAATTACGGCATTGGGACAAGTCCCGAGGCGAGGCGGCCGCAGACAAGGATTTAGGTTTTAGGATACTAGAAGTTAATATTCATTTTTAAAGTAAAAAAGACAGAAATACAGCTATGGACAGCGTTATTGGACAGTGATTTTCAGTTAGCTTTTGAACGCGCGTCAGAACGTTTGAAAGAATAGAATGGCGAATTAGAAGTGGGGCTAAATTTCAATGGTAAAATGGAGTGTATTGGTCAGGTGTATCATAGAATATTACGACGTTATTAGTTACGAACTGGTAGTTTATTATTAGTTATAATTAGTACATGAGCAAGACGTAGGTGAGTTATAAGCAGTGGAAGTCTGATACGCCTTCTCACTCCACTCTTGAGCAGAAGAAGTCATTTGATAATTTTCCTTTTCAAAAATATATTTTTACTAGCTTTTGTCCGCGGCTTTGGCCTCATACATAAAATATAGCCTATGTCATACAGGAATAAAGCAGCTTTCTATTGGTGAAAATTTTTTTGCTATCGTATCAGTACTTTCAGAGATCTCTTTATAATATGAATAAATAGTAACAAAATGTTAAACAAGTATGTACCAGTCTCCCAATATAATGTATTTTTAGCCGATGAAAAAATATACAATATATCAGAACTGCCCTTGACAATAACATTCCTTATGGCACTTCCAGTAATCCATACATCGCGGCCCACCCCTGTCGTCTCTAAATGAACTGGGCCCGTGTTCATGGTAATTCTGGGACTCACCTGAATGTCGATGTGCCTCTAAAGGGAATAAAACATACAGGGTGTAAGAGAAATATACAGTGGACATATTTCAAAAACTGCTCATACTATCAAAAGACATTTCCGCCTGACCACCGCTAAGTTCATTTAAGCTTGCACTCGAAACAAAAACTTTAAAGGATTTAGTTTGACGCGGCGACACAAAACTCAAGCGAAATTTTTTTTAAGAGATCATGCGGTAATTACCGCGATGCCTCAACCAGCGGCTTCAACTGCGTGATATTGGGTTTCTCTATACAAAGTATGGACCCCGTTTGCACCCAGTAAGGGTGAGAATTAAAAAAATCTCTTTTAGTGCTCGTCTACGTAATAAATAGATACTTGTACAAAATTTCACGCTCTTAGTCCTAGGAGTTTTGGCTTGCGCGTTGATGTGTCAGTCAATTAGTTACAGAAGACAATCTCATGTATGTACTTCACTTTTTATACCTCATCATCGCTCCTGGGCGGAGCAGGAGATAGTGTCAGACTCTTACTGACTAAAAGACCCACCCCGTTCCTTCTAGCCTTCATACCGGGGCTCGAGCGCCCTTTCGGATAACTCTGGCCCCAGTAGGCTTCGACCCGGCTGGGTCCCTGCTGTTGCTGACAACTTCTTGAGGCGCGCGGGAACAGTGCGCGCCGTCGACGACTTGGGCTTGGTCCGGACAGTAACCGGACAGCCGGACAGTCACTTTTTATACCTACGCTCGGTGGACGCACACGCTCATTAGTAATGAGCGTTTGAGCCGGAACTGATCGACGAGTGAGCCGAGACGCGACCGGGATATCGTGTCCGTATGCGGTATCTATGTGTGCGTTGCCTGAGCGCTTTGTATGTAGATTGACTTCTGTACCTATCTATTTTGTGGATAGGTTTTCTTTTTAGATACCTTCCCCTTTTTTGGGAATCGATTCTCACTTTAATGAAAGTTGTACCTAATTGCCATTAGCAGATATAGTTTTTAAAATATGGCCACAACTTTCTGTTACACCCCGTACACGTATAATATCCGAAGGCCATCATTCCGGACCTGTAGTTTCTCCTCCCTAATATTATTTTTTCCCTCCATTCAAAGGGAGATAGTGCTAGAAGTTAAAACAAAATTTTTCGTACAAACAGACTAATGAAGTGACCATTCGTTGGTCAAATTTAGTTGGGACGTGCAAAGTTTAGTGATTATAGAGATGTTGTAGCGTTTACTTTACAATAGCAAATTACGTACACGTACAAATAATATACTGTTGACTACATGTTAATGGGAACATTTTGATCTTTAACTGGACTAGTACAGCGTTACAATAGTACGATTTATAAAAATGGTTTTATTTACACTAACGAGGTTAGGAACAGTAGTAATAAATTTTACATAAATTAAATAAGTTTGATTTAAGCTGTGATTATTTTAAGCTAAAAATAGCTAAAGAAACTTCATAAAGTAGACTCTATGAAGTTTATTTAGCATGAAGATATTTTATTATTACCTAGAGGTAATAAAAAAATGTCTTAAAATAAATAAACACAATCTAGCTAATATCACACAAGTGAATCAGCTAGATTGTGCAATATTATAAAGGCAAAAGTTTGTGTATATATTTATAAGTTTGCTACTTCTTCACGTTCGAACGGCTAAACGGATTTGGATGAAATTTGGCACATGGGTCCAGACCATATTCTGGAATAGCACCTTTTTTCCTTTGGGATAATTTTCTACGTATACACGAGCAAAGCTGCGATCAGAAGCTTGTTTTAATAAGCTGTAAGTAATTACAATGAAAAGCCCATAAAACAAAATGTCCGAGAAAAGTACTACAAGAAGAGGCACACCAGTCTAATGTTAGTTTAATCCTCAGTTTATTAAGACATGAAATTCTAATTTCTACTGAGTGTTCATTAAAAATACATCGAGCAAAGAAAATAAACGCAAACCCGAAAATTTTATGATGATTAAGTTAAGTAAACCGAAGAATTTTAATAAAATTAATCCAAAATAAAAATACGCAAGCGGAGAAAAGCTCGTAATTGTATTTCTGTCAAATCCCTGTAAATAGAATTTCATCCCCTTGTGTCTTTGTATTGAATATTGGACGTTTTATTAAAGCTTTTTCTTGCTAAGTCTACTTAAAACTCAATTCGGTCCCACAGTAGTCGTTTCAATCAATCAAAGTCCGATTGAAAATTCGATCGCAATAAGAGATGACGGGGGAAGGATTACGTGACTACATTACAGGATATCGCTGAAATATTTTCAGGATTTTCCTTTTGAGACTCGGCTTCAAATTTTTTTCGAAGCTACCAATTTTTGGTATAAATTATTTTGAATTCAGATCTAATTCTTTAGAAACAGCTGTAGATAGATAGGTACTGTGGGTTAAACTTCCGCTAACGTACCTTCCTCACGACTCGATCAACCAATGACTGCGTGTTGCCCAATAGGATGCACGAACCGTATTGTATTCGTGTTTGTATTAATTTAATAATACATAGCTCAACTTACTCTGGGCAGAGTCGAAGCTTCGCTTCCCGTCATGGTTTAATAAAAAAATAAATATAAAAAAATAATCTTTAATTCGGATTAGTGACATCCTTAGACCATAATATGGGTTAGTAAACAATTGAGAAAAAACTTATAACCTATGTCAGTAACCTTAATATCTATTTTTAAACGAGGTGGTTGTTCCTGAAACATCGGTGAAACATACACCTAACAAAGGAGAATCGTACCTGTCCGCTATGGTATTCAGGATGGAGTTGGAGCTAGCCCGCACTCTTATGTCGCCGCTCAAGGTCCAAATGCCATAGCCAAAAACGCCGCCACGAGAGGCTAGAAGCGGCCATAAAGGAAGCTGAAGCGCTCAACAGCCATTTGTGGCTGGTGGCTGCTACTGTTTTTAACCCATACGCACAGTATCATAATGGACTCTGACGAAGAAGGTTTAAATGCGCGTGTGGCATGTGACGGCGTTTAGTGGCCAGTGCGGGCGCAAGAAGCGAGCAGCGGAGATTTGTATGCTTATGACGGCCACCGACGTCAACCGTGAGACGAATCCATACAAAATGCATGAAACGTACAGGAAATATGCCGGTGGCGGCGTTTTGTGGTTGTGGCCGGTGCCTCGTGTGCAGCGACACTTAGTATATTTATCTGAGATGTATGAATTGTGATGTAATGAACACCACCTATCGAAGCCATCTTCCAATTAGACAAATAAAATGTGTTATGCAAACATCGAATCGAGCGTCCACACGCGCCTTTGCGGGTCGACGCGTGGCGGGTGTCGCCACTGTGAGGAACGCCCGGAAGACACGGTGGAGCACACAGTTGAGGTGTGCCCTGCTTGGGCGGAGCATCGCCGTGCCCTCGTGGGGGCGATCGGCGGAGGAGACTTCTCGCGCCGGGCCTTGGTTGAGGCCATGGTCCGGAGCGAGAAGGAATGGCAGGCGGTCGCCGACTTCTGCGAAGCAGTAATGCTCGCAAAGGAGGAGGCCGAACGCATCAGGCAACGGCGTTATTGCCGCCGCCGCCGCCGGGATTCTGATCCCGATTTCCGGCCAACGTAGACGCGGGCTTGCGGACAGTGAGCAATGGGTAGCTCGCTGTCCGGCCGTCCGGTAACTGTCCGGACCAAGTCCAAGTCGTCGACGGCGCGCACTGTTCCCGCGCGCCTCAAGGAGTTGTCAGCAACAGCAGGGACCCAGCCGGGTCGAAGCCTCCTGGGGCCAGGGTTATCCGAAAGGGCGCTCGAGCCCCGGTATGAAGGCTGGAAGGAACGGGGTGGGTCTTTTAGTCAGTAAGAGTCTGACAGTATCTCTCGCTCCGCCCAAGGGCGGGGGATGTCGACGCGTGGCACCACATGTGGAAATAAAAAAAATGTGCCAAGGGACATGGTTACATCTAGGATAAAAAATACCTTAGGTCTTACTCCAGATTCATAGTCAACATCTGTCAAATTTCATCCAAATCCATTCATCTCTTTGGACGTGAGTATTAAAATTTACACATTCTTAAATCAAAAACGAATTTGTTTCTTGGCAAGCGTGCTCCACCGTCGACCACATCTTTGCTTACATCAGGTGACAAGTTTCAGAAAGACACCATGTCTTTCCAAAACTTCATGTTGTGTCATCATTACTATAGGTATATCAATTAATGACAAAATTGGTCACATCTCACAGTAGACACAATACATACACACAGTCCAGGATACGAGCTACGGTCAAAAAGAGGCCTTTGATACTATTCCGGTAACAAGTAGATGTCGCAGTTACGCAGACAACCAGTCCGATGGCAATAAACACATCGTAAAATAAAATGGCGATAGGAAGCGTCAACAATTAGTGGGATGCAAATTGGCACTGGACAATGCTTGTTGCTATTTTTTGTTACACGCATTTGAGAGGATCACAAAAATACATATAGTCTCTAATTGAACGATACTAGAAAGAGGAGTTATCTGTTACCAGCTTCGACTTGAATATTGTCTAAAGTCATCATCATCTTCCTACCCTTGACCTATATCATATGGTGTTGACACTACAAATTTTTCAGCCGACCACGTTGCAAAACAATTTGGAAAGTTTTTTATAATCGGTCACTATCCTGACACTAACCCTCCTTGGGAATGCTTTTGTTGGTCACCCGCCATTACGCGGTGACCTAAGGTACTATAGTGTGTGCCGATTATAAAAAGATATCCAAATCTTTTGGCAACATGTTCGGCTGAAAAGCTTCCTGAGCCGCCTCTTACGACACCCACGGGAAGTAATGGGATAGTGCTATTCTTTATGTCCGACACCATACCATACCATTATATAATGTAAGCTTGCTTAAATTTTGTCAATAGTACATAAATATTATTCCCCTTTTATGCTCTCATGTTCTGTAACCATAATAGTATTACTGTCACTCAAGGTCGTCTAACAATATAATTTCTTTTTTTTTTGTGCCCTGATGACCGGTACTACGGTTTTTTTTTCCAAAAACCTATTTCAGGCACCACACTCTTACAATAGTGGATATAGTCTTTAAGTCACATTGTTAACTGTAAAAAAATCTTTTGGGAAGAGAGAATAAATTAATTGAATTGAATTATTCGCTTATGTTTAAATTGCACCAGAATTGCGCAATGGGGTACATATCTACTGATACTGATAATCAAACAGTATCGCAAGCGTAAAAGTATGAAGACCCTTAAAGGTGAGCCATTTCACACAGTTGTGGAAACATAAATCTGTAAAACATAAATATCGTTGAAAGGATCTAATAAAAGTTTTGTACGTATTAAAATAATGGAAAAGATGAAATCAATATTTTTAAGTGTAATTGCTAAGACAAAAGAATTATGTGCGCGCACAGTACAAAACACGTCTGTTTCCATTGCGCTGTTATTGACGTCTTGTTTGCAAAACCGCTCTGCAGATTATTTAGAGTCTAGCGTAGAAGTATCGAAACGGTAAAACATATTGACCGTATCAATTTTTTTTTTACTTTTTCTTTCTTTATTTTCATTAGAACCATGAAGGACGTATAACATTCTCAGATAAGTTTATCTGTGTATCTACAAGGAATTCTAGTAGAGCTAAAACATTTTTTTTGGTAACATAAAAAATGAAAATGCTCAGACGTGGTCACTCACCGAATTGCAAGAGATTCTCCTTGGGATTTGCCACAGAGCTTTAGAGCACATTATTGTGGTGGGTGTTAAATAATACGTCATAGACGTTAGCAAAAAAGTCCTAAATGGGAATGGCCAGGTCACATCAGCCGCATGCACACTTGCACAGTGACTACTGTGTGCTGTGACCAAATGTCACCACGCAATGGGTTCCAGCATAGGGAAAATATCGTCGTGACCAGCTAGAAAGAGGTGGCGAGATGGTCTTAACGCGTATCACAATATTCGAGACAGCGCAGAAAAAGAATTTCTGGATGGACTTTGGGGGGCCTTTGGCCAGGAGATCTTAATGACTAGGAAGGAGGAAAATAAAATAAATCAAAACTGAAACGTCAATGATCTAGCCACATCGTCCCGCAAAAAACAATGGCAACTCACCTCGCGATCCATATCTCGGTCTCACTGGAAAGCGCGTGCGCCTCGACCGAGCGTGTAGTGCACACGATAGTCATCTCCTCTGATATGCAGTTAATAATGTTACGCGATAAATAATGCAGGTGGAATACCTCTCAACTCCCGCGTCCTTGTTCGCCGCCATTCAATGCAATCCACTTCCTACCGATAAGCTATGTCTAGTATTAGAAATTGATTTCAGATAATTTATTGTATGCCCGGGGCTGTGTTCTTAAGGGTGCAATACGTTTCAATAACATCGTCTGTTCGATGTTTGTTAATAGAATGCGATGTGCTTGGCTTCTATTTTGTGAGATGGATGGTGAGTTATTGTTAGGTGTTTTATTTTCTTCGTTAGTATTGTTCCGTAGATATTATCGATAGTCGTAACAGTTAGTCAGACGCCAAAAATATCTGACCATTAGTCTGTCAATGGTGTATCATGTTACCCAGTAACCGGGATGTAGAGGTCTGATAGGCAGTTGCTTCATGTATAACACACTGTATCTGTGTGACTGCCTATCAACTAATTATCTGGAATTAGGCTAGAAGCCGACTAGAAGGAATTCCTCTAATAGAAGGACTATGCAAGCTCCTAGGTTAAAGCCACTAGTACTTTACTTCTCCCAGGTTATAATTATTACAAACGCAATGCTTGTACAGTCTCTAATCTTGTTCACAATTGACTATGATCTGAATGCAGATCTTATAAGTAAAGATTGTCTTCTGAATAAATGCATTAAAATTGTGTGGTCTTCAACCTTCGTAAGTAGGTATGATCACTTTTCTTTTTTATCTAACTTCAGACATTCAATTTCTCTGCTCACCAGTAATTGTCTTCTACGATATTTCTCACAGCCCTTTGGGTTTGTCCACTCTTCCATATCTGTCCAAGAGATATTTTTTTTGGGATGCGCTTCCTCTGGACAACAGGATGGTAATCAGTCGGTTTTCGCGGAAGTCACGTGAACACATTCACAGGATGTTTGCCGAATCATCGATTTATATAGAGTTGAGCTTATTCTGAATATTGTTCTTTAATAGGTACTTATTTATTTTTTTACGTGGAGAATTATCAAATGTAGAAGACATTTGATAATTCTCCACGTAAAAAAACATTTGATAATTCTCCGCTCTGGCTGCTGCGGGAAGGAATGTTAGACTTTTAGTGACTAAAATTCACATTATTCTTTCAGGTGCTCTTTTTGGCGACGGTTACAGAATCTCCTTTGGACAATCCACAACCCTGGCAGTCATCAAACCTAACTCATAACATCTCATTGAGGCGAACATAACGTGCAGTCAACTTGGGCTTGGTCCGCCATCCGCAAGCCCGAACCTGCGGTGGATGTTATAAGTCTGTGCTTCGGGAATGTTCAAAAGAATTAACGTTAACAAAACGCAACTAAAAAAATGACGGACGAAACGGGTGGATTCTTTACATTAAAATTTTGACACTCAAACCCGCTTCACCCAGACCAGGAAAAGTTATTTGCTGATTTCTCACCTCAAGAAAAAATAAAGATTATAATAGGTATAATAATATTCAGCAAAAGTTCAACTCCATACAAATTCCATTACAATTTCATATGCAGTAAACAAAAGCTGTATTCAACCGCAACCGCATCAAAATCATAGTAAGCTATTTACGACGCGCATATTATCATGAATTTTTAAGTGTCCTCGTTTCAAGCGAGCACATCCCAACGTGGAGAGATGAAGCTATAAATTGTTTGTTTATTCCCGCCACCCGTATTTAAAAATGTATAATTTAATATTTGTCGAGTGCCAGACGTAATTTTTCTCTTACTAAATGACCCCCCGTTATAGGAGATTCACGTTTATGCATCATAATAAAAATCCCATAAAATCGCCTTTATTGGCCATCCTCCACGCACGAGTGGTAACACTAAATTAAATTATTCACTGTTTATTAATTTTAGTTGGCTCTGCGAGCATATTTTAAAACTGTTACAAGAGAAAATTAAATTCATATGCGCCAAATGATCTAGTTTGTATACAGACTTCGTTTATTGGAACACTTCTGCATGCTTTTATTTTATCGAACTGTCATGATTATTTGCAGTGGAGTATCTGCATATATTTATTGGCATGCTAATTATACTAGTGTAATGGATACTGAAGCGAAATAATTTGCGATCATTGGATGCACTGACTTCGTTTAGCAGTTTGTGAGCTTTTAAAAAAGTAAAGGATGATAATAAAACTATAGGGTACTCAGATTTTACGGGGTTTACAGATGGGCATCATCTGCATTACCTGGCGAGAAATTAGGTCAGGTTTTCAAGTTAATGTTACCATTAGAAATGCAGCCGCCTGTCAAATTAAGGCAAACCAACGCTCCAAGCCTGTCCGTATATTTGGGTTAGTGCCCAACCAGGGGGAAAATGTTACTGGTTTACTGTATCCAAATATTTTTTGCAAAAGGTTTTCATGCAGAAACTTATCGCGTGTTGGTAAGTCAACTTTTAATTACATTAATGTCTGATACCGACCTAAACTTATATCGCCAAGTTCTGATTCATGAATTAAAAATTTGAGAGAACTTGAAATTCAGAAAAGTGTTTCTTATCTCGGGGGACTCGATTTTTATCCTGGTAAGGTACAGCAGGATAAAAATCTCCTGTCTTTTTCCGTGACATAGGTTTCCCCTACGTAACCTTACAAGTTTTTCATCGTGATAAGCCTTGAATAATTTAATGCCGAGCTAACTTTGCACAGACTTTCGCTGTAAAATTATATAAGTTGCTTAAGATTTACAAGCTCCAGTTTATGAGATAGTTGTGGTAAGAATAATAAATTGTTTCACAATAAAAGACAAGGGTTTTAACCGTGAGTCAGAGGTTTTTTACAAAATAAAAAAGAAAGAAACATGCAGACGCACAATTAGCACAATTAAATCAGGATTTTTATGAAAAAAAATTGCATTAATGGTAACCCTAGCTAGCTGATCTGGAGGTTCTAGCACGGTTCATTTAAGACCTATCGATTTTCATGGTTCGTTACAAATGCAAAAACTTCTGTTAGGCATTCCGTCGGGTGCTTTGGTATGTAAATCAAGCTCTTAAGTGAAACAATAGATTTCGGTTTACCCCTGTATTGTCCCAAGATAAAACTTTACAGAATTAATCATAAATTAGACACTCCACTGAATTTGTGATTCTGTGGAAGCAGTCTTCCTTCCGACTTAGAAACTTTTGCAGGCTGTAGTTCACTTTGCTAACAATGGGTGTCGCTGTTATAAAAGTTGAAAAATTTTGAATTTAGTACAGAATTTACTTTGATTTTTGGATCACTAGACATTAGAATTTGGTGAATAATTAGGTAATTCACTCTGATTGAAGTTTTAGTAAGGATAAAAGCAAAATCAGGCGACAAAATCACACTAATATCACACAGGCGAAAGTTTGTGAAAATGTGTTTAGGTGTATGTGTGTTAGTCGTTCAGGCTCAAAGTTCTGAACAGATTTTGATATACCGGTAGATTATGTCCTGGAATAGAGTGTTGGATAAGGACATATAGATACTTTTATTAGGGAGGTATGTTCGCTTGAAATAGTTTACAACGTACACGCATTTTGAAGTTGTTGGCACATTGAAGTTGGATTAAAATAAACGTAGGTTTGGTTACCATATTTTTATTAGTTTTGTCATTTATAGCTCTAATGATTATTATAACTATCGTGACTTAACCAACATCATATTTATAACCAATTTCCTTCATTAAAAAGCAAATAAAAACCACCTACGACAGCCTTTCATAATTATAACTGAACTTGCACGTCGGTCGTCGGTAACACAAAGTCAAAATAAATTAATCAATTCTAGTCCCTCTGTTCGAGAACTTAAGGGTCATTATTGTGGCTTAATTAACAAATTTACGACTGTTATACTTTTATTAGGTACTTATAAAGCGCGTGGCATTAGAACAAAGGTAAATGTTTCCTGTGTTTGAGTAAGGGACAAATATTTCTACTTAGTGGCTCGGTTACCTTTCGGTCACAATTTTAATCCGTTGGCGGTTACTTTGTAAGTACCGCATGATTTGTTATAGGACTACATTATATAAACTTTATGTCTATTACAATGAAGACATACATACACAATGAGATACACGCGTGAGGGAACGGACTTCCTCAAGGCCGAGCCACCATAGGTGTAGGCTTGCGGACGGCGAGCAATGAGTAGCTCACTGTGAATGGTATACTCAAGATCCTCGAACGCCAGTCAAAGAAAGATCATACGATGACGATGACCACCGCAGAGTCTCGAAGAAATGTGAACCAGAGACGACGTACTGTAAGCAAAATGCTCACAGCGCGCCGTTTCATAGATTAACTTGGTCATTAGTGAAAATTATTATATGATTTTATTGGTCACATTTTAAACACCACTGATTTCCTAAATCGTTTTCTCGTTGCCCATTTATGAATGTTAGTGAAATAAAATGGCTTCCACAAACAGTAAGGAAGCCATCAATACCAATACAGTTCAGCAAATAGATACAGAAAAGTAACGAGCAATAAATATAATGTTAATATCACTACATTTCGATAGGGACGTCGACCACACGCGATCAAAGCGACATGAGCTATAAAAGATCTTTTTTTGGAAATAGCCCCGTTCGATTTCTCTGTTTGAAACTGTAGCAATAATAAACATATCAGCAGTCAACAATTTACAGACTACAGCATCCAACGATTCACAGAAATTTTAAATTTAGCCTCGAAATGCTTACTTTTATTTTCATTAATTTTTTTTTTAAGGCTGTGAAAATATTGCCTCGAAAATAGCTTTTGAGATTTATCAATCTCAAAAAGCTTTATTTATTTACACGATTGATATTGGTATGAATTGCAGAATAAATAGTTTTGATTACTGTAGTTTGTTACGGTTATTGAATTGTTGTAAATTTTATTCAAAATGTTTTTTTTTTTAACGTTGAACTCATGTTTTACTTTATCTGTATCTCGGCTTGGAAAACAGTAAACTATTTGGTCATAATTTCAAAATGTAATTTTTGCACGGATTTCATTATTGGTTTATATAGAAGTACCCTAAGTTACTCTTTTTGTTTTTTAGGTGTCTGTGAAAGTTCCATCATCTGTTTCGGAGACAGATCGATAGACAATTTTTTTTGCATTTTTTTTTTATAGGCTGCTGATAATGTATTTTAAACATTAGGCCGCCATTGTACCCATAGATTTATGTTTATGTACCTACATGCTATGTTACTTTTTGGTGTACCATAAAGGTTATTTTATTCTATTCTATTCTATTATACTCTACTCTATTCTATTCTACTCTATTCTACTCTATTCTACTCTACTCTATTCTATTCTATTCTATTCTATTCTATTCTATTCTATTCTATTCTATTCTATTCTATTCTATTCTATTCTATTCTATTCTATTCTATTCTACTCTATTCTATTCTGTTCTATCCTGTTCTATCCTATCATATCCTATCCTACCCTATTCTATTCTATTTTTCGTGCTTTTTAAGCTTTTCAAAAATTAATTTTTCACTGTCCCAAAACCTAAATTCCTTTGTTGTTGCTCAAACGTTTATTTGCCTGAAGGCTCGAAGGCCGACTCAAAGTCTAGAGTAACATAATTGAAACAAATTAACAACAGTCTGACGTCACAAAATGTAACTGAAAGCTTATCTAAATATCCTTTAGTGTTGCTTAATAGTTTTTTCCTGCGTTTGATGGGCTGTGGCAGGAAAGCAAATAGCTATTAAAGACTACTTTATAGGTATTTTTATTTCTAGGCTCACGACACTGAAAGTTAAAATAGGTCTGCGTCGCTACATAGAGTTGATTAAAGTGGAAGCCACAGACCTTAGCGCGGCTTTCTTATTAAGTATAAATAAAACAGAATAGTATTTTTTTTTACGGTGCGAAAAATCTTCCAATGACATCCCCCACTCTTGGGCGGAGTGGGAAATAGTGTCAGACTCTTACTGACTAAACGACCCACCCCGTTCCTTCTAGGCTTCATATCGGGGCTCAAGTTCCCGTTCGGATAACCCTGGCCCCAGTAGGCTTCGACCCGGCTGGGTCCCTACTGATGCTGACAATTCCTTGAGGCGCGCGGGAACAATGCACGCCGTTGACGACTTGGACTTGGTCCGGACACTTACCGGACGACCGGACAGCGAGCTACCCATTGCTCACTGTCCGCAAGCCCGCGCCTACGGTGGCCCGAAAACAGAATAGTATGGAATGGAATGGAATGAAACGGAATGAAATGAAATAATTTTTGTTGTACATCAAAAAAATAGCAAAACCTTTACACAAACTTAAAGCTATGGGTACACTGGCAGTCTAATCGCTGACAGCGTTATCTACTAGATAACCTTAGGATGCACTTATGGTAGATTTTATGGATATAATTTGACTAATTTCAATAAAGTCGTCTGATTTTACCAAACACCATTTTATTGCCTTAATTCATTAAACCCCAAGCGAACGCCGGCGTTCGCGCACCTATTGTCTTTCAATTGTGTCTGTCATTATCACGATTGACAGGTTAATAATGCTCCCATGTACTATAAAATAAACTAAAAGTGAATAGATTAGTGCCATCTAGCGAGAACATGGCCGAACTCAATCATATAGCTTCAAGAAGACTACATGACTTAAAGAGCAGTTACACTCGCACTGCATACAAAAAAAAAAGTGATGCGCAAAGAAACAGTGCTTTCAAAATATGAAGCATTGTAATGATTCACTAAAATGTAGCAGATTTGATTATAAAACACTAAAACGATAAAACGTTACTTGTAGAATAAATTGATAAACAATCACAAGGCTTTCGTGTATTTATCCGTCCGGTTTTTAATCGATAAAAGTAATTTTTAGATATGTATTTTTATCTTCGTGATTTTTGTCTATCATACCAAGTTAGATAAATATTATGCTTTGAACACACTATCTATCTTCTATCTATTTTTTTAATGAATTTTGTTTCTGAGGTTTTTTTTTAGGTTGGAAAATCGTAAAATGCCATCTCCCGTGTCATCTTTTGTGTTCTTATTGATAAAAAACCCACCCTTGTTCCTTCTTTGCCTTCTTTTCAGGGCCTCCGGGTACATTTACGCACAGCCCGTGGGTCTCTGAGGATACCTCCAGTAAAATAGTCACCAAATATCTTATTGATGAAGATATCTTTCCATCCTCCACTTCGGAACGTGCCCCCAATTGTAATCATTGCCATTGCCTACAACTCCACAGCTACTTTCGTACCAAGTTAAAAATGGAGTGTGGCGTGAATAAATAATGGAATTCCAATCCGCTAAACCCACGCAATCGTATTTCTTCTATTGTGCTTTTTAGCGTTCAGAAGCTAAATGCAATTGTACTAAGTGTAAGCTTTCCAGGAACTTAGAACTCGTCATAATTGACACGAGTGTTGTTTTGTCGCCTTGTTTTTAACAACTAATATTTGTAATAGTTCTTTTGCTTTTTGTGGCTGGCCTAGTAAATAGTGGTCTAGATTTTTCTCATGGTTTTCTTTAGTGACTACTTTACTCATTTTATTTGCCTCACGCGTGCGGCCGCCTCGTTCTCTAGCATTACTGTTTCGCAGAAAGAACCGACCGGCTGCCACTCCTCCTCGCTCCGGACCATGTTCTGTAATAAGGCCTGGCGAGAGATCGCTGATGCCGATCGGGGACACATCCACGAGGACACGCCGGTGCTCTGCCCTAGCGGTACACACCTCAACCGTATGCTCCACCTTGTCCTCCGGGCGGTTTATACAATGGTGACACCCGAGCGTCGCTTCCACTCGAATCCGGTGCAAGAACTTTCCGAACTGATTATGTCCGGTGAGGATCTGTGTCATGAGGAAGGTGAGGACGCCGTGAGGTCTTTCCAGACACTCCTCAAAGAGGAGAATATTAGTATTGATTTTTTAAAGACCCATCTTCTTTCAAAAATAACGCAATATAATGATTCGCTGTTGATATAGTTGCCTAATTGTTTGTAAAGACCTTCTTAATTACCGAATAACCAGTTCTACGAATTCAAAACTAAATTTCAAAGTTCAGAAACACAGAATCACAGCTGACAGAATAAAGAGACAGTTCCACTAAGGAATGGGAAGTTTGTTAAATCTGTGTGTTTGAGCCAGTAGAGCTGTGTAAGTTGTTAGTTGTAGAAGTGAGCGATCTAGCTTGCCGCGAGTGGTTTGTCTTGACTTGTTGATATGAAAGTAACTTATTATATGGTCTTTGAGTAAAACTCTTGGTATTATTCCGAATTTTGCTAGAAGGTTTTATACAACACTAGCTGTGCCTTCGACTTCGTTCTCGTGGATTACAGGATTTTGAATTTATTTTTCCTAAAATAAAACATCAGCTACCTGCCAAAAAAGTCCCATCAAAATCGGCCCATCCATTTCAGAGATTAGCCCGGACAAACAGACAGAGTAGGGTAGAGTAGGGTATTGTTGGGTGGAGTAGGAAGAAGCGGGAAGCCGCGCGGGCAAAGCTAGTATAATATATAGATAAGATACTTTTGTTATTATTGATAGGTCCGCGCTTGACCGCTATTTCAGCCGATGAAAAGCGACGATGCAGTCGACGATGGGGCGAGCTTACCTAGAAGTAGTACATTTTTCCCGGAAATAGTATATTCTGCATAATTTTCAACATTTAAGCAGGCAAAGTCGTTGATAGAAAATATCTAGACAGAATATATACTCGTACAACACAGAGTTAAAACTTTAATCAGAACTTTCAAATTTAAGATGCCCCTAATTTTATGTTTGTTGTGCTCGTAAAGACTGATTTTTCTTTACTTTGGTTTAAGTAGTAAACACGGTACTAAAAGAAAAGAATTATCCATAATACTGCAGTAGTTTGCATTTTAATATACAGAGTTTTGTTGCATGAACCATGGAGCTCTAAACTTTGCAGATTTATTATGCACCGCAACTTCATTATTGTTTACTTGAACGATAGTTTACTTTTGAAAATTTATTATTTATCTAATTTAAAGGAACATGAACACTAGTTAACTTTTTTTTTTAAGTATCGGAATTATTTTATTTATATTCCACAACTTTCACACAACGCCATCTAGTCCCAAACTAAGCAAAGCTTGTGCTATGATTACTAGACAACTGATAAACATACTACTTTTACATATTTAAAAATAAAAACATAATATTAAGATCAACACAGAACAAATGATCGTGCTCATCACAAAAACATTTGTCTTTGTTGGGAATACCCGCGAACTCCGACAGCAGTTAGGGCCACTAGCTACTAGACCGACAAGCCAGTCAAAAAACACCACGTCATGAAGCTTGCCAACCTAGTGGACAGCTGCGATACTTGGCACACCTATAAATCTTTCTTGTAAAGGGACAGACCTTAGTTTTATCACTGAATGCAGTCGAGAAACCGTGGTATCGCCAGGCGACAAGAAATAAGGGCCAATGTCCCCACCCTCGGTCAGGGCGAGATTAATTCACTGAATAAATAAAAGTCAGCGGATTAGGCCAAAGTCGTTTCCTCCCTCTTAAGCTGACCTCGCGTGCTATTGTGGAAAAATGCCCACCACATAAATAAAATTCGGACGACACAAAATCAAAGTGAAACACACGGATTTGTTGTTTCGGCGAATAATTACGAACGATAAATTACCCGGGAAAAATATTTTGTGGAACTGACGGAACATAATGAGAGGAAATGTTTTTCGCTCTCTCTAAAACTGTCGCATTTACGGGTTAGGCTTGTTGGTTGGTTTAAAATCTGCCATTAATAATTTTCTTTTGTTCAAAAAAGTTTTGAAATTCAAAACCAGCGAACAAATCACGATGTTTGCGAAGAACAAATGTTAAATGTTTAATGTGGCGAGGTTAAACAAAGATACGCGTATGATGGTGCCCAGTCACCGGGGAATGGAAAGATGAATCACGAAAATTTGAAAAACCTTTTTAAAAAATTCCCACGTAGCCAGACGTTGGGAGTCATAAAAATTTCAGCTTACAGCTTTCGCGCTTACAAAATGAAATAGTGGTTTGTTTTCAACGAGAAAGAATATTGCATTATTAACTTAATGTATTTTAACTTATTAAGCGAATGGATATTTGGGGTGAATTTGGCAAGTGGTTTGAGAGATGTCATCTCATATTGGGCATTAATATTGTATAGCGTTGGCAATAACGCATTTCAGGAAGAGTGGTTCTTTAATTTAAGTGAGTACCTATCAAAATAAAGTCGTCCCTTCAACGAGCAAAATTTTTCCTGGGTCAGATAAAAAAAGGCTGGATTGGGTAATGAACTAAAAGCTTATCTCGATTGAATCTCCACATTCTTTACGTATCTAGTTTTAACAGAGATAGCCCTTATTTTCAAGGACTTCAATCGTGGTTCTAAATTACCTTTTGGATTACAAAGTATCAATGTGATCTTCAATCTGTCGAAACATGATTAGATAAGCGTGAGTCAGCGTGTCTGTAATCCTGGATCTTTGGTATTTTAGTGAAGCAAGCAGTGACGGGGATACTGGATGAGTTCGGAATCGTACCGCGCTCAACGACGCCCGTACACGACTCCATGTTACATTACCGCAAATTGCATTAAGGCTTATGTGGATATTCCACAGTATATTGAAAATGCGGACAAAGTTTCATTGTCGAGTGTTTTTTAAGGAAAGAATTTCGAGTAGGTACATTCAAATGCAAACGATATTGTGGCTGATCCTGGTATTGGAGAGTAGCTACTGTACATCTAGTATTTTTAATTTTGTCTGATAGAATTGTGTATATTATTTATTTTCTGAGAATAAGATAAGCTTCATAGAACGTTTCCCTTCTTAGAAAAACGTATTCACTGACTACTTAGAAGATTATTTCAAGAAAATAATACTCCCGTGATAGAAAAGTAACTATGTCCCGTGTACCAAATATAGTTTGGTTTAACGCACATGTATGTATACATACAAACTTTTGATGTTATGATATTAGTACGATAGGAGCAAAAAAATTCAAGATGAAAAGATCTGAACATTAAAGTTCTCTTTTACACATAATACGGTATAAAATGAGAGAAAAAGTAAATATTTTGCTGAGATAAATCCTAGAATATCGGATAAAACAGTATACGGAAGTTTGCTTCGAGTAGCGAAGAAACTTGCAGGATTTGCTGCAAAACTTACTTTTATCTTGAAAAAGCAAATGTAGCATCTCATTTTGCCGTATACTACATAAAGGGGAGTGATCGTAGAAGTAGAACGGATCATAAAATGCACGTCGCTCGCGGAGAAGTCGCTTCTATCAATCACAGACTAATCGAAAATTCCAACTCAATAAGTGCGGAGAGCGATCGAGGACGGATTATGTGTCTCATCATTAGATAATATTACTCGGATCTCTTAAGAAATTCTCGTTCAAGTCCGTTTCATTCATTCGTTTATTTCTTTACGATGAAAGACAGATACGAATAAATTAAATCCGAACTGTAAGATCACTAAAGTTTGAGTCGTAATTGGAAAGTTTCTTAAGATATTCCTCAAATCTGGAGTATTTCTGCCTGTTTAGATTTACATAATATATACGGTAGGCAACAGAATTTGTAACGGAATTAGCATTCGTAATTAACATATATTTTGAAATTTGTCTATGACGTTATTAATTAGTACATTTATTTTGATGACAAATAACAGTTTGTCGTGAGATATTTTCTGAAAGTGCAATTAATCAAAGCTCTATTCAAGAGTTGTAGCGTTTAAAGCTAAAAAATAATCAGAACCGTTTTATATCATACAATTTCTTCAAACCAATGGATGCCATGACATTGATTTATCAGTTTTGATTTTGTAACCTTTGAATGTTTCAAACAATTCGAATTTCAAAAAGTAGATTTTTGACCTAATCCTTTATTTTTATAAAGATTTAATTTTTCAATGTCTAAATAATTTTTACCTGACCGATAATCTGCTATTATTTTCAATACAATAACTGTTAAACCGCCATATATACACCTCGGTAGAAAATGTATTAACAATCGAATTTCAGAACCTTACCTTTTAATTATAACTAGCTTTTGCCAGTAGTTTCACTCGCGTAAGAGTTTCTTTGTACAAACTATGAACCACCGTTTCATTATCTTAGGAGGTCAAATTAGGGAAATCCTCTCTTAGTGCTACGATCCTAGTCCCTGTAATTTCAGCAGTGATTTGATATGTTATCCCGCTATTATCTCGTTTTAAATATAATAAATTAAAATCAAAATATCACACTCAAACAATTAACAAAACGAAACAAAAACCTTAGCTAACGCACATTTCTAACATTTGCATTACTTTTAACACTCACATTAATTTAATTTATCTCGCTCTGTGGAAACAGACAGTTTGGGAGAGACTTAGCCCAAGTTGAGGCGATGAAGTTTCCACTATTGGAACAGGAGTGGAATAGGAAATTAATATAACTACCTTAAATATTTATTACATCCCCCTTCTCACTGAAACTGAGTTGAATTCCATCAGAAACTATGATGAAGTGGATGTTTCGTGCATTGTTGAATTGAAAATGGATGAATGGATCGATGGATGAAACTTATACTATTTTCCTGACAAGTTTAAAGTCATGTTTTATGATACAGGCTTAGAATTAGTTAAAAAAAATGCTTTTATTTCACACTGGCTTTTGCCCACAGCTTTATCCACGTACATAAAATATAACCTATGTTACACAGGAATTAAAAAAAAATTTCACCAATGGTTACTCTTTCAAAAAAAAAAATTTTGATCTTACAATATTTCCTTATTACAATATAAGGACAGTGTAGACCTGGTTAAACTCCAAATTACAAATTCATCTATATTATATGTAATTGATTTATATTTTTCTGCTAAATAACATATTGGTTGTTTGAAGTGTAATTTGTGAAAACAATTTTTTTTTTTAATGTAATAATTTAAAGTCAGATCAGTTTAAAAAAATATGTTGATCTAACAAGATCCAACAATAAAAGTAAGAAAAATAAAGCTAAGAACACAACAAACCGTACAAAACCAACACAATTTGCCTCCAGCGTAAAAATCCGAAAGAGAAATCCTCATATTTACGACATAAGAGCAGATTGTGGTGTTGATGGCAATAATAACTCCATGGTTTTTTGTTCCGTTGGTAGTGAAAGATATTGCGACTAATGCTCAAAAGGGCGCGTAGTCGCGTACGACTGCGACGTTTTATTGAATAACGACCGCTGACGCCGCGCGAGGTAGATAAGCGAACCAGAATGTTGTGGCCCCTGCTTTAGTTTAGTCCGGGCCCGAATTTTTGGGAAAAGCAGTTTTTTTACTAAGGCTTTCTGTGATGGAAGTGTATTCGAGGGTGATATGTTATTTTTTTTCAATTATCTTCCAAACTTTGTGTTCCATTTTATTTTTTGGTTATAATTTAGCTATTTGGCAGTTGTTGTCTTTAGATATTTTTTAATATTATTAAATTTTATTATAGTTTTTTTGGTTTAGTAAAAATGTTGTTTGATAAATCTTATATGATGTTTTGATTTTCATAACATTTTATATTTTTTTTTAAATATGAAGTTTCCTAATTATAGATCAGATACTGACTACTAAAACTTCAGAGATAACATTAGTTTTTTGGAAAAACATTTTTTTTATTAAAGTTTTCAGTATTGATGTGTATTTAGTGCGTTAGAGGGTGACATTTTTTTCTAATTATCTTCCAATTTTGTTTAATGGATTATAATTTTCTTACTGGAATTTTGGTAGTGTTCAATATAAATGTATTTTCTATTTTTATACATGTTAATTTTCTTGATGGGTATGCTAGTAAAAATTAAGTTTGATAATTGTAACTAATGTTTTTAATTTTTAAATCTCATAATATTTTAAAAGTTTTAAGAAATATCTGAAACACAGGCTACAGAAACTTCGGAAACACTATTAGCTATTATTCTCATTTCATCATCATTATCATTTCAGCCGATAGACGTCCACTGTTGGACATAGGCCTCCCCCTAGTGTCGCCACAATGATCGACCCTGTGCGTCCCGCTTCCATCCATCCATTCTCATTTGAATTTACCATTTTTTTAAATCTATGTAGGTTAAATGCACAAAACATCAGGGCTCAAGGTGTATTGGTCGTTTATTAAAGTCAAAAGCAGTTCGACTCGCACCTGACCCTCGTTGGCAATATCAACACATGTGCACGGTACCCAGCCGTCTCTTTAATTAAAAAGACATCACTTTTTACTACGAACATGGATGTAGAGGCAGCAGAAAAAATACTCCTTCATCGTTACAAAGGGCAAGAACAACTTTATCAAACCCAATGTTTTTATACAAGACAAAGGATTGTACAACCAAAATTAATTTCGAACTAAAATAATATTGACAAAACCGAATTTTACTGCGAAATTGAATTTCCCAGAAATCAAAATACATTTTAACTCCATTCTAGTTTTCTAAAATATAAACAAAAACAATTTTTATATCTTGACTTTCTTAGTCCAATCCAAATACGAAATAAAATGAAAGCAAAAAAGAAAACCCAATATAAAATAAAACATTGAGTGACGTTATTGTTTCGTGTTCTACTTTTCTCTTTATTTTGAACGACTTTTCTCGAACAAGGAAAACGATAGCGTACTCTCGACTTGAAAAAGATTTAGTAAAAAGATCCATTAAGCACCCATCCAGCTGGATGAGTCCAATAACAAAGCAAGGTGCTTTTTAACAATTTCCTAATAATTATAATCTTCCGCTCTGCCGGGCCGGGACAAAGATAGAAATTAACATATTTCTTTAATTTTCAAGTCGACTATTGTCCCAGAAAATTAGACATCGGGTGAACTTAATCGTTAGTCCAGCAATTTGCTGTAAAAATTATGTGGCGTGGGAGCCAATTAGAAGGAATAAAGGCTACAGTGTAGGGCAGCACGAAACGCGGCTTTGTGATCGTTATTTCATCTTAATTACCTTTTTTGATGGACTTTTCGAAGGTTGAAATCCTCCGTTACGCATTCAAAGGGATGGACTTAGTTAATATTCTGGCAAAGTAAAAAAGCGTCGAGGGGACAGTACATTAAAAGCACAGTGATCGTAGAACGTCGTCGGGTGTTGATGTATTAAGTGAAGTGAAGTGACATGACATTGCCTTCAAACGTAGTTCTAATGGTTTATCGTACAGTTTATCATATTTCTAGACAAAATTTAATAGATGATATTCCAAGTATCCGATATTATTTGCTCGTATAAGTAGAGTTAGTGGAAACTCTAAATTATAGATTTGGTATTACCCGCGGCTTCACCTGCGTGAAAAAATTAGCCTATGTCCGTCTCCAGAGTCCCAACTATCTCTGAACCAAAATTCATCAAAATCGGGTTTGCCATTTAGGCGCGAAGACGTAACAAACAAACTCACTTTCGCTTTAATAATATTAGTAAGGATAAAAAGCCCCTGTAAAAAACTCACTACCGACGATATAAACATTCTCCTACTAATTATTCTTAATAAAATTAGGCGATACTCATTTATGAACAATACAACATTCGCGCACGCCGCAAATTACATCGCGTTGGCTACGCCTTGTGGTCCTACAACACATTACCGGGATAATGAGTAATAAATCTAAGAAGACTAGGGCAAAACAACGACATCGGCCATATTAAAAGTTTCACAGGACGCGAAAGCTCTTTAAAATAATGGGCTTGTAGTACAAACGCGTAAACGAGAGCGTAAAACCCAGGGTGTTATTATAAAATCTGAATTTCATTAACCATAAATAAGTGGACCAATTTGTCGAGGGAGAGCGTAATTGCACCCATGTCCACTCTCCGGCCATCGACATCAATATTACTCTTTTTTTACTCACATCTGGACGCTGGAACTACTCCAATTTAAACATAATTTGACTCGAAATTATTGCTTAATTATTTTCTCTTGTGATAAATATTATTGTAATCGATTCCTATAATGACAGGATACTGATAAAAAGGTTGATATTAATCCTCTGTTGTGTTATTTTGGATAATAATGAGCTGCTTTTTATAAACGGCCAGATATAATTTAAAGTTAATTTCAGAAGACCAGTATTAGCTTAACGTATGCAATTTCGTGACCGCAAAATATGCAGTATGTCTTTAAAATCTCGCAGTCATAAACATATAAATGCTGCCACTTTCAAGTGAGTCAAATTTTATTTATCCTTGGGGACAATTTCCTCTTGTCAACCGGCGGCCACCCGGGCATTCGCTATAACGACAAAACGACGAAATCAACTTGGCCCAAATTAGACGCATACTGACGCGGTTTACATGGAGTGCATCATAAAACTTAGTTATATTGTGATTATTACCCATTCATTTTAATCTACATCGTCGTAAAGTAAATAGATCCGAATGGACCTCCATAGGGAGCTTTGTTTTGAACTTTGAGATAATACACCCGTTTTACTATAGGTTTGGTGTCCAAAAAAGTTGTTTCTATTTTATTCTATCTACGTGGAATTTATTATTATTAAAAAAAAAAACAATAAATTAATATACAAGTGTTTAATTTGTGTTTGTCATATTGTAAAGAGAAAATAAAATAAAAACTATAATGGATGTCTAATGGGCAAAGTTATATCTAAAAGTCTAAATCATAGTTTTATTTAAACATAAACACGGCTACATCTAATTAATATTTGCTATTTATTAAGTTATTCTTAGTTTTGACTAATAGGCATAGTTTAATATAAATAACAAATCATTTTTACAAAACAACTCAATTTATTTATACAAAGTTTCACGCTGAGCGTGAAGTTAACAGTTTTACAATTAATAAAACAAATTGTGAAAATAAATATTTGTTAATCAAAAACCAAACAGGTTTGAGATACACATGAATGATTGCTGATATTAATATTTCTATGTTTATTTAAATCATTATAACATCTGTTTTTACTTCGTTTGTTCACTGTTGTTAACACTTGATGTATGTTCATCGATAGTGGAACTTGATAACGATGTGAAAGGCCGAGCCCATACCAAATTTCTTCGTTTGTTAAATCATCCGTGACTGTTAGCAGTAAAACTAAAGTTATGTATACTTGATACACATTTAGGGTTATTTCCCTTCATTAATAAATGACAGTAAATTATTCGATGAGGCACTTCACTATGCGCTAATAGAGGCATCTATTACTTTATGGTCGACAATGTAAGGTACTACCTACGCACAAATTTATGTGGGACTTAGAATATGGAAACGGATCCTTAATTTTTATTGCAGTTTCATCGCTTCTCATTATGACTTTGTAAGAGTTAAACTTGTTATTTTTTATGGATGATTTGTAAAATGACAACCATTTTAATAATCGTAATAATATTTATGAGTATCTGCTACACTTGGCAGGTGTATGCGTATTGTGCGTAAGTGACCACAGAACATCATGATGATATAACCATCTACATTTACCTAATTCAATCATTACTATCTTTCCTGCACAGAAACGTTTTGATTGTATATAATTATGTATGTCTATACTAATGAAATATTTAAAGAAGCAAGCAAGCGAGCTAATTAAGATATACAGATACTCATTATCATAATATTTTTAAGTAAGCTATTAACTTTTTAAAATTAAATTTAGATAATATTCTTTAAAAGAAATTAGTTTCGCTATCATATCATTATAATTAATTAGATGGACGAACCATAACCACAATCAATCCACTAGGAGAGTATGATGAAGAAATAGAAAACATTTATTCAGTTCATCGACGAAGTTAGCAATATAAAATCTCTCTGGATGTAGCAACAGTAATAATAGGTAGATTTTAATCAGTAAAAGTTAGGTACGTGTCGATTTTTACTGACTAAAACTCATCTGTGTTCCTTCAGTTACCTTTTGCGTACTAGGGCCTTTTTTTCGGTAAGAAATCATCAATTACTTCTCCCGCTCTGGATAGAGCAGAAGCGAGTGTCAGATGTTTACTGTTTAAAACCAATTTGTATTTCTTCAATTACCCTTTGCATTCTAGGGCTACGGTAACTCTTTTAAAAAACCGGCCAAGTGCGAGTCGGACTCGCCCATGAAGGGTTCCGTAGCAGCAAGTAACATAATATTAAAGTTCTTGTAATGTGTTGTAACTTTGATCGATGTTTTAATAATAGTGTATTTTTTTCGATTTATGACGCATTAAAAAAAAAAACTACTTACTAGATTTCGTTCAAACCAATTTTCGTTGGTAGTTTTTATAGTAATTTACATCATATATTTTTTTTAGTTTTATCATTCTCTTATTTTAGAAGTTAGAGGGGGGGGGGGACACACATTTTACCACTTTGGAAGTGTCTCTCGCGTAAACTATTCAGTTTAGAAAAAAATGATATTAGAAACCTCAGTATCATTTTTAAAGACCTATCCATAAATACCCCACACGTATGGGTTTGATGAAAAAAAATTTTTCGAGTTTCAGTTTTAAGTATGGGGACCCCCAAAATGTATTGCTTTTTTTCTATTTATATGTGATAATCTTAATGCGGTTCACAGAATACATCTACTTACAAAGTTTCAACCGTATAGCTCTTATAGTTTCGGAAAAAAGTGGCTGTGACATACGGACGGACGGACAGACAGACTGACAGACAGACATGACGAATCTATAAGGGTTCCGTTTTTTGCCATTTGGCTACGGAACGCTAAAAAGCAGTAATTTAACAACGATTCCACAGTCCATCAAAATACAGCTTGCAACATGTAAACCGAGTCCATCGTCACTCGCAGCTGAAACGTTACGTTAGCGCCACGTACAATTAAAGTCATGATCAGTATCTGTTCGGCGAAGAGTTCACCCCTAACTTCGGTAATGTCATCAGTTGAAAATAATTGTAGACTAAACTGTATTAAAGCAGACGGGAGGCAGGACATGTGCGCTTTAACAGTAATGGTAGCCGACAATGTGGTAGGTATATGTGCTATGAAGTTAGATGACAGAAGTTTTGATTATGTTTTCTGGTTTAGAAAGATTGTTTAAAATAAAACAGTCAACACAGCAAAGGAACGATAAGTGCAACTGAAGGAACACAGGTGGGTTGTAATTTTTATAAATCTGACGCTTCCTTTCGCTCCACACGTAACAGGAGGTGTCACCTATTGATTGAACACTCTTAAGGAATAAACAGATAGTTTTTTATAGGCTCTAAAAAATGATTTGGCACATTCGTGTTTTTGATTTTTTTAAATGTTTTTATCTAAGAGAAAGACTCTATTTTGGAGAAAGAGATCTAACGTGGCGCTGACAATATGAAACACTAATTTATTTCTGTCCTTTTAAACCTGTTTAGAGGTATGCAGAATAGTGTGAAAGTTCTACATACCACCATTAAAAAGGGAGGATTCTTCGACCAGATGGGTGCTGTGTCTGGTCCAGGCAACTGCTTGGTAGTTGATTTTGGACAGCTGTATATATTCTAATTAAAACTCTGATACCACGATGCAAGATTTTGATATTTAAGGAATCAAAAGACAATAAAAAGAAATAGCAATCGGACCAGCACTTTCAGAGATTACTTCCTACGAATAATATTAAAAAAAAAAATAACTTTGCTTCTTTACAATATTAGTGTAGATTTGTTTAATATTTTTCAATTTTATGAATGGCACCTTGAAACTAAACTACTGATAATGTTTTAAGGTGACAAAGAACATCGACTTTCAAGATAACATTTTAAGTATGCTTAAACTTTTATGGCGAAATATTTTATGCTTTGGTGCCATAACTGGCCGAGCGGTAGCAATGATCTTTGATAAAATAAATGACGCGAATTATGCAACACAGCGCGAAGTGCTTTCATATGTGCGTTTGACTTGCCGCAAGTAACCGCCAGTCACTTGCGGCAACTCAGAACGTTTACGACTTGCACAAGTTGCCTTTAAGTTGGTTATTTTAAAACTGCACGACGGGGTTATCAGTTCTATCGCGATTTATGACTCTGTCTTAAAACGCGGAAAATTTATATTGGTTATTCTTGAGTTCGCTATCCGATTGGCATTCCAATTCGGAATGTTTAATAGTTGTATGGATGGCTTTAATGGGAAAGATAAGCAAATTGGTGAAGGTAATTTGTCAGGTATGAGCAATGGTTATGTAAGATTTCAAGAATCTAAAGATATTAACATGGCTATTAGCACAGTAGCAGGTGATTTGTTTCGCCAGCTTAGTTTAACGATACGCGTCTGTCTCGTCAGCATTTAAACCTTTGTTTTCTTCTTAGTAATATAATAATAATAACAACTATCACACAACGCCGTGAAGTCCCAAGCTAAGCAGAGCTTGTGTTATGGGTACTAGAAAACTGATAAACATACTTATATATTTCTAAATACATATGTACATATTATAGATAAAATACACCCAGACACAGAACAAATGATTATGCTCATCACACAAACATTAGTCCTGGGTGGGAATCGAACACACGGTCTCCAGCATAGCAGTCAGGGTCACTAACTACTAGACCAACAAGCCAGTCATAGTAGTGCACTCTTGACAGAATGGTCGTAGTTATGTCTCAGTCGAATCTTGTGCCACCACCTCTGTTTGGGAGTTGTCATTAATGCTGCAGGTGTCATAGATTTGATGAGGTCTGTCCACCATGTTGGAGAGCTTTCACGTGATTTTTTGCCCCCGAATTTTCTTTACATCATTCCATCGAGTCCTCGTTTCGAGTGATATGCCTGAAGAACTTGAAAATCCAATCACATCTCACTACAAACTAAAGCGAAAGTTTGTGTGTATAAATGTTTGTAACTCCTTGACGTCTGAACTTGGTTCATGGGTAGACCATGGCCTGGCACATATGATATTTTCTTCTTCGGGAGTATGTTCTCTCGAGATATAATTATGTAATTTTCTAATTTTACGCGAGTGAAGCCGCTTTTATAAACTAGTTATAACCACATATATGAGAATGATATAGAAAGAAAATTTTTTGAAATGATCTGAACTAGTGCTTGACTGCAACGATGAAGCGCATTAGTTTATTATGAACCTGTTGAAGACATCTAAATTATAATCAGTTGAACGTGCACGTAAAAGCGACCTAACTGACTACAATAAGATACAATATTTACCGGATAAAACACCCGATAACAGGATAAAAATATTCCCATTACAAAAGAGCGGTAGTCCCGTATTTTTCTATATACAGGAAATTATTCAGAACGGCAAAGCATCAAGCCAGCACTAAACTGATTAATATGCATTTAATATCCTCCTGTGTTCACGAGATCCCTGGAGTAATTTCACTCAAATTACCAATGCATTATTTATATGTAAATGAAAATGTATGAATACCTTTGAGATATGCTGTTTTAATGGTTGTAAGGGTAAAGCGTTTTCATCGTTTCGTCTTTTGATTTAAAAATGGTGGAAATACAGTTTATCGGTTTTTTTGTTTTCTTGCTTGCTTAGCTTTTTGAATTGTTATTATTTTGCAGACAGTTTTAAAAGTTAATGTGCAACCTAACTTATCTTCGATAATGTCGAAAAAGTACTTTTAGCCTTTAATTGGTTACAGAGTAACTGGTAAACTAAAATGGTTTAGCAACAATCAGATGGAATTGGTTTATTTCGTGAGAAAGAGAGTTGTACAGTGACCCAACTTACGAAAACAATCTATACTAATATTATAAAGAAAAGTTCCAAACTTTCAGAATTGAGCCTCCATAACAGCTTTGTTAAAAACGTACCTAGTAAGGAAGGTATTGATATAACAGAGAAAGTTAATTTTCGACGGGAGTACCGTGAACTTTCATTAAACTTTCATGCCTACTCCAAGGTTAATTTTCCCTGCCATCTGTTGATTGCCCGTACAAGTGGTTCCATTTTTGCCAACGGAGTTACTGCATATAAGTTTATGAATGTCGTTGATCAAAGGTAAGGCGCTTTGAAAGCCATGAAGTTAATGGAAAATAGAAGACCTTCTGACTTAACTTTGAGAAACCTGCATGTTATAAAGGGAGCAAAAAGCTATTTCTGTCCACCGCTCTTGAGGTTTATTTAATCCGAAAGTAGTCCTTAACTATTTGTGGTTGTGTTGGTAACTTTTCCAAGTTGATGCCAAAGCATAGTAATGAAATAAAAACTACGGTCTCGTATCCTTGGGCGTGGAAGTTTTTGGTGGCATGCGGAACAAAGTGTTAAGTCCCGCAAACGTCCGTTGAAAAAAGAAGGATCTTCCAACCAGACGGGTGTTATGTCTGATCTGGGCTATTGCCCTATAGTTGTTTTTGGGTTGTTGTATCTATTTGTATGAAGAACTTTGGTATCGCGATATAGGATTTTGAAGTTTTCTTCTCTAAAAATGTTCTGAAGTACTTTTTTGCTGCAAGCTTATTTAAACTCTTTAATTTATTGTTTATGAAAAAATGAGGCGGATCATCAGATCCGCCTCACTTTTTCATGGGGGTTAGACCTTTAAAATTTTCGACCTTCCTTTACTATAATATGCGTATTTTGTAACCTAAATCTACCTCATAAATTACTATTAAAATAGAAATATTAGAGAAAACCTTATGAAAATCAGGTAGGTATATAAATTTTGAGTTTGTCGCTTACAGTCACACAGATGTCATAAAGGATTATGATTTATAATATAAGGAAATTGACAATATAAAAAAACTATTTATACGGATATTTTTCAAAACACCTTTGTAATTTGGCTCATACGAGTAATTTGACATACATATTGAGAGTATTGTTAATATTATCTGTATATTTTTTTACTGTTAGCAACAAAATTCAATAAATAACTCTTCAGTTTTTTGAAACTCGTAATTGGAGAAGAGCCAAAAAAAATTATGAAACTGAAGTCAATATAAGAGAATGCAAATTACCTTGCTTACCGATAGTGTATCGTATATTTTTGAGATTATTTTGCTAAACAACAGGCTTAGTCTATTTCTATTGCAAGCGAGCATAAAACCCTTAATCAATATTAACCGCTAATAAATCATCTTTATATCAAAACTTTACTACTTACAAGTCTTATATTATAATACTAGCTTTTGCCTGCAACTTCGCCCGCGTACATGAAATATAGCTTATGTCACTCAAGAATAAAGCAGCTTTCTATCGGTAAAAATTTTTAGCAATCGGACTAGTACTTCCAGAGATTACCTCCTATAAACGAAAAACATAAAAACAAGCTTTGCCTCTTTATTATATTCATGTAGATAGTGTAGAAGACAACCTCAACTCAATACCAAATCTTATTGAACGAACCATATGTGTTATCTCCTGTTGACTCTGTCCGATTTGTCACTAAACTCGCGTCACAGGGCAATTAGCCGGACCACCCAGGACTTGTCAATACGGATGCACGTCAGCCGGCACCGGCTAAAACAATTTGTTACCAAGCCATACAAAAAGTAGAAAAGCTGATAATTGTAGACAGAAGGCGTTTTGCTTTTGTTTGGCCCGAATAATGGTGTCATTCTTGGTATTGTGTGTAGATGACATAATGTCTTGAGATTGCTGCAGACTGTCGTGATGTTTTTCTGTCTAATTTATATTTTTATAATTGTGTGTTTTTTTTTCCATTTTGTATGTTTCATTTTTGTGGTGTAGTGTAAACTGTGAGTGTACATACCTGTAATAGGCGTGCATAGGCGTCTAGATTTTAATTTTCACAAAATACTTTGTTCCTGAGAGCCTATATTAGGCTATTAATATATTACGCTATTATATTAATTATTAGGCTATTTTATGTATGTGGGCACAGCGACGGGCAAAAGCTATAGTTCCTAAATAAATAAATCAGTTCAGATCTATAAGTTTGAGATCCAACATAGGTACATAAAAAAATTCACCACTATAATATATTTAATATTAGTGTAATTTAATATTAAGTAATTTTCATTCGGCAGAGCAATCAAGTAAAAAAAAAAATAATAAATTTCGACAACACATCGTTTTGTTGCGTTGCCGTTATCGCGTAGCACCTTTTTGCTAGGAACCATTCGAAACTTAGGGACCATTCGAGCCTGTCAACTTCTATGTTGTTTTTTTTTTCTGAGTGTTGTAGACTCAAACTTCGAGTTTTTATAGTCAGCAATTTATACAAGATTCCAGTTAAGAAACAAATGAAAAGGCAATAACATTGAATAAATTATATTCAAATAGAATAAAGATTATTCAGAGCTTAATGGATGTATTTTATTGAATGTAATTTTATACACGAGAATGACTGCAGTAGCCGACTATTACTGCGAATTGAAATGGTGTATAATTGTTTATTTATATCTTACTGAAAATCTAGATCATTGGTTTCCAATCTTTTTTAACCTGCGATCACTTTAGATTCTTTGTTTCTAGCAGTGTTCTTAACGTCTAGTATTCTTTAAAATCAGAAGAATGAATATTTAATACAAAACACTAATTGTTTCTCATTATATTCTTTAATTTAATAATATATAATATAATTTATTGTACATATACATACGCATAAAAATTATTCAATACCTACGCAAAAAAGAAAAAAAAAAAACCTAAAACACATACAATGAGTGGCCTTATAGCATTTCTCGATCTCTTCCAGGAAATCTGGATTGGATAGTAATTGTCAAAATATTTTATAGGGCTGTTATTCGTTTCTATAATGTTACTTTTCAGTTGGAAAGTGTGATATTTTTATGCATTTCGCGGGTCATATGTTTACGAGCTCATGCGGACCACCAGTGGTCCACTGACCACAGGTTGAGAAACACAGATCTGGGTAAAGGTTAATTTAATCTGGACGATGAAACAAAGTAATCAAGATCTTAATAGATTCATATTAATTGCTATCTTTGAAAAGCCGTTTCGTTTTATGGAGTCGTCAATTCGAAGCTTCTAGATTGGTACTTACTTATTTCAAATTTAATTGTTTTCACGAAATTACAAGGTATTACGACAACCTTTTTGTTTGAAGTGGGTGATTGGTGGGTGGGAGACATATAATAAATTTGACACTACGATTGGCGAAGTGGTTGAGCGACAGCCTGCTACGCTGCGTGCCATGGGTTTGATTGCAGATAGGTGTTTCGGGCCTGGGTGTCTTGTGTATGTGAGTTTACATGTTTGTGAACGCACCTACGATACAGGGAGTAATTCTTCCTTATCACATTAGCGGATTGCGAGCGGTTGCAGGGCGGGTTGGACGAGCAGCGAATGCGTCGCGAACGGGCCGCGGCTGTACAACGAAGGCGTTGCGGTCGCGTGGCAAATTCGCAACGTTTTTAACGCGTGTTTATAGAGGAGGACAGGAAACAAAGCCAACAGAAATGGCTGTATGATAAGGCCCTTAGTATGGTGCACCGTTTTTTTTTTAATAATAAAAAGTAGTATGAAGGAACTGCCAAGTAACCTAACCTTTTCCCAGTCATGTTGGAGTCAGCTTTCAGTCAAACTGGATGCAACTGGTTATCAGTATTTCACATAGAACGATTGCTTATCTGACCTCCACAACCCATTAATTGGGTAACGTGATACCTCTTAGCAAGGCTAAGGTCAAGTTGACTATCCGTAGTGACTCTCAAAGGTCTACAAATGATAGAATAGAAACATATTATTATTATTTTATTTTGCTCTGTATTTCAGCTATATTCTACCATTCGGCATGAAAACATTATATAATTTATTTATATGTATTTATCATTAATCATTACAATTATTATCATTTAATACATCAAATGGTTGACTGTTAATAATAATATTAAGTATTTTTAATGCTTTCTGACTGGCCGAAATTAAATGTTTGTTACTAGTATTTTAATTTAATCTCGAAAAATTTTTAAATTGTATGCAACCTCTTTCTATGTTACCGACTTATTAATATTATTATAATGTAATGCAATTTAATTTAATTTTAATCACTTGAATTTTGTGTAATTTAATTACACATTAAAATTTGTGATGTTTATCTGACATAATTTTGGTTTTTATTGAATAGAATGTGTAAGATGTAAGTGCCTATAATAATGTGACTAATTCAACTTGAAAAATAAATAAAGATAATTGTCATTTATTAATCAACACACATATTTCTGTGAAAGCCGAGGTCCAAGGGCTTAGCGTGTTTTCACACGCACGCAGTCATGGTGAAGTTTCGGTATGATAAGATGGTCACCCATCTACAGACAGACCTCGGCCAGCGTTACTTGACCTTGGAAGTTCATTCTTGCTGTTGTTATTATTATCTCCAGTAACATAGAATAAACATAAATCTTTATTCTCCACTTTGTTGGTTTCGCTTAGTTTTCTATAAGTTTCGATCTGCCATAGCTTTTCCTATAGCCAGAGATTCATCAACAGATAAGGGTCGCATCATCGACAAAAACTTGTGCGAACGCCGAAAAATCTCGTCAAAGAACAGCGCAAATCTTCTCCATCCAGAGCAGATGGTATCTTACACCGAGAATAATATCCCCATGAGCGATTTCCTTAATTTCGTGAGCGAATCAAGGGGATCGATCCGCCCCGATCGCTAGTTAGCGATAACGTTTATGGATGAATGCCGGCTCGCAAATAACGAGTATCTTTCTTTCATTCGATCACGACCAAAAGCGGTATCGTGTCTGGATGTCAATTGGCAATAAGGTTGGGAACTTTGCCGAAGATACCGCGAGGTCGTTTGAACATGTTTTTCGGTTTTTGTTAGCTGCTTATGAATGTGTTGCCGAACGAGACAAATATGTTTGTGTTGTTTCTGGCAATGGTTTCTTTGTTATGCCTATTTTCTATACTGTTCTGTATAGTATTGTACCTATATATTTCCGTGTACCTACCTATAGGGGGTTGCTAACTTTCATCATCATTTCAGCCGAAAGATGTCCACTGTTGGGCATAGGCCTCCCCCAAGTTGTCACAACATTGAACGATACTGTGTGTCCCGCATCCATCGAATTCTCGCTACCTTCACCAGATCATCGGACCACCTTGTAAGACCTTCCAACGCTGCGTTTTCCGGTACGAAGTTGCCACTACAGAACCTTTCTGCCCCAACAGTCATCTGTTCTGCGAGTAATGTACCCTGCCCAACTATCTAACTTTAGTTTCAGCTAATCCTTTTGGTAATACTTTGGCAAAGTTACGAATACGATTGACATCTGTTTATTTATTTTTTTAATAAAAAAATAATTTTGCTCACACAATTATTAATCTTATATCGTGGGTGCGTTTTCAAACATACAGTAAACTCACCCATCCAAGACACCAAAACCCGAGACAAGGCCATACAAATATTTGTTCCGTGCAGCATTCGAACTCGCGACACGCAACGCAGCAGTCAGTCTCTTAAACACTGCGCCCTGTTGTTAAATCAATATCGACATAAACAGCAAACGAACTTTATCAGAGGGAACAGTGGTGGCCGAGTGGTAACGGCCCCGAATTACGAGTTGTAGGTCGCGGGTTAAAACCCGGCCAGGCGCATTACTTTGTGTAATTTATTTCATCACCACTGCTCTCAAAACGGTGAAGAAAAACATCGTGAGGAAACACATGTCCTAGAGAAGACATGTGACATTCACCAATCCGCACTGGGCTCGCGTGGTGGTTTATAGCCTATTCCCTCTTCTAGAGAGGAGGCCTGAGTCCCAACAGTGGGAATGCTATGAACTTTATCAACTTAACATTACTGAAACAAAACAGCTAACCACTATGACTAAAAATTGGGAATCTTAGCAAAGGTGAGACGGTAGGTACTTCACGCCGGAACAGCTGCTCAATCTTTATCAAGCCCAAGTTCGATCGTGTATGGAGTACTGTTCTCATCTTTGGGATGGATCTGCCAAATACTAGCTTGATGCGCTAGAGTCAATTGAGAGGTGAGCCAAGAGAATCATCAGCATTGATGCACTTGTAAAGTCGAAGCTCCAAAGTCTTGAGCATCGCCGCCGAGTTGCTAGTCTGTCGGTTTTCTATCGTTTACATTTCGGGGAGTGTGTACTGGAATTGCACAATCCGTTCCATCATCGGACCACACGACGTACGGCGTTGCGTCCCCGGTACATGGTGGACATCCCACCCATACGCAGAAAGCGTTTTGGCAACACATTTATTGCGCGTGCGGTCAAGGAGTGGAATTCCCTGCCAGAGTCTGTGTTTCCTGATAGCTACAACTTATGGCTCTTTAAGTCAAGAATGAATTGGTTACTTGTAGGCAACCGTGCTCCATCGTCGACCGCATCATAGCTTACCATCAGGTGAGATGGTGGTCAAACGCGAGCCTATCAATAATAATAAAAAACATATTTATATTCGCATTTGTATGCTCAAAATTATTCCAGACCCAATAAAGCGTAACATATCTCAGATTAAGAAAAAACTTCACACCTTTACGTCACCTTAGAAGCCTCTACAAAAATCCCTTTTAAAAACAGCTTAAAACTTTTATCGAAGTGACGTGGCATTACCAGTGTGATCCATGATCCACGTGGTTCGGAAACCCTATACCTACAGTGAGTAAGCCAGGGCTGGCCGACCAATCGGCGACGAGGAAGCGGGCTTACCGCGCCGGGGCGAGTCTCTGTGGAGAATGTGTTCGTACTTCGGTTACATATCACATATTTATTGGAAGTCTACGGTTTAGTGGAAAGTTGTAAGGTTATGTAGGTTGTAGGTGGAGGTTTTGAAATTGGGATTCAATGTAAGGCTATTCGGTATTGCTAACCTGCGATTTTTGATTTTAGCATTTGATGTTAAGTAGGTATTTCTTAAACCATGCATTACAGTCAGTTCAAGACCTTACCGCTGTAAGCGGTGGTTAAGCGCGGGTCGGCGAGCGGTAAAAAGTATGAAAAAGTTTTAAGCACGTCACGAGACGGCGAGCGGTAAAAAGTATGAAAAAGTTTGAAGAACGTCACGAGACGCCGCTCAAAGCACCGGGCCGTTTACCAATGCAGCACCGCTCGCCGCACCGTTCGCCCCTAAGATCGCAATCGTGAACAGGCCGTTAGCCTGCAAACCGGTCAAAATTGTGTGTTGGATAGATCAATTGTCGAGAGCGGCTATAGGCTACATAACATCATGCTACGACTCACAGGACCGGAGCAGTAACCAAGACGCGGGTGAAATCGCGGGGACAGCTAGAAACAACGACAATGATAATGAAGTCTAAATTTACTCATAAATAAAAACTGAAAATAAATTTTAAAATGTTATAGTATCGCTTTGTTCATATAGGCAGGTATACAATTTTATCAGGCAATCATTATAATCCTTACCTGAAACCAAAATAAACGCGACTCATTTAAATAAATATCGTCCCAAAATAATCACAATCAATCGACTCCAAATAAGACAAAGGACCCTTCACACATCATTGAACATATTCCACGAACTCAAAATTACTCATACACATTGTTTCAAACACAAGCGAGTCGGCGCGGGAGCAATTAAAGGCCCTTTAAACGTCATTCGTGGATGACAGTCGCAGGGCTGACGATGTCGAGGCGTAATTGTCGATAATTCTGTCGTCATTCGGCCCAGAACGGCCCACCCAAGCCCAATCGCGTGTAATAAGGCCACACAGTGCTGCGTTTGAAATAGAGAGGACTAGACTTTTGAGCGAAATTTTTGTTTTGCTCGGCTGCTATGTAGAAGGAATGGTTTGCAAAATAAAAATAGAAATGAATTTGGTATAATAACTTTTTCACAGGTTTTGGTGAGATCTATGTGGGTTTCTTGTAATTCTCTGATAGAAGGTACCGTATAGGTAAGAAACACATTCAATTAAGTTCAATAATATTCAATAAATGAATCGTTAACCGGACCATGTTTGAGAAAACCGTTTAAGACCAGAGTCTACCATCATTTTTAATTAATAAAGTGGTCAGATTTTTATTATCATCCATTTTTTTTTTCACATAAATTCTGAATCAAAGTCAAGTACCTACTCCTCCCGTAACGTTACGACTTTTTTTTCTTTAAATATAATATACATTTATTACCTAAGTAAGACTTATTATTAGAAAGTATTAAAGTTTTAACAACTTTACGAGTGTACTTGCAAAAGTTAGCACTCTTTCTTAGTACTGGTGTCATAGAAACTTGGAATTATTGCAGCATCACGAAGTTTGATCTTAATTTGGCGTATCAATTTGTCGTAAAATTTTGTAGCTCTCTTTACTGCGTACGCGTTACTTTTAAGATCTCAGGGTTTCTCACATAAAAAGTTTTTCAACGACTTTTCGCCTTCTGATTAACTCTGTAGTGTACTTATGTAGCTTTTAGGTCTTAATCTTTTAGTCTTTGTACTTACAAAGTAACATAAAATACTTCTATTTTATCAATTTATACTCAGACATTTTCTTAGCTGGCAGTTTATGTCTGTCTGTCATGTTAAGATTATTTAAAACTATGTCGATATTAAATAGAATGTCGAATTAAATACTATGTCGATATGAAATAGATAATTGCATCTTTTAAGCACGCCACTATCGCGGCGATAAGACTCCTTTGAAGAGTGACTACAGAGGCACCATGGCGCAAAAAGGACCTTACCAGACATGGTTATTTTGAGAGGTTCATGTGTTGGATTCAGCGGGAAGAAACGCCTGTGTGTCAACATTATGCGGATCATCAAAAGTGTCCTTTAGAATTAGTAGATTTTTCTAACTTCTAATGCCCCGTTTGGGTCCAGCTTCGGCCGATCGACAGGCTGAGGCTGGGCCCACGTATACACGGGGGGAATAAGTAGTTTAAAAGAATCTGGCCAAGTGCAAGTCGAACGCACCACGAAGTTCGCTGTACTACAAAATTAAAACTGATCAAAAAACATCGATAAAATGCGTAAATAAATTACACAAAGTAATGCGCCTGGTTAGGTTTGAATCTATGACTTATAACTCGTAGATCGGGGCCTTTACCACTGGACCACAACTGTTCTTTACTGCTTTTCTGGTACACAACGCTAAAAAGAAACTACCTTTTATGTTATGTTACAAATAACAAATAATACTGAATTTCAATGACGTATTGACACCATATTTTATCAATCTTCACGATATAAATAAAATACATAGTAACCCAATAAAGTTTGCCTTAAATAGGCTTTTGTTTACAAGACCTATTAAAATACAGCGCTCTTTTTAACGATTTTATGGCATCTTAAAAACTCTTTACAACCAGTAGCGTATTTGCGCTCTCCTGACACTACAAAAATATTTAACTCCCTCATTAAACTTTAGACTAATCAAATTGATATCCATTTTATTACAGAAAACGAGGATGGTTTAAATTAAAGCTTCGGAAAACGCCATTAATTTTAGATTAACTTCGTTTTAATATTGGCATTAGCCACGCAATTTGAACGTACTGTTAGTTTCTTGTATCCAATCAGATTAAATATAACTTTCTTCGATTTAAAATTAATATTCATGTCGCGTTTTTAGGTTATTATTATTAACTAGCTGCTGCCCGCGACGTCGTCTGCGTGAAGCCTCTATAGCACTAAAAATACCTAAGGTGCCAGTGTCGCTATTGCATTATAAATAAACCACTTTTAAAATAGCATTACAATATAAGTTTTTTTCGCAAACGAAGCTAGTGAAGAGAGTTATATGAGAATCCTGCTGAGTTCAGTTGTACGATGTGACTGAAGGAAATAGAGGAAATAATGCAGGAATACATTCCAGGACACAAAAGAGTAAAAATACGTATAAAAGTATCATACCTTACAAGACTTTCCTATAAACTACGTTGGTAGTTATACTGCCAGGAGCCAAAATGTAAAGAGAGTCAGGACTGGTGGCGCGGGAGCAAGTGACGTACAGTTGCCCGTGTGAAAAGCAACTCGTCCTGAGGTTGACACCCGCTGCCCTCAGTGTCTGCCCCTGCGACTTATTGATGGTCATCGCGAAGCAAACACACACGGGGAACTGTACGCGCTTGAACTGGAACGGGAAGTTATGGGGTTTTAGGGGAATGCGTGGTATAAATACTGCCTCGCTGACAATTGAAATTCACAATCCGTAAGAATTTCCGCATCAATGGTGTGTCTGTGTGGAGCGAGATGACTTTGGGCGGGTCCCGTCACAACTTCAAAGCATAATCGGGACACCGACCTTCAGCTTGATGGTATGCGCCGGAAGTCCTCTTGCTGACAGGGAGTTCAGAAATTCCACGAAATAACGTGTGGCATCATCTTGCTCGATAACAGTATTTATCGAGGTGTAGACCACTTCATTCTTCTCAATTTCCGAGAGAATGCATTCGTTAATTGCTGCAGCCTGATCATTTTTGGGCGTCAAAATGGCCCGCTCACACACCCAAGAATTCTGTTGGTGCGGTATACGACTGATGTCCCCGTACACACAGTGAATGAGTTTTTCTAAGCTGGATACCACTCTACCGAGAGACTCTGGAAGTACCACCTGTCCACCTCTCTCTTCTGGTAGAGTGCCTTCGTCAAGACTTAGAAGGACATCGGAGAATTCTTGAGCACGTGCATTGCCGCCGAGCCGAGCTCTCATATTAATGGTCAAGCGCAGTGTACGAACTCGTGACCACAACGAAGATCGTTTCGACGAAGCATTCATCTCCCCTCGATCCCCGCGTCACCTCGGGAAGTGTTTGCCGGAAATCGCCACTGAACAGAACTGTGACACCATCCATCAAATGTTAGTTCCTGCGGATGTCCTACAGGGTTCTGTCCACGACCTCAATTGCCTTCCTATTGGCCATCGTACACTCATCATCAGAGAGCAGTCCTTGAGCACGTGTCCCTTATCGCTGTTACGTGACACACCACAAACAGGCAGCGCTCTCTAAATCGATGGCAATTTTTAACATGGCATGTGCTGTCTTGCCTTCCGGAAGCAGTGTGGCAGCGATTCCTGACGACGCTACAGCAATAGCAATTTTGCCTTGGCTCCTGACCTCTGCAAGTATGCCAGTGGTAACAAATATTTTTCCTGTTCCACCAGGAGCATCCAAGAAAAACATTTTACCCTGGTTTTGCCCAACGCATTCAAGGACGGTGTCATAAATTTGTTTTTGCTCTCAATAGAACAAAGCGACATGATAATTTCGTATGGTGGTTATTTCGCCCGGATCGTAATTTGTCTCAGCGTTATACTCCCGATTACCACGGTCTTGATGTGGTGATGATTGGAGAGCTGGTAACCCATATTCGATCAGTGGATTGCCGCCGATAGTAATGACCACATCTTGAAGTGAACTGAGACAGGTGTTCAGCATGCGTTCATCAGTTACTTCGACTTCGTCTCTAGTAGAAAATCTTCAGACAGAAGATGGCGTTACTTCTCTCACAAAGCTACCGGGTTCGCGACTCCACAAAACACAAAGATGACGGCAAGTAGATGACGCATGTGGCTGGGACTGTCACTGACGCTTGCCTCCACGAGGGTGTCATCCCAATTAGGCAAAAGGCTGCGCGGTAAGTGGGATACTCCACGCCATCAAATGTCCTCAGAAAAGCGAAAGACGTTGAGCCTGGGACAGTGTGATGTAACAACCGCAGAAAATAGCATTCGCCACTATTCGGGTGCACGGTATAAACCCTACCCAATGCGGTGTCCTTGAAAATTCTCGGAAAACCTTCCACAGCACCTCCTCGCCGATGTCGGTTGAATACACCCCTTTGCTTGTCGTACGTGTAATATGAAGGCACCTCGTCATACGTAAGGGATTTCGCAAACTGGTCGACTTCACAGAGTCTGAGAAATGCCACCATGTAATACCTAACACCGCATTTTTTTTAAATTGTCTTCCTCAACTCTGCTCAAGATTTTGAGGGTTTTATTGGAACTGGAATTTGTCAAAACGAACTATAATATGAAGAAAATGCACATTACCATCTATGAATTTTAAGAATAACTAACTACTAACCTCGCCAACATAATCAAATTTAAATGATTAATTTCCAAAAACTGTTAACATAAACTTGATTTGATTTTGATGAAATCTCATAGATGGCGCTGCTTTAAAATTGTGTTTATACTACTAACATTCATTAAACTATGTTTCTCTGCCCAAGTTACTTTAATGGCGCAGTTTTTATAGTGTAAAGCTAGATAATAGCATGACTTACTCAAAAACAACATTTATATATGCGTCGTTAGATTACACGCAGTCACAGAATGCGTAAGAAAAATAAAGATTCACAGCTCCTCCCCCGTAGGAGATAGCGTGATAATATGTAGCCTATGTGTTGACCCGACCTCTTAGTAATATTCATGCAAAATTTGAAGTAAATCCATGCAGTACTTTTTGAGTTTATCCCGGACATACATACAGACAAACAGACAAACAGACAAACAGACAAACAGACAAAAATTCTAAAAACTATATTTTTGGCTTCGGTATCGATTGTAGATCACGCCCCAAGTATTCTTTTAAAAAAATATTCAATGTACAGTTTTGACTTTCCTACGATTTTATTATATGTATAGATAAAACGGTTTGCGTGTTTTCGTTGTCGATGTTAATAAGTAGATGGACTTCAATTTGGATACAAATTAAGAAACGTAATCAAGTTACATTTCAAAAGAATGTGAATTTTTCATTTAACATTTTGTTTTTTTAAGTTTATCTAGGACATTACTGACACTCCGTGCCTCGGAAAGCACGTAAAGCCGTTTGTTTTGATTTTCATTCGTAGATCTTTGACATTAATTCTAGGTAGTCAGACTCCAGAAAGTCGGACCATAAGCCTATTCAAGGAGTATCGTGTCACCCAGTACAGTAACTGGGTGCGACACCCAACCGGTAACGGCTGGGCATGCCATAGTTATGGCGGTAAGTCCCTTCTCTGAGGCGTGGCTGAAAAGATAACTCGGCGTCCTTACGTTCCGCACGACGCAGGTCCTTACCGGACATAGTCAGTTCGGGAGATTCCTGCTCCGGATTCGTGCGGAAAAAACACGGGTGTTTTTTTTTTCACGGGTCACCATTGTGTGGACCGCCCGGAGGACACGGTGGAGCATACGGTAGAGGTGTGCCCCGCCTTGGCAGTGAACCCGTGTCCTCGTGGGAGCGTTCGGCGGCAGTGACCTCTCACGCTGGACCTTGTTACAGGTCGTAGTCCAGAGGAAGGAGAAATGGCAGACGGTCGCCTCCTTCTGCGATGCAGTAATGCTAGCAAAGGAGGCGGTCGCACGCGCGAGGCAAAGGCCCTCGCGCCTCAGCCGCCGGGATTCCGATCCCGATTTCCGGTCACCGTAGCGCGGGCTTGCGGATGATGAGCAATGGGTAGCTCGCCGTCCAACCGTCCGGTAACCGTCACGACCGAGCCCATCCAAGTCGTCGACGGCGCGTAGAGTTCCACACGGGGTTGGGGCCCAGCAGGGTCGAAGCCTATTGGGGCCATGGGTAAATGCCATAAAGAGATCCTCGGGGCTCTGAAACAATGGCAAAGAAAGAACAGGAGTTGTTTTTTTAGTCAGTAAAAATCTGACACTATCTCTCGCTCCGCGGAAGAGCAGAGGATGTCATTGGATGATTTTCTCATCTAAAAAAAAAACAAAACCGTTAACAACATCGAGACGTAAAACTCAATAAAAGCTTGTGAAAATTATATAATTTAATTCATTCATTTTAACAATTCTCTAAAGATTCATACGAGTAACCATGTCCATACGATAACAAAGATAAATGGTACAAAGAGTATGTCTTCGTGTATCGATGCGCAGATCTGATATGCTAGGCAGCGTCTGTCGCGACCAGTCAAAGGCTTTTCCACTTGAATTTTATCAATGGAACTGACATGCTTTTTCGCTAGGAATGATCCTTACGCGAGATGTCTGGTAGCTCCTAAATATACATGAAGTTTGGGTCGTCTAGCTAAATGGAAATAGCTGTTTGAACGCGCGTATTTTGATGTAAACGTAATTTTTATTATCATTTCTTTTTTAAATGCATTGTTTACATGATCTGGCCGATGTAAATGTTTGCTAGTGGGTAGGGAACCTGTAAATTCCCATTATTTGTTGTGTATCTCATGATTCTGGAGAGCAGTGGTGGCCGAGTGGTAAAGGCCCCGTCTTACGAGTTGTAGGTCGTGGGTTCAAACCCAGCCAAGCGCATTACTTTGTGTAATTTATTTCATCACCACTGCTCTCAAAACGGTGAAGGAAAACATCGTGAGGAAACCGGCATGTCCTAGAACCAAAAATTCGAAGACATTTACTAACACGCACTGGGCCCGCGTGGTGGATTACGGCCCATTCCCTCTCCTAGAGAGAAGGCTTGAGTCCCAACAGTGGGAACAGTAAAAAGGCTGGTTATGATGATTACATGATTTGGCCGATGTAAATATTTGTTAGTGAGTAGTAAACCTGTAAATTCCCAATAAATATGTTGTTTATTTCATGTTTCTGGAAAGATCAAGTTTTGGTATTCCGTAAAACGATCCTGCCTTAATCACCAAGCTTAGAAAGAACTTTTTAAAACACAAAAGAAACTAAAGCAATCGATATTAAAGTACTGGTTAAAATAATAAATTAGGAATCGATACATTGATTTACACTCGCATTTTGTTATTCGAACAAAATAAAAGGACCGTACCGAATCATTGTTAAAATACGCTACAGAGAGCGAAGCAAAATTTAAATCGGTATCGCGTTTGCTTCGCTACATCCCGATAATGTATGCAGAAGTAAGACACTCGAATAAAATTGAACGTTTCAAATATTAAGTCCTGTTCGACAACCAATAAACACATGTTTGGTTACGGTCTTGTGTATAAACAGAACAAAAGAAACAAGTGAATAACGATAATTGTCCTTCTTGCCCTATATTCAGAATACTTTGTTGCATACTCGTTCTCTTAAAATACTTGTTTTATTGTATTCAGGTAATTCCATGTCTGGCTAGAGCTGCTCCAAAATTATACTTATTATGTTAATTTAAATTGGATAATGTTTGAAATTGACCTTAATAAACATTATTACTGTGCTACGTAATTATGTGTGAAATTAACTTTTCGATATTAACAGTTTTAAGATGGGATTAATATGGAATATTGTAATGAAAGTGACTACCAAGATTGAAATTGCTTACAATATTCGTTATGGATATGAAAAATAGATAACATCAGATCTTAATATTATGCATAGTTTTGTACTGAATATCAAATTGAAGAGCAAGTTTGTCAGGATTTAAGTTAAAATTCTTGTTCTAAAAAAATATGCTCTATTAATTATCTGTACCTTAAAAATATTTTCTGCACGAATGTAAAAATGTTTTAAACTCTTTTGTCCTGTTATTTAGCAAAGGTCCTTTTATAGCCACAGCTTCTAGAAAGAAAGTAAAACAGTTGAATACAGTAAACATTTTCTTTTAAATAAATTCTACGTAACTATCACCTTTACAACATTTTACAGCCGATAAAAGCCGTTTACTCGTCTACGTTCTCATTTATTTTTACAATATTCCCATTTTACGCGACGAGTCTGTATTCGACTGAATGTTCTGGGAAACAGGGCTCGTTGTCTGTCACATCCAATTGTACGCTGCCACCGTTTCGCAACCCCAACACATAAATTTCGATGCTATCTCCACAACGCTACAGAGTTATTTAAATGTACAACATCACAAAAGATTATTAACGTAAAGTGTCCGATGCGAACAATGACAACCCTACCCAGTCCAATTTAGATTTTCGTATAGGCCGACAACTCTAATACGAGCCTGTTCTAGTCATTCATTCAAGTTTAGAGTCTAATGTTTTTCGATAGATTGGATTTGGATAGCACTCGCGTACAAAATTCGAATCGGCGTTTGAACGCTCTGGTAATACGCGTGCTCCGAGTTGAGACGTCGGCTTATATAGGTGTACAGAGAGGAATAGATTTCGAGCTGAGCCCTGCTTCACGCGTTGTCAGCCTGAATAAACTTCCAAATCGATTCTACAGCTGAGAGTGACACCCTTGGATAAGGTTGGCCCGCGTCTCGGCGTTTCTACATTTGCATAAAGAATAGAAAGACGAATATTGGATATGGGAGTATCTGCGACAGGGGTTTGCAATTTGCCGTTCCATTTTTAAAATATTCTTTATTTTAAGTCATAACCATGCATTTTGTTGCAATACCGTAATTGTTCGCCTTAATTTACATGCAAACAGTATTGAACCTTCAAAATTTTAATTTTTGCCCACAGTATTCTGAAAACCTTTTGCCTCGAGTGTTTACACATCAAACTGGGTATAAATAAGTCATAATAATCGAATAGGAGGAAGCAACAAAGTTATATTTGCGTGAAATGAACATAAAAATGTCAAATGTTAACATTACAGCGCCCGCAACAGTTTTATTGCAGCCGACTCGAGTCATTTAACACATCAACCTATTGGGGGTCGGAACATTATGATATTGAAGAGATTTGAACCATCATATTCGTTAAGTGAGGATAAAACGATATTTTCTTGATCTATTTTCTCATCAATTTTATTTGTGTTTTATATCTTTCGCATCAAGTGCAGCTGGATCAACCAAAGTTGGATTCGTTGGATGGAATATTGAGAAGATTTTTCGTATCTCATTTCTCAATATATGATTAACTTGTGTAATCATAGTATTTTGAATGTTATCTGTCGAAAGGCACTCTTACTGTAATAATTGTCGATCCAATTTCTACAGTTAATTTATCCACCTCAAAACATTTTTTTTCCTCACCTAACCATCACTACACAAGTTAGTAGTAATTCCTCGAGGCTATTCCTTCAGACATGACTAGATCAAAGCTCATTTTCTCTTGAAACTTTACTGTAAGTAATAACCCTTAAACCCAACATGTTATGTCCTGGGGCGGTGCCGACACAACTAATGTTGTTGAGAGCAGCCATGCCTGATAACTGTGCACAAATGAATAGGTCTGCGTTAGACATGACGCAACCAACCCAGTGAAGTTGTCCAATATCGTACGTATAATTTCCTTTCCGCTATGCTGCACAGCTTCGGTTTAGAATTTAGACCTCCTTAGGGTGAGTTGCACCATTTAACTATAACGATAACTAAACCATAACCAGCCATGAAATGGCCGCCTATTGGTCAATTCGACGATTTGACCACTGTTAACGGTTTAGTTATCGTTGTAGTTAAATGGTGCAACTCACCCTTAGTGTAGCACTTAAGTTACCATCAAGGTGTTTAAAGATTGAAAAACAGGGGTTGAACCATGTTGCATTTGACTGTACTACCGAAGTTATGATTATTTTGGAAAATTATGAAGCGGCGTTATGAGGTCTACTAATATAATATGATTTATAATCGCAGGTACGCGTACATAGGCTATCATTTTGGTAACGAAAAAAAAAAGCAAAATATGAAGGCAGCATGAATGCAGCTTATACCAATATTTCTAAGCCCGACAATAACTAGTACGAACCGTGTAAGGCACCTACCATAAAATCATACCGCACAGTTTCTTCGAGATAATTATTTGAGTCAATATAGCGCTTTTAGCAAGGCGGCAGACAATCGATCAAGCAGCTGGTTGCAGGGCCGCGTAATTTGATACACATCGGAATGTGGACACAAATAAAATCACTTAGCTGAGGAGTGGCGTCCTGCAGAGCACATCAACCGCTCACTGCGGTGACCACGGACACAAAATGCTGCTAGAAAAGTTAGCTAAATGAATGAATGCAGATTTTGAAAAACATATTTAGTATAATCTTCGAGTACCAGACAAGCCAGGCATTGAGTGTCAATAAAAAATACAATCAATGCAAAAACAATTCGGCAAAAAAAATGTACTGAAATACAAATATGTATTTTTTTTTTACAGAAAATTAAACAAAACACAACCACAAAAAAAAACAACAAACAAACAAACAAAACAAATAATAATATAACATATTTTGAGAAAATTTAAAACGAAGAGATATAAGAGATATCCACCAGTTTGAGTATTGTTTTTAATATATTGTGCAAAATAGTAAAATATGTTAGCAATTTTATTAACTTCATTCACCTGTACTGCGTTTTGATTAAATTGTAAATATTTATTAAAAATAAAATCGTATTCATTTTTAAACCAATAAAGTATTTTGTTCCGAAATTGTATAAAATAGATTTGTTTTAATACAGATTTTTTTTGTTATGTATACAAAAGTACCGATATTTCAATTGCAGTGCAATCAAGCAGCAAAACAAACTTTAAATAAAAACTAAATAAATATGCTTTTAAAAAATATCATAAATCGCTTACCATTTCCAAAGATCTAGAGTATCCTTTACGTCTTGAATTTCAACTATAAATAAAACAGGATCGGATGCTATTACGAAAGAAATGAAGTCTCTAAAGAAACTTCGATTCTCACAGTTGGATTTCGCCACATCTCTCAGATTAAAACATCAGTGTCGTAGTATAGTGGTATAGATATATCGTAGTTGGATTGCTTTTAGCAAGAGTTAAGGATTCAAACCGATGGATGCGGGACGCACAGGAACATTCGATGTGGCGACGCTTGGGGGAGGCCTATGTCCAACAGTAGACGTGTATCGGCTGAAATGATGATGATGATGATGATGAAGGATTCAAAATATGTAGGTACATCTACATCATCATCATCATTTCAGCCAATAGACATCCACTGTTGGACATAGGCCTCCCCCTAAGTGTCGCCACAATGCACGATCCTGTGCGTCTCGCATCCATCGGATTCCCGCAACCTTCACCAGGTCATCGGCCCACATTTTAGGAGGCCTTTCGACGTTGCGTCTTCCAGTATGCGGTCGACACTCCAGAACCTTTCGGCCCCAACGGCCTTCGTAATCAAATCCAATGTATAAGGGAAAACATCTTATAGCTTCATTAATATACATATAATAGCATAATCAACCATTTAATGTTCCCACTGCTGGGTCTCAGGCCTCCTCTCTAGGAGAAGGAGTGGGCCGTAATCCACCACACGGGCCCAGTGCGGGTTGGTGAATGTCGCATGTCTTCGAAATTTTTGGTTCTAGGACATGCCGGTTTCCTCACGATGTTTTCCTTCACCGTTTTGAAAGCAGTGGTGATGAAATAAATTACACAAAGTAATGCGCCTGGCTGGGTTTAAACCCGCGACTTACAACTCGTAAGTCGGGGCCGTTACCATTAGGCCACCTCTGCTCTCTGTCTCTGTAATATACACAAAAATTTAACATGTACACAGTGATTTGGGAATTCATGAGCAAAGGCGAATTTAATTCAATTCTGATTTTTTTTCCAGCAAATCTTTGAGTGATGAAAATCAATCATATTTGAAAATAAGATCCAGTGTACAACATAAATATACATATATGGGACTTTACTCTCTGTTCCGGCTACCTCCAAACTCCCCCTCTGAACTCCAACTGACCCTCGACAAAGAACGTCAGCGCAGCCTTCGTGACGTCATCATCACTTCTTCACGCTTTCGAGCAGCGAGTCATACAACCAGCACCCACGGCTATGAAAGGTATCCTGACCACCAGCATGTCTACCTGGTCATACCCCTCAGCCTCATCAGCGATTTTGGCATCCCGCTTCTTCGACCAATGAAGAGCTATGGTGAACCTCTCCTGGTCGACAGTAAAGCCCTACGTTACACAGCACCGCTCCGACTCTCTGGAGCCAGCAGCATCATCCCTTTTCAAAGGAGATTTGCGGGATTCTACTCTCTGTTCCGTGTTCTGTCTTTTTTTTAGTGGAAAATTATCAAAAATATTTCCCACTTTAAGTGGTGCGGAACACTCTTTGTTATCCTCTTGTTGATTATTGTTTGTGTGTTCGTATGTTCTCTGTACAAATAAATGTTTTTCTGTCTTCTTTCTCAAAGTTCTACTCCACTGGTACTTGTTTAAGTGGAATAGTTATCTTATGTTTTCTCTATCATATTTTGATCTCTCATTTTTTGCGCATAAATAATATAATGACAAGTTATTGATATTTTTCTTAAGGTGGAAAACCATACATTGACTTTTTCCACTCTAGAGACAGACACTGTAGCAGAAGAACGTGTCGGAGTTTTGCTGATTAAAACCAACTCGTTTTTGTTCAGAGTGCCTAGTGTGAGTTGGTTTTACGTTAACGCGATCGACACGTTTATGACGTTTGGCGCTCCGATTGGCCCGCGCCGAGATCTTAACCAATCAGAGAGCTAAACGCGCTAAACGTTTCGATCGCGTCAACGTAAAAACAACTCGCACTCAGCGCACAGTTGCAAACGCAATACGTTTCACGAACGCGGTGATGCTTTCAAACAATGCGGAAGCCGGCATTAGTAATTCTAATGTATAAAATACAAATATATTATTATTTTAAACACCCATAATGTCAGCGCAATAACTTTTATAGAAAGACTATTTCCTTTATTTTTATTTTCCTCTTTGCTCAAACTAATACGATTGCGTGGGAGTGTGATTCGAACAGTTCAACTCAGTTTTCAAGCTTTAGTTTGATTGAAAATTCAATTTTCGCTTTTCGTATCCAGAGATCGCTTCATCTAGCTTCACAACTTTCTTTTAGTTCACGCTAGGCTAGAGCGAGTGTTGTGTAGCTTCACTTCGAGATTTATATATTGGAAAATACTACTTTATATTCTCGTAAGAAACCCCTACGGTCCGGACTAAGCGTTTTGCCTTGTCATTTATACCGCGCACGTCAAAGGGCTTGAACAATTCGCCTGCTGCGGTCTTCCCACCAGATTATAATTTGGGTGTCTTCAAGATAAGTAATGCAGTTCAATGTATGTACAATAAAAATCTTTTGATATTTATGATATCTAAGGAGTTCGTTCAGAATAGCTCTATCTAACAAAACAATAACTAATTCTATTAATATACCGTTTAATTTTAAACCTTAAACTTGTAATTGAAACCAATTTGTTTGAAGGCGGTTGTTATTAATTAATACAAGTAACATAAAGTTCAAAGTTCAATATGTAGGCAAGTAATGTTTATTATTTAAGTTTAATCTTCTCATTGCAAGCCTGAATCTTTAGTGCTACTAATATAAAGTGTATTATAATACCACACGTACTAATTGCTTTCGAATCTTTATTATTTACAGTAGTTACTGCAAATACGTATTATATAGCACTCCAGAAATAAATGAGGTAATTTATTTCAACATTTCACGACTCGAAAATTAAAATGAATAAAGTATGGAGGTCATTTATTCAGAAAAACTAAAATGGTGTGTAAAAAAGCTGGTTGAGTCCCAAAGTGAAATTTTCAACTAGGGGATTTTGTAGGGGTAAAATAGGGCGTGAAATTGTTCCCCAAATAGGTGGTATTTGTTTATGGGAGCTACGGCTGTGAATTTAGATATAATGCTTGCTCCTGATGTGTTCCGTGTGGTGGTGATGGTGTCGCATTTGTCACTCGACGGTGTTCTTGACATGTGTAGTGTGTAGGTCCCGGAATATATCCACCTTTTGGTATTTTTGAGACCGTTTGTTTGAGAATTGCGGAAATGAAATGGGAATATTACGGTGTACGATTTTTTTTCTTTATTAAGGTTTTAATTATCCATAGATCGTCAGTTCACAATTTACTATTGTGTAACTAAGTATATCGTCACTGTTTTTTTACTCTTGTTTATTTTACTTGTAAATGTGAGATAACGGTCAAATCTTAAATCCACTTTAGTACTTTTATATTGCATGAAGTTTTAATATATATGTAGTTAAAATATTTAAATGGATACTTTACGTAACAAGACTGGTAAGCTCATAATTATAGTATCACTTCCTAATAAATCTAAAAGGGGTAATAAAATACATAACACTTTTTTGATATACTGATAAATAAACAAGCATATAACACTTATGAAACGCTTCAACATGCTCAACTCAAAGATGTTAATAAAAAGCCTACAAGCGTAAAATTCAAACCAAATTCCCAGAATACGGATGCACATTGACAAATCGCTGTAGTTTCTTCAGAACAAAGTGGGTTATATTTCGTTCCCACACTGTAAACGTTTATTGAATAAGTAAGCAGTGGGTTTCATAAAGGGAGGTAGGGTTTAAATTTGACGCTGCGTTTTCAACTTTGCGATAACAATTTGTTAGTTTCTTTGCACAAGTTGATATACGAGGCTATAGAGTCCAGATTGTTCTTTATTTTTAGATAAATTGAAAACTGAAAAGTTTCATGGATGCCATCTTGGCAATTTGGTTTGGAGAATGTTTTGAAGGGAATGGTAGGGGAAGCATTACGAATGAAGACAATTTTTTACGAGTATTGTTCAAGCAATGTAAGTTTTTTGTATGAAATTGATGGAATGGGATGTATTTTCTGTTTTTGATCAAGAATTTACTCTTAAAAATATTTGATTTCACTTTTTGTATCTACAGTTAAATGAACCGACGTGTTTATGTTAAAATCAGACGTTTAAATTCAATTTCATTTGCATCTAGTCGTAGGTTCGAAACTTTAAATTTATATTTTATGTTAAACATGTACTCAGAATATATTGGACATAATTAGGACATTACGTTGGCAAATGACATCATCACAATGTTCTGTGTCACACGTAACGGGCTCTGAAATGTATTCCCTCCGTGTCCCGACTTACTTCCAACCATGTTGCGACAGTTTTTATCAACATAATAACCGAATATGTATTCAAGTACAGTGCTTAGTGTTACTTTGCCTTATAACATTTTCATACTTACAACAACTAATTTTCAACTTTATTTCGTTTCAATAGAGCTTAGAAATAAACTTAAAATATCATTGTCTAAGTAATAGAATGGTCGCACGCACTTGTGGCGCCGCGTGGTGACGTTTTGTTGCAACTAAAAGTTCCTTGCCCTTATTAGATACATGGCTCATAAATGATGCATGGTGGTATGAAAACACTAGAAATTTATGATGCTATTAAAATATAATCATAATTCCAGTATATAAGAAAGCGCTTAAAAATTATAATTTAAGCTATAAAACTGATCAAAGTGATCTACGCGAAGGATAAAAGACGTGCTTCGCTGAATATTATCCGCTGTAATTACTGTGAAGCACCTATGATGATTTATGTAGTTTACATGAGAATCAAGGCATTTTTACTGCTAAAGCAATACGTTTTTAATACACCGCAAGAAATGTTCGTTCCGTTTGATAAAAAAGTTCTGAAGAAGAAGTACAAATATTAATTATGACCCTGTGATGTTCCCTCGCATTCAAATCGACAAGCATTAAATGAGTCGTCGCTACGGGTTCGGTCATTCCGATTATCAGTTGGCATATCTTCGTCCGCCAACAATGAGAGACAACCCGCTAAATGCGCACTGCACTTGAACATCTTAATAATCCGTTGAAGGGCCGTGTCTGCGCAGCATGACGCGAACCCAACACAACCGTAATTATTTTTCAACGGAGTGACATTTTACGCAGAAATAAATAATTTCGATGCGCCCAGAAATTACGACTACATTAATTCGAATGTGCGAATAAATAATTTAGTGCCAACATGAAATTTAATTATTTCGACACAAAATGAACCGATCCAATTTAACATCAATTTTTGTCGCTCGAATTGGTTTAATGCGTGTTCGATTTCGAATAATGCGATCATAATATGACTAGTTTCCTGATACAACACGGAGTTTACTGTTCACAGCGTCGTAACGGAGCAACAGTGCTCCGACGTGACATTTGACAAGCGTCTCCTATAAAGTTTAAAGTAATTCAACCGGCGAGGACGTCACGTCGATGCGCGTAGAAAGTCAACCTTTACGATGGTCGAGTGAACAAAACAAAACAAGTTGAACATGTCAATGCCCACGCCTTTGGTACGGTAACCTGATACAAGCAGGCGGATACATTTAACACCACCGAGAGGTTCGCAAGCGTTCGCGTCGCGTGAGCGCCGAGCATTAAGCGGAGCGATGAGCGATGCGGCGAGCGTAGGTCGAAGGACGCCGTCGATAGTTCAGTGCAGCTAAGTTATTCCACAACGACTGTAATCTCGCTGGAGACTACTAGATGTCACGCACGTTTGGTACGTGCTTTGTACTACTTTGGCAAAGCTTTAAAGGTACACGCCAAGGTAAATTCAGCTCTTAGATAAAGGTCTACAGGCAGTAAAACATTATCTTTAAGTCTATCGAAACAAATAAAAGAGGTAGTACTTTCTGTGTTTTTGCAAGGATTGTTTACTGTAAGAACTATTGGAAATTGTTTTTCAGCATGCTACGCAAGGGTTTCCTTATTATTTTTGGATGTTTCGTCGCTTATGTCAGTGTGATCACTACCTTATCTATCCATCCGCTCGCCCGTGTCATGAAAGAGGATACTTTAATATCCGATTCATTGTTCTGTTACAAATTTGTCAGTGATCTTTACATTAAACTTTTTCTCTTTTAAAATTTGAGATGGGTCCATAATCCTCGTGCGGCCGGCACGTTGTAAGTAAATCTTCGTCACATAATGACGTTTAGACCACACAAATAAAAATATTAGATATCGTATTAAAGAGCTAAGCATCTATCGTAAGCATTATACGAGTGTCGATATTCATTACACTTTATTTTGATTTCTTTGGAAGTTTCCTGTTTCAACCCGTTCGCTTTTTAGATATATAATTTTATAGGAATACATATTTCGTAAATTATACCACTATTGTTGAAGTTCGACGAATGTAATAAAATATGAGCATAATATGTGGAAATTAATACTGTATTATGCTGATGCAATTTATGCGTAAGTCAGTGTATGACAACTATTTAAACAATTTACGAGTATGTACCTATATATACATCTGATAGTCATTATGTAAGAAGCCCGATAAAAACATGTTTCTAAAAGAGGCCTGCGGTTTTCAAAACATCAAATTTTCCCCTTGTATTTGAAATTTTGTAATTCAACCAATAAAAAATTCAGTACAAAATTTCTAGCATAATTTAAAATCGTTTAAGGATTCTCCGTAACATAAAAGGCGATTTTAATTTTTGGCAAATTAAACATAATTTGCATAAAATAAGAATCGTGCGCCCGTAAGGATCTGATCGACCGTAATTACTTATCATAATTATTAATATTTCGCTGCTGTCACGCGACGGGTGCCTCAAGGCAGGCCTTAATGCTTCTCATTGATGATGGGTAGCGTCCACAGTAACCGACTCAGACGATAATTTGAGATAATTTACGTAATTCGGCATAATTTTCATTCGAAGAGCATGTTGTGCTCAGCCGAACACAGGCAGAAGTCAGTTTTAAAATCGAGATCTAATTTCTAACTACCCTCAAGCAGTTTACACAAATTAGAATTTGCAAAACCTTCATTATTTGAACGCAAGCTTTAAAAATACATGGAAAATGGGTTGAAACAGTTGTTATTAAAATTGCTAGATATTATTCTGTTATTAACTGAACGCAATACTATGTCTACTTTTATTAAGGCTAACCAGTTAACTAAAGTAAATGTTTATGTAAACTATAAAAATACGTTTAGAATTACAATGAGAATCATTGCTAACTCATTTTCATCTGTTGCCATGGGTGATGCGAAAGAGATCCCCGGGGCCCTGGAACAATGGTAAAGACTGAACAGGAGTGGGTTTTTAGTCAGTAAAAGTCTGACACTATCTCCCGCTCCGCCCAAGACCGGAGGATGTCATTAGATGATTTTCCCACCAAAAAAAATATATATATCTTCATTTAGACAGTTTTTTTCGCAACACTTTTAATAATATCAGTTATTGCCGTGGTAATTAACTTTGATTGCACAACACAATCTCCCGGTGCGCAGTGGAAGCACCACAGAGCATTGAAGCTCCTATTCGATGTGATCGGAATCGAGCAGTCGCACCACGACGACACGCAGGGGACACAGAGTAACAATGCCCAGAGGTGAACCACGATTTACGAGCGTTGTGTATGGAGTACGTTTTTGTTGCATCCTTTTTGGACTTTGTTGTTGGTTTTATAATGGTTTACATGGTGTGTTTTGGAGGTTTTGCTTGTATTTTTAATTTATTAGGTTTTTTTATTACCTGTATGGTATGGGTCTTATCACCTAGCGATCAACACAACAAGTATCCCTCAATTTTATAAATATCCACCTTTCATAACGAAATGTAAGTACATACTTCTGTAAATAGATATACTTTTGTATTAGTCTAGAGTCAAATTAGCACTGAAATTTATTTATTTAAACTTCATGCAATACAAAGGACTTAATTAAAAAATAAAAATGAAATTGTGTTGCTGTTCATTTTTTGTCTCTTAGATTATTTTAAAAAAAGAGCACCAAAACTTAAAAATCTAATTTTAATTTCATATATTTTATCATTACGAAATAAAAACCTACCACCATACATAATATTATGTCCACACTCTATAACAATCGTCCGGACCAAACCCAAGTCGTCGACGGCGCGTCCTGTTCCACGCGTGCCTCAAGGAACTACTGCACTACTGGTTTAAATAAAAGAATTATATTATTTCTCTCACTATCATTATTTGACCTCTTTATTTTTTGTGCATGTATATTTACAAATTTTGATGACAAGTTATCGATATTAATTTTCACATCTGTTATAACGTTTAGTCTACGAGTTGGACGCGCCGCACCGCAAAGTTCATCAGATAATGAGCACATTTGTTGCGTGTGAAACTAGAATACCAAGCTACACTTCGCGTAAGCATCAAAGAGAATGCTTGCTCTTAAACCACGGCCGCTTCGATAAATCATGTTTCGTTTAAAACATTCTAACGCTTCATTTTGCTGATCCAAAGGTCCGATGCCGTCTTCAGTGGAAAACGTTCTTAACAGCTCTTTTGTAATAAATCCAAGGGAATTTTGCGTTACGACTGCAATAATACGAATCAGATTAAGTGCGGAGTGTATTACCTTTTGTTTAACGTTTGTGGTCTGGCTTTGGTTCGTAATTAATGTGTAGAATGTCAGTGCTGCCCAGCCTGGACATAACATCGAAGGCACGACTTCCACAGCGCTTCTTTTTTCACTTTCTGCTGTCTTTGTTGTTTTCTTAAAATAACTTATTGCTTAAAAAAAGAGTAAAGCTTGGGACGCTATCGTAAAAGCTACATTATCGTGGCCTTTGATATTTAAATAAAAAAATATTTTCTATTAAGCAGATAGGTTATCTTGAGCTATTGTTTCCAGTCCGTCAAAAGAGACGGGAATTGAATATTTCTTTTGTTTCATTTTATTTTATCTGTTGTTCTTGCGGGGTTAGGCCTGACGGAATTTAGTTTTTTATATCTTTACTTTTATGTTGCAATTATTTACTTAATAAAAAATAAGATTTTAATGTAAATATTTTTTCATAGCCAGCATTTATAGCACAGTACAATACCTATATAATTAATACTCTTCATGACCAAACTCGATGGGGTTGTGTCGTTTAACTACCAAGCTCCTATAGCCACCTTCCGTTTCCATCATCAGATCAGCTCCATGTCATAATAATTGTGCATTGCCATCTGATTTACACATGCATACAAAATTTCACCTCAATCGGTAGCCGGGAAGTGGATCAAATTTAACTTGCAAGATTTGATGACAGATAAACGTCGGGACAGGTGAAACTAAATAAAAGCTTGAAAAATAGCTTATGATAAACTAATATTTCTGATTTCTAATATGATTGTATAAACCTTGATGAAGGTTACTTATTTTGATGTACAAAAATTAAAGTAAACTGCTACAAAATATACGCTCCGTAAGCTGTATCGTTTATTTAATAATTTTCAATCTATTTATATAGAGCAAACAAATAACTTTAATATTCAAGTTGTAGAAAAATAATAAAATTCTCAATGGGATTCCCCGCTTTGTAAACTAATAAACATGAACATTCAATCGCATTCAATATGTCTAAACCATTTCGTGGTTAAGTGTCTACAAATAGCCACCATATTAAAATGCTTGCTTCAAATCATCAAAATTAATATGTGTAATAAATAACTTAGTCCATTGGCGTTCCACTGGATTTAACGTAAACATATACCACGTAACGTTAAAAATTTATATTCGTCTCATAACTGTCGAATTCTTGTAGTAACAAATTATAGTGGTGCGTTGACTTAGTGAATGGACGCTGGTAACAAATAGTGGAGTAATTCCAAAGAGTTTTGAATAGAGTCCAATACTATTTTGGTCGGCGAACGGTGATCTTTAAACTTATATTTCGTTTTGCCTGGAGATCGCTTGCCGATAGAATGACGTTCCATGGCTAGCGAGATATAAAGAAATGTTTCGGATATTATAGGGTTATATTTAGTTGAATATTTTTGTTGGAGAAATTATTTGAAGTTATTGATGCTTGAGATTAGGCTAAGTATTTTCTATCATTGAAACGGTTTTATTATCTTATAAAAATATTATCAGATTTCCTTTTTGTATGTTTTGTGGGTCTTTATTCATAGAGATGTAAATAGTTTATTTATTTATTTTATTATTTGCTTAATTCTTAGGAATGGATATCTATTTTTTTATTTAGGTAAGTTCCTATCATCAGTTTAGTGATCTAAATGTTGTTTTAAATCTTGTGGAACAGACAAACACCTTCACAGACACTAGAAAGACATCTTCCAAGTAGCGATCTCAAATGTTCCAAAACTAACCAAAAGTAACTTTTGAAGCAATTAATCATGTTTACATATCCCACTAAAAACATGACATATCCCAAACATATGATGGCAAATACGTAAGTAATATTTACGTAACTTAAACATAAAAATCTGAATATAAACTTCCCTAAATGAGCTAACTTAATAACTACCTCAAAGTACTTAAATTTAGGTTTATTGAATTTTAATATCCTAGCTTTTTGAGCCACGTGTCTATATCCGTGTTCGTAGCTGAAGTAGTGACTGGGGCAGCTGTGCCCGTTCGCATCTCAATAATGAATGTATTGTCCCGCAGTACGAGTACCCGATCACAGTCCAGACTATTTTTGCTCGAACCTGTCTGCGTCCGTCACGGAAAAAATGTCCGTGGAGTTGTTACAATGACTGGAAACTTTAGAAAAGAGACGACGCTATGTATTTTTCATGACTTGGCTTACAGATCGATGTTACAGATACGCGAAGAAAAAGTTGAAGCTAGTTTTTTGAGTTGTTGTCTTGAATTCATGACTTAATTTCCGTAGTAATATTTTTTTCTTAGAAATTGTCTTTTGTTTTGGCCTTTGTGTAATTTTAATCTTTCGTGATCTCTTAATCCTTCGTAAAGTTATTTCTTTACTCTGTATTTAATTCTGTTTTGGTTGTAATAAGATTTTTACCTTAGCAACACTTACCTTCGCTACCTTCTGAATAAAACGCGATACCTGAATGACGTAAAATCTTCGCCACCCTTTTCATCTCCATACCATTCTAATCCCTCGTCCTACCGTCATGAATGAAGACACATTTGCCAACGACAGCGAATCCAACGGAGTTATTTGATTTATTCCAAGCCGGGACTATTGAAAACTTCCATCAGAAGTCATTATTTAGCCGCTGTAATGAAGCTGTGGCTGGAATCTTGAGCAGCAGACAAGTGCAAGCATCAGTCCTGGATCTTTTTGTTATTTATTGCGAGCTGTATTTGTGTATCGCATGCGGAGATTATGCTTAGATCTTGTTCGGTTCGAACTATTTTCGGTTGCATAATGTGCGTAATATGTTGTTATATGGTGTTGTGTTTTCCTTTATTTGATTCGAGATCAAAATCACCTTCATGTTGCATTACTTAGATCTTTATTGTATCTTAAAATAACAATTTCATAAACACCAAGCTTGGAAAACAGATTGGAATGTTTAGTAAATACTTACTAGTGTGTAATATGCAGCGTTTATGAAAAGTAGAATATTCGTTCTGAAACATTAAAGTACCTGATTTAAGTCGGTTCGCAAAAGCACAGCAACTTACGTATTCATGTCAAGGTTGGTTACATTTTCCTTGAAAGAATTGCAAAGCTCAGTTTTAGTTCACCCACTCATAAAGCATAAAAACAAAACTATTAATTCGAGTTTTTGTGCACGTGCCTTTAATGAAACGTTTGAGCAAAGTTTCCAAGGAGATTCATTAATTATGTTCTCAGAAAGTTTAGAGAGGACTCCACTTGTAAGGTGAAATTAGTTCTTAAATTTTCGACAAAAACTGGTTGTTCTACTGGAACGGCTCAGATCTTTATTAGACAAATTTTTAGAAAGAAACTGGAGCACCTGGATTAAAAGTTTTTAACTAAAAATATCTTTTTACCGACAAAATATTTGTAACTTTTAAAGTCGCCGAAACTACGTTGCTCTATCAGAATGCAAAAACCCATCGTATCGCTAAACGATCGATCTTTGACATTTCCATGGTTCGTCGCCGTATCGCGTCGTGATGTCGTGGCGCTTCGAACAATCTTGCAATTTGTGAAATATTTGGAATAGTCCCGACGGCGGCCACCAACGAATATGGCAGAGGGTTACTGGCTGTGCGGCCTGCGAGCATTAGATACTTCGAATTGGTTTTTAACTAATTGTAAGTGGAATTGATCGACCACCGACTAGATCAATTGTGGACACACAAGATGGACCGCACAATGAAATAATTAAGAGAATTCACAAGAAAGGTTCGTTTTGTGTAGCCTCAAAATTAGGATCACGTTTGACTCGATTATTCTTAATTTGGGCACTGTGAGCACAAATCGAACGGTGCTTAAACAAATGACAATGGGCTATACTTGTCTTTTGTTTTGCTTTTCGTAAAACAAAAAGTGGATTTTAGACGTGGTGTTATTTTGTTCCGTTATTTTTAATACGTGGTCGATTACTACTGAACAGCCAGTTTAAAAATAAGATTTAGGTTAGATATAATCTACATTTCTGATGATAAAGTATAATAGTAATATAAAAAAGGCTAATAAGAAACGAAAAGTAAACGTCAACATAAAAATGACAGATATCTTGACCAGAATTCACTAGCAGAAACAGAAGTGATAGATTCGTCATACAATGAGAACAAAACAATAAAAATATAAAAAAAAAAACAGTAAAAATAGTAATTGAAGCAAGGGAAAACAATATAGAAGATAGAAGGACGACTAAAAAAACTTACAACAGGCCCTAACTGAGGGAAAGTGACTCGTGATAGAATAGCGTTTCGCCTCGTCATTTATACCGCGTACTTCGAAGGAATGGAACAGTCTGCCTGCTGCGGTCTTCCCGTCCGATTATAATTTGGGTGTCTTCAAGGCTAGAGTGAATAGGCTCTTAATAAACTAGTGCGCCTCACCATCAACGATTGCATCACTGCTTACCATCAGGCGGGATCGCAGTCAAGTACTAGTTTATAACAGATAAAAAAAAAATATAACATTGAAACAGCTGGAGACAGAAATTGCTAAAAAGCACGCTAAATCAAAAAACATGGTATAATAACATACCAAACCAGAAAAAAAAACAGGAAATAAGAGCTTATAATTATTATTATAAGTTTTATTTTTGTTTCAAGCTAGATCATCAACACCACACGTAGTAATACCACCGATATCGCACAGACCTCTTAACCTATTTCTGCCAATACAGTCGCGTTTTTTTTTTGCAAAATTCCCGCAACTACTCAGGGGGGACCTGACACACAAGTGCTTCCAAGTGCACGGCAGTGTGTCCCATGCGGGTGGTCGCAACGTAGACGATTCAATAATGATGCCCCCTGACGTAATATGGCGGCTTTAGCCACGCAAAAACCGACTTGCCAGAATCATGGACAATACAATAAAATCCACGAACAAACCTTCATATCTCCGCGGTGTCTTTAAATTCCATAAATTTTATTACGTCATCCTATACAAACAATCCTAAGAACATAAACTATTGTTGTACTAGTGTAATAAAATTGCCGGTACCTTCTGTTGCCCTAATAAAATTGGTTCCATAATATAAATGGTCGGTTGAAAAAATGACCAGAGATATTTGCCGACTTGAAGAATAAATGTTATGTGTCCCATAGATAAACTTTTATTATTGATGCAAATGATTGTTCAGTATTCAAATTAGAAGTGTTTTTTTTTTTAACAAGGTCTAATAAAAAACAAAATCATTTTAAATATTATTTTTGCTTTAAGATTTTAAAATTAAGTACATGATAATATTTTTATGCTACCTACATACTTTTGTTGCACTGTCATATTTATAATTAAGTAGGCTTGGTGTTACTCAGTTACTTTTGCTTGTACCTATGCAGAATGCTCCATAAAGACACAATGTTTTTAAAGAAAGAAAATACGTTTATTTTGCCCATAAGGTCGCATAATAAAATATCTACATTTCACCTGTAAACCAACAAAAATAAACGAAAATATAAAACTCGGTAAATCCAAAAAGAGATGTTAGCAGAGCGTGGTTTCGATCCACGGACCTCTGGGTTATGGGCCCAGCACGCTTCCACTGCGCCACTCTGCTTGCGAGATAACACGGTGAAATACTACTCCTGTTAGATACATGGCTGATGCAATAGAAAAAGAATTGTACAATTGTATCTACTGCTTAATCATATCAATAATGTCAAAGCAAATGTACAAAAAGAGACGTTAGCAGAGCGTGGTTTCGATCCACGGACCTCTGGGTTATGGGCCCAGCACGCTTCCACTGCGCCACTCTGCTTGCGAGATAACACGGTGAAATACTACTCCTGTTAGATACATGGCTGATGCAATAGAAAAAGAATTGTACAATTGTATCTACTGCTTAATCATATCAATAATGTCAAAGCAAATGTACAAAAAGAGACGTTAGCAGAGCGTGGTTTCGATCCACGGACCTCTGGGTTATGGGCCCAGCACGCTTCCACTGCGCCACTCTGCTTGCGAGATAACACGGTGAAATACTACTCCTGTTAGATACATGGCTGATGCAATAGAAAAAGAATTGTACAATTGTATCTACTGCTTAATCATATCAATAATGTCAAAGTAAATGTACAAAAAGAGATGTTAGCAGAGCGTGGTTTCGATCCACGGACCTCTGGGTTATGGGCCCAGCACGCTTCCACTGCGCCACTCTGCTTGCGAGATAACACGGTGAAATACTACTCCTGTTAGATACATGGCTGATGCAATAGAAAAAGAATTGTACAATTGTATCTACAGCTTAATCATATCAATGATGTCAAAGCAAATGTATAAAAAGAGATGTTAGCAGAGCGTGGTTTCGATCCACGGACCTCTGGGTTATGGGCCCAGCACGCTTCCACTGCGCCACTCTGCTTGCGAGATAACACGGTGAAATACTACTCCTGTTAGATACATGGCTGATGCAATAGAAAAAGAATTGTACAATTGTATCTACTGCTTAATCATATCAATAATGTCAAAGCAAATGTACAAAAAGAGATTTTAGCAGAGCGTGTTTTCGATCCACGGACCTCTGGGTTATGGGCCCAGCACGCTTCCACTGCGCCACTCTGCTTACGAAATAACACGGTGAAATACTACTCCTGTTAGATAAATGGCTGACGCAATAGAAAAAGAATTGTACAATGGTATCTACTGCTTAATCATATCAATTTTTCTAGGATCAGCAGATTATGGACATGCGGTTTATGTATAGACAACTGCATAAATAGGTTCTCACATTAAAATACCTTTCGAATACTGTAATTAGAGACACAATAGATAGACAATGAGAGACCGAACGCGTTCGCTTGGGGTATAGTGAAGGAATAACTAGTTAATGGCTGTCTGTACCTATAGTTTGGTGAAATATTATGTTACTACTGTTTAAAAAGAATACAACTGACTATTAAAAAATCCCTATAAATTGAATAATAGTTTTGGAAGACGGTGAGAAATGCTGTCTTCTGATAAATGTTTTTTCTCTGTTACATAACAGCCGGTTAACTCTTAAACTTGCAGATCAGCGCAAAGAAACAATTAAAATATCTTTGTAGTTTCGTGTAGTGTTTAATGTAATAAATAAGATAAGCTATCTGGCCTAGCCTTGTAATATGGCAAAGTTCCAAAGTAACCAAGTTGTTCCAAGATTCCAAAGCTTGAAAGTTTTTCGTAATGAAATACCGGAACATGCTGAGGCTGTAACCCAAAGGTATGTGAATCGAAATCACGTACTATTTGTATTGTATGTTGTACGTTTCCGAAAAATAATACATTCGAAACAAAAGGTAATATTGGTTAGAGGAAAGGGATGTTATTAGGTTATCTCTTAATTTGTGTTTGTTACATTCGTATAATTTTGTTACTCATGCCATATGAATCAATACCACTTTTTTAATTCCTGTATAGTTATATACTATCTGTAAGCTAAAATTTTTTTTTGTCAACAAATCTAAAAAAAGAGCTAATATTTCTTTGAATATGTTTGTCGTTTCTAGAAGATTGATATTTGGCAGTAGGTATTATCTGTCAGCAGAGTGGCGCAGTGGAAGCGTGCTGGGCCCATAACCCAGAGGTCCGTGGATCGAAACCACGCTCTGCTAATATGTCTTTTTGTATATTTTCTATGGCATAGCTGAATGGTTCAGCAGTAGACAATTGTATAATATTTTTTAGCTATTGCATAAGCCATGTAACAGGAGTAGTATTTCACCGTGTTATCTCGCAAGCAGAGTAGCGCAGTGGAAGCGTGCTGGGCCCATAACCCAGAGGTCCGTGGATCGAAACCACGCTCTGCTAACATCTCTTTTTGTACATTTGCTTTGACATTATTGATATGATTAAGCAGTAGATACCATTGTACAATTCTTTTTCTATTGCATCAGCCATGTACCTAATAGGAGTAGTATTTCACCGTGTTATCTCGTAAGCAGAGTGGCGCAGTGGAAGCGTGCTGGGCCCATAACCCAGAGGTCCGTGGATCGAAACCACGCTCTGCTAACATCTCTTTTTATTTTATCTTTTTCTTTTTATTTTAACGTAATGTCAAGTAGTAGCATTTCACCATGCTACTTTGTAAGTAGAGGGCGCAATAAAAGCGTGTTGAGCCCATATTCCAGAGGTTTGTGTATTGACAACAAGCTCTGCTAATATCTCTTTTTGCATATTTTATCAAAATTTGAGCAAGACTCGAAACAAAAAACACTTATCTGTTTTTAATTGAGTTCAAACTTAGAACATGATAGATGTAACGTTGTGCGGCATTCCATAATTCTGTTATTTTCCAATCACCGAATTTCAATGTTCGTATTTTAAACTTTTGTTCGTTGATTTTTGTTATTTCAAAATTGATTTGAGGCCATTGGCAACCCAATTACGTTCAGCCGTACCCGTTGGACTGTAACTTTCTGTTATTATTTTGAACATCTGTCAATTTCACGGGACAACGCTTCGGGCCGAAGAAACAGTACCCACCTTGTCAGATTGTCTTTGTTCAACTCTAGTTAAGCGGAAGAAAATAATTATACCGACGAATCGAAGACGACAGGCATTGGTTTGGATGGAAAATAATGAAATTATCGTTTCTACAAATTATCTGAATCTATTATTAGGTCCACAAAAGAAAGAAGTTGCCCTTTTATTTCATTACATTGGTTTGAAAAAAATGGTGTTGTGAAGTGAACAAGAAAATTAAGTTAAGGATAAATTACAATTGACTTTGTGATTGTTTGTCTATTAAGACACTATTTTTGATAAATACCTAGTTTTTTTTTTACCAAAATGATGGAAAGTATAACTCTGATGGATGTTTCATGTACTTTATCATGAGTCAGTTGCTCCAGACTAAATTAACAACCGTAATTAAAAAAAAACCGGCCAAGTGCGAGTCGGACTCGCCCATGAAGGGTTCCGTAGCAGCAAGTAACATAATATAAAAGTTCTTGTAATGTGTTGTAACTTTGATCGATGTTTTAATAATAGTGTATTTTTTTCGGTTTATGACGCATTAAAAAAAAACTACTCACTGGATTTCGTTCAAACCAATTTTCGTTGGTAGTTTTTATAGTAATGTACATCATATATTTTTTTTAGTTTTACCATTCTCTTATCTTGGAAGTTAGAGGGGGGGGGACACACATTTTACCACTTTGGAAGTGTCTCTCGCGCAAACTATTCAGTTTAGAAAAAAATGATATTAGAAACCTCAGTATCATTTTTGAAGACCTATCCATAGATACCACACACGCATGGGTTTAATGAAAAAAAAAATTTTGAGTTTCAGTTCTATGTATGGGGACCCCAAAATTTATTGCTTTTTTTCTATTTTTGTGTGAAAATCTTAATGCGGTTCACAGAATACATCTACTTACAAAGTTTCAACAGTATAGCTCTTATAGTTTCGGAAAAAAGTGGCTGTGACATACGGACGGACGGACAGACAGACAGACAGACAGACAGACAGACAGACATGACGAATCTATAAGGGTTCCGTTTTTTGCCATTTGGCTACGGAACCCTAAAAATCCTAAACCAAATCAAAAGTAACATTTACAAACCCATAAAATAGTTATGTCATAATAAATAGGTAGGTATTTTACATAAATAACTAAATTATAATAAGGTGCAAAAGGAATACTGCCATAGGTAAGTATGTATTTATTTATGGTAATGTCGCCAGTATTTTGGGTACATTACCAGTCGATAGCGATGCGGAGGAATTTTTCGACGCCATAATTTAGATTGATTTTATTTAGTGTTTTATATTTTTGATTTAGTGTTTAAATTGTATGTAAATATTTGTACAATTTTAATAAAAACTAAAAAAAATGAACACACACAGAAACAGAAAAATAATACTTATAAATTAAGTTATACAAAGGTATTTCTACCAGAGTTATGAAAGGAGGGATTAAAGGGAATGTAGATAATAGTCTGTAAAAAAAACTATAGATTCTCTGCTCGTTTTTTTTTTATGAAATTTCTATGTGAAACCTATGAAGGCGTTCTATATGCCTTTGATAATAAAATGGACGTGGTATTATCCATGAGTGGTTTTAAAACACATATAGTTATGTTTTGTGAAAACCAAACTACACAGTTATTTTTCTACAATATGTGAAAGCTGTAACGTTAAACCTCGCAGTAATTTGCTATTTTGCAGGTAAGTTAATAAGAATATTAATTTTGCTGTAAAAACAATTATATTCTTAATAGATAGCATTGGCTCGTTACTCATAAGCAATTATACGATATTATTTTACTGCTAAACAAACTTTATTATAACTATGCAAACAACACTATGTGGTTAGTCCTACTTACCATACTATTAATGTTAATTATATTGCAAAGTACTTTTTTGATATTAAAATATTTTTTTGAAACCACATAACTCGACTCTCAACATCTTTATTTATTTATAACTAACTTTTGCACATGGGTTTTCCCGCGTGGAAATAGAAAATATATAGCCTATGTTTCTCAGTGATAAATGGCATTCTACTGATGAAAGAATTTTGAAAATGGGTGGGCTTATAGTTCTTGAATTTATTCATTACAAATAAAAATGACAAATTCCAAAAAACATATCTCTTCTCTTTATAGTATTAGTATAAACTAAAAAAAAAAATACAGTTGTTAATAAAAGCGATATTTTTAGTGTCTATTTTTTACGAAGATGTCATAATTATTATCTAATCTAATGATGATGAAACGTTGATGTTATTTTATTTTAGTACCGACTTGCTCGATAGATGACGTTAAGGTCGATTTATAAGTCGATATGGTTACGTTACCGGCGTTAGTATAAGGTAACTCGAATAAAGGTTCTATAGTTTCTACTTAGATCAGGACACAATAGTGGTCTTATTTTCAACCTTATTAGTGTTCACAATTAGTTCAAATTAGTTCAACATTACCTACCAGTTCAGTAATAAACAAGTAGAAAACTTATAATTCTATATTAACGATAAGAGAGAGACTTCTATAGACAAAATTTTAACTTTTATAATTTTTATAGACCTAGACTTATCTGTTTACAGTATGCTTTTATGTATAGTTAATTGAAACATGGTAGATACAAAATTTTTGATTATCGTCTATGATTATTTTTGAAATAGGAATCATCTTCATCATCGTCATTTAAGCCGAAAGATATGTTAAAGATGGGCCCCAAATGCCACTACAACAACTGATCCTGTGTGTCTCGCCTCCATCGGCTTCCTGCGAAAAATATTAAGCAAAAATGCATTGCACACGACTTGCAACGTCCAACTTTTTCACTTGTAATTTAGCACCATAAGCGGCATTTTTGTAAAGCACAACTAAATTGCTCTACATAAAATAATAATTACGACATTCTGTTTGCTCAGTACATTTGTAAAGAGGTAGGTTTACGTATGTAATTTTCTTGTTAACCTCTGGACATTGGGTCTTATTAAGTCATCAGAATTATACCACACCGGTTCCTAAAGTGCGTGGTTTGTTTTTAGCAAAAAAATGACTTGGAGGCATATTTAAAAAGAAAAGTAAATTGGTTAAAGATCGAGGCTGTCGTGAGTGTATGTTTATTGAAACATTGAACAGAGCCCAAAATGATGATGTTTAAATTGTATTGAAGTAAAATGTCGTGCATGTCCTGAAACCATGAGCATTGTACAAGTATGTGACTGTCAAATCTTTTTCTCACTCACACAACATTTTAACTAATTCACAGTCCAAAAAATTTATGTCGAAAATTTTAAGAACATCAAGTTGCATTAATCAGCATGGCTAAAAAAAACGAACTTTCATGGTTTCTTTCAAACTGAGCCAGTTACAAAAATATACCTCTCTAAGTCTGCTTATCCACCAGAGATGTGCTATGCAAGAATGTAGGTACTGGCTAAGCTGTGAAACTATGTGACCGTTTCCACTGAAATTAAGCTATGTAGCGGTGCAAGTAAGATTTGCTATGAAGATGCGCCGACGCAAAGTACCTGCATGTGGAAGATGTGTAGCTCAAGCTCTGCGATGTATCGATAGTAGATATCCATAGCACGCATCCATAACACACATCCATAGCACGCATCCATAGCACACCCATAGCACGAATCCATAGCAGTAGCAGTAGCACGCATTTAAAAACATATCTTAGTTGAATGCGTTCCCAGTGCTAAGCTATGTGCACCAATAAATATGACTGGTGGATATCAAACGCATACATAGCAACGTAGCATAACACATCTCTGGTGGAAAGCACCCTAATAGTCCTTTTAAACGACACAACTTTAACCCCAGCAATATAGGGGATGTAAATAAGAATAAATACCCACAAAACCAGAATAGAAATAACCCTCAAATATCGCCATATTTCAATAAAACCACTCGCTTCTAATCCAGCGCAAGCTTCAAAAAACATTTCAATTCTACCCGCATTCATTTAAAAAGCGTAATTTTCGTTCACTATTGATCTACCATTCTATTGCCTTTGTTTTTATACACCCCCATGCACTTTTATTACGGCATTGCAAATAGCAATGCAGCTGGAATGGGTAGGTACTATAATATAACGTAATGGCTGTTTTCAAATATAGTATCGTTTCATTTGTTTATATCATATTTATTTAGTAAATTTTACTTTATTTCGGTCACCTTTAAAAGTGCGTGTGTGTTTTTCATGTTTTCTAAAAACGAATACCTGTATAGTTATTTTATAAACGGTTTTTTTATACTTTTTTTTTATTGCACCTACCACTACTTTGATCACCCAAAGGTTTTTTTTTATTTTTTTTTATCAAGTTATCACAATATTGACTATGTTGCTCCATCATAAATGAATTTAAAGTTATTTTAAATGATTGCAATATATTTTACATAGACCTCTGGCCTCGTGTGATATATGCTTAGCTAAGACACTGTTGCAAAACCAATTTCAAACAGATCTAGAGTGCTAAACATATTTCTAATGAGGCGTTTGCCCTGCTCACATTCCACCAGAACGTCCTCGTAAGTCCTCGAATAATCAGCATTTTTCGCAATTAGGCAACACCCAGGGTTGACTGATGGAAAATTTATAAAAATATTAGGAAAATACGCCTTTGTACTTTCCTGTGCATAAAGTATTAAATAAATAGTAAATTAATTAATGACACAACCGATTCTACACATTTTGCAAAAATTTAAATCAGCATTTTATTGCTCCTTTTCTAAATTAATTTGGAATCGATGACATGATAATTTCATTCATATTTTCTTTACTAGTATCAAATCAAATTAATAATCACGCCATTCCTAGCTTTATCAAATAGTCCATCAATCATTTAATTCATCGTCCCCTAAGAATATCAATAAATCAAGTATTTTAAACACATTTTAATATAAATATGTAATAGCAAAAGTCAAACCACTTTTTTATTTTATTTTGGAAACGACTTTTCTGCCGTGGTCTAGGAAGGAGCGTGCGCACATTTTTATTTATTTATTTATTTATTTAAAGCTTTATGCACAAAAACTGTACAAAGGCGGACTTAATGCCTTAGGCATTATCTGCCAGTCGACCTTAGGGTGGTGCAGAAACAAAACATGGCAGGTGCAACTTAATAAATAGACAAAACAGAAGAGAAACAAATATATACAATAGTAAATACATACTTAGATACATACATATAACAAAAACAATGCTGTTGTGAAAAAACAAATCCAACCAATTAGCTCGGTGATGATTCTACCAACATTTTGCGAATATGCTCACGTGCTTACTGATATCGTGTAAAGTCAAACCACCCTAAAGACATACCATCATTTTTATATACAGTCAGGGGTCAAAACTGTGCGCCGGGCTTTGGTACAGGCCACGGTCCGGACGCAGGAGGAGTGCTCATTCTGCGAAACAGTAATGCTAGCAAAGGAAGAGGCAGACCGCATCAGGCAACTGCTCTCAAAGCGCCCCAGCCGCCGGTGAGATTCTGATCCAGATTTCTGGCCATCGAAGGCGCGGGCTTGCGGACGGCGAGCAATGGGTAGCTCACTATCCGGCCGTCCGGTAACTGTCCGGACCGAGCCCAAGTCGTGAAAGGCACGCACTGTTACCGCGCGCCTCAAGAAGTCTGCAACAGCAGGGGCCCAACCGGGTCGAAGCCTATTGGGGCCAGGGTTATCCGAAAGGGAAGCTTGGCCTCGGTGTACCGAGGCCGAGCAAGGCGAGGCAAAGAAAGGTAAGAAGAATCGGGGCTGGTTTTTTAGTCAGTAAGATTCTGACACTATCTCCCAACCTATAAAGGGGACAAAACTGTAGTCGCACGCTTCAGAAAAAAACAAGAGAGAAGAGCAACTGAAGGACACAGGTATGGTTTTAGTTAATTAAAAATCTAACAAGTCCTCTCGCTCTACCCTAAAATGGGAGAATCACTGGATGACGACACACTACAAAAAAAATCTTCGAAAGAGAGTTTGTTTTTTTAATGTTTCAGTTCTGTTTTACCGTAATGTTGTAGCTTTAGTATATTGAAACTACTTTTGACCCTTTTTGAGAGTAGGAAATCATCAAATAGCTTCTTTTACTCTGAGTGAGAGAGAGTGTGTCACTACCACTGATTAAGCCTACAGAGGCCATGGTTGATGCAAAAGAGATCCTTGTAGCCCTGAAATAATGGCCCTACCGCCTAAGAGCGTGGGATGTCATTAGATGTTTGCCAAAGTTTCTTTACGGGTTTGGTGCGTTGTGTAGAATTAAAACTCAGGAAGGGTGCTTCCGATATTATAAATATATTATATTGAACATTACTCGTAGAATGGTTATTTTAGACAACTAAATTTGGGTACAATAATGATGCAACTATTGTGCAATTAATCATGTATCAGAAACTGTATACGAGTAGGCACTGATGATTTTCTCACCTAAAAAAAACTTCTACTGACAAACTATTACTAATTGCAGGAGTCCCTCCAATTGCTTTTAGTGTTCCAAAGCCGAGGTTACTCTTTCGATCAATCTCGCAGTAGTATACCCTCTACTACGGTAATTTAGAATTAAGTCAATTAAAAACGGTCCAAAACATCGACACGGCCACATGATCCGTTAAGTTGTACAGTTACCACAAAATCCCACCATTTACAAACATTCAGTTCTAATAGGAAAGAGCCTAAACCTCTAAATCACGGACCGGACCAACATAATGTATGCTAATCATAATAACTATGAACGCAAACAGTTTCCTTTTAAAGACGAATGCGAGTGACAGTCGACTATTCTCCATACAAAATTGTGCTTCATACTAATATTTTCTCAAATAATACGTATAGTCTGTCTAATAAGTCAACCGACTTGGGAATTTTGTAGAATATTTAATCATTTAAAAAATACTTATATTTGATACTTTTCATAAGGTTCTTCAATTAGTAAACAATGATCTCTATCTCTTAATCAACCTTAATTATTTAACCCGTGTTGACTACATGAGATTTACCTAATTAAATCCTAATAATTACCCAAGTCGTTTAACTTATTAGACAGACTCTATTTATTGCATCTAAGGGTCTAAACAGACGAACCGCAATTCAACTGCAATCCAACTGCAAATTCCAAATTCCAGTTTAAATGCAGTTTGAATGCAGTTGACACGACTGCAATAGAACTGCAAACACGACTGCAATAGAACTGCAAACCAAACGTGCAGTTCGATTGCAATCGTATGAACTGCACACTGACTGCATCCGAACTGCACCATGCGCGGGAGGGCGGAGCTTACGGGCGGGTAGGTATGATGCAGTTCGGATGCAGTCGGTGTGCATTTGTTAGTCGTGTGAACTGCACACCGACTGCATCCGAACATGCATGAACATGCATGTTCTATTGCAGTCGTGTCAACTGCACTTAAACTGCTCTTGTGTGGTGCGAGAGGGTGTGTCAAACTTTTACTGTCTAAAAACCCACTCCTGTTTCTTCTTTATCTTCGTCCCAGGAACCCGGGTTTCACTTTCACAATACCCGTGGCGCATGTCAGACTTCTACTGACTATAACCACAACGGTGTCTTTCATTTGCCTCTTGCGTTATAAGAACGCGGGTTTACTACCCAGAAATTCCTCGAGGCCTCAGTGGACATTGGCCCTGCTAGGCTCCTACTATCTTATGGCTGCTACGTCCAGGAACCGAAATAAACTTTCAGTTTTTTTTTTAAGAACTGTATAATAATAGCTTAAAACTCAGTGATGTTCAATTTTATTTCGTTGGTTTCTGTATCAGTACTATTTATAGGTTGATAATACATATTGGAAACATTTTGCGTTAAAAAGCTTGGTTCATGAGGTACGAGTGCGCGTCCTCCTTTTTAAGAATTTTTTGCGTGACCGGTGCGCTGGCTTATTCTCTGTCGAAAGAAGTATTGCTGTACAACGTGGCAATGCCAGTTTTCTGGGTACGTTTCGAGATGAGTACTTCGACGCTTAAGTATCTAGTTATTATATATATCTGTGTATGTATATTTAACTTTTTATGTACGTTCATTGTGTATTGTGTTGTATTATTTACATATTTTGTATTTATTTTTCATAGATAAAGTTTAGAATAGAATAGAATAAACTTTACTGTACACCAAAATAGTAACAATTTCACAGAAACTTAAATCTAAAGGTATTTTTTGTATTTACCAGTATTATCATCAATATAAAATGTTCTACAATAATATTTTGTATGGAGAAGAAACGATTTCTTGATGGGAACGTAGCGGGTAGTGAAATCAGCAGACCAAACAACAATTCGTTTTTTTTTTAGAAATAAAAAGCAGGAGTGTAACCAATCTTTATTGCCACTTAAGCCGCAAAAAAAAAACTGTTCACAAATAAACAAAAAATACACAAGGTGTGTCTATATCTCTATTTTGGAGTTATTTATAGTTTCTTCGATGTAATAGATTTGTTAGTTAACAATTAATGGGTACATTTTGATTGGCTTTAATTGTGACATTCGTTAAGATAACCAAATATGGGGGTGTCATAAGAGCAGGTCTACATAAGGCGAACTTGATTAGAATTGATATCTAGAGTAATAAATTAAAAATATGAAATATGTTGTCTTGATTAGGCAAAGACGGATATTGTTTATGATAACTAAAACAAAAATGTCAGCAATAAAACAGGTTATTTCAAAAGCAAACTGCAAATACTTCTGATTCTGCTTCAGCAGCAGGTAATGCGCAACTGATAGTTATGGCGAACAAATTCTTGAGCCATTTTTAGGGTAAAAAATTTTGAAATAACTTCTTCTGTGAGAGGAAATGATAGATTTTTGTTTTTATACATTTAAAGCCTCATCGAACAGCGTTAGAAATATCGTATCGCGATTTTAGACCCCCTGGGCAACCTGTACAACTTACAGGCCTTACTTGGGACTTACTTGCCTAGCTGTACAGGGGAGAAAGGATTAGTAAATTAACTGACTAATCCCTTCACCACGATGACTCAAACTTAAAATTCGACTACAAAAACTGACTAAATTCTCTAAAATATCTACACAAGAGATACTCGATGGGGTGGTGAGGAAACTTAAACAAAAAAAATGTTTTTTCACATATTCTGTCTACTGACCGTGGGCGCGATACCAACCTGCATTGTTTGCAAACTTACAATATTCTTCATCACTTCTTATTTACCCGGGAAAGACTGACCGATTATTGGATCATGTGAAAAGGGACTAACAATGCTGCTACAATCTTATTTAAAATAAACTAAAAAAATCGAATCGTCTGAAATCATAAAGCAATAATTTATGCTAAATAAATCTTAAAAACAGAATAACGTCTTTTCACATGCTCTGGTTGCCACTGACCGTGAAGATACGCAGTACTAACATGCAATGCTTGCAAACTTCAATATTCTTCATCACTAGGTTTTTAGGTGAAAAATCATCTAATGACGTCACCCGATCTAGTGATCTGGATCTGGGTAAAGCGGAAGAGCGTGTCAGAATTTTACAGGCTAAACCCATTCCTATGTTCCTTCTTTCCCTTGCGTCCAGGAGGTTTTCCTTTCAGAAGCGTCCATCACTAGGTTACCCGGTAAAGACTAACCGATAACCGCATCGTCTGAAAATACACTAACAGTTCAACTCTAATCTTTTAAACAAACTAAAAAAATCACAAAGCAAGAATTTTTACTAAATAAAATCGCGAGTTGGTTTTTCACAGTAAACGGATTAAAGTGTGGTAGCTGGACCCATAAATCTGTAGATTAAACCAACCTATCGGGAGATTGCAATCTCGCGGCCGAAGTTGCCCGGCATCGATAATTGTACGGATAACCGATATTCTCGAAAAACGTCTCGAAAAGGTCTAGGAGTTTAGATAGACCCTCTATTGTTGAACTTACACAACTTAAAGTGGGTAATGTTTATTGAAAAAAGTTGTCTGAAGCCTGATGTGACAACTTTTGAACTTTGTTTGAAAAGGCATACTGGAGTTCTTCAGGGGTGAGTGCGTAAGTAAATTGTGAAGTATACTTAATTTAACAATGTTTTTGTCTCTTTCTCAGGATTTCTTTTAGTAAAAATGTGGTACATTTAAGACTAGCCTGTTTCTTTAGTGGATAGTGACCCTAATTACTATGCTATGTCGTGGGTTCGATTTCCACCTAAGATAAATGTTTTTGTGATGAGCATAATCATTTGTTCTGTGTTTGGCTGTAATTTAATATATAATAATTATTTAGAAATATATAAGTATGATTGTCATTTGTCTAGTACTCATAGCATAAGCCCTGCTTAGTTTGAGAGTAGATAGCGTTGTGTGAAAGTTGTAAAATATTAGATATTATTTTCATATCAATTAAAAGTTTAAACCTCAAAAGTTTGATATGACACCCCTAATGATATTTTTTTTACGAAATTTAAGAAGTAGACGAGTGTATCCGTACGTCGACATAATTACCCATGTAGAATATTAAATTTACTGTCATTGAATATGTTAGATGAACTTGATATGGGTAATAATGTGTCAAATTGACTGGTCTTTGACATACCGAGGTAAGTCGGAAATATCATTCACCAAATAGCTTGTGACTGCTTCAGTAGGTATAATATATAATATTAACTTTATTATTTTTATATATCACGTTTTTAGGGTTCCGTAGCCAAATGGCAAAAAACGGAACCCTTATAGATTCGTCATGTCTGTCTGTCTGTCTGTCTGTCTGTCTGTCTGTCTGTCTGTCTGTCTGTCTGTCTGTCTGTCTGTCTGTCCGTCCGTATGTCACAGCCACTTTTTTCCGAAACTATAAGAGCTATACTGTTGAAACTTTGTAAGTAGATGTATTCTGTGAACCGCATTAAGATTTTCAAACAAAAATAAAAAAAAAGCAATAAATTTTGGGGGTCCCCATACATAGAACTGAAACTCAATTTTTTTTTTTTCATCAAACCCATGCGTGTGGGGTATCTATGGATAGGTCTTCAAAAATGATACTGAGGTTTCTAATATCATTTTTTTATAAACTGAATAGTTTACGCGAGAGACACTTCCAAAGTGGTAAAATGTGTGTGTCCCCCCCTCTAACTTCTAAAATAAGAGAATGATAAAACTAAAAAAAATATATGATGTACATTACTATAAAAACTACCAACGAAAATTGGTTTGAACGAAATCTAGTGAGTAGTTTTTTTTTAATGCGTCATAAATCGAAAAAAAATACACTATTATTAAAACACCGATCAAAGTTACAAGACATTACAAGAACTTTTATATTATGTTACTTGCTGTTACGGAACCCTTCATGGGCGAGTCCGACTCGCACTTGGCCGGTTTTTTATATATATAATTTACTGTACAAGTGCTGTGTACGCCAATAAGTGAAAATTTCATTACCACTTTTTTTCTTTATTTGTGCATTTTTTTCATAATGTTAAATCTGTGAATGAGTCACCGGTATGGCCATAAATAAATAAGTAGGTAGGTAAGTGACATCGTTATTTCATGCATATGCATATAATATTCTATTTAAGAATAAAAAGGAAAGAAAATAAATAAAATAAAAGATTGTCGACTATAAAATGGTCTCGTTTAACAATCCGAGTCCGTTCGTAAATTCGATTGCCATATTGAAATAAATTGCTTGTAATCTTATACCCAAACAGCCAGAAAACAACTGAATGAGCAATATCAGGTTACCCAAGAGGAAAGAATGGTCTCACTTTTTGTCCTTTTGTATATTTTGTCATACGATTTACCTAAGGAAACACGAACAAAGTGAATCGATAACATTACTAACACAAGCCAAATAAACTGATTGTTTATTCCCATAAATAATATTATATTCCTCTAAAATAATAAAAACAATTTAACTTTATGAAAGCATTTAAAGGCTTTACGATCAAAAAAAAAGGTTTACGATTGTAATTTTCATATGGAAGTCGATTACCACCATTAGTTTCACTAATTACACGATTTTACAACCACAATTTAGTTTTATTACTATTGGAACATTTTCTATCGAAGGGCTGAAGTACACGGTACCGATGAACCATAAAAAAGTCATCACGGTATCCTATAATTTTACGTTATAAAATGCTGCTAGCAAATTTTTGGTAATTTTTAAAAGAAAAAGAGAAACAAATTAAAATCCAAATTCATTCCTATTTCTAGCGGTCCCATAGATGAATATTCAGTTAGTTCAAATAAAAAAATGTATGTTAATTTCGAAAATTTCAAAGCTGTAGAATTTAGTACTGAAACATACAAAATTACGCTGAATACGGCAAATAAAACACTTATTACCGACTGACTCCCGGTGAATATTTAAAGAAAAAAACCCACAAACTTTGAATAAGGTAAACCGTGGGCGTTCCGACAATGAGCACGTCACTGACTGGCCTTTGAGCTGTCAGCCTCTTGAAGAAACCGGGGCAATTACATTGAAAACTCCCGCAATGCTATCTTTAAGAAAAATAATACTAGCTTTGAGTCAACTGACGTAAGGGGCTTATTAGCACGCCCGCTGTGACGGCCAGTAGGCTCCGCTTTGTCTTAGACTCTGCTACTTTATATAAATGACTTGTTTCCATGCTAAAAAATAATAAAATATTCCAGTAATAGCCGACATTTGTAACTGACAAGACTAATGCTATTTGCTGTGAAAACAAAACAATTTCTACTCAGCAATCTCTTAGATCAAAGCAGGCATCTAATGAAGGGGAAATTCTACATTAAATAACTGACGTGAGCTTCTGTTTTATGGTTTATGATGAGAGATTATTAGAATCGTCTAATGAAACTTTGATTAAACATCAAATAGTGAACGTGAGTAAATTAACATAGAATACCAGCAAGTGTTAATCACATGATGAATCAGTGAAGCCGTGGAAGCAGCACGCTTGGCGCTCGTGATTGGTCAATGCGGAGGAGGAGGTATGACCAAAGCCGCAGTAAACCCATTAAGATCTCAAATTACCTAGTACGCCCAAACCTCGGATCGTGTGACTAATCGGTATTAAAGGTGCTGTTATGTCTTAATTAAATTATTCTCATAATTCCGTGGTAATTCTGTTGCGGTCGAAGAATTTTACTACGTTACAAATTTTGTACAATGGAGCAGTTTCTGAGGCGAATGGGAGATCGACTGCCTTAATTAAGGGAGTTACACACGGAGTTACATTTTAATGGAACATTTGGGATTACGTCTGCTGTTAGCGGGAAGAAAAAAAAAATGGACGTTGTTAATAAAATAATAACTGCAGAAAACACCAACGGTTTTAAAACGGTTTGTATATACGTTGAGAGTTATGCGAAATGAAATTATGCGGTCGCGGTAGCGGTTAATATTTTAGTGGTAACAGGCTTTTTCTATTACTCATAAAGGAGATAGTTTTGCTAGCTCAACCACGTGAATAGCCGGGGGAAATAAGGATTCTTTCGACCGTTAAATTTACGACTTGTCCCAAGGAAAGCCTTGTCTCCTTCCCGAGATCTCTTTTTATAATTTATTTGGTTTGTTACGACCGCACTTCCCCAGTTACTCTCATGAAAATGTATGTCCCGGTGGATGCACATTGAAATTTGTCATTCATGAAAAATCTTTTTTAAATTATTTAGTTCAGAATTCTCGTCTCGCGGATTCTGAATAGCTTTTTGATTGCGTTTTTAAAGTAAGTTATGTAGTTACTTTAAAACTGCACAGCGCTGTAATAAAGGTCTCCATAATACCTATCGTGTGGTCACGTCCAATCTTTTCGGATGGGGACTCTGCTCACAGGGTGTAAAATTTATGGAAATTGCATTTCCGCATTATGTCCGATATGAGGGTGAAATGTAAGTTCACTGTAAAATTTTCCTTAGGTAAAATCTATGATATGGAACATTTTTTTTTTGTATCAGGTCATTACCCAAAATGCCTAATATTGAGATGATACATGGATATGGATGGACAGGACATACATGCATATATATATTTTTTAGTTTAAAAAAAGCAAGAACTTAAGGTTAAGAACAAAATTCCTCTCATATAACAAGTTAAACGATTATTCCAAGACGTGCTTTAAACATAAAAGCAAAAAACCGATTCTCATTAAGAACGTAAATAAAAAATTAACCCTTACTCTGCTGGTGCAATCTCTTTAAAGTTATAACAGGATCATAAACACAAAGATCCTTGGGGTTAAGACTCTGTCGTAATAAAAGAGAAACTTCATTAAACTTGGTCAAAGATACTGGCCAAGTAATTCTGGGTTCGCAACAAGCTACCGACGGACAACGACGACTTATAATCTTAATATAAATTTCTGAGAGCGAACTATGTATGAGCAAGTTTATGACAGTTAATCTACACGTCATGGTTTTCTTTATGTATTTTGTATACAAAGATTACATTACGTAATAGAATAAAGAGATCCTTCCCGTCTGAAGACTTTAAAATTCTACTTCTGCACATTGAATTTGTTTAAATTGTAGTTTGTAATAGTAGCGACAAGAAATATAAACCGAGAAATTTGTAATAGATACATTAACATGATTGGAAAAAAATTCTTGCACATTCAACAACAACAGTTAGCATCATTTTTCTGACTGACTTCTCGATAATTCAAACGTGCTTGTAAATACGTTTATTAGAAACTAGCTTTTGCCCGCAGCTTCGACCGCGTCCTTAAAAGCCTATGTCACTCAGGAATGAAGCAGCTTTTTATCGTTGAAAAAAATTTTAGCAATCGGTCTAGTACTTCCAGAGATTACCTCCTACGAACAAAAAAACATAAAAACATACTTTACCTCTTTATTATATTATTAGTGTAGGTAAATGCTTTGAATCTCATGATATGAATAAAAAAAAAACAGAATAAAACGAATCATGTTCAAAATATCTAGACAATACTTACTTATAATTGGAACAGTTTTTTAGAAAATTTAAATATTAAAAAAAAATCGAAAACAATATTTTTACATTAATAATTTAGTTAGTAAAAAAATACAAGCCGCGTTTGGTCACGATCTCACCCAATGGCAAGCGAGGTTAGGGTTAGAGTACACTTGCCTAAAAGTAATCTTTTGAATCAAAGACTACCAGGTTGTAGCTGTAAGGTAAGAAAAAAATATATATATAGATATATAGGTAATGAAAAAAATATATAAATAGATAAAAAAAAACTCTAAAAGGGAATTTCAGTCCCTAGCCATAGGGGCCCAACTGGGTCGAAGCCTATTGTGGCCATGAGTTCGCTTCTAAAAGGAAAAGCCGGGGTCCTGGAACGCAAAGCAAAGAAGGAACATAGGAGTGGGTTTTAATAAGTAAAAGCACAAAATAAACAGGTACAGAAGACAATCTCATGTATGTATTTCACTTTTTATACCTACGCTCGGTGAACGCACACTAATGAGCATTTGAGCCGGAACTGTTCGACGAGTGATCCGAGAGGCGACCGAGACATCGTGTCCGTGAGCGGTGTCTATGTGTGCGTGGCTCGAGCGCGCTTTGTATGTAGTTTGACTTTTGTACTTACCTATCTATTTTGTGGTAAAAATCTGACACGACAAGATGAGAGCGGGACAAGTCATGGAATGATTTTCCAAAAATTAACCTTTTTTTAAAACATTTTACACCCCATTTTTACTCCCTTATGGTAGAAAATCATTAATGAGTGCTCTCGCTCTAGGGTGGAACGAGAGGACATGTCAGACTTTTACTGACTAAAAGTCATCTGAATCCTTTCAGTTGTCCTTTACATTGTAGCTCCACGGTTATATTTTCAAACGTTACCCTGTTGAGTCCCTTCAGCTTTGTGCCTTGAGACTTGAAACACTATGCACCGTATCGGACGAGTGGAAGCGGAAGACGAGCTATCTATTACTTGTCGTCCGCAGGCCCGCACCTACGATGGCCAGACGCACACTCCTTGAAATTTAACCGATAGAAAACCGTCAGGGGAGCAACTCGACGTCAATGTTCAAGACTATGAAATTTTGACTCAACGAGTGTATAGTTTTCAAAAAATACACTAAGATTGACGATATCAACGCAACTCCTAACTTTATACTAAAACAACAATGGAATAACAATCAGGAATAAGTAATGGATTGATAATACAATCTGTATCTGGAATAATGCGGGATAAGTCATCCCCAGCAGTGGGAACATTATAAGGTTGATTATGCTTATGCCGTAATATGATAAAAAATGCCTATTTTAAAAACAGCTGATATCGATTTATTAGCTAATTCTAAACATACTCCTTTCAAGATGTGTGTTTATGATACATGTTGCATAGGTATTTGATTTTATGGAAACTAAAGAAAGATATTATGTATATTTTTTTGTTTGCTTACAGAAGTTGTTCTTTGGAAAGACTAATCCAATTTGCTAATTGACAAAAACTTACTTTTATCAAGGCAAAATGAACGATCCCTGTTGGATTGATTTTATAATCTTATTTTAATCAGGGTGAGTGGATACCCTAACGAATTTGTATTTTTAATCGCTTCTAAAAGTATAACCAGAATACCTTAACGGTTAAAACATTATTTAAAAACTTCAATGTTTAATAATATCAAGTAATTTATTATAAATTAGTTTTTCCCTGCGGCTTTGCAAGTTACCTCAGATACCAAAATTCTCTCATAAGAAAATAGCCTATAGCTTAAAAGAACATTTAATAGTGAACATTTTCATAATCGTTTCAATACAAATACAACCACTATAATAGATAGATGTTCTAGATAATAGTACAAACTGTATTTAAAAACATAGATACTGAAGACAGCCGCCTACCACCATCTCACCCTACAATAGGCAGACAGCGAAGTTCTAATCAAAGTAACGATGTGAGCTCATCCTCCTTTGAGACCGAAAACTCTTTTATATCTTCAAAGAATAGAACGATGGAGCAATTCGCTAACTTTTGAAACAAGAGATTTTTCCAGTCCGGACATTTTAGACACTATTTGCCATTTGAGTGAGAAAATGGAAATGGTGTTAATATTCAATTTATTTGACAACTTCTATTCAAAGAATCAGACGTGTTCATATTGGACAAATCTATTTTTTTCCTCATTTTCTTCTTTAGCTCTAAAGTCGTTTAAAGACAGACCAACAATATAAATCGTAACAGAACAGATGACAAATTAGTTTGAAGCATGGCTGAAGGACAGATATTTAGAGAAACTTTTGTTGATTTTCGAAAGCTACCGGAAAGTTAAGAATAAATACACACTAGAAAAGATACTCCCGAGATTGAATCTTGGAAATTGTAAAGACTTTTGACATCGCCATGAATAATATGGAAACTACAAAACTCATTTAATTTTAAAAATAATGTCATAAAAATGGTTAAATAAGGAGAGATGGCTCTGTACTTCCTTTGGTGTAACAGTTCCATCTTCAAAACTGTACATTTTTGTACAGAGTAGGCTGCGAATTCAGAGACACGTATTAATCTAATTCGTCATTCGCAAATAATTCATTGTTTTTACTGGTATGTGCTAGAGAGCCTGAAAATGATAAATAGATATATTGCTTCAACATAAGCTGATATTTTATAATTTATGCTAAAACGTATGCTAAAAATTATAGTAGGTACGTTCCTAATTGAAGAATCAAAAATTGTTACTACATATGTATAAAAAAATGTAAAACCGTGAAAAAAAAACGGGTTATTACTAGTGACAACCTTAAGATTTCAAACATATTTTTTATTTATTAGCTTTGATAAAACGTGTGAGCGAGCTTTCTTACTTGTCACATAAATCTCTTAGAAGTTACAGATAAGTGCTATGTTTGGAATCAGTGTTAATTAAAAGTATTGAACAATTAACTAAACAAAGAGCCAGAAGTCCAAAATCTCGAGAAGTTTCGCATACCATGTATTCATCTCTGTAACACGTCAAATGGGTGGCATGATTTTCAAAAAATTGCGACCATCAATTATTAAAAGATGTCATACAGTATAGTTTGATACGTTAATACGTTAAAAAACCACAAGTCAAGTAATCTTGAATGCACAACGCACAAGACATTACTTGCTATCAAATGCCAATGCTTTTTTCCCCCACAATGACACAAGAAAATGCTCCCAATAAGGGGAAGGATCTAAAGCGATAATTGTCACAGTAATCTCTGATGTTTTAAGGACTGTAGTCGCATAGCAGACAGAACGAGTGAAATAAAAATGCTGAGACTGAAGAAATAAACGAAAGTATGCATTATTATGATGACGATCCTGAACAGGAATGCATGGAGATTCCTTAGATGTATAAAAATTTAAGTTTAAAAATACACCGCCTAATATTCTCGTTATCTCTTAATATAAGTTGGAGAATCTTAATTGGAATTGTATGAATAACTGGCATTGTGTAGTTAAAGGGAACGCATTCAAATTAAACAGTGGTATACATTTTTGAATTTGGTTAAAAGTAAATTGATCGTAAAATGATTCTTTGTATTCTTTGGTAGCGCCATCATTAATGACACTTTGCTTGAATTATGATGCACTTTGACTATCTTAATAAATAAACATTTCAAATTCCTCGTGTCGAAATGTAGTTTTTTATAGTTATTTATACACCGTTAAATAAAGTACCCTTTTTTCCAAACTCGTATTAATTTACCCATGTACGAAATTAATTTCTTTAAGAAAACGTCAGCTGAGCGAGTTCAATGATCTGTAGGTAGTTTGTACGTAACGCCGACTATTACCTAAAGGTCATTGAACTCGCTCAGCTGACGTTTTCTAATTTTATCTTTACAAATCGATAGTGTTTCATGTACCGGATCGACCCTCCACGGGATTAAAACAATTAAAATTTAACGATGTATAGTCCATAGTTATTAAAAAAAATATTAATTGAAAAAATACCTCACTAGTTTTCATTCATCTCTGTGAATAATAAGTTAAAAGTTAGTTTCTCTAGTCGTCTCTAAGTAAGTAAAACCCTATTTATCAAAATTACTTTGTTATTAGGAAATCTTTTTTGCGCTAATCACCTAATTCACAGACTTTTACTTAAATCGCGACTCAGCTCCACTCTTAGTACCGTCCTGTAAAATCAATGAAGGAGTAGAGAATTGCGGTCCCCAGCCTCCCTCGCTGCAAGTTTTATGCATACTAGATGATACGACAGAAAAACATACACAAGAGTAGTTATTTTTTATATTTGTTACCGTAAGCGTGAAAATTTACGATCAGCTTTAGGGAACTCATATTGGTTTTCCGCAAATATACGTATGAAAATTATTGACGATTGCTTTTTATGTTCTTCTGTTTTCCGTAACACGAAAAACATGAGGAGTTGCTTTTAATTCGGATGAAAGTTCTCAAGGGATTGCTGGTGGATGAACATTTTGGATAGAAAAACATACGGATCGTAAATAGTGGTTATAGGTCACACGAATGACAATAATATTTGCACAGGATTAGACTGAGTGGTTTGTGTAAAAGTTGAATAAACAATGAATGGTGAGCATTCGATAACCTCTATTAAGATTAACGTATTAGTACAGGAGGTATCAGATGAACCTGCACCGTGTTCACCAAGCGAAAACCACAAACACTACGTGACATTTGTGGTTACAAGTTGAAATAAAAGTAGAAGTTCACTGGTATAAAATTGCAAGCAGTAACGAGTCACCTATTCCAGAACACAGACGTGTTCAATTCCTCTAGAATAAGAAGCAGGTAGACGATAAAATTTTATTAAATCCTCTAATGGAATTTTCGTTCTTAGAACTCTACCAAAATCTAATAAGACTACAGAATTCTAAATCGCAACAAAGTAAACCAAGACGTCTAAACCTTAGAATTTACAAGGCTGTTTTAATCCGACTAGCTTTTTCGGGCACAAATCGTGGGTACATTGTGTAGGCGAGGTAGCTGCAATACCTATCTACCCACGTTTCACATAGATTGTTATGTACAGTGGCGTACTGTCGCTAATGCCACAAGTTGTTACTAAGCCTCGCACTGTTAGTTGCTCCGACCATCTTACAAGTTCTAATTAGCCCCCTTGTTTCTCGAAACTGCTACCTACAACGGTGTTCAGTTATTTCTATTACATTTGCTTGGTTTGGTTTTGTGGATGAAGTAATGTTTTTTTTACTGCTTAGCTTAAGATCTGATGTCAAATAAGAAAAAAATATTCTTTACAAGCTGCTGCTAGCGGCTTTGTCTAATTGAAAGTAGAAAATTTTTTCAAGGGTATATATTCCTGGGATCAAAATTTCCTATGTGTATTTCGGACATGATTTATCCATTGCCAAATTACATTCAAATCCGTTCAGCCATTAGGGAAGAAGTAACAAAAATAATATACACATACCTACATTCAAAAACGGTCGCTCTTATAATATCAGCAATGTTTACAACCGCCATTTTGTGGTAAAATTTTGAACTCTTCTAAGTAATAAATGAGCTTTAAGGTACTACAAAATATCTAATCTATAAAAAAAAAATTTAAAAAATTTTTTGAAGTGGAAATTTATTAAATGACTTTTCCCACTCCAGGTTGGAGCGAGAGTTTGCGTCAGAATTATACTGACTAAAATTCACTTCACATTATGTTCCTTCATTTGCCTTTTACGTTCTAGGCCTACGGAAAGTCTGTCGAACGTTTCCGCAGCTCTAGCAGGCATCGGCTCTATTAAATTCTTTCAGGCAAAATATCTAACGGAACATTGCTTTTAGGTAGGTATTGTTCATCAGGAACAGTTTTCTCGCTTCTCATTAACCGTACTTTTGGTTAAAAGTCGTTAATGCTTTGTTCATCTGTAAAATATCTAGATGTTTTGACACAACATTTTTTTACAGCTTGTTGTAAGTAAATCTAAAGTAAAAGTAAATAAAAGATTTTTTTTTTAAATTTAATTTAACAAACTGCTATTGTTCGTCGGCTTTACTTGAAATAATTACTCGTGTATTCATTAGCACAACCAGATCTTTCAATAATTTTTTTTATTTTTTTTTTTTGCTTTTCTGCGTCACGGCAATCTGTTGTACAAAACAATAAGCCACTAGTTTGTCCGATATATTATTTATCTGCTTATGGTTTTTAGCTTGGAGGGACACTGCTCAGTTGGGTGTCTCATTCCATCCTGGTAAATCTACTTTGTAGAGTTGGAACACTGTGTCTTTTCAATCTCCTGTATTGAAGGCTTTGATCTCCACTCAATCTGAGGGCAAGCTCATTTTTATGTCCAGAGAGCCTTTTTTGATAGGCGTTGCTGTATTTTGATATCTCCTGTTTGACGGTTGGTAGTTTTAAGTCAAGGTATATAAGTTTATTACTGATGTAAAATGGGATGTTAAAAATGGCTCTCAGTGTTTTTGTTTTGACACAACATTTTTTTACAGCTTGTTGTAAGTAAATCTAAAGTAAAAGTAAATAAAAGATTTTTTTTTTTAATTTAATTTAACAAACTGCTATTGTTCGTCGGCTTTACTTGAAATATTTACTCGTGTATTCATTAGCACAACCAGATCTTTCAATAATGGAATGAACAAAAAGCTCGTCATTCTTTGCGACTTCCATCTTGCCTTAGGCAACCAGATTTTGGAAGCGCCGTGTTATTTGGGGCAAAAGCAATTTAAGATTCAAAATTGAAATAAAATCAAATAACCAGAAAATATTATAATTTCGTCAGAATCGAGATATTTATCGAAGGTTAGGTACACCGGTATCTCACTTCTTAGCCTAGTTACTTTATAATTATGAATATTTATGAATTACAATGTACTCTGCATCGATTAAACATCATTTAAAAAAACCGCACCGCCGCCGCGATTCTAATCCCAATTTCCGGCTACCGTAGGCGCAGGCTTGCGGACCCAGCCGCGTCGAAGCCTACTGGGCCCAGGGTTATCCGAAAGGGAGCTCGAGCCCCGGTATGAAGGCTAGAAGGAACAGGGTGGCTCTTTTAGTCAGTAAGAGTCTGACACTATCTCCTGCTCCGCCCAAGAGCGGGGTTATCATTGGACGATTATTCCCACCATAAAAAAAATTCTCAGAAAACAGAAAATAATTAACTTTTACAAAAGTTCATGAAAACATTAATTTATTCGCCATATCAATTTTTATCACGTAAAGTTTTCAGAGGTGTTGAATTATGTCAATAAAACCTCTCAGGCTTTTTATAATAAGATTCTGTAGGCGTTAACATACTCTCTCTGGATATCTGTTATGTCAGACACATCTCCGAATATTACAGGAGCTTTCCATAACACTCACGTGACACTGAAGTCACTCTATTTATAGTAAAAACTATTACTATTTCAAAGAAGTAAATACATGCATAGAATAGAAAATATTTATTCAATACAGACACAGAATAATAGCAATAAATATAAAGTGGAAAATAAGAATTATATAGAATTACCTATACAGTACAAACCTCTTCCTTTCCTCCTTTTTTTTTTGTTTCAAGAAGAGACCGCGTACCGGTAGATGCAGTGGGACTGAAGACCTGGGGAGGGCTGCGAGTTGTGGCGACACTTGGGGGTAGCTTGTGTGCAACAGCGGACGTATTTTGGCTTAAATAATGATGATGATGAACTTCTTCTTCTTCTTTGTGTCGATTTGACTCAAATTTTGTCCGATCAATATTTAGCCACCTTGGGTGCTATTCTCTAAGAAAGCGCAGCGCTGGCACAGCGACGAGTCGTCAGCGCAGTACATTGAATTAACAACCCAATGCCCCTTTACATTGGATTGTCAAGGACGTATTTTGGCTGAAATAATGATGATGATAATGTATAGAGGATAAGGTTCTGACTGATGGAGTAATGATGTGATCGACCATAGAGCACACTAGCCTTGAATAACTTATTCACTCTTGTTTTTCTATTAGTTTTTGGGCTTTTTTTCTTTTAGTTTAGCCGTGAGGCACACAACCGTATTTTTTTTGCTTCTTTTTGTTTCATGTTACCTAAATATTGTTAGTGTCAAGTGCTGTATCAAATAAATTCTTTTTTTTTCTGTCTTGACTTGAAGACTCTCAGCTAACAGTTGTAGGTTTCAGAAACCACAGACTCTGGCAAGGAATTTTACTCCTTAGCTATGCGCACATTGAATGCGTTCGCAAAACAAACGGCAGCGTACCCACACCGAACCAAACCACACTTCCTTGGCATCAAGCAGCTAGACACTCAGTGCTAGTTTTCAGTTGGCAGCTTGCAGTCAAACACATGCGACGGTAAATCAAATATTATACATACTTAATTAAAAATGTTTATTTGTGTAGCATAGCATAACATAATTGATCTTTTAATGTTCCCACTGCTGGGACTCAGGCCTGCGGTTGCTGGAAATCGGGATCGGAATCCCGGCGGTGGCGGCGAGAGCGCCGTAGACTGATGCGGTCGGCCTCCTCCTTAGCGAGCATTACTGCTTCGCAGAAGTCGGCGACCGCCTGCCACTCCTCCTCGCTCCGGACCATGGCCTCGACCAAGGCCCGGCGCGAGAGGTCTCCGCCGCCGATCACCCCCACGAGGGCACGGCGATGCTCCGCCCAAGCAGGGCACACAGCAATTGTGTGCTCCACCTTGTCCTCCGGGCGTTCCGCACAGTGGCGACACCCGGGCGTCACTTCCGCTTTGATTCGGAACAGGAACCTCCCGAACTTGCCATTTCCGGTGAGGACCTGTGTCATGCGGAAGGTAAAGACGCCGTGAGGTGTTTCCAGCCACGCCTCAAAGAGGGGACTTATCGCCATAATTGTGGGTGACATGTCATCGAATTTTTCGTTCTAGGACATGCTGATTTCCTTACGATGTTTTCCTTCACCGATTTGAAAGCAGTGGTGATGAAATAAAATTACACAAAGTTTGCGCGTGGCTGGGTTTAAACCTGTGACCTACAATTCGTAAGTCGGGGCCGTTACCACTCGGCCACTACTACTGCAGTAAACTGATATTTGTGTACTTTATTTTTATAATTGAGAAACACACGAAAAGTACTTTGAAAAGTCGGAACGTGACAGAGATTCACGTTCCTACTTTTCACGATCTCGGTTTTTTCTTACAAAAGTTTGAATTGAAACAAGAGTCTGACAGTGACAAGATTGTTTATCTTGGAGAATTACAAAAAAATATGATTAATGCAACTACTAGGTTTTTTTTAAGATGGGAAATCATCCAATGACAATTGACAACGACCAAAACCACACCAGTGTCTCCTAGTTGCCTTTCGCGTTCTAAAACTACGGGTTTCCTTTTCAGAAAATACTCGCAGCACAAGCGAAAATCGGCCGGCGAATTTAATGATATCCCTTTAAGGGGTGCGTGAAACACTACACACTGGTCGGTGACTTGGGCCTGGTTCGGTCAACTAGCCGACGGCTGAACGGCGAGCTACCTAATGCCCATCGTCCACAAGTTCACGTCTACCGTCTAGGTCGTAGTCGGAGTCGAGGTTTTACAGTCGAGGTTTTCCGTTTACGGTAAACGGAACGTCCGTTTCATCACGCATTACTGCTGTCAAGATCAGCATAACTGGGTCAAGATCACTAATAATGATCTCTACCATTGGCAGTCAAATTCACACTATAAATTTTAATTGTAGGACCTATTACCGCATAAGCGTACGTCGTAGATTATGATAATCTAACTACATCATACATTATTGCCTTTGCAATATCAAAGTCGCACAATATAGATTCAGGCCTTCTGGTATCGCCAACAGATCTGTTTACATCGTAATTTATTGTCTCCTTTCACTAACGCTTTCCTCTCGTAAGGAGGATAATATGAGCATACATGGCTAGCGATAGCAACACTCATTCGTACCGTATTTATGTCAAGATATAAAATAGGAGTGTGTTTTGTTCTGTAAAAAGCTTTGGCATCAGACTCCATACTTACCCGGTTTGATATAAGGAAACAGATCCAATTTATTACAATCAGTGGTAATGAGAACATGTAGTAACGTCTACATCGTTGATCTTCATTATGAATGTTAATTTAGCTCTATTGGCAGATCGTATAATATTACTATATTAGTCCTAAATAACTAAGCTGTGCTAGATAATCAGTATTAACAAGTTTAACCTGATAAATTGACCCCAATTTGTCCAATAGAATCGATCCTCCAGCGAATTGTTCTTCGGCAAACAATCAAGCAAACTTTGACCTCCCAAAAGCGAACACTTGTTTTTACGAGGTCGTAGTAAACCTTTCAGCGTGGTCGACAATGCGTCGGCTGTCAGGCTGGCTATAAACTGCCGACGTGGTCGACGGATCGCATTTGTCAACAATATAAAACTGAGACCTTGCTGGTGAATAGAACCCAGCATGGTGGATAAAAGTTCAGTCATCTATTCTAGTATTAATCAATATCTCTAACGCATAAAGTCGTAACATATTTTTTGAGTACACTTATAACTGTATACTGTAATGTAACTGTAATGTATTACGAGTATAAAAATGTAAAATTTATAAAATTGCATAGATTTATTAAAATTGCCTCTAATTACATCTAGCCTCTGCAATGCATCAGCATCTGGTACTGTGATCTTAAACTGATTATTGATTACATAATGAATACATCAGTTTTTGTCTGACGTCCGTATGTGTGTGAGAAGTCGATATGCTAGGTTATTTTGGTAAAATAATATTTAAGAGCGAATTCAAAGATTAATTTTTATTTAGTTTTTGAAAGTTCAATTTAAGGGAGACTACTACTTTTTTCAACTTTTTTTTTTAGTGTAACCAAACCCGTAAAATATAAGATTCAGTAGGTCATTTTCAAATACGCTTATCATTGCTGCAATGTGATGGCGAATTATTTCAAAAGGTACCCATATTGATGTTAGTTTAAATTGAATTGTTTCAATCTCAGCAATTAGCGTCAATTGAGTCTATAAATCTATACTCACTCAGTAATATCATTATTACAAAATGTATTCAGTTTGGTGAATTGATTTAGAATTAGTTATTTAAGAGTTTACTATAAAGTAAGGAAAACAGTATGTAGGTAAACAATAACTTTATGTCAAGTTTATAAGCGTTAATAGTAAACTCAATTGGATTTATATGGCATGCAACAAAATAATCGCAAAAACCCACACGTCAAATCATAGTGGTCGAAATAAGTAAGAGAGACTTTTTACTAAAAAATAAAACCGACTTCAATATTAAAAAAGCTTTCTTAGAGCAAATCTAAGAAATTATTGTTTATATTAATAAGAAATTTTTACAGATAACCATTAAAAAACTTTACAAATTCAATGTCTTGGATTTAAAATAATTCCACGTTAGCTTAATTAAACTCTCTTAGTACATAGTTAGGACGAAATAATAGTAACAGTAAAGCCTACTATACATAACTGTAACTCTTGAGCAAGTACAAAACTAATAACTTAGGGCCGACAGAAACATTCGTCCTGGCCGGAGCGTATCGAAATTGTGCGCAGTTACCTCAGGACGGCCAAGTCTAGACAAAGTCTGCCAAGAGGCTTGGAGATTAAAGACAGCGAGATGAATAGAACGAGCCTAGATTCTGGAGAAAGAAAACGAAAAATGCCTTTACGTAAAGGCTTGCTGTCACGAACACTGTATTCTTATTTAATCTTTTTGCCGAAGGGGTTCTGTGTTCTGTGCAGCTTCCCTCTCCCGCTGTATTGTCTCTTCTGCCATCAGCATTTGACGGTGAAATATTACCAAACATTTATCAAGATTTTTATTTATGATCAGCTTAAGCGAGTATAAATTCTCTAAGTTGCCCTTAAGCTTTTACAACTTAATATGCTTTTGATGAAGATTGTTTCAGCTGTCCTTCATAAAACCATATAAGCTCAAATAAACTATTATAAAATTAAGAATTCATAAACACCACCATAAAAAAAGTTGTATTAATAGTTGATGCGGCAGCCATTAATATTATTAATATGGCTTCATGATGCGAGGACCATAAAGTTGAACAAACGAGAGAGGCGGGATACTTTTTACCGCGTGGGTTCCCATAAAAACGCAAGCCCTGAATTAGCTCGATTCTTTGTCACCCCTTTTGAGCAACCCTAAAATTTTTACTACCACCGTCTTTGTCTAACAATAACCACTACATTCCCATCCGTTAAACTGCATCAAGGAAAAACAACGTGAAACCGCCCGAGATGAAACGAGATAGAATAATGTATATGCACTAGTACAGAGAACAGAGAGAGCGGCACACGTAGTAGTACGAACGTAGCCATGGATGGGTGCTTTGTGCCGGGAGGGACGGAGGCTAGGGAAAGCTAGCGTGCGAGCGAGACAGACGTAAAAATTAACCAACAGAGGGGAGAGGAACTGAGCTTCTTCAAGCGGGGTGGTTAGTCCGCATTCGACCGCGTCGGCGGCAACGTCGCCTCTCGAGGAATATTCCGCCGAAACGATCCGAACTGTGAAAAATATATTCCAAGTGCGATTTCATACCGTTAACGTTTTGTGTTTATTTTAAGTTTTTTATTGATATGATACGGCTCCCGCTGATTCTTGGATTTCGGATTTCAACATTGGAGCAACAAACTTTCATAATACTATAAAGTACGATGTTTTTGTGACGAAGAACTTGTAAGATTGGAATTGTAAACACTGAAGAAAAATCAAGAAAAAGTTATGAGCGATATTCTGTCGCTTAGATTAATGTGCCGGTTATGATAAGCTCGGAGCTTTGACCAAACTTGGATTTGTAAAAAGAGGAATACCAAAGAAAATGTGTGCCAAAATGTTATTTTATTGTTTCTCCTTGTTTACCCTCATTATGTCTTGGATTGGAGTGTCGGCTGAAGAGGAAGTGTCATCTCCGTTGCGGGTAGCACAATGCAGAGCAACATGTTTACAAAAGGTAAGGAAACCATAAATTTCGGATTCAGTGTACCATCATCGGTTTTGTCTGGCATTTAACCCAGTTTGCTTGTGGATAGCTCAAATACAATAGGATTCAGCTATGAAGGCAAGTTCCCTACTAAAATCGAGCCGTTGTCAGAAAATGTTGAGCATTTGAATCAACTTTCATGTCAAGCTCATCATTGAGGCTATCCTTTGATCTTCTGACAAGCCACGGTTTTCCGTCGTTTATTGCGACTTTAACCGTGCGTTGGTATTGTCAAAATGTGAGCGTCTATGTCATAAATGTTTACTATAATACTTATATGTGGCATGGTCTGTAGCTCATACTACTAAATAATTAGTAGGTATATTGTATACTCTCATTTTGGTATAAGCAGACATAGAGATAAAAAGCAACAATCTATACACGATGTGTTTTGTAAGAAAGTAAGGCGATTCTGATACAACTGTCAAAGCTTTTACAAATAAGAGTCAAAGAAAAGCAAGAGACGCAATTACAGAGCACCCTCATTGTTCAACAACTGTAATAATTGAAGACATTTGAAATAAAACAAGAGAACAAGGCCGTGATCCAATTTGATTGTATTGACTTTTCCAAATTACTTATCGTTGAACCAGATCTTGAATGAACTTGTAATCAAAATCGAATCTTGTACGGAATTAGAATATACAATAGAATGGAAATACGTTTTTGTTCGTTTGTCCTTCAATCGAGCTGCTTCTTAGACATTTGATGTCACGTTTATAATAAAACTTCAAGACTTTCATTTGTTATAAGGAATACACTACATAGCTAGTACTCAAAGAATCTTTTCAGAAATCAATTACTAACATGGTTGACAATTTCAAATCTAAAGCATTGCAACACATATCAAAATGCAATGTCAAACACAAAGTAAGGCTAAATTATTAAATTATCGACGCGTATCGCCAACATATCATCTACAGATATTTGTTAATTTTTTCCTTTGAAAATCTTGATTTTGAGATTTTGAGTACACTAGACCAACACTAAGTTTTTGGAAGCTTGGTATCCAAAACACCTAAATTCTCTTCAGGACCAAAAGTATTATACTGGGTAAGATCAACGGTTTCATTCAGATTTTTTGACTGAAGCTCATTAGTGATACCTAGTTGTGTTAATAATATTGCAGAATAGCTATATAATAGGTGGCTAACCAAAATATTAATATGTAACATTTAACATTGTTAAATTTTCTTACAAATATTCATGATATTTACATAAATGTCGAAACAGAACCAAGAAACATGAATTTATTTTTGTGATATCAAAGTTCTGGTATGAAAATCTGAAAAGTATGCAAACCAGACAACATTGATTGATTTTAAACTTTTTGAGAAATATATGTATTACTTTTTACCATATTGATCGTCCATGAGCAATGTTATCGTTATTCTTTTTCAATTCATAATACACGCTCTATTTAGGCCTATTTGCGGGATCTGTCAATCATTTTTCAAACGAAAAGTTCAGTCGAAATCAACAAAATGTCAAACTATGACACGTGTTTTGCAGTCTTATCGGAAACAATTATAATTTGAACGGTAAGAATAGTAGACGTTTACCACTGGTAGATCAAAAACAGAGTGATGCAGAGAATATTATTTTGTTTTCATTTATGTGATAAAAAAAACTAGATCATGACTTTTTTCCTATCTGTACTAAAGCTTGAAAGTCTTCCAAAAGTAGAGAACTTTTTTTGACATGGTGATATCAAAACAACGGTGAAAATTGGTGTAAATTACGAAATTACTCTTAATACACTTTTTGTAGATGTTTTATGGTGAAAGAACTTTCTCAAAAATCAATCAATCCCGGTGATTGAAGTTTTCTTATTTTTAAATGTAAAACGATTCAAATATCAACAAATCATTTCGCAGTCTTATCAATTAACAACAAAACCAAATTGTTGTGTCTGATACATATCAGCATTCGAAAACCATATCCATAATAATATATCGATCAGTATTTACAGATAGGATTTATCTAAACTGGTCGCATTATTTATTCGAATCATTTGAAACAGGTTGCCTGCTGGTTATCGGTGCGCGGACCATGCCTCCATAAACGTAATTTGTATCGGCTATCCCCTTTAAATTGGAATAAACTTATTTGTTTCAGCTCTCCACTTTACGCCATAAATTATTTTGTTGTTTAATCAATTTCTTGGTTCAGTAAACTTTAATTAAGTTATTCGGGGATATGTGCCTGCATATTTTTATACAAAATTTTGTTTATTGCCAATGAATTTAAGATTATACATTAATGGTTGAGCATCGGTAGTATACTGTCCAATGGCCGAAGAATTTCTATTAATCCATTAGTTTTAAATTAAAATTTTCCTAAAACTGCGTTTTATATTCGAAAAAGAATAAAACAAAAAGAGAATCGTTTGCCGACTCCATATGATAGAATGTTTAGATTGCGAAGCTTTAAAGAATGTATCTAAAGAATAACTTAGTAGCTGCCAATAAATAGCTTCGGAGTCCATTAACTTTATCAAACGAGGACCACGTTTCAAATCAGATTTCAATGGAATCATAAATTAGTAGTGTCAGCCACGTTAACTATTTGAGTACCAACGAATACGTGAATCAAATTACTTATCGAAAATACTTTCTTAATCGAACCTTTTGTTGGAGAAAATTGATCGTAGCAAGAATGTATGTACATAATGTCTATATATGTGCACTATATAAAATAAATATGATTTAATTCCTATTTTTAAACCATATTGCATGTTACCACTACTAATACTAATATTCTTAACATGTTTTAAGAAATGGGCTTTTTGTATATTAAACAGTACCATATTATCAAAATACACACCGGTAACTCGATTTCTCAAAAATTTCAAAACACAAATATTGCCTTACCACGCAAGATTTTGGTCCCTGACATTCTTCAGTAACCGTTTTGCTAAATACCTCATTTTTGTGTAGCGGACCAGCATAATCCTTTATCCAAAATTCGTCATGAGACACGCACACGAAAGTTAATCTATTCAGTATTGTATTATTTGTTGAATTTTAGCGATATTATATTTATGATTTCAGGTAAGATCACTACAAAAAAGGTTGGAACCCATATCATGCATGTAATCTATATTTCAGATATCGACATCTGCTGTTAATCCAGGATGTATTTACTGCGATCACGCTTCCATTTTTTTCAAGCTAATGGTTTGCATTTAGTGGGCGTTTTTTTATTTATCAAAATCTACCTGCGACAAGAGCACAATGATATCCAAATTTTTTGTTGTTGTTTGTAAAGGGATGTGCGTGACGATGCCGGAGGCGGAAGGATAGGTAGTTTATTTTTAACATTATTAGGGTACGTGAGGAAATACGCAAATTACTTAACTATAGGCTTAAAAATTGACCGCCTACCTGCCTTTGTACTAAATTGTAGGCAGGAGTGATCTTGTAAAATTTGTTTTGTTACCTGATGGGTTGATGTTTAAAACGGTTTGCGCTATTAGCAATCGAAAAAAAAAAATCGATTCCGTATTAGGATAACTGCAACACAAAAGACTGTCTAAAACAATTGGAAGGTGATTTTTAAAATCTTTATGACAAAACAGTAACCGTTACTGTAAAAAATGCAGACGTTGACGGGCCACGCTGTCGCCAGAAACTATTTTCTTCTATTGTCCCTCATTGAAACATGGTCCTTTTAAAATATATTGGCTTGTGTTTTTTTCCTTTCTTCTTTTTTTTTTGGGAATGCTTTTTGTTAGAAGCGTGCCTCCCTCGATGGTAAGTTGAACTTTGGGAACACGTGATGAATTTTAAAAAAGTACTTTTAGTGCCAAGATATAGATATGGTTATGACTACATTATGGCATGTAAGTTGACTTGTCATGTAAATTTTATGTGTCATTTCTTTATAAAAAATCGTTTTGAATACTTTCATGTTTGGAAAATTGTTATGGGATGTGTACGCTTAGAATCAAAATGAGGTATTTTATTGTTTTTTTTCTTTACGGTCATGTTGGTTTTTGCTTTTTTTTTTTCAATATTTTTATTCGGTGACCTGGTATTTTCAATGCAATCGGTATCAATAGTTTTGTTAGTTACACTTTGATTTTTGATTATAAAAAGGTATTTTCTCTCACGGGTTACGCTCACGACCTTAGGAGTGTTTTCATATCCGAATAAATATAACCTATAAATAAAATTTGAAATCAGGTCATACCATTTTCGGTAACAATTTTGTCGAAACCATTAGCTGATTGTTGGCACAGTTTCAACGTTTTTGAATCAACAACTTTTATGACTCCATTTTGTAAATTTTATTGCACAAATTTTAAGTTACCCAAATATTTTAAACACCGTACTGTACTGGAAAAAAGAATAATGTCGGCTTCACCTTGAGACCTAAAACATTGCAAAAAGAGACCATAAAGAACGGGGCCGAGTGATCGTGAAATAAAATCTCGATTAGAAATTTAGGAACGTTCCGGCCTTCCCTTACGGTCCCTTTTTGAAGTAGTCACTCGGTCTTGGAGCATTATTATTTTATCGTTGTTCAGCCATGCACAAGAGGAAGAATAAAAATTTTGTTCGAAGTTAAAATAGAAAAAAAAAGATCTCAAGGCTTCGGATGCACGTCCTCGGGCCACGCAGCGTTTAGAAAAAATAAACGAGAAAGTCCACGCCGAAATGACCTGCGTTTTTGTCCACGATTTGTTTTCGTTTTTGTTACGTTTGAGTTCATTTGGAAGTAGCCATGTCTGCTGCTTACTGAATTAACTTAAATTGCCTTCGCTTTTTTGTATTGGAGAAAATTGCTTTAAGTTCCATTTGTGGTTACAATTTGGATAGTGGTTGACACTAGTGAACAAGTTGTGGTTTCATGTTTGTGCTGTTATGTAGTTTTAAGCACATAACACGAATACAATTCTGAAAATGTGGTAAGAAATTAACTGGGAAAACTCATCAAAGTGATGACTTTATCTGCAGCAACCAAGAGTATGCTCGGATCAAGAGTGAAAGCCTTTGGCGTCTTGAAGACGAAAATTTCATTGCTCATAACAATGTGAAAAAGGCAAACGTAGCTGGCGGCGTGGCTCGCGCTCATACGGCCTCACCTCGTGAAGGGTGGCTTATCCGGCAAGCAGTCGTAATAGAGCCGTATAGCAGAGCAGACGATTAATGATTCATGACCCCTCGTAGCGCAGTGTCATCAATATTATTCTGTTTGTAGCCAGCGCGTTTGGCCCACCCTCGCCCGCGCCCCGCTCATACATAAATAAGCGCGACACATCGTCTTCTCTGATTACATCGCACCGATGTAGTGAGAAATAGTGTACTCGGATGCTGAGCCCGTCTTTTGTTCAATATATTCCCTAGAGACACCGAATGAATAGTTAACACTGTATGCTCAACGTGCATGTTTACGGTTTCGGGTTTCTCTTAAAGATTCAAGATAAGGAAGGTGATGGAATTTATTCGTTTGGTGGCAATAAGCTGATGTTACAATCGGCTTTAGTGTGAAGTTATAGGATTCATGTGACGTGATACGTATCGCGTGGACCGGCGTCGTCCTCTTACGCCTCCCAGTCCCAATACAAGCGATTTCATGGGAAGCAACATAATATATTTAAACATATAAAAACAACCTTAAAATAATAAATCTATTTTCTCTACCATAAACTCTGATATGGCGTTTGCGGAACCATAAAATATTTTACGTGTTCTTTTAGTTTCTCATGATGATATGATCTCTCAGTAGAGACAAAGGCGAGAGATTATGGCCATAACTTTTCCTTGACACTACGATTGCTTATTGGCCGCTCATAAGTCAATATTTTAATATTCCAGTGCCATGTGACAATAAAAGAAACACGTCGTTACTAGAAATTACATGACGTTCCGTTAGTCCTAAAGTTGACGGAGAGTCTGTAGTCACGCGATCCAGCGATAAAGCACGCTTCGGACCAAACTAAGGGAAACGTGGACTACAACTGGATTCTAATGCAAACACTGATTGATACCGCCTTGTGGACTTTCTTGATAGCTTACTCGACAATAATTCTCTTGATTATTAATTAAGTGTTTTATCGAAGCTTATGTCAACGTCAAAGTCTTCATGAAACAACAACACGCCGAAATCAATTTGTACATCGATTATATTTATTATTGGGTTGAAGATACAGAATCTGCAATAAAACGTAAATAACATTGCGTTGTCTACAAGTGCGAATATTGTACCTAAATGTTTATCAAATGAAAAAAAATCTTAATAGCGAATGACGCTTACTGGAGCCACGGGCAGTGTGAAAAAGAGACCCGATGCCCTGGCACGAAGGCAAAGAAGAAACAGGAGCGAGTTTTAGTCAGTAAAAGCCTGACCGCTCCGCGCAAGAGCGGGAGATGTCATTGGATGATTTTACTACCTACAAAACAAAAAAATGAATGACAAACAGTCTGTGACCTCTTGATAACTAGCCATAAAAAGTTTAATTTATTATGCATATCGGACATTTTTAATTTGAGTCAGAAATAGTTGGGTAATTCGGTTCTGTATTATTTGTTGGGTCGGTTATCCGTCGCTGTTAAAGCTCGGCGCGGCCGCCTCGACTTGTCCTGATAAATGATGCGTCCGCTACTGCTACACCGCTTCGCTTTTAATCCTGGCTCCACCATTGTGTCCCCGTCCAATTTTTGACGTTAACCGTTTTCTTCCACAAACGACACACACGTTGTTTAGGTCGGTAAATAAGAAATTAATGATCCTTTCCCATTTATCTCTGTATACAATCAATCAACCTGGGCCTGCTATCTAATGACTCCTATTTGCTTATCGTTTAATACGGCGCTTTCACTACAAAGGGACTTAAGCTGTCAAATACTTCGTTTTGTTCGAACACATATTTCATAATTATGATTCCTTTTTACGTTTTATAAATCCCCTTGGGTTACAAATTACGATGGCTCATAAACAAAGAAGTAAGATAAACATTACAACAGCGATGTGGAGATTAAAAATTATGAAACAGTTAATCAGTTAATGGTGTAGTGAGGCAGAGCGGCAGTTTTGATTACATATTTAATGTTTCAGTAAACTGTTTTACAACGTTCCGTAGTTGATTGGGATTCGATTAAAAGCAGCTGCCCTCACTAAAGGCGTAGACTAAGCCCTACAGGCTGCGATGAAATGGAGATAGTTTTAATGCTCATAAATATCATTCCGAGACTCCGTCGTCCGATCAACTAATCACTTTCGTACGGGTATCTGCGCTAGTTTCAAAACTAAAATTTGCACTCAAAATGTTTTGCTGTTAGTTGGGAAAATCAAAATTGTCTGCCCTATTTCAGCGGAACATTAAAAAGTTAATGCAAAGTTTTGATACTCAGTCCTTTGTAATCTTTTAAACCAAATAATATTTTATTTATGTAGTCCCTAAAACAAATCATAAAAAATAAATTACAGTTAAATATAAAAGGGACTGTAATAGCTAATTTGGATATAAAATTACGTCATTTAGTATGATAAATACAAACACAAAAGCTTCATGGTCCAAAAAATTCGTTATTAAACAAAGCACAGTAGGATGTCTGCGATGGGCGGAGCCTTTGCGTATGCGCAAGCAAAAGCATTATGTGTAGGGTGGGGAAGAAATTAAAAGTGGGGAGACTCATTATTTCTACCCTAATTAAAACGTTTAAACTTCTAAGACTTAAATCGTTTCCACAAAAAAGTAAGTAGGGATAATTCCGATCCATTTGTTTCCCTCAAAAGTAAAGGTGTCAGAATTTATCGTGTTCCGAAAATTCCAGTCCGTCAGAACCGCCCCAAATCTCTTTATCTCCGCATTAATCTTTTAAAACCCATAAAACGAATCTTTGGATCTTACCAAATATTTTGTACGAAATTGATGGGGGACCGTCTTTATCTAGAGCTCAAATCTATAATACGACGATCAAAATTCCTAGAGGTGTCGATACAACCCAAGAGTATGTCACAGATGTAAGAGATTGTACTATATTATGGCTTATTTTTTAAATTTAAGGCCCGTAGTTATTTATAGGGAAAGGTAAAAAAATCGTCGCAAAGTCCAGTTATTAATTTTACTGTCGTTTTTATTACTCTGAAAGACATTTATTTTCTGAGTCCCTAATTAATTTTACTGTCGTCTTTCTTATACAGGTAGAATACGATAATATTTGCATAAAGTAAAATATGGTCGTTTGTTGGTTCGGCAAGTCATTAAAAGAGCTTTGAAAATGAAAAAAATAAATAAATGTATAATAGTTAGTGGAAGTAGGTAGGGTGGTTGACTACCAACCCACGTTCGAAGTTTCTATGTCCTCTAGTTGTTTTAAAAATAGTTGGAGCGTGTATATCACTACTGTACTGCCACTTAAAGTGTGAAACGATCATTGGGGGCTCGCGTGGGCCGCGACGCAGTTGGTATTCTTCACACAAAAAAGCACGAGGCACCCTGTTGTTTTAGAGCTAAAAAATAATGAAATATGCCTCTTTATAGAGTTTTTTATGTTAAACGTTGAGAGTTTTAAACGCCTTTCCTTTTAAAAAGTACAACCCGCGGCGAACGTATTTGTATTTGGTAACGATTTCAGATTGAGATTTTTTATATTGAATGTTTGTTTTAGAAAATTATCATTCAATAATACAGGTATAACTGAATTTTATTTTTATTCAAACTAATATTTCTTCTGCATTCATATTTGATAGAGAAATAACGCATTTAAATAAATTCGTTTATGCATAAAACGCGTCAGGTAGCATTTTAAATTAAAGTAACATGAATAATTAGAATAGATTAAAGTTGGTCATACAAAATGGTTTGCTCCAATTTGGACAGATGGTTCTGTGTGGAAATTAAACCTATTCATGTGAATGAACAGGAAAGGACCATAGAATTGAGTCCATACACTTAGTTCCTTTATCTATTTGTCAAATCGAATCAAATGTATGAAGTCAGACTTAATACAATTTATTCTTTGTGGAACAGACATCCGGTTTTTAGGGTTCCGTAGCCAAATGGCAAAAAACGGAACCCTTATAGATTCCTGTCTGTCTGTCTGTCCGTCCGTATGTCACAGCCACTTTTTTCCGAAACTATAAGAGCTATACATTTGAAACTTTGTAAGTAGATGTATTCTGTAAACCGCATTAAGATTTTCACACAAAAATAGAAAAAAAGCAATAAATTTTGGGGGTCCCCATACATAGAACTGAAACTCAAAAAATTTTTTTTCATCAAATCCATGCGTGTGGGGTATCTATGGATAGGTCTTTAAAAATGATACTGAGGTTTCTAATATCATTTTTTTCTAAACTGAATAGTTTGCGCGAGAGACACTTTCAAAGTGGTAAAATGTGTGTCCCCCCCCCTCTAACTTCTAAAGTAAGATAATGATAAAACTAAAAAAAATATATGAGTTGCATTACTATAAAAACTACCAACGAAAATTGGTTTGAACGAAATCTAGTAAGTAGTTTTTTTTTAATGCGTCATAAATCGAAAAAAATACATAATTATTAAAACATCGATCAAAGTTACAACACAGTACAAGAACTTTTATATTATGTTACTTGCTGCTACGGAACCCTTCATGGGCGAGTCCGACTCGCACTTGGCCGGTTTTTCAAAAATATACTTGGCAATTTCATTTTTAAGTTAATTAAATATTAACCTTAGCACCTAGATCCGAAAAAATTTTGCTTGATGTATGTCTATTTTAAACAACATATTAAAGACAAAACACCTAAATTGTTTTGTCTTTAAAGTACCTATAAGTGTTTTTTTTTTATTAATACAAACGTAGCCTTACTCTAGACATAACTCCTGTATCGTGGGTGAGTTTACAAATATTTAGAGTCACATATATAAAGCCTAGAACACTTATATGTATGCCATGCAAATATTTGTTCCTTGCGGGAACCCAACCCACGACCCATACCGCAGTATTCAATCGCTCAACCACAGCGTCAACCGTGCCGCCAAATAATTGCCTTTGGTCATTCTGTTTAAATTAAAATACCTAATAATAATGATACTCTAATTAGATAAAGCTGTAGAGACCAACCTTACAAAAAAAAACTTTTAAAAGTTTATTTTTTTGTATCATTATCATCTTCTGCAATTCTGGCAATCTTACAACATGTGCTAAACGTGTCATCAACTTTCAAAGAAATCTCATTCCCAAATTCTTCTCATGTAGATCCACTAAATCACCTCCTAATTTTAAATTTCCGACTCATCTGAGTAAACACGTACCATACGACCGGCTGGAACGTCGAGTAGACTAAAATACCAGGGGTTACTGTTCAAAGCCATTCGTCTTAGACTTGCCTGTCATGCCCAATAGCACCCATCAATGTTCCGTGTATTTGGCTGAAGCACGTAACACTTATTTTAGAATCTTAAAATAATATTGTTTCTTTTCTTTCCTCTTCAGCTATTGTCGTATTAGCATCGGGAAGTTGACGCGTTGCGACACTGACGAATTGTAACTTTGAAATCGTCTTTTCTGATTCTTTTTTTATGTCAGTGGCGTTGTTGATCTGTCATCCAGCTTTTGTTCTTTTGTTTTCACCTAATAACATTCCTCTCCTGTCCAAAAAATGTACTGATACGAAATGAGCAGTGAATTGTATTTTTGCTATTAATTTCCACACATTGAAATAAGTTTGGAAATTGAATATGATATGTGTATATGGTAGAGTTCAGATAACTGACTTTTAAGATTTCATCATTTTTATTCAATTATTTTATTTTGTGGTATAAATTGATTTGGTATACAGTTTAATTGGTTGCTCAACAGTATTGTATACCTTAAATTATATTCAAAACTGTGTCTCTCAATGCAAATATACCAAAATAAAGATGTCTTTATTACTCTATGAATATGAATGAAAATACGTGAAAACTATATTCTTCGAAGAAAAACGTAACGAAGTCAATAAAATTTCAAAAGTGTCTATAAAGTCATCGATTCAGAATCAAATTAGCTATTTTATCCCAAATAATATCAATTTCAATAGTGAATATATTAGTGGTACCGTACAGGGACAGTTTTATTATCACGGCTAAGATATTTTAACGAACCGAGTGTAAGTAAGTACGTCTAAAATAAAAGAGGAACAGGTCGGGACATTTTTTGTTCATCGGACACGCCATTTAAGTCACAATCGTAAATTTTATTGAAATGTCGCAACAGCGATCGCCGCACGAGATGTCTTGTCTCCGGGGACGAATTTATGCGTAATTCGTAAACAAATTGACGTGTTCGGGATGTACTTTGAAGGGGACCCCGACTTGACGACTTGACGCGTCTTTTTGAATATTTACGAGATGACTGTTATACATTCTGTAAACTTTCACGTTCCCTGTTTTATTAACCGCTACACTTGCGCTTTATCAATCATTTCTTTAAATTATTGTGAATTCGTCCGTCTTTAAAACCGATTTAACGTATCGTTTGCGCTTTAAGAAATGACACCTCAATGCTCCTTCAGTCTGCTTCGTATGGCTTCTTAAGTCGTAAAATGGTATCACCTTACACAATAGATGCTATTGTCTTTTTATAAGGAATACTGTATATTCATTTCAAGATTAATTTGATCTTTGTGTTTTGCTTGGTTACTTACTTTATTGAGAACTGAATCGTCTGCTTTGATTTTTTTATATTTAATTGTAATCCGTCTCGCTTAAATTTAGTTTCCTTTTTATGTGCCACTTGGTTTAGCCATAAAGTATGGACGATACGAGTGCTTTTGTAAAATGTTTTTCTATAGCATCAGAGAGCCCTTAACTTAAATTTACGTACTTTGAAACTCCTAAGGCGACGGTATTGTAAAGTTTATTAACGAACGCAAAAAACCTCGAGCGAAACTTTACAGAATGGGGCAATAAACTTTTTAATTTGTGGCGAATTCAATCAATAAGAACAGGAGAAGTGTCGTAAACACGGCCGTGGTCGGCGGCGCCCGCGGTGCAAGTGCCACAGGTTTTCTCAACATGGCTTCCTGCTGTTCAGCGTTGCCATCTAAACGGCTATTAGTTACGTTTTACGCGAGACGCGCCGGGCGTTCCAACGTGTTTATTCTTAATTGACTCCTAAATATCGCTGTTTTTGGCCGTGAATCGTGTTAATCGGACATATTTATTTGAAAGCATGGAAGCGCACTCCCTAAGTGAGCCATTCGTACACAGTTTTATAGCTGCGGACGCGACGCCCGATACAGTTCCGTTGCTTGTTAATTAAGGATCTGCGGCCACGCTTTATGGTAGGCAATAGTCACAACAATAATACATCTCGAGCACTCGCGTTTCCTTTCCCAGTTGCCCGAGGACGCTTCTTGGCTTATCTGATGTCGTAAGGAGTATCGGGGGAGGCTATCGGGCTGCGTCAGTCGTCCGTTGTCCTGTTCGTATTATCTGCACACTAAATAAAAAGCTTTTCCGCCGCTTGTCGCAGCTCGGTGAGTATACCGTGTCACTGCGGACACCCAAGTCTTTCTTCTCACTGTCCTGGCTCTCGTTTATCGCTCGTGACGTGACAATTCTTTTATTCCCGACACTTTGTTTCCACATAAATTACTCGACTGTTCTGCTACCGAGGATTGCTTCGGCTAATGTCACAACTCGTGGATTTCTGCCTTTATTCAGTTTCGTTTTGCATTCCGCCAGCTGTGTTTGCTCATTGTCTCTTCGCTTTAAATTAAAAAAAAAAGATTTTGTTTTTATTCGCGCTGTCTTCCTCGCCCACGACTTTATGTGACGTCAAGTTTGGAATGAAGTATTCTTATTGTTGCGCCGTGGAGTCTTTACGCAACGTTGGATTGCATAAATTATTTAAAAGCTTTTATTTTAATTAAACGGGTAAAGGGGGTATTTGATCTGCGTATTTCTTGTTTGCGTATACATAAAATTTGCATAAAGTGGCTTGCAAAGCTGCAATGTTGTAAGGTAGGGATAATCAGAGAGTCGTTGACTCGATATTAATATGGTGGTTGTTCAATAGCTGGTTTGTATAATTGTCATACAAACCGCTCATATTCATGATCACGCGCAGGTGGCGCGCGCTCGGACACGCGCCGTGATCGAACAACTTGCATACTCGTATACTGTAGTGTTGTATTGCAAGTCGACATTATATTTGATAGAATGAACAATACATTAAGAACGTGAGACGTAAATCATTGCTTAAGTTAGCGTAAAGTCTTATTAAATTTTCCAAAATTAATTTTCTGAGGAGTAACTGAATCTTTGTAGTCTCAACCGGTACTGTAGTAAATTATATATGACCCTGGAGAGGAAGCCGAGTGTTCACTAGCAAAGGTATTCGAATATTGTTCAACCTGAAAGCTCCGATGACCACTAATTCCACATTCAAAGACCCTTTCTCGACACATTATTAAGGGAATCTGTCCAAGGGCGGCGAAGTAACAAGTGCCTAATCTCCTTAGTGGTTACATCACGGTTCGATGTCTCATGAAAATTAGATCCTTTACTTAGTTGAACTTTGGACGACCTTTCAAAGGTACGAGTATTTTGGTGTTTTCAAACTACTTACAATAGAGGAAGTTGATACAAGTAAATTATACCTATTATTGTTTACTTATTTGTAGTTTTGTCTTCTTTCCTTTCTTGCTCGCAGAGAGGTCTAAGTCCCAACAGTGAGAAGATTATTTATTATACGCCCTTAATGTGGACACGATAAACATTTACAAAACGAATTGTATTCAATGGGTGCTCTTATCGCACATGGCAATCCAGACAACCTCAGAATGGTCTGATCCGATAGAGATAGATTTGGGGTTGTCAGTGTATAAAAATCATAATTAATGTTAATTGGAAGAATTATTAATTATTTATTATATTCTTTATTGTATACTACATAAACAAAAAACACAGGACAAAAAATATTAAAAATAAGTGTACAATTGGCGGTCTTATCGCACTGGGTAATTTCTTACAGACAACCTTTTGATGGACTGAAAGAAAGGAGATAATATATTAACACTTTAAGTCTATAAGGCTGATTATTGCTTTATGCTTTCGCTTTTTTATAGGTAATAAACTCTGTTATTATTGTTATTAATGGAATACTGAATTAAACCTAGCAACTATCAAGTTGAAATTACGTATATCAATACATAATTTAACCTCAGAATAAAAAAAAAGCCTCAATACCTGTAGTAGACGGAACCACAAGTATGCGCATGAGCACAATAATCAGTTGCTCTAAACTTAATGAATGGTCACATAGACTACCAAATGATAGAGTTCATCTAATGATAAATGATCACACACAAAAGATCAGGCAACTGCTATGATCACTGGACCATTGTTACACTCCGTGGACAAAAAATAGACGTTACCGTGCGTCTGAAATAGTTTATTTAGTGATTAATCTTCTCATTAGGACTTTTGCGCTTGGTTGTTTTTTTTAGCTTAGTTAGATAAGCCAACTACTGTGTTATTATGAATTAAAGAAATGTAGTTTTGCGTGACATTGATTGAGTAGTTTTAATAAACTGTACCCCTAGCCAAGTTGCTAATTTGCAATAGTTAGCGCTTGTAGAAAGCTACAAATGTACGGCAATGACGTCGTCTTAACGCTCAGTCACGTGATCAGAACAAAAGAATTGGCGGCAAGGTCAACTCGAAGCGTTCGGCGCAAGCGAAATTTTGTAACTTGGCTAGAGGGGCTGTTGAAGATAAAGTAAAACTACTGAAGGTAGTTGGGTGTTTTTTAAAAACTATTTTCTTTTAAAATATCGACAAGAAAGATATTCCTCTATTTGTTACTGTTCTTTTTACTAGAAAAAACAAGCAAGAGGAACAAAAACAGAACTACAGCAATAAGTAGCCAGTCCATACATCATTGCTGTCAAATTTTCTTGCAGCTAAATATTTGTTCAGTAGGTATATCGCAGCCATTAGAATAGTATTATTAGATCCATCAATCATTTGAACAAAGCGATATGCTTTATAGTTGAGATAATTGTAATTAGAAGAGATAAAATATTATGTGGATAAGCCTCTTCATGTTTCGATAATATTGAGTTCTGATTTGTTTGATATTATTCCGGTTTTTGTGGAAGCTTCGGCGTTTTATTTGAATATAACAGAATAGAATTGTTTATTTCTGAGTACATGGTACATGAAGATCTTAATTAATATTAAACAGAATCACATATATAATCACATTGATATACCTTTACTGGTGTAGAAATATTAAATGAGTATGTAATTCACATAGTTATATTTAGGCATCTTAAATAAACGATTAAGTTTTAAATCAAGACCTTTGATTCATAACTTATCTAGAACTATCAATAAAAGTTAGTTGTAAAAGTAAAGGGTAACAAAACTGGGCAGGACACATTGCATGCAGAACAGGTGGTCGATGGGGATGAAAAGTTCTGTAGTTGCAACCATGTACCGGAAAATGAAGCGTTGGATGACCTCCCACGAGGTAGACCGATGACTTGGCGAGGGAAACGAACGACTCCCAGAAATCTGATGAATGCGAAACGCACAGGACTGGTCGTCATGAGATTTGAGGGAGGCCTATCCAATAGTGGACGTCTTTCGGCTGAAATGATGATGATGAATAAAACCGGTAATACAAATTATAAGTAAATATTCACGTGAATTGAAAAACGTTTATAAAAGAAGTCGGTCTTTTTAAGCTTCTTATGAAGTTAATCTTTTCCCTTCTGTATAACACAAATATTCCTAGAATCCATTTTGCATAGTTGTCAAAATCTCTCCGAAACTGACAAGCATACAAAGCGAACCGCAATTTACAATGACAAAGGCGAAACTCCTGACAATACTTCATATCTAATTCAATAATCCTAATCCTATAACCAGTGTCAGAATGGGTCCTAAGATAACGGTAGAATCAGTGCATTGACCTGAACAAGCCCAGTTCATGCTGTAAATGAGTACCTACTAATAGAAGTCTATGTATTATAAACCTGTGTCTAAGACCAACTTCATACTTGTATCCACTTCCTAAGTAGCGAGGCAGCGTACATACTGATTAAGTGTCCCACATACAAAGTGGACTTTAATAACACGTTTACGATTATAAACTGGATGAATATAAATTATTTCTTCTTTTTTCGTTCGTCGTTTCTTTTTCTAACGTCTGTAATGTTTGCGATACATCTGGCCGTTTTTACTTTATGTTTGGCTATGCGTGCGGGAAGTATGCAGAGGCCTCCTCAATAGATCTTGATTTTTTGCGGTTGTAGAATACCCATGCTAATAATAGATAATAAAGAAGGGCGGATAAGTTTGAAAGGAATCAAATCGTTCTTTGATATTGCGCCTTCATTTTTGATAGCTGATGCTTTGAAAGACCACGTTATTTTGGAAGCAAAAAAATTAGTTTCTAAATAGACGGACATTAAAAAATATTTCAAGTATTCCATGAACATAACACGAACAGGTATAAATATCTAGAAAAATAGTACTAGGTACTCCAAGTAGTATGTTCTAATTAAAGGAACAGTGTTAGCTAATGCCCACAACGGATGTACTCACAGCCGCTTACCGGTAGTTCAGTCAGTATTTAAACAAGATGTGTTCCCTTACATGTGGCTTCAATAATACCAGTACAAGTGTTGCTTGGACTTTCTTCTTATACGTTTATACATGGATAAGCTTTAAGTGCCTCTACTGTTATGTTTTTGGTTTGATCTTTGTAGGTTTCTCTACAGTCGTCTCAATAAATCAAATGCCTTTATACCTGTTTAATGTTTTTTTAGCCTGTTGCTTCAATACTAACCAAAACGGAGACTATTATGTCAATATTAATATACTTCGGCCACTCTATTGATGATCATAGTGTTAACCCAACAGAAAATGATTAATCCTAAACCATATGCTTGAATGAAGGAAAACATAAGGGTTGTCTATTATATAATCCGAAGTTGTATACCTCGGATTAATAACACATAATTGAGCCACAAACAAACAACCAATCAGTATAATACCTATATTAGAATAGCATATTTATTACTTCGACTTTTGCCTTAGGCAGGGTAAACTTTAATACGGCAGCAGAACAAGATACAACTTAATTTAATCTACAGGCTAAATCAGGCTCACATAATTGATATAAATCGGCATACATTGAACTCTATCGGGTTTTAGATCTAAGTTCTATTATGAGCGGTGTAAGACAAGATCTTTGCATTAAGAGATCTATTTTATTTGATTCTTTTGCTTCGGATTCTAAAAGACCAGAATGCATCAATCACGAAGAAATCAGTTCCAATATAAATGTATTATTATTACTATTGGATCTGATACGTCAGTCAGAGTTCAATCTTCTAAATGGATACCAATATGTATGACAGCTCCAGTTTTTGTACGACCTACATGAGAGAATGACGTCATACGTTGCTTCTTTTTGTTACAAGTCTAGATTTTAGATTGTGAATATGCACTCCATTATCAAACATATTGAGTTTCAACTGATTTCTTAAAACTGATAGTTATCTTTGATGCAGAAGTTTTGAGCAAAGTTTTCCTTACTCTAAGTGTAATTCAGGGAACAAAGGGATTGAAAAAGTATCTCGACCCTCCGAATCCTTTGATGCTTACCCTTTACCTTAGAATATTCCCTCTAGAGTAGGGCTGGGTTTGGGAAATTTACGAGACATGCATAAAAGCTCTCATATGTCAACTGCAGAATGTAGGTCTACTGAAAGGTCTCAGTTAGAAAGTGTCATGTAGTTACTTATATAATTTTTACTCCTTCTAAAAATGTCACTATAATTTCAATAATATAACTATAGCTCGTTGTACCTTTTTGCCTATTTTGGCACCACGATATTCGACCCTATATTACCCCAAGCCTAGGTCCGTACCCCGACAGGGAGTGCCTTTAGAGTGTATTTACTTATTTTCAGGTTTTCGTAAGTCCCGGCTGGAGGCACTAAGAAGACGACAACCTCATAGGTTGACCTATAAGATACCACTCTTAAAAAAAACATTTGGTACCAATTTGTCAATTCTTCTCTACTTACTTTAGCGCTACAAGTGTGAAATATCTAACAAATATTGTATTTTGTTACAGGTAATTTACACACAACTTCCTTAGCAACCATTGATCTCAATTTATTGAAAGTAAGTAACCACATTCATGAATGGGCATCAATTATACGTAACTGACACAAGTCAGAAATAAAACCTCTTTGTAGGAGAGGTATTCGTCGTATTCCTTGTACATCCGAACCTTTTGTAGAGCGGAAATCGTACATATTGGTCGCAACACAATCGGCTCACAAAATAAATCGTGGCCATTGAAAGTTGGCAAAAGACACGTTCTAGCGTCATTTCAATAAAAGTTATTGTATTGAAAACTGACAATAGCTAGAGGAAATGATGTGTCCTGTATGGAGGCAAGCAAGTGGACTGTTTATAATTTGTCCATTGTGGGTATGTAATGGAACGTGTCCAGTGGCCGGCAATGCTATTGTTCGCGCACAAGCGACCGATGCACTTCCTTTCTAATTGGCTTTCACACTACGCACAAATATCCAGATAAATAGCGTAATTGATGGAAAAATTGACATTGAATAGCGGTTATACTGATACGGTTTTTATATCGTTTTGGGGAACCACCATTGTTGATGGATAAAAGAGTTTGCGATATTCTGCGCGGTAGACCGAATATCCGGGCAGTCGGATAATATCTGAACTTTGGTAGTCACAACAATTTGGAAGACGTTGTGGTTAAATCGAACGAAAAATCGCTTACAAAAAAGGATACGCTAATCTTACTGGGTCAATGTGAGAGAATATATTCACAACTTCTATCATTTCATTCTTGAAACTGTTTGAGGAAACATGATTTGTTTGTTCGGATATATCATGGTTAAGTTATTAAAATAAACATATTTTGCTATTATGGCGATAAAATAGTTTTCCACGTGAATTTATCGTTTACCTACTGAATCAACGAATATAAACAATTGTATGTGCAATATTTTATCACTTAAGTTTTACCGATTGAAGTCAATAAATTTTGGATATATCAAAACGGTAGATATGAATAACAATAATCCCTAATACGCAAAATGATGTCAAAACATTTTCCTTTATGGAATTTTCTTATAATCTCTTCTCAGTAGTCAGATTACAATGGCTACCGCGAGAATGCACGATAGCTAATCGCATTACGTCTGTTAATAATTAATTCTCCGATATTTCATACGCCATGATAGACGTTATCTCCAGTCCCATCTGCATCTGATACATCGAGTGCCTTACTGCAACCATTTTACAAAGATCCTCCATGACCAGACGATATTATATTTCAGACAATGTTGTTCCGAAAGGTCATCTTTCATTGGCCAGTTTTTACTATCGTCGTGGCGGACTCGGGACCTCCTAGTGGGTCAATCGTTAACTGTTTATGTGATTTTTATTGCCGTTTCTGAACTATATTAAAATGCTCTATTAAAATTCTAAGCACGATACATGATGTAAGTTTACGATCTGTATGGAACGTTGCTAAATGTGCATAATGGCTTAATTTTGAATTTGATCACGTTTATGGTGTGTTTGGGCATTTTTATGATGATAAGCAGTAGATTCTGTTGTTGAATTAGTACATTTCAACTTTTTCTTCTACAAGCCGAATTGAATACATGAATTTATTAATGTGGTCTCCTTTGTTTTGACGTCCTTTTATGGGTAATCCATCAAACGAGCCACGTTTGGAATTGGTCTCGAGGAATTGATCTCTACAATATAAAAGGCAGAATTCCTTTCGTATCACGTAACGCTATTTCAATCTTGAATATTCTGAATCCAATCCAAAATTCGTATCAAAGCGTTCAATATCGCTGTCTCTCGTAGCTCGAGACGCTCTGACGTCACAGCACCATTTGTCAAGCTGAGCCGGCGTTGCACTGAGCTCGACTTATCTAAGAAAGCTGGCTTTACTTCCATATCACACTGAATATCCTGACTCGATACGGCATCGGGGCGCTATACAGATTTATTAGTCTATAATTTACGAGACCTACTTTATAGCTATTTTGACATTTATTCGAAGATAATATTGAACGTTTATTAACTACAAATATAATGCAAAATTGCAGGGTTTGAAATTATGTTGGTTTTAGTAAACGATAAATTTATTGCGGACACCGATGTATTCACTTATCTACAGGATGTAATGGAACGGTGAGGTAATTTTGGAAACTATTACTATTAATACGACTCATCTAACTGAACATCTTTCTTTAAGGAAGGGATAATTCATATCCAAAAAAAAAAAATATTCTACTCACATACCATTTCTTTTTAAATTCAATTTTTCATGACAAAACTTGGTACATAAGAATGAGCAGAAGCAGTTTATAAAATACACACTAGCTGCTGTCAGTGACTTCACCCGCGTGAATGTAGAAAATATATAACGTATGTATGTTACTCAGTGATAAAATAGGTAGTATTCCAACAGTGAATGAATTAAAAAATTGGTGCAGTAGTTTTTAAGTTCATTCATAATTAACAAAAACACAAATCTTTTTTCTTCATATTATTACTATAGATAACCACACCTTTCCATTTCATTCTGTAGATGAGTGTGTATAACTCGGTGCCCGCAATAAATTATTTATATATATTAAAAGTGAAACTGACTGACTGACTTATTGATATAAGTCATTTAGTCAGTTTCACTTTTCAAAACTACCTCACAGTCAAAACTACCAGGCCTAGGAGCGTGAAATTTGGCACACGGTTTCTTTTTGTAACTTAAGCGAATATTAAAAGAGCAATAAAATAAAATAAACTATATTGTACACCAAAATAGTAACAATTTCACAGAAACTTAAATTTATAGGTACAATGGCGGTCTTATCGCTGATAGCGATATCTTGCAGACAACGTTGGGAGGATTTTCGAAAATTCATCGCCTAAGGAAACGCAATGGGGTTACAAAATTTTATATGGAGGTACCTATTTTTACGCTATCGAAACTACTGGCAAAAGCTAATCATTTACTAAACCTACGTTTCACATTGTATTTTGACCTTTAATAGGCAGAAAAAATTAAACGATATTGTATCTCGAGCTACCTTAAATGGATTGTCTTAATTTTACGTCCACTTGTTAAATTATATACAATTTGAGTTTCACTAGTATTCCTTTTACTAGTTTGTAATTATAGGGAAGGTAGATATTTTTCATGTTGCTGTTAGCAGCGTTTTAATTTAAATTGAAATAATTGTATAACTCTTTACGTACTTTCTTCTTGGGTGTCCCAAAATCCTACATTACAAGAATGATATTGAAAGATTAAACTAATTACAGTTTAAACAACGCCATTGCCAAAATGTAGTTGCGTGCCACATTTAAGACAAATACGGTGGATGAAAATTTATATAACTAGGTTATGGCCGGTTGCCAAGTTGCCACCCATTTAGGTACTTGCAACAGCGACCCTTACCCTCCGCCAGCTTTTACAACCTGTTTGGGATGGTAAGCAACTCATGTATTTTATGTCGGGTTTTTACTTACAAAATAATGTTGAGGATAGCTTAAAATACCAATAGTATCCACCTGTACTTACTGCTACAAACTGTTTTTTAACAATCGATATTTTCCTGCGTTTTCGAGAGTTTCCTTGTTTGATTGCAATAGAAATGAGTTTCTACAACGCAATGGAGGATGTCTTCAAATTTCTGGAATGGAGAGGGCTAGGCATTAATGTCAATGGTGAGTACATCACTTACCTTCAGTTTTTCGACAGCATAGTGTTCATGGCTGAGACTAGGGAGAAGAAGTACAATGCTCGGTGATCTCAGTAGAGCTTTCATAAGAGTGGTACTTACACTGAATGTAGACAAAACCAAAATCGTATCATAAACACCCACTCCTATCAAGATCAGAAACGCATCGTTAGAAGGCCTTTTACAAGGCGAACGATGACCTAGTGAGGGTTGCGGGAACCAAAGAACACGGGACAACTGAAAGAACGCGAGTGGGTTTGGGACAGTAAAAGTCTGACAATCCCTTTCTCATTACCCAGTGCGGGAGAAATTATTTGAAGATATCTCACCCAAAAAAAAGCAATGCAGGCGTGACGTTTTATTTATTTTTACAATAACTAAAGAACCGAAGTCATCTGTTAAATTTTAACACCAGACAGAAATTAGAATGCGTCATTATAGATACAGGAAACATGTTTAGACAAAAAACATGACATGTAACGGAAACTTATACTGTTCATTTTAACTTTTAAAGTACACGATTAGAGTACAAGTTTAACAATATAGTCTTTTCATGTTTGTATAAGAAGCTTCACTTATTTTTATGGTCGACATTTAACGGTTACTGGTAATGTGACAGTTATGTGGTTGGGACAGTGGCGTTATTGTCCTTAGAAACAACTGTCTACGGTTTTTGAAACATATGCCCATCATTAAGAGTTTGATGACCAGTTTCAAGTGGCGGAGTAATTGAGATGGGATGAGTAGCATTTGGTATAAATTAAATGACATTTTTTTTTATTCATTATGAACACAAATGTTGCCTCACATTAGGAACTACTCCTGTATCGTTGAAGCGTTCACATGCATGTAAACTTATATCACATACCCAGATCTGGTACATAGGAAGACATACATATATAAAGGTATATGTACTAGTGGACGTTATCCTGTCCGAAAGTTAGTCTTTTGTCAGAAAAAAAAACTGAGAACCCGATTTTTGTGCCATCTACCGGAGCTAATCTTAATTTCAAGCCGTCCAGTGCTACTTAAACAAACAAAGTTTTATCAATATTGGTAAAGAACTCAAGAAGTTTGGGAGGATATAGGTGACAAACACAAATACAGAAGAATTGCATTTGTAAAAATATCCAGCAGCCAACTGTAACGCCGCCAAATTGTTACTCATTTTTGGCTGACCAGTAAGTTCTCCTCAGAATAAATAATTTTAAGTGTAAATATTTTTGTGAAGAAATCTCTAGCTAAATATATTTACACAACTGAGTACCTCTAACTATTCTACTCATGTGAATAATTAACAAAAACACATTGATGACCCGATGACCTGATGGAGAGGACGAGGTCTTGCAAACATACCACCTGCAGGTGTTGGGTTGTGGCGCAACTTAGGAGAGGCCCCGTCCAGCGATAGACTGATTGATTACTTCATTCGATTACCGGTTGCAAGTACTGAAACTACATTCATTTATTTGCAGCTAAGATTCAATAGTGTTGCATAAGATTTTGTAAGAGGCATATAATGTGTTAGCACTGGCAATTAACTAAATGTTAAAAGCCTAATATACCTTTTTAGCGTGAGAAATAACTTGTTTCACTCTGGACTAAAACCAACAATGTTCCTTCAGTTGTTCTTTTTACGAGGGCTGCGGTAACTCCTTCGAACAGTCCTCAGTCCTGGCAGGCGTTGGCCCTAACTGATTCCATCAATTAAACGCGTTGTCAACCCATGTTTGATCCTTACCGGACATGCAGACTGCAAGCTACCCAAAGCTCGCCGTTCAGAAGCCTGAAGCTTAATATACCTAGCTTAGTATAGTAGTATATAACTTGGCTATAGTAGTCTATTTTAAGTTTCCTAATCTATAATAATAATATATATGTATATATCTTTTTCCCAACACTACTGATCGCAGGTTTAATGGAAGCTTTTTTTGTGTTTGTCTATCTGTATTTGTTCTTTTAGCTTTAAATACACACAAATGTGTACATCTCACTTCACACATGCAGGCAAAAGTATATTTGTATGTATTTAGGTATGTTCCTTACTCATTTACGATCAAAAGGTTAACAAATGTGAATGAAATTTGGCACGAAGATAACCTATGTCCTAGAATAGCTCATAACTTTAGCTTTATGTTGGGATAATTTTCTTTTTTTTATAGTATATCAATGTGTCACACTGGGCCCGTGTGGTGGATTCATTCCCTCTCTTAGAGAGGAAGCCTGAGTCTCAGCAGTGGGAACATTGAAAGCTGATTATGCTATACTTATGCTATATCAATGTTTATTGGCTTGGCTATATTCACAAATCGTACCATTTTTCTAGCTTTTGTATCTGGCTATGACATTGTACTTATATATTTATTAGTCCTAAGCCTCCAATACGTTGGTCCGACCAGGTCCGCACCGCCCTTGACTCCACGATGTACAATGCCCTTCACACCGCCAGAGACAGGAACAGATGGAGGAATATCACAAGGGATAGAGTGATGAAACAGGGGGTCACGACCCTCAGCATTGAGGAATACGACGCAAAGAGGAGTCCTAAGTCTCCAAAATACAATTTAGAAATCGAAACACGAATCAGACTGCTTGGGACAATCGTAACAGATTTTCTTATACAGATTTAAAAGAAAAGCCTTCTACACCTAAACCCAGTTCGTATTACTGAGATAAAGCTGGTCTAGACATAGATAAGCGTAGGATACACAAGTACGAAGTGCTGGCACTAGGCAAAAGCATTTACTTACTCGGCTTTTTGTTTTTGCTGATTTAAGCACCGTTTATGCTCTAAGTGGCTAGTCGGACTCTGTAAGTAGATAATCTTTTTTTCTCTTTTGTTCACCCTAATGTTCTCAAGGAAATTCTCTTAAAAGCCTTTGTCCGATATTTATGAAAATTCTTCCGTAAGAAATTGTATTGTTTCGCTAATTGTATGCGAATTTATTATTGCGATCTTCTTCGAGTGTTCGGACTTCAAGTTGTTTTTATTCGCTTCAGAAACAAAGGATGAGAATCTCAATTTGTTACAAATATTTATCTTAAGATTACTTGGAAACATCGACGTAATAGGCATTATGACGTAGGCTTTATGAATCTACATTTACGTGATACCTGATGCTTTAGCTTTTGGTAGATATAATTAGACGAATTTCATTAATAGGTTATTAATGGGTTTTCAGAACTTCAGGATTACATAACACCATTCTATTCAATTTCTCCCACAACAAAGTAATCAAAGAAGTCGTTACGCAACGCAAGTTAATTAGCAAAATGGCGAGATATGGTTAAGATCTTCTTCATGACAAGCCTTAGCAAGCTTAAACCTGTATGAGAACCAGCTAAATGTGCTACGGACCTTCTATAAGCGAGGTTACATGTCCATGACGCAACTCATTTGACATTTAGCCGTACACGCTTAATGCCTCACCTGCATTTCTATTAAGTTCAACCGTCCAGTCTCCGACGCAATCCAATTTATTCTCATCAAAGTCATCTCATAGTAGTTTTTTGTCCAGCACGATATCGTCTCTCGAATATTTTAATTTGAAAGTACCAACATAAATAAGAAGCTATTACGTTTACAAACGGGCCCGGCCCCGCTGCCGTGACCACGCGACAAACAGTCAGGTAGCATCGTACCGCGGCCTTCTCCTAAGTAAATTGGATACCAATCGAAGCGTGACGATTTTATCTTATAAAAAAATTCTTACCCTTTCTTTAGTATCTTTACGTAATTTTGAACACACAATGGACAGGTCTTGGCTGTTCTTTTTTCTCGTAAAGAATAATATTATGATATTGTGAATAAATGTTACGATACCGAACGTCTGCTTTTATTTGCTGTTCTGGCATCAGACCGTTACGTAGCTCCAGATTCGCGATAAAAGGAAAAGAAACCGCTCCAATTTCTAAAACAGTTTTTAATGAAAGTACTCGTACAATAAAGAACGCAGTCGACTGGGTTTACAAAACGATTTGAACTGGAATTGAATGAAGTGGATAGGGAAACAAAACATTCGGATTTTGTTGACCCAGTCATCATATCTTCGGCCATGGTTTGTGGGGCACCGTGTTCTATTACAATAATGATTAGCACTTCCATAAAGTCAAGCTACAAAGCGTGCTGGCCGAAGATTTATCGCGCTTCAAGTAGAGCGAGTATACCATCACCGTAAATATCCGCCTTACGCTTCCACTTCCTCTGAACTCCTTTCTATTGATTTATAGCGAGGGTTTTAAAAGCTAACTTTTTATAAAGCAACTCCGGCCAGTTGTTTCCAACTGTCTGCAGCATCTGGCTTCTTTAGTTCAGTTTTTACTTGGCATTTTAAGAACTTTGTCATTTTAAACTTTCTTCGTAAAATGATTTTAAGGGGTGCTTGAAAAGTTAGACGTGACGTACCTGACGGCAATCCGCGCTGTGTAAATAAATCGCAATGTTCAATAGATTGTAGAACAAATGCGCACCGCGACAGATGAATGCTAAATGAACCATATTTAATCGACTTAGCAATGGAAAGTTTCATTTTGTTTCTGCGTCCATAAATCCTTATTAATCCTCATTTGGAAGCCGATTCAATAAGCAATAATGAAAGACAAGACCTATAGCAGTAATACCAAGGGGCACTTTCTAGCTTAGTGCTTAATAATATAAATCAAATAGTCGTGTTCTTGTCATCAGTGCCGCAATATCAAAGCTCAGTGTAGATAAACCGGACTATTTAAAATGTTGCTTTGTTGACAGCGATTTAACATTAAACGTGGGCCTACATAAACTTGTTGGTTGTGCTAAGCGACTGGAGGCGAGTATTTCGTATTACGGTTACTTGTGCTATCTTCATGTCAGTTTATTTAGCTTAACACTAACTTAATTGGCTATAAATTAAGCGGCTGCAAGTTAGCCAGTTGCCGAGTGTACGGTACGCTTTCTCGTCTTGTTAGATCTGCCTATACTAACTGGGTGAATGCGGAAAATTTATGTATGTATTGTACGTCCCTACGGTAAGCTGTAATAAATACTCATTGTTTAGTACGCCACCAGTTAATTCGGATTGTATGAAAATTTAAGTCCGTTTCAAGTTTCCAGACATTTATGCGACTGTTACGGGTACGTAATTTCGTGCAACTTGAGACTTCATAAAAATTAATGCTCGCGTTGAGAGAAGTATAAAAGCCATTTTGGTGCTTTCATTTTATATTTATTTAGTTTTCAATGTAAAGAAACACCTACTTTAACATCAATATTCGTTTAGCAAACCCACATCAGTAACCAAACAGGATCTAATTCGCTACTGAAAATTCTAGTCTGGTTATCTCATGTCGCCTTAACATAATCACGTGTGCTTTGCACCATAGTAATGGGCATTCCAAATTCAAATCAAATCGATCAGATACCATTTTGCAAATCACGTCAAAGCTCAATGGAAATTCACATTCACACGCATAGAAGCCAATGTAGGGATACATAGCATAAATGATTCATAAGGACTAGTACACACTTGCATACTGATGCCTCCCCTAGGCACTTGCTAACATAAGATTGTTCCTAGTCGCTGGAGCTTAAAACAGGTGGAGTCACAATTAGCGGCAAAACTAGAGTACCTAAGTGTCTGATGTACGCCCACCTTTACGACGCATGGGATGCCAGTTTGTTAAGGCTCAGTGACAACACAATGCAATTTATTTGATTTTTTATTTTACTTTGTTCATTTATTTTACGTTTTTTTTTTGTAGTTTAACTTAAGTTTCGGTTTTTTAACATTATTTGTTTTCTTTCAATACTAAAAATGAATATGTTTTCTAATTTATTCTTATTCAAGGTACTGCAAAACGCGTTGTTAAGCTAAGTATTTTTATGCTAATCCATGCTCAACTAAGCGTTTGTGCCTGCCGAAACGCGGAAAGTGTTAAACTCTACATTATAAAGAAACATTTTTATCGTGACCCATTGACAATGTGTATAAAATTACCATACGCATGCAGATTGCAGCTTAATCCCCTAGAGAAATTCTAAGTAAGCCATTTACATTTTGAATGGAGGTACTCGGCCTTAATAGGTCTACATAGCGTCAGCTACACCTAGGAGGGATTACCTCACTTCACGCACTCCTGTGTACCCTACGGGAAAGAGAGGGGTTTATGGTGTTTGTGTCTCTCTCGTGTAATTCTTTCAGGCCTGTTTGTCTTGGATTAACGCATGTCTTTGCTTTTAACGCTACTGTTTGTTCGGCCGCCTACATAAATATTTGTAATACTATGCGGCCATTTACTAGCCCGGTTATGAGCGCCTTAATTGCTCTTCTTATTTTATGCTTTTGAAATATGGTCTTTGATAATTTGAAGTTATGCCGCTGATCGTAAACCTACTCGTAAAAAACGTATGCTCCAGTTTAGTTCAAAATAGTGTAGCGCTAATCTCATTAGAGATCATGTTCGATTTGATATGGGTTACCGTTCTCATCGGTGGCTTAGATCAAAGGAAGTGCCCTTTAGATTGTGAGATCGGCCTAAGTGTTTCGTGCAACTGTACATTCGGACTAATGATATCTCTATGGTTCACGTTTCTGATCGATAAGTACGCTCGTGAGCAAAATACTAACTACATTATGTAATACAGTCTTACAATATCGTTTATTGGATCTCCGCTATACTAGTAAGCTCCTATAAGCTCCCGTCTTTAAATAAAGTACTTCTCTGAATTATTTTTACGATTCGGTGTAAATAATGTTACTCATTCGTGCTCGGAATTTACAAACGCGCATTTTGTTATTTCAGGAATGGCGTCGATTTAATTAATCTCTCACGTTACCTTGATTTCTTCGTAATGTAATGCAAAGAAGAAATAACAACACGTTTATAAAAATGCTTCCAACTTCTGTTCAATATCGCACCGACATTAAAGCAACGAATATAAACACAATAACGTCGTAAGTGCTTACATAGTGAAGTTTCCTGACATTATTTTAGTTATATTTGACGTGGAATTACCATAAAATAGGAATAAACTGATCGCATCTAACTCAATGTAAGTAGTATAAACGACACGTCACAACTTAAATCAGATACATAGCAAAACATAACCATTGCTGAGACCTCTTTACGCCTCCAGTGTACTCCACGGTTGCGGATAATTTTCGCATTGCGGCAATCGGATTCGGTGCCGATATCGCTTCGTAACGGTCCTTGCATCGAGACTGCGTTCTACACGATTTCCTTCTAACTTCAATCTTGATTATACTTTGCTTTATCTGAAATGACTTCTAAGAATGCATTATGCCTGTAAAACAACAAATAAGACTAGATGTTTGATCTATAACGTTCCCAGTCGATTACTGTAAGTTATTGCGATCGGTTCATAGCTTAAGATAAGGATGGAACTATTATTCAGATAAATTAAAGGTTTTGAAAGTGGAAAGACAATTTGTCAGATTACGAATGAAGAATGAAACAAAACATCAAAATTACTTTGTCAATCGAATGTCAAAGAAGCACGCAGCGGTCAAACAATCAAAGATATTTTATATTATAGATTATTCCGATTGAATCATGGTTCGTTAGCAACCGCAGCCAAGCGCGCATCTGTCGCATGGTCCACGGAACTTCTGATACTCACAAAAACCGACAGCCTTCGCCCGAAAAGGACAGCTACATATGACACTGCCATTGGCTGGAAAGGGACGACATTGAATCATATTATCCCCACGGTTACAAGAATGTCCTTTGGATTCGATGAATTTCGAAGAAAAATCTTATTTGGTTTAACAGAAATTACATTAATCAGAATTCATAAGCTGTCATAAGCTATATTGTCAACGCATTCTTTTGATTCCGTATTTAGGTCTATAATGATGAGTTATTTTTATTACACACCCACACGTTGTTTATTGTGCGCGCGTATTGTTTTATGAGCTTCCAAATGTTCCCAAATTAGTTAGAATCCGGACATCTAAACCAAAGGGTTCTCCGAAACTAAACAGAACGTTATAGTTTCGTGTAATCCTTTACACGTCTTTATCTCAGAGGGAGTGATTTGTGACCGGGATTTGATACGAAATAGATTTGGTATTAGTTCGTAATTGTTAGTATAAGACAGAAGAGAAAGAGCATCGAACTTCCTAGTAGCTTTTACGAAGATTTCCAAATGGCGAGCGCATATAAGGGGTGAATTGATGAGTCGTTTTAGTTATTTTCCCGTCAATTCTAGCCGTTTATAGCCTATTGTGGATGACAGGCTTAATAAATTGGGGATTTTATAGTACTAACGAAATATTGTTTTTGAACGCTACTAATTTTAAAACGTTTTACTATGCCATAAAAATAGCCATTTTGTTTTATACAAAGCCTTATAATTTATCGCCGTTGTTTTATCTGTCACATATAACGACATCGTCTATAAAAATCAGTATTTTTATGATAAGAAATCAAATAACAAAGCGTTTTTAGATAATACACTACATCATTAGACGTCTATTCGAGACATAAATCATTGATCGCTATATGATTTGGAATATTTAATAACATAATCGTCCCGGAGAGCAATACCGGTAGATCGGGCGAATATTGAAATGCGGGCGCACGACCACTTAACGGACGAAGCCAGTTTTCTTGTTGGAAATGTATGCTATTGTCTCCGGTGAGATATAAAATACCGATATGACCCTACGACGTCTTCGTTGCAAGAAATATTCAAGGGATACAGCCCACACTTTTAATAGCGGTTACATCATTTCCACACAATGAGAGCGCCGTCCACACCCATTCTCTGTCCGTATGATTTGAAATTATAGCACCGTTTTATTTGCTCTCAGCGCATTTATATGCGGCCGCGGAGCGCACAATGTGCCACAATATTATATGTTAAGGCACCTCCATACATAACACGCATCGGTCTGCAGCGATGTGTCGCACATGTGTCGCAACGCCCGCTCGTGTGGGAGGCAGAATGAAGCAGTAATTTAATCCTTGATTGTGTTCCCATTTAATTTATTCGCCGCATGATCAAATTTGGTACGTGTTTGTGACCATTTATATCATTGTTAGGTCGACAGTGGCAGCTTGATTTAATCCTGCTTTCTACGGAGACTTGCGGCCCGTAACGACATTGTCCCTATTTAAATACACGTCTGGATGAACTGCTAAAGTGTTCGTTTCTCTGCAATCATCGCGAAATTACAGCGTATATGTAAATAAAGACAGGCTTGACACGGTATTAAGAAGAATACTTGCTTAACATACAATTTTATTTCCATACGTAATTGTTCTAAGGGTCCTTAATGGTATATCGTTTTTAATGTTTAAAAAACCAATTGTTTTAAAAGCCTTAAACTCTCTGGCGGGCGCCTATCAAGATATCGACCTGATAATATACATGATTCTTATAATACTGGGGCAGATTTTAGATCGTCTTGGTATAATTTAAAAATAGTTTAAGGACTGCGGGATCGTATCATCATAATTATAGGCGGTCCGTCAGAGAGGCAAAGGGTATAAAAACTTAATGATGCTATAATATAACATCAATAAAGTAAATTGGCAGGATGTGTTCATAATAAGTAAATGGGTCAACACTTTGCTCGAAGTTCATTTAACATTTCTGTTTTAAACTATTCTGTACAGTTTTGTACAACAAGAATGTTTTTATATGTGCTTTGTTCCAAAAGTGAATAATGAATTCCGTCTCACGTTTTCCGACGACTTTGAAACATTTTATGGTCTTGTTCTAAAGGCAAGATAAAATTGTTGTGGTCTGTCAGGCAATCGCAAAAAGTCGTACAACGAATGGAACTGATGGAAATAATAACGTTGATACCTCGGTCCTTTCTACTCGATGCGACGTGCGAGAGCTCTGCGAGTCCATATTTCATGAAAAATTCATATCTCCGCTGGTACCTAATGATGTCGATGCCATCTTTTATTGCCGCCAGGGACATATTTTTCTTTAATCGTATATTATGATACTACATGCTCGCGATACCTCGAGCACTTGATGCCTTATAAAAGAAACAAATTAAAACTAGGAGTATCACTAATTAGAAGACAGGTCCGTTGACGTATGGACATGTAGACCTTTTTAAATTGTAAGTTAAAGTTTTTTGTATATACTGTTCATATTTAGTTTTTTGTAGAACTTAATACCCTTCCTATTTTACAAGAAATAATCAATTTCAATTTAACGATAAAAAATAAAGCAATACAGCCGAGGTTTCCAATCGTTTCCCAAATCAATTTGTACCCGGAAGCCCAGACCGTAAGAACAATTTATAGAAAACGTATGTCTCATCAAATATTTCGTTTATTTTTATCCCTCTGCTTCGACCAACCTACTTTCCACTAAGATCCTAAAACCGAACGGGATTGAAATTCAATTTCTACTTGTAAAAACGGACCGGTAATAGAGTTTACCTACAGCAAATCAAATAAAATAGCAACTAGAAGGGAAGACCGGGTACACAGATGCCTCGGTATACTTACCCACATACCGTATTAAAGTCTGATAGTTTTGACCGACTTTTATTGGGAAATGTTAAATTAAATTGAATTGAAAACTGCATTAGAAATGGTGTGGTTATCTCGGACCGAGTAAGTGTCTGTGTCGATGGAATTGTAACATTCTGAGGTCAGTGTAGCATGTTTTGTTGATTGGTGAAGTTGTATTACAAAATTAAGTTCGTTGATCTTTTCGTTTTGGCACAAGATATTCTTATTCTTCTCTTCTTCTTCGTTTGCTGCTTTTTGTAATTCTTTTTGTTTACGAGTCAATAGTGACCTCCCTAAATTGTTTGGCTCTAATGGGAGGTGACGTTTATTGCAAATATGGTATTCATGAATTCATCCAAAGTGCTGTTGAATGGGGACTTTATGGCACTCAAACCTGTAGCTTATATTCTAATCAAAGGCACTAACTCGCTTTTGTGATGGTACTCTTTTGTTACTGTTCATTTATAAGCATAAATGTAACATGATTGTGATGTCAAACAAAGTCGACAACTCATTTAACTAACAAAATATAACCCAGTTCTACCCTAGCATATTCAATAAATTCTTTTGCTCCATCCGTTTAATCGCAATCCGCATCAGGCACTAGGTTTTATCCTTATTCTTGTTACGCTCTTCAACTCTTACAATCTGTTTTGCGGAGAAATTTCATTTTTTCTTCGCCATTTGGCGCGCTAGCTTAGATTGTATTTTATCTTTATGCGAAATCATAATTCATGCTGTTTTTGCTTCTTTCGCCAACGGAGGCTGTTAGGTGTTTAATGTTATCCTCCTTTCTAACTTATATGCAAATGTCACACTCACCATTGTTTATTGTTGTTGATAAGATCACAATTTCTGCTACATTTTAATTGATACCACCTCTATTCAAATAAAACTCTTCGCTATATACGATTTTAATATTTCTTTCGCAGTACAAAGCGATAAATCAAAAGTTAATCAACTCCAAACTACCGATTGCACAAGTGATTAATCTCGAAGATGTGTCGTTAGATTAAAGGAGAAAAAGTTGTTTACATATCATATTTCGTAAGTCGCTGGCATTTATTTTGTACAGACCTCTGGTTGACCCCCAAGAGCGCGCGCTCGCTACCCACAAAACAAAATGATAAATGAAGATCATCGGTAGTTGCGCGTTACATAAACGCTGATGGATTGATTGTAAACGAGCGTGTGCGCCCAGCGATCGATTAGTTCCTGTGGCCGCAGCCCCAGGCCTGACTTATTGACGATTATCTTTAATGGATTTTGTAAACTCTTAAGTGTTGGTATGCAACATCCTAGCTCGCCTTTAAAATGTAATCCATCCTTGAACCCTAATTTTCTATTCAGATTAACGGTTGGTTCGAAATAACTATTAAGACGCGTGTTACAACGTTTATCGACTTCTCTTTTTTTTGTTCTTCGATTCAATTTATTGGGTTGTACGATATTTAAATTCTTTCTTTGAGTATCTAGCGTTCAATCTCTAAGTGATCCGTTTTAGGGGGACGTTATCCGAAGTCAAATACGAAAGATTAATTAAATATTATTCAATAAACGTTGTTTGATTAACAAAAGGGTAATCTGCGGCGGCATCTAACACAAATACGAGGCCACTCGACGAGCTGTTTTCAATCACCGTCATTCGTTATTCACTCACTTCCCTTTGCAGTTGCCGAAGTATATTCACGTCGTTTTGTTTTGTTTAACTTTCATATTTCAAACTCTAGAAGCGAAGTCGTGCGATACAATACTTTTAATAATTGAATCGGTTAGAAGTTCCTTGTTTGCGTATTTGGAAAGGCGAAAGTTGATTATCTGTTGTTTTATAAAAACTTGCCGAAGTTGAAAAATAGAGTAAAAGTTTTAGAGGTGCCTTCAGCTTGGTATCTTTTTAATTCGCTTGATTTATGAGGCTCTATTTTTAAGTCCGGCGGGAATAAGAATGTAGTAAATATAGCGGCCGTTTTTATTGTCGGCGCATTGCGCACTCAATCTCGGATGTATTTTTTGTTGTCATTAGTTGACGTGAAATAACACTCCTGAGCTGTAGTATCGTGGTAGAAAAAAAATAAATTGTGTGAAAAATTACGATGATTACATCTAATAACGGGTAGATGGACGGAGTCGTTTGATGGCCTCTGCCACAGATTGGCATCATTAGCCGCAATGATACTGACCTAAAAGAGTAATTTTGTTTTCCTTTGCTACTCTTTGTTCGCTACTTGCTTTCTAAAACATTTATTTTATGGGTTAGTTCTAATAATTACAGTCGTAAATAAAAGCTGGTACATTCTGGAATTATCGTTCTTGTGTAAAGTTATCTTAACGTCAATAATAGCATCCGGCAAGGAAATAGGTTATTTTAATGTTAGCCATTTAGATAACATATGAATAAGCAATGCGTTTTGTAATTAGCTACGTTTTGAAGATAACGAAAATTATTCTTTCTCTAAAAATGATTTTTTTTTAGATATTCGTGCCAACTAAATTACAAAATCAGCGTTTGTTTTGTATTTGTTGACGGTCGTAAATAATTCAGTAACTAAATAAAAAATAATTCTCACAACAACAGCGAGCATATAATCTGGCACTACACACTAAAACATATTTACGGCCCATCAAGAGTCAATCGTGGAAGAAAAATATGAGAGCATACAAATCGTCACACTCAACATAAACTTTTCATCACGACATTAAGGCAAGGATGCATTAATTTTGAACTTTTTGAATCCACAAATATAAAAAAGAGAACACCATACAAAAAAAAAAAATCTATTACGATTGACTATATGAGCAACCGCTGGGTAAAAATCAAAACACGATATAAATTGGTTGGCTCTATAAAAAAATCACGAATCTGACCCTAACTTACTATTTGAAACGAATCTAATCTGCGAGATTACGTCACGAAAATATTTAAAAGTTACATACAATAATAAAGCTTGTTTATTAAAAGGGTCTGGCAAAAACAAAAAGCTTTAATACTTATTGTTTTTTTTTTTTTTAATAAAAATAAAATCAGTGCTATGGGGCCGCAAAGTCAACATAGACCCAGGCCAGTACCTACAAAACTCTCTGTGACTGCAACTGGCTATGAAAACGTTTGACATTTAGGCCACTGCTCTGTGGTTCAACCTTCCCCAGCCCTGGGCCATGGCATATCAGGCAATTAAAGCGACCGGCCAGCCGACGGTAAGCAGATGCCCGTCAGTTTTATCAAATACATTAAACTGGTTGCTCGAATCGAACATTTATTTTCTTATTTTTTTTTTTAGCCCGCACATAAAACCTCTCGGAACACTGTTCAGATAACGAGTAATGTATTGGTCCTCCGTCGAATAATTAAATGTCCCTTTTATATTGAGTTCGGTCGAAATTAAAGTGCGATTGAAACGCTAATTAAGCGTTTTAGGGTCTGTTTAGTTGTTTGACTATGGCGGTGACGACAGACCGTATTAGATATGTGGATTTGTTTTCATTACGGATTTACTTGATTTCAAATTATAAAAGATGCAAGAGGTTTTAAGGAGCAGGCCAACGTTGTAACATCCCATGAGTCTAACTACATTGTGTCCCTAATGTCCAATGCAGGGTGGATTGATTTAACCTTAACCGTTATACGAGTAGTTACAGCAAAACTTTCTTCATCTAGGAACAATTTTTTTGCTGACTGTATCTTTTGTTATTGACTGTAATTTTTTTCCAAAATCTGTGAATAAAGTTCAAATGTCTTAAAAAAATACGAATGAGTTTCTAAGAAAATTTTACTGTCACAAAAACGGTTAAGGTACCTACCCTTATTGACCCGTCTCATCAAATCCACCCTGTAACACATATCAGTCCCAATAAGGACACATCACACAATATAGACCCCATAGCTATACTGAAAACCTATTAAGATATAGGTACACTAGGTACCTACTTCAAATTATTTTCTTTTAGTGAGTCAGCCACATAACTTGTATAGTAACGACAAATGCAAATAATGCATTTGCATATATACTGCACGTAGCGATTACATGCAGTTTTCTATACTTATATGGCAAAGAAAATTACTTTCCTTTTCAAGCTTAAACTCATCAACTAACTGCATATTGGCAATTATTATATTATTGTCTTGTACTATTGAAACGTCAGAAACATCAGGATAGCTCCTTACTTTATAATTATTGTAATAAACTTAAATTTTTAGTATCCTATGTTGAAATGGTCAAGTAAAGAAATTTCTTTGAGATTTGGTTTCCTAGCTTGGCGATTAGAAGTCAGGATTTATATTTAACTGCGCAATAAACATTGTAAGGCGATATTTTATAGTATCTTCGGGTGTTTATGGAACTATAAAAAGAGCGGGAGATATGATATTATTATTAAAAAAAAAAAAAACTAAACGATTGCTTAAAATCTACATATTAAACAAAAGCGATAAAATTATATTATTGAGTAATAAAAAGTCTATAATCGTATGAAAATCGTCATAATTTTTGTTAATATTAGCGTAAATTTTAATGAAGTTTCTTTTGAGTGACATATTTGATGTTTGTTCACAGTTCGCGACGCCCCGGCCAAGCGGGGAGTCCTCGTGTTTGCAAGGCCCCGACTGTTTTATGGTAAGTGTTTAAAGCAATGTGCCTGGCTAGTATGAAACTAAACACAGATACATTAAATCTAACTTTAAAGAGAGCTTTAAAAAAAATTCACAGAAATCCCTTCAATAACCTCTAACTCGTGAGCACCTTCAAGTGTTATTTTAAACAGCAGTAATTTGAAATTACTACATGTCAAATTATGAACTATTGTTTCTTAAACTCAATTAAGATCTGCAACTCTAAAGAGATATTTCGCTTTCTATTTTAGAGTTTCATTATTTGTATTATATATATCAGATATGTACAAATTGTATAACTCAGATATGTTATTCACAAAAAGCATCATGAAACCAAATTATTATCAATAAATGTAACAATAAAACTCATTATCTTATTACCCATCATTAAGTACTCCTAGAAGCAAATAGAAATCCGCTTCTGTGGCATCATTGCATTTATCAATTACTCCTACAATTAAACAAAGCAATTCCTGGACAAACAGCTTTTCAATTAGTGAACAAACAATTTCCAAGGCTCAGCTGTTGGAAGCCAGCAATCATGTTTTACTAGCGTCGCAAAAATACTAATTGTGAATATTAAAATCTGCAGTTCTCAACAATTAGGGGCAGGTATTCAGGAAACTCGTAAAGCTATTCTAATTGGTTTTGCTATAACATTTAATTACGAGTTCTCTCATATTTATGATTGTAGAATTTGAATAGTGTATGGTCCTAACAGCTGACGATCATTTCATGCCTGAAATCACTATTTTCAAATTTTAAAGCTACGCAGTAAACTAAAAATTAAACAGAAACAGGGACTAATATTAAGTATCTTCGCTTCAAGCGACTTTCTTTATGGCAGAAGCTGTAAAAGTTAACTACAACCATTTTTGAAACCCATTTCAATTTTAGTAGATAGTTCTTCTTATGTTTTTCAATCAGCATTTATGACGTCAATATCGTAACGAAGCACTGTTTCGTGTCATTGAGAATACTGAAAGTAAAATGAATGTCTTTGCTACAAAACTCCTGTGGGTGGGTTTAGTGTTAAAACTAATAAATTCTCACTCAAAACGTGGACTGCGAGGGTAGGTACCTTTTGTCAATACCAGTAATTAATAATCGTGGTTCGCCCGTTCTTATAATTATTAAAGCTTACCGAAGCGAGAGCGCGCGTCAAGTTAATGTCAACTCCAACTAATGAGCGTTCCAATGACAAATGCTGCATTCGTAGCGACGGAGCAGTCAAATTTGGCTGGATGTGGCGTTGTCTTTAGGATTAACCAGATTTATGTTAAGCTTACAAAACGAAAAATAGGGTAAATAAAAATATACTCAATTCGAAAAGTTTAATCTCAGAGTTTTATTCAGAATGCCAAATGTAATATTTTAAAAGCATTTGAAGATACAACTAACTGAAGAGCTATTTTAGTAGTTATAAATTTATAGTCTTTGTGAAGAACACTTAAATAGAATATTGATTACAATCTACAAACGTAAGAGTTTCTGTAATATTCAATAATTACTTACCTGTTCATAATAACAAGTTTTGGTGAATCTATCTGAAAATAATTATGCCTCATTCACGATTCATTTTGTATTTCTATGCCAGTAACGAGATCGATCCAATTCTGAAAGTAATGACAAGCGACTGTATCCACACTCAAGTCCACGACCACCCGATAATGCACACTAATTTGATAAAAAAGATTTCGTTTGAACACACTCTGTCTGACTCTAGGATGAGCATTAACTTTTAAATTTGTCTATGTCAGTACACACTCCTCATTCGTCGTAATGACCGACACGATAATAAATCAAAGGAGTTCAAAAGACTAGTTTAATAGTGACGAATTTGTAATACGATGGTTTAGTACAACATGCGTTTGTTGTTACAGTGTTGGGAAAATTGTGAACTTCTGCAGTCCAACTACCAGGTTTGGGGAGCCATCTGCGACGAAAAAGACATTTGTGTAAGTTGTCAACTTTATTCAACTGTTACATTTTACTTTCAAAAGCAGTAGAACTAACTTTACGTGTGTTTACAGTTCCCTGGATGCAAGATCGCCTGTGAATTCCATTCGGAAGCGGCGCGCGCGTCGCAGACCCAGCCTGTCATCCACACGAAGGGCGAGGGGGTGATGCGTGTGAGTGGAGCGCTTGCCCGCTGGCCCCCGCCGGCACCGCGCGCCGCCTCCCGCCCCGTGCCCCTCGTATACGTCGTCATGCGTCGCGCCGCCGAAGGTCCCTGGCGGCAAATTATACAAACTCAAGCACTAGCAACCCGGGTGCCTTCAAACAACGAAGGTGCCCTTCTCCGAGTACTCGTTGTCGACCCACTGGGACTCGTAACCATCTACAGTCCTGACGAAACTTGGGTAGCTCATGACACAAACACTTCCAATCATGATGAACACAAATGGACTCTCAAAGAGATATCTCTAATCCACCAAAAAGTCCTAGTTATTGGTGAAATTGCATGGGAACCTAGAATAGCACGTGGAGTATATTTAGTTACTTGGGAAGTCGACGGTGGTGGTTTAAAAGGCAATTTATTTACGGACTCCACCAGAGTTACTTTATCATTATGGCCCGATACGGTCTACCACATTCAAGTGGAGCTAGTATCTCGCACACCGGGTGTTGACAATGAGCGGTCAGAGACCATGACTATCGATACCAGTAGAGCTCAACGCGTTTCGACCGAAAGCGTTCAGGATGTTCAAGTGAGTGAAGGAGACCGCCTGATGTCCGTCCTGGTCAGCTCTATGAGAGGGGAACGTGTGCCAGAGCGTTCACCTGACTCTGAGCTAGTACTGGGCTGTTTGTCAGCTATGATTGCATTTGGATTGGCTGTACTAGCCGCCGTCTTGTGGAGGCGGAGACGGCGAGGAACCTTCCCGGGAACCAATGTGTATATCGGTTCGTCTTCTGTGTTAAAGCGAAAGCTTGTGGAGGACTTCGCTCCAGCGGCACATTGTTTCCAGCCAGTGCTGGTGCCGGAGACACCGACTAACGAGTCAGTGCCGCGCGACGTGGTCGTGTGACGTCACAGCTTCGATATGCTGTCGGTAGAAGACCGCGTCTTCAGTTCCTAAGCATTTGGACGAACTCTCTAAAAGACAAGTAGTTCGAGTGGAAAGAAATGCTGTTTGTGATACACTAAAACTCTTAAAGAGAGATAATAAGTGAAAGTTAAATTGCATTTATTGTGGAATGTCGTGTAACTTGTTACGTTGTAAATTATAATGGACTTTGGAACACTGTATGTAAATGCTGCTGTAATAAAAATTACTCGTGTAATTTTGTTTGTACGTAGAGTTAGGCGATTGTAAATTAAAAAGTTACTACTTATAAATGTATTTATGAAACACAGTAAGGTTAACACCAGAAAAATTAGTTATGTACATATGTTAAGAAGAAAAAATAGTACCTTAACGATAATTTTCTAAAATATGACTTGATTTATATACTGCTTGTAAATAAATAACTGTAATGCGTGTACCGGATTTCGATGTTCAATTTCAATTCGTTTTGTATTTCTAAGAAAAATATCGGGATCTACTACAAGAGCACGAAATATGATGTTTCATTTTAGATTCCCTTGAGTTCTGGATGGAGATCAACAAAAATGTTATCTTTGAAACGGAATATAAAATGAAATTTCAATTTGTTTCATGTTATTGTAGGTGACTGTTATACGGAATCAAGTTTATTAGACTAATCGGTATAAATATCTAGAACTATTTTTACAACTAGTCCTTATTATCGTTTAGTTAAAACATAGTTATTAGATATATTTTACGATAATAGTTTGATGAGGTTCTTACTCATTCTAGTGATCTTTACGACGTCTTCTTCAGCAATAAACATATATGTATGTATTTGTAAATAATGGAAACATTTATTGTAAAAACATAACAGAGAAATTATATTTTTCTTGGCCTATGACAGATATTTGTAGAAGTTACGGGTGGATATATCGATTAAGGTTTTTTCCACAAAATATATTGTTTTGATTTTAAAGTGATATTCCCCTGATATTTGTGTCTCTCAGAATCTCTTAGCCATACACGTAATATTACGTATATCACAGTGTAGTGTCATAATTATTTGTTTAAAGTTGATGTTAGGCTTTAAACACTTGTACTTAATAACTTAAGTTTCGTTTCGTAGTGCAAAAGTGTAAAAGAGACCAAAATTATATATAATTTGAAACAAATTTTGGTTCTGTGACAACCAAAATCCGAGTAGGACGTAAGTTAGGAGCTTAATTAAATTTATTTATTTTTTGTGATTTATTAGTACCTTCACTCGATTTTGTAAATAAACGAATTGCTATAAATGACGACGCTGATCATTAACGTGTATAAATAAATATGTCTGCCAAATTACAGCCATGTTTTAATTTATCGACATTGTTACCGTTGACGGAAAAAAAAATAGATGTGCTATTGTTCTCTTCGTCTTTTGTTTCAAAATACTGCACAAAGAATCTTTCCAGTGCTCCCGGAACGACGTCTGTACAAAAACTAAATACTTCGGTAATTTATATAATTTAGAGTGGATGGAAAGAATGACGGCTAACGAACGGTTCTGACACCTTAAGCGAGATTACCAAACTTTTTCATTACATTCCCGAACTTTCTTGACGATTCATAAACGAGTGTTGGGCAGTTACCGTTTTTATACGATGATACGTTAAAGGCAACGAAGACTTTAACACTAGTACTTGCTTTGGTAAAGGTCAGCGAGTAGTTTTAGCACACTGTACTGCTTACAGGTTTTTTGACATTTAGACAACAGATTGTGTATAATGTATATGTATAAAAATGTTGTGGTTTTTGAGTAAACAAAGTTCAAATGTATCAGATGTTTCAAATAGACAGAAAATAACACACATTCTTAACAAAGGACTTTAACATTATACACTGTGCGCTTGAGCGTCGCCAATAAATGTCATAACTACAATATAACTACACATTCAATATCGATATTAATTTTTAATACTCTGTGGGTTTAGCGGGGATTTGCCGCTTGAATAAACATCAATCATTTCAAAGAATCCTTTAAATAAACATTGAGATTTAACTTCGCTTAAAGGATACCGTTGGGGCCGTCTAGCCTTCCCCGTATAAAACGGTACTATTGTCTAAGGATTAACGTCAACGAATTTGTTGTCAACAAACGCCTGATCAAACAAAAAGATTTCTGCCTCACACAACCAAGGTACCCCTCTTTCCAACTATTGTCGTCCTGTCCGGGCCAGCTTAAATACTTAACCAATTTTTTTTTCCAAACAACGGGACACAACAATGAATTCCGTTTTTAAAAGCGTCGCTCCAAAAAAGTCCGTCGGCGGGCGGCGTACAGAAAAACTGAAATAAGTAAGTAATCGTAAATTCCGTCCTATCTTTTAAAAAGCCAATTACGAAGTTTGAGTTTCATTAAATTGAGAAATCCATTAAGCTAATCGCTAAGTTGGGAGCCACCGACGTGACGATTATGAAAAGGTTATTCCGGCATGCAAATGTAAAGGCGTCTTAATGTAAATTACGTGTAAGTGGAAGACAGAACCGGCATTCTGAACTATAATAGACGACTGCATCCACGGATTAGATATAGAGGCTTTTTGTTTTCACATCGTTAAAGTCAAATCACGGTGTCTTTTTTTATAAAAGGCCAGTTAAGATAGTCGCGGTTTTGGTATCGGCTTCTAGTTTTTCTCATTAATTTTCATTACGAAAAAACTTATTCAGTTTGCTTTGGAAATCTATGATTATGGTAACGTTGGGCCATTTATTTTAGTTACCCATTTTATTCTTGGCCCGCGGTTCTAGTATAAAGCATAGGCTCATAAATAACGAGGAAAATAGAAGGTGAATGCTTCCAAGAGTATCCTTTTGGGAGCGGGCAAAGCATTCTTTTAAGATTTATTACAGAACTTGAGCACATAACTTATTCCTTATGTGCCTTTGGAAACGATAGTCCCTTAAATGTTGACATTTTTTCCGTTCATTTTAATTCATACTGATTGGTATTGTGTTTTTGCTCTAAATGGTAATGATTTACTTATCCTACATATGGTATTCTCATTATATTTTCAATAACGAACTAATGAACTCATAAAAATATTATCATCCATTTTTAGATCGTAATAGAACTATAATATACAATTCATATTCTCACTACTCCAATAAAAAAAAGATCAAATAAATAATTCCTTCCACAAAATATAAGAGTACAAAAATCTCATAAGTTACAAGGAAAATTGCGAGATATCAGCTCAGTCCTGATCCACAATAACACAACATGTTATGCTCCATGATCTGGATTATCCCGCGATTACAAATCCTTATTCCACGTCGATATATATCCAAACTTATAGTCAGAGATATTGCTATCTGGATATTTTAAAATGATCCTATCTAAACTGCCGATGCAAAGCGAATGTGTGGGACAGGCTTTCTTGTTAACGACCTGCAGTACAACTATCTTTTATGTTACTGAAATGTTGTCTGATACCGAAGGCTGTTATTTAAAACCCAGATGTGTTACTATTTTAAATTGTATCTCCAACACTCTAGTGTGATGAATATTGTTCTGTGTTTCTAGATCTTGGACTACTAGACTAGATTAAGAAAATGGAGTTAGTGAAAGTAATTCAATTTATTTTATAATGACTCCATTCTTGACGATAACGGACGTTCCAACTGGTCACTGGAATCACATAATTGAATTTCTATTTCGGACTCACCTTGAAATGAAATCTTTTGTTAGATAACGAGTAGGTGAGCAACAAAAGCTTGGTAACCGATTTAACATAAAAAGCTGGAGATGTAAAAAATAAATCGATGTAAGTAAATAATGCACTTCATAAAAGAAATCTACTTAAGGCTTATTCCAGTTTTTTTTATATTAAGATTTATCGTTACAGTTCTGATAGAGTCTTAGAAGTTACAAATGCTGAAATAGTCAGACAGTATGACAATGGTACACCTATAAAGAAGATTGGTACGAAAAGAGGATAACAAGTGAATTTGTAAGTATTGTATTGATTATCTTGATATCGTAAAACTTCGCTTTCTGTAGGACCACCTATAGGCACCCAGTTTACCAATCACTATAATGAAACAGATACCTTTTTAAGTTAATACAACATGCTGAACCAAAGTAATAACACTTTCTAAGGGAAAATAAAGTTAAATGTTCATGAATAATGACTTCAGGATATTACCACAGGACACATTAGCACTTAAATACTTTAATTAGGTACAGAATATCAATTCAAACGCACACGAGACATTAAAATTTTAATACGTCCATTTACTAAAGTCTAGTTCAGATAGGACGGAAACTCACGTTATGCGATTACCGCTAGTCTAAACTAGTCTTAATGACTGTCAGATGGACATTTCAAGAGCCCGAAGCGTGGCTGCTTATCTAAAGTTGTGGTTTGAATCTAAATACTAGCAGCCGTTGTATTTAATACATAGATATGGCGGCTTTATATGTTTGAAGGGCTACTTACATACTACGAAATAGTCTGTTTGTGGTTTAGAAACCTTGCATGTAGTCTAAACCACGCCTATATTTTTTTAATGGATCTTTGCATCCCAGGACCACGACCTTTCCAAAGTCGACCCATGGCCCAAGTAGGGTTCGGCCCCGCTGGGTCCTTATGGCTTTGCTAACATCTCTTTGAGGCACTCGTGGAATACTACGTGCCGTCGATAACCCAGGCTCGGTCCGGACAGTTACCGGACGACCGGAAGGCGACTATCCGCTGTACCTCGTCCGCAACTTGTATGTAGTCTATGGTCATCATCATAATCATTACATAAGCAGAAAACTAAGTCACTATCCGTTATTTCGATAACTTCTTTTTAACCACGCATCAAATTTTGATAAAAAAGCGATGCACAAGAAAGGCGTAATATGTTTAGGTCACCGTTAAATCGCAGACTCTATTATGATTGCAATAAATCTCTATTAGATTATTATTTCTCGATACATTATGAAAAAAATAAATCGTTTTGTATACAATCAATCACATCTTTTAATACGTTTCCAACATGACCGTGTCTTATTTAGAAGAAAAAAAATAGTTCACAATTTTCCGCGACATTTTACAATTTGACGGCATTTACAATTTTCTGGTAATATATTATGTCATTTTAATCTATGCATAACTGAGGCGAGCCACCAGCTACTATTAATTAAAAATGATATTTGAAATGTACTTTCTTATCTAGTGTGAGTTCTAGAATAAAACATATTGTCACAATAAAATATAAAATCTTCATCAACAGTAAACTTTTTGTAAATTATTCTCTTGAAAATGTCAGCCGTCCTCTCAATCAAAGACAGCAATTAAGGATTGGCAATATTAAAGAAAGGTCGAATAAATTCTTAAGAATTGAATGTTAATTGATGGCAAGCTCTCGTGAAGCAATTACCACTAGTCTTAGTGGCTGTCAGACGGACATATCAAGAGCTGCACGTCCGCTTATCTGAGCTCGCGAGAGTGCATTTATCAAAAGGAAGCCGTTTCACACACCGCACGAAGTTCGAAGAAGGTTTGTGTGGATTATGTACGGGATGTTAAGCTACTTTATATAAGGTAGAAAACTAATGCCTATATTTAATTTAACGTTCTAATCATGTCATAATTATTTCCTCAGTTTGTTAGTTATTTAAAATATATCTGTCAGTGTGGTTTTGATTTTAAAAGCAGGTATGGGAACATACTTCCAGAATCCAGAAGACCAGGATATGATCTACTCATGTATCAGTTTAATTGTAATAACATGAAGTAAAAATACCTTATGTTTAAAGCATGCTTAATTAGGTTGATAACATAATAGGCTGGCGAATGATGATATAATTGCGGTGCTTGAAACAGGCTGTTAAGTCATAAGCACTAACATAATATAGGTATATCAACATTTTACACTTGATTTACAAATAGTTTGACCTTTCATATAAGTTCAGCGATTTGAACGTAAAGGGATAAAAACTATACGCACACTTATAAAGTGGCCGTTTTAATTGTATTTAGACTCTTCAGATTTTGTTTAGTGATCAAAGTTCAAAAACCTTTTTGAAAAAAAAAAGATATTAGACATAATATCTTGGTTTGGCATTGAATCTAAAGTGCTTTAAGACTATTTTGTAATTTAAAACACCATTTTATTTTAAGTTAGACTGTTTTTGGATTTTGCTTAGTGATCCAATACCATTTAAAAAATAAAATACATTTGACGTTGAATCAAAAGTGCTTTAGGACTATTTTGTAATTTAAAACACTACCAATATATCGAAAACAAGAACGTTTAAATGTAATTTACAACAATACATACTGTTTTATGACTTTATTTTGAAGGAGGTTGAAGCGTATAAAACAGTGAAGATGAACAATTTATATTCAAACATTTGGAATGACATTTATTTTACGGCTTCCATGAATCTTAAATTCGCAAATCCTGTATATATAAACAAAGAAACCATGTCTTTTATATGCAAAAAAGGTGGTTTACAATTTTAGTAGTACAATTTTCAGTTTTACCATATCTCAATAGTTGATTTTTGCCCTAGGGAAATACCAGTGAATTGGAACATGATGAAGATTCTGTTGAAATATACGAACAAAATTTAATTAAATATAACATTGCGTACAAATGCCCAATTTGTATAGCCATGTGCGTACAAACTATTGTTGTATGACATTTTTTACAAGCCCGTTTTTAGTCCAAGATAAATTGGACTAACATTTGTCATGTTTAGTGAAAAGTTGAACACTTTTGTGATTTATATATGGGCCAGAGCTAAACGGAATTTATGATTTGTTGTACCTACTTATTTATATTACGATTTGATTTATTTTTATGTGTAACTAAAAGCATATCTACAAAAAAAATATCAAGTTAAAAACTATAAACTATTTTTTTTAAATTGTAAAAATATTATTCGAGATATTGCAACATACAAATAACTTAGAAATTCTAATAAGGACCTAATATTTGTCTTCTATTATATTCTAGAACAGAAAAAAAAATATCAAAGGACCTTTAATCAAAGTCACACAAAACAACCGAACATTTTCTCCTTAAATTTTTCTATAAAGGCTCGTTTCAACTCACCAGAACTTTTGACAGTTTGAAACGAACACGAACAAGCTAGCTAATGTGAAGCGGCTTAAGCCCTCTGGTGCGCCGGCGCAGATCTCAGTAATGGGCGGCTGTCAACGCGTGGGCGATCGACTAAACATCAGTTGTAAATACACGGTAAATATTTGTCTTCGATATAATTACTGTTGTAGAAGACGTTGACGTGGAGTTCATTAAATTAATTGAAGTGTAAATTAGATTATTTGAGGTGTTAATGGGAAGTAATGATGGTTATGCGCAAGAGTTTAAGCTGTCTGAATCAGAGAAAAAATACAAGAAATTAAAATGGAATGATGTTAAAAAAAATTTACGTTCTTATACTGTAAACCAAACCAGTTAACTTTTTTGCAGTAGTATACTATATATATAGCTATAGATGCTCATTTAATGCAATTTTCAATGCAATAATTTTTTAATGTGGAATTAATATGACCATTGATATTGCCACATTATAGTGCTGTGCGGCATCGTAGCATGACACCGTGTTACGTAGGCACTGTGTCGTCAAACATTTCCCAACTAGTCTTCAATCAAAAGGTTTTTTACCGTAGTGTTTTCTTGTTGTGCATATTACTTATTAAGTTTATATTTGTGTTACTGTTTTTTTTTTTTTAATTTAGCTATTTAGTCATCACTAGGATAATTGACTAAAGTGCCCTTAACGAAGCCGCGTCGTGGTAATGTGACCAGGCCCTAACACAAGAATATTTTATTTTAAGTAAAACCAAGTCTTTTATAGGTTTCGAAATGGGTAGTTAGACTAACGACAAGCGAATTGACTTGACCACTGACACAAGTCTATAAACCCTTACTTAACCATGATGTTTAAGTTATGCGGCGGTACTTAACCTACTTCACATAATCTAAACAAACCTAACGAAGTCGATGAGTGTTTGTTCAATGTATGGTTTTAGTTAAAATAATATCATCAACTTTATCAAAGACGTCTAGTCTTGTGCTTGGAAAAGCCCTGACTTATATATTAAACAATGTTATGTCTGTAAGTTTGTACAATAGGTACTTCACTATTTCAGGACAAAATCTCATCACACTAATAATATAATTTCTTTATTGTAAACCAAAACTTAACATAGAATTAAGTGATTAGACTTCATTTACAAAGGCGAACGAAACTCAGCTTTGAGTTTTCTCCCAGTAAACCTTTGAGTGATAGAGAGAGATCAAAAAGGACGGGATCTGTACAGTAAGAGATAGTTTGGAAAGTAGATTTATCTTCTCAATTATTCTTTGAGTCTTCTTTGTATTCGCCATTGTCTGCTTAATTCCCTAAATAATCATAATAACTACGTGCTATCTATTGCGTCGATCTATTTCTGTTTCATGTTTTCTTTAACCTCAAACAATATTTTTGTTTAAATTTTCTGATTTATTATTTGCTTATCCTACGTGACTGTTGAATATTATCCTAAGGAAACATACTCCAGGCATTAAAAAAACTAGTCTGTTAGTCCAACACATGGTCTACTCGTATGTCAAATTCCAATCAAAATCGGTCAAAGATACACATCCATGTTCACACATAAGCCCTGCCTTTTACAATATTACTGTAAGAGTACACTATCACACTACCTCCTAGTCACTTATAATCTAAACCAGATAATACGAGACTAAAACTCCTCCAGTATTCTATAAAACACAAACCACATAGCTTCCACACTATTACCCCGTCACTCGACGAGGGTTAACGATTATATCAGAAGAACCTGTAGTCCCATAGCCATTACTCTTCCAGATAGGTCCCGATATCTGCGGTACTTATGAATAAACACTTACCGATATTGAATGCAACCCGTTTACGCCTATCATTGGGGTTGCAAGCTGCCATGTTCGATTTACCTAACACTCAATGTAACTGGTAAATGCCGGTGAATACTGAAGTCTTGAATAGATATAGCGCTTATTACTTAGATTAGGTTGCTTTCAAGTTTCATTGGCTTTCGGGTTGATTTATAGAGATGCTAGGATTGGTTTACAGTGTTGTGTTAAGTGTTTAAAACCATTTAAAGTTTTAATTGGATTTTGGTGATTATTTGTGAGATATATCGAGTATGTAAGAGAACCTAACAGAGCTTGAGAAATATTCTAATTTTTGTTTATCGAATGGCAACACGTGTAAAAAAATTTCATTAAAATCATTTGACGACGCTGTTGGCGCAGTAGTTGAGCGAATGGCTGCTGTGCTGCGTGTCGCAGATTCGATTTCTGTATGGGACAAATTTTTGTATGGCCTATAGACAAGTGTTCCAGGTCTGGGTGTCTTACGTATGGGAGTTTACACGTTTGTAAATGCACTCACGATATGGAAGTTATTCCTAGTGTAGGGAAAAGTTAAAAAAAGAATCATGCATAAATAAATACCACCTTGTTGTAAGGGTAATTTCTAAAAAGAGGCAACTCACAGCAAAACACTAGTTACCGTTGCCAATCAATCAATAAATTCGCGGAAGCTGGGAATTATCTCGAAATAACTGAGTATAACCATTTAGAAATTACATACTCTTGCTAGATCAAATACAAAGGAAGCTCCACGGAGTTAATTATCGTTGTGTACTTCGTGACGAAGTTTCCGTGTTATGGCAATTTTAGGTAGGTTTACTTGTTAGAAGATTTCATAAAATTTATTTATTAGGGCACCCCAACAATTAGTTTATAGATCAAGCTTAGATCTACGGAGGAGCACAGAGTGGAGGTGTGCACCGCTTGGACGAGCAATGGGTAGCTCGCTGTCCGACCGTCTTTCCGGTAACTGTCCGGACTGAGCCCAAGTATCGACAACGGCGCACTGTTCCCGCGTGTCTTAAGAAGTTGTCAGCAACAGCAGGAGCCCAGCTGGGTCGAAGCCTACTGGGGCCAGCGTTAACTCCGAAAGGTAGTTCAAGCCCCGGTACGAAGGCAACGAAGGAACGTGGTGGGTTTTTTAGTCAGTAAGAGACTGACACTATCTCCCGGTCCGCCTAATGGCGGGGGATGTCATTTGGATGATTTTTACCCACCAAAAAATAAATAAAAAAAAGATCACACTCAAACACAGCTACTTAGATACCATGCGACCACATAAATAACAAAATAATGACAAAAAATTAAGATAATGTTTTTGATCATATCACCACTGATGTACTTGTTTTGTTTATAGCTGAATATGATCAAGCTAAATCAACAATACAAAACGCTGTTTCAAAAATTTAAGTGCGTGTATCAAAAGTGACAAAAAACAACTCACACCTGCTTATCTAGGACAATGATGACTTATTTTACATTAAGCAAGAGAAGGTCATGAAAGACAATAAAGGTTGAAAATACGCCCTTTGAGCCCTAAGGTATCGTCTACATCCGTATTAGTGAGATAAAAGTATAGATAGTAATGAAAATACATATAACTTAAACTAAATGAACACATTTGTAAGTGTTGACCATATAGTGGTTGACTTGAAACCATGCAGAGCAAAGCCATGTTAGGTTTAAATATCGCGCTTGGACGAGACAAATCGCTTTCCCATCTCTTACGATCACGATGCCAACTTGTTTTAGTTGGATTTTATAAGGTTTGTGTGGGATTATAAAGAAGAATATACTGAGTAGGTACCCATACGTCTTAAATTTTTAAGTGTGTAGGTACGTCATCAACAATTCTTTGTTCTTATTTAAATTATGTCGTAAATTTAAAATTTGTAGCAGAATTATGTGATATAAAATATGTTAAAAACCTCATACATTTTTTGAAGACGACCCATAAAATTTTAATAAATCATAAATGATAAAGGACAAGAATATAAAAGCAGCAAATATAGCAAATAAAATTAATTTAACAATAGAAATCGCTTCTAATAAAAAACTCGCCGAATCCATTGAAGAAACTACTTAAAACACACCGATTACCAAGTTTAAATTAATACCTTTGCTACTCGAATTTCTAACTAAAATTAGCATTCAACTTCGATATCGGATAGCTGAACTGTTGCTTCCAAACTTGCAATTATGGATAGTTCGTATATAGTTGAATGAGTACAACAGGTGGCGTTACTGGTTAATTACGATAAACAAAACCGGTTATAATAATTAGTAAGGGGCGGTAGTGGGAGGGGCAGGCCGCTGTCCGTAAAGGCGTGGTCGCTTTTCGGCGACTCAACTCATGTATAATTTAACACGTGGACTATGTCGTAACTGTGAACTTTTATGGTGGTATAATATTTTGTTTGGCTTTAGAATTTTGTGGGACAAATGATCTCAATATGCGGAAACGATTGTTACGAATAGAAGTTTCGAGAAATTATAAATAATATTTTTTAAGGTATTCTAGTAATTTTAAATTCAATTTGACATAAAAAGTTTAAGGACAATAAAACTCTTTGAACAATCATCAAATCTCAACCGTCAGGCTGTCATACTACTTTTTATTATATCGTAACACTCAAAACCTCTTTTTGCTGAGCTGTATACAGCAGTAGCTTCATGTTAAACCACATTACTTTGCAGTAAAAAACAAAATAATAACTCCATATCACGTAGCAATCAGCGCACAATTTACTAAACTCTACTTAGCTTGCGCTGCGCGTACGTTGATCGTGCGTACTGCGCGTGACTCAATGGATGCAATGTGGACCAATGTTGGCCCAAAGGTTGGGTTATAATTTCAGACGAATTCGTAAAATGATTCTCAGGTCTTACATAAAAAATGTTCACCGCATATTATTTTTATTCATAGACCATCATAAATGTCATTTATCAAATAAAGCCTAGAATTGATAGAAGCAATAAAATTTTAATAGGCACTTCAGAATTTCAGCTGTCTCAGGTGTTGCAATGATAAAAATATTTTATTAGTTAGATTTTTGGCATTGTCTCCGGACGAGCAAAGAGCGCTTGAATAAAAACAGTTTTTTTAAGCTTATGTTTGATACCTTAACCAACTCAATTACCAATATTTGAGCCAATCTCATGTCGGCTTACTACAGATTTAATAGTCTAATTCACTTGCAAGCACTGGCGGCGGAGTTTTTGTGACAAACTAACGTTCGTGGTGAAGTTGTGAGTTTTATTGTGTACGTGACGGGGCATCTGATAGCCTGCATGCATCCTGTATACACAATGTGTAGGTAAATAACATTGTCGTGGTCATGGAGATATAACACTCAAATAAAAAAGTATTATGTAAATGATGCAGTTTGTGTGGAATGATGAAGCAGAAACAGTCTATCAGTCTTCTAAGGGTAGTCATATTACTCAGTCACTGAGGAGATCAGATATACAATTGCATCGTGTGAACTAATGTTCAGCTACATCTTGCTGTACTAGACACCAGCCTCTAAAAAAATTAAGAAAGAAGAAAAAATATTTCCAAGGGTCCGTTGCAGATTGTATTTACAGCTAAAAATCGATGACGGAGCAACTAACAGGAATTGTTTTCTTCGAACTGTCAGCATCACAGACAAAAACATCTTTGTTGGATACGCATCAACACGATTATAATCCCGAATGCACAATTAAGTTGATGCGCTGTATCTTGTCGAGACAATGACATTCAGAGAACTGGTGACAGAAACAACAGATTGCCAGTATCCAAGAAATACAAAAATATCACAATTGTGATCGGGTAGTAACAACCATGAGCAATGCACATAAAGGCATAATAAATGGGACTCTCCTTGCATGTCATATGACATTGTAGTTACAACCAATAATTTTCAAAATTGAGATTGATGGATTTATTAAAGAATCTGCAAAGTCCATAATCTATTACGAAGTCATAGGGGAACAAACACAAGTGCCTATTAAGCGATCAATCACCCTATTCTCAATAATGACTGACTTGCCATTACAACCATAAAGTTGTCCATCAATAATCATTTAATTATTGAATTACAAACGCAAAATGGATCCAAAAAACTTGAAATTCTATTACAACCATGTTATCCGATGGTCAAAACAGATATAAACAAGGCTGTATATTTTTCACCTCATTAAAACATTCGTACCAAACGAACTCATTTCTCACAACGTTGCTGGAAACATAAAATCAATTACTATTAGTTTTAGAACCGAGTTTACAGATAAAACGTAAGTAAATTGCAACATGCAGAGAAACGGCCTGCACATTTTTCAGGGCTTGCCTTTAGATGGTATCAATAATTGGCATATCTGTGAACCGGCACACGGTAGATCATTTAATTTTCTTAATAATTTTCTATCGCGGAGCGCCTGAGGCACCGAGCGCCGGTCTAGCCTGCTCCTCGTTTTATACTTTTTAGTAATACAGTATAATCAATCTCACTGTACGGATGTTTAGGCCTAGAAGTAGTACATGTGATAATGTGAGATAAATTGTTTTGATTCGACCGTGGATCATGTAGATTATAGTTTTAATTTAATACTTTGGTCAATTTGATAACCTTAACGTCTTATTGTAGAAAGTATTGATAATAATTTATTTTGACTTTGACCGTACGGAGTTACTCTCTATCTTCATATAGGTTCTATATCAGTTAATACTAAAAGTTTCTTCACCAAACCTGAGGATAATATTACATATTACAGTAAAAATCTAACATAATATCACAGTCAACCCTTGCATCTCACCTCACAGTTTACTGCACCAGTAATCTGAATCAGTTGCGTCGACCAGTGATTTATAGGAGCCGCCCGACGTCCCAGCATTCCGCTTTGTCTCAACCCGCAATAAAGGTAATTTCGTTACAAACTATGGACGTCCGTAGACCCTGTACCTTTCTATTAGCGTTACGAAAATATATAGTCTTTCTAACCTGTAAATTAACCTGATTTTGTTTGAGTTTTATGACAGCTTACATAATGATAACTACTTTTATTATTTCAATCATTTCTGTTGTAATTGACTTTCTTTTTGGAATGGGAAATCGAGCAGCAAGAAGGTGTATCAGATGTTGATTTTTGCGTTCTAGGGTCGTGGTGACTCTTTTAAACAATCTCACAATTACTGTTATTTCTTCTTGATTTATTTTGTCGTCAACAACTTCTGTATCAGCTATAGCTTCTTTATTAACTTCCTTGCTTCCACCTTATTCAACAAGTTGAACTAAATTACATGCAGTATCTATCGCAAGTGCGGCAGCATCATTCAGACTGTGTGTAGCAATAAGTACTTGTATCTAGATGCTGTAGCAGTGACAGGTTAGTAATCCATCGCTAGCGAGCATCACAGAACTGGTTTCTGCAATTGACTCTTACAACTTGTGCGGGTTAACAACCATCTGAAACAGTGCTTTCTTCAACTTTTAGATTAATATGATGTACTATGTAGAAACTAGGGATATGACTAATCTCTTTTTATATCTTCATACGTTTATCATATATTATGTCTTTTAAGTGAAACATATAAAATAATTCTTAACATGATGCTTGTTAATGAAGAAACTTTAAGGATGATTGGTATGAAAGAAAAATGGATGGAGAGGGAGAAGAAGGCCGAAGAAAAGATGGATTTGTGTGAAGAGTGAATGAAAGAAAAGGGAGTCAACGATAGTTTGACGGGTGACAGGACAGAATAGAAGAAAAAAAAACATGTTGCTCCGACCCCAAGTAATATGGAATAAGGATAGGAAGAAGAAGAAGAAAAAGGTATGAAAGAGTATCTTTTATGAAGAAAATATCTGCAGCAAGAAAACGAAGAACTAGATGTTGTTAAGCATATAAATAACTAATATAAAGGACATGACTAACGAACTCAATAAGACATGTTGTATGTATTTCACCACAACGCAGGTGTGTAGGTACCTATTTAATCCATTATGAAACTTATTATCTCCGTTTAATCTATTACAGGTGCTGCAGTGGTCTGAATGACAGTATTGGTAAATCGTATTAATGTCAACTGTTGCAAGAAACTGGCATTTGTGAACTGATACAATTATATAAATTGCATTTCTATGACAAATCACGATTTACCAACCTCCCGTTTGTTTATCTGCAAAATGAATTTTGTAATTGCACGTTTCTTATGGAATGGTACCAAATGAACCTTTGTATATTATGGTGAGAACTTAAATTACCACAAAACGGAATATTTGAAACCATATTCTCAACTTTACAGTTCCCATGTTTTGGGAAAAGCAGTAGGTAATAAAAAATTGATAACAATATCCTCTAACATTATCATTATCTTCAATAAAATCAAGCAAATGGCTTCTGTTCGTCTTATTTGCACAAAATATCTATATTTCTTAGCTACTTGTATCGCCACTAAAACAAGTTTCGATTTTATTGTTAAAGTCCATTAAGATAAAAACAATTAAGACTCACGCTATGGTATCAAAAACAAACACACACCTAAACAATATGATATGAAAATAGACTTAATTACGCCTACGAATCCAAATTAGCATAATTAAGAATGAATCAATAATAGACTCTATGTCCTAGGACTTTAAGATAAGAATACTGTTAAAAGCATTAGCTAATAACCTAACATACAGGATGAATCAACTAAGCTTACATGGAGCTGTAGTTTGTTTTGCGTTCGGCGATATGTCTCACATTAAGAACCAGAAAACGTCTTTGGTTGACAGACCCACCGATTGAACCGAAACTTTGGTTAAAAAGCAAAAGGATTTGAAAACTAAATTTGAGGATGTTTAAGTCAAATGTGAACGAGTTACTTCTAAGCATGCGTGTTCTAATGTCGACCATATCATTGCTTACAATTAGGTGAGATAGGAGTCCAAAGCAAGCCTAATTTGAAAAAAAGCTTTGTAATAAATCGGTTTGAACCCAATTAGAATAGAGATTAACAAATACTTGTAATAAAAGTATAACTTAGGTAAGCCTACTGTCCACGGACGCGTAGCTTTGTAGACGCGTATTCATCAACAGCACAACGCTGCCTATTAAATGAACACGGATAAAACCAAAATCATGATTAACAACCATGTAGCGCCCACTCCTCTCAAGGTCGGAGACTCTACACTCGAAATTGTGGAAGATTACCTCTACCTCGGACAGACAGTCCAGTTGGGTAGGTCTAACTTCGAGAAAGAGGTCAACCGACGAATCCAACTCGGCTGGGCAGTCTTCGTGAAGCTACGCTAGTATCTTGTCGTCCAACATACCACAGTGTCTCAAGACGAAAGTCTTTGACCAGTGCGTGTTGCCAGTGATGATATATGGCTCCGAAACGAGGTCGCTCACAATGGCCCTTATCAGAAGGCTTAAACTCACCCAAGAGCAATGGAAAGGGCTATGCTTGGGGTTTTTTTGCGTGATCAAATCAGGAATGAAGATATCCGCAGGAGAAGGTTGCCGACATAGCATAAAGAATTACCAAACTTAAGTGGCAATGGGCAGGGCTCAGGTTTATGTCCACCTATAATGAATCGTTATATAACATGTTTTAATAGTATGTTAAATGTTAGTAGTCTAAAATAAACGAGCTGGAAGGTAGGGCATAATAAAAATTAGTGAACGTCACATTACTCGTAGAACAGATGGTCGTTGGGCCGAAAGGTTCTGGAGTGGCGACTGTGTATTGGAAGACGCAGCGTTTGTAAGGCCTCCTTCAAGGTGGACCGATGACTTGGTGAAGGTTGCGGGAAACCGATGGATGTGAAACGCGCAGGAACATTCTTGGGGGAGGCCTATGCCATGATGATGATGATGACAGCGCTGCCTCATTGACAGAGTTGCATAGTTTTGTATGTAAGCTATGAGCAGTCATACATCAAGGATATAAAGACGAATACGCGTCTATGAAGCTACGCGTCCGTGGACAGTAGCCTTAGACTTGACTGACACTTCCACCTATATATATACTAGTTGCTGCACAGTTGGATCCAATAAAGTAAAACTCAATCAAAGTGTCCTTTTCACAATTTAGGATTCTGAATCAATATACAGCTCGCTCGTTTAAACCCGCTTCAGTTAAAATGCGTCCTGTATATATCAGAGGAGAATGTTTTATTCAATGTATTGAATCACTACAACCTAATCTTAATTGGTATGGCAATTCCCAGCATAATTGACATTAAACGATTTATAGAGGCCGACATCATTTAATGCCATACTATAATGAACATTTCAAAGAAAATATCTGCTAGAAGGTATGTTAATTATCAAACTGTATATGATTAATACTTAATTCAAAACCAGCTTTTTGATATAATCGAATTATTTGTTGTTGTTTCATATAATGCTAATTAGTCCAACTATAGTTTACGACATGGCGATCTAGAATTTAATTTTGTGATGCAAGAAAAGCAATAAAAATATAATTATGTTGTAAATAAAAAAAGGTGACATGTTAACAATCTAAATTCTTAGATCTCAGATGATACAGGGGCATAATGTGAAGTTTATGAGGCATAAATATAGATCAAAATTGCAATAAATAATTAGGATGGTAAATTAAGTTTAGTTCTTTATAAGATAGAAATCATAAGTCTAGGAGAGATGCCTGCGAGGGTTTGAGGATTGTTCAAAAGAGATTTTTATTTTCATTTTTATCTTTATAGAAAACACGTTACCCTATACTATTAATTTTACTCATGTACCGTGTATGCATTAATGAATACGTAAACTGACTTATACACTCCGCCCTGAGTCGTCTGTAGACCCTACAAACATTTGTTCCCTGCAAGAATCGAACGCAGCGCAACAGTCAATCGGTCAACCACTGCGCCAACCGTGCTGTCAGTAGTTTTTAGCTTATATTCTCAAAAGATATACAATTTTTTTATGGTCGATGAGGGTGGCATAATCAGTTTGTGATTAAACCCTCTATAAATAAATAAAGAAAAAAAAAAAAAAAAATTTTTATGGTGGTAACTCTGAACACAAACAAGACATTGTTTAAATTGTAAAACATACTTCTAAAAATAACCATATAGAATAGGTACATGGTGGATATCCCACCTTTACGCGCAAAACGTTTTGGGAACACATTCATTGTGCGGAGCGAAATTCCCTGCCGGAGGTTTCCTGATGGCTACAACCCGAGAGTCTTTAAGTAAAGAGTGAATAGGTTACTTCCAGGAAAACGTGCTCCATTGTCGACCAGATCGTCGCTTTCCATCAGGTGAATAGCGGTCAAGCGCAAACCTATCAATAATATAAATAAAAATAAAAAAAACTTAAGAAAAATCATAATTCAATAGCTATTTCTGGCAATAGACCTACAGCTTATTTCAATGACGCAATCAGTAAATCCTAAAAACTTTCACTTAAATCCCAAAAAAACATCGGTAACATGTGTAATAAAGCTATAATCGTAGCCAAGTCATTTACGTAATGTTGAAAAAACCTCAGTTATTTTGGAGCCATAAACGGTAAATAGTGGCACTTTAATTAACCTATATAGTGGGTAGTAATTACACATGCACCAATTTCATTGGATTAACCAAATTTGAATTGCTTATTAAGGTGATTGACACAAACTTTAATCCCTTGCAGTATAAGTTTAATCGAATTATCTGTGAGGCGGTAGTCAGAAAATTTTAATACATATAAATATATTTTAATCGAACCATAATCAGAACTATGATCTAATCTTGATAGGTGTGGGATTGATGCTTTCATGGGTATATGACGCTCTAATTTATTCTAGTGGTCCAGGGCATACCATGGCGTGTTAAAATGTTAGGTGTGCGAGCGAGAAAGAAGAATGGCTATATATGTTTTATTTTATTGTGTTTTTGGATTGTTCATTGTGGAGACACTTGGGGGAGGCCTATGTCCAACAGTGGACGACTATCGGCTGAAATGATAATGATGATACTTTTAATAGCCTACACTGATCCACTACTGGGTAAAGACCTCCCCCAACTTCTTCCCGCCGATATCGACCTGGGAAGAGGTGGTGAGACGACCTGGTTGCCTACCGTGGGGACTGGTTCGAGGTGGCTCAAGAAAATAATACACTTTTCACACCGCCTGCTCGATAATGTCGTTTTATACGTCATACAAGCAAGTCATTCTATCCCTAGGGAGATAATGCAGTATGGCCGATCCCTAGGGAATAATGAGATTTGAATTTGGAACATCAAAAATCGTCAACATGGTGAATTAAAATGTACGTGCATCGGACAAGTTGATTCGAAATTCAAACTGGCCACTAACAAAAAATAAGTAAATAGAATAAAACGACGGGAGCGATAAAGAAAATTAAAACTATAGAATCTTGGAGTAGTGAATTTTGTTTGTTTGATGAACTTGTAAATGTAATACTTATGTTTCTCTCATGATTTAGTCGACCAAATTGTCTTTTAATTAGCTCACAGATAGTGTGAAAAGTAGAGTTTGCAACACGGGGATAAAGCTGTCTTTGTCTTGGGCGGCTTGAATTCCACACTTCACTCAGGTTTCTTTATTAACTCCCTCGCAATGCTCGGGAGTTAGTTATATAAATCCCTCACTAACGTTCTCTTATTTAAGTGTCTTTAAGTGGAGGTCTTATCCCTCCACTTAAAGACACTGCTTTAACCCCTAGTAGTTAAACTTAGTGGTGTATAATAGTAGATTATGGAACCACAAATTTTTAGTTAGTACAAATACCTAAAGAACTTATTACAAAAAGGTCTTGTCATTATTTATGTAAAGTCTAAACAAATAATATTCATTAACATCAAAGATTTAACGTATGTTTATATCCCAAAATATCACTTAATTTATGGAAATATTGTACAAGCTATTGAAAAAAACTGCCTGTAGTATTTTGTAGTGGCAATTGTTATGATTGATTGATTCAATTATGCATTTACCAATTATGTCAAGTTTTCGTGGACAATTTTAGGATTTAATTTTTTTACTTTTGACTACACAAATATGATCGGTAACGAGTACGCATAGAGCCCCATCTTTTTTTGCACTAATTAATAAATAGTGCTGTAAAGCTCCCTCCTTAATAATTCAGTTTAGGTCGTCAAATAGATCGCGTGAAGAGCTTGGTGTAGGGCCTCTGGGGGCTTAGCCAAGTTGATAATCTACAATCGTTAACTCTAGTAGAAAATTTCAAATGTGTGGCAATGACATAATCTCAACGTTAAGTGACGAGCCAGAACAAAGGAATCGGAGGCGTTATCGACTGTAGAAAGAGATTCGATACGTTCGTAACTTGGTTAGGCCTGCTGTTCTAGTCGCACAGACTGCGATACTCAAGCTTGTCCGGTTTAGTAACACTTATTATAAAAGATTATTAAAAATTGACGACACACTGCAATGCCCCGGTCTCGTAAGAAATACGACACTTTGAGAAACTTGCAGATTAATCTAAGATCAACATCCTGCACTAATGAGCATCTCTGTCAAACGATTTTATGATGCCGTAAAAAGCAAAGATTTTTTTTTATTTCCGAATTAGCATAGATATAAAAAACGCGTTAAGATTTCGTCTGAATTTACAACAGGGGTAAGACGTCTATTATTAAACTTTTGAGGACTTCCTGATCTCAACTGTAATGACTTTGTAATATCGCTTAAAGATTGGTAAAATCTATCCTTAAGTCAAACATTGGTTTTACTTTTCAAATATTTGAACAAAGCTTTGTAAATCCACTGGTACAAACCTACCTATTAATTCTGGTAAATGGAAATAGTATAGTAATATAGAATCTGATTTCATTATTTCAATTTAATGAAATAAAATCAGTTGTGTAATGTGTTTATATAACAACAAATTAACATTGTCAGCCATGATTCCAGTAATATTATTATAATCAAGTTTGTATTACCGAAAATTCGTGAAAATAATCGTAAATTACAGGATAGTGAAACAGATAATTTCATGTAGGTGTACGTAGGTATATTAATTTAATATTGTGTATTTTATTATCGATCATGAACATTATAAATATTTACAAGGGTTAATTTATTTGTATCCTTACTTATCTATACATCTATACATACATATAAATAAAATTGGAGTGTCTGTTTGTAATATTGAAATAACTGGTTTTTACTACATGCATATGAAAATACGGTACATACAACAAAATAACATTTTTTACAATTTTTGTCTGTCTGTCTGTCTGTTTGTACAGGCTAATCTCTAAAATGGCTGGATCGATTTTGACGGGATTTTTTTGACAGGTAGCTGATGTAATAAGGAGTAACATAGGCTACTTTTATTAAAAAAAAAAAATCAAAATCCTGTAGTCCACGCGAACGAAGTCGTGAGCACAGCTGGTATTATAAAAAAGTTGCCCATCGCTTCTGTCTGTTTGTCTGAAAACTATCGAACAGATTTCCATGCTGTGTTCATCAATAAACAGAGTAATTCATAATGAAGGTTTAAGTGTACATGTTAACCCTTTAACTACTTACGTTGGTTTAATTCGACAAATATTTTCGTGTCTATTTTGCCACGGTCGTATATTTAGGACTTGGATCTCGTTAACCCTTCAATTCCCAGTGTCACTTGTAGGTAACAGAAGAGCTGTCGAGATGGAGTTTTTGGTCGTAAATATGACTACCCTGGTAAAATGAACACGAAAATGTTTTTCGGATTAATCCAACAAATATTTTCGTGTCCGTTTTACCGGAATAGTTAAAGTTAATAGACACTATAAGTGGTTAAACTAGAAAAATGCTAATAATTTAAATGATTTGTAATACCTTGCAAAGCTGAGGCGTGTCGCTATCTATTATAATATACACCACTAAATTTTGATCGTTTTATTCCCGTGGAGGGTCGATCGAACTACCTACAGGTCATTGGACTCGCTCAGCTGACGTTTTCTTAAAGAAATTGATTTCATACATGCGTAAATTAATACGAGTTTTGAAAAAAATATTCTTTATTTTTTATTTTAGCTTTACAAATCGATAGTGTTTCATGTACCGGATAGACACTCCGCGGGATTAAAACGATCAAAATTTAAGGGTGTATAATCAATAAGTTACTACGACTAAACATAAATATTTCCGTTGCCAAATATCAAAAACTGTGATGGTAAAAAACTGGTAGCTACAATGTGAAAAACTATTTTTTGCGGGCAAGCCGCGAGGCGCGAATAGTAATTTTATCTGGAATTTAAACCGACGCACACAACAAACTGTTGTTAGCTATTTTATATAGGTTCTAGCACTTGTTTCTAGTTCGTTTTGCATAGGAATATACAATTTTGTTTCTGCGATTCATACGAATGTAGTTTATTGCATGCTGGTATCGAAATTGTGACAAAGCTGCCCCCTTAGCCAAGTTACAACCGTTTCGCTTGCGCCGAACGCTTCGAGTTGACCTTGCCGCCAATTCTTTTGTTCTGACCACGTGACTGAGCGATAAGACGACGTCAGTCCCGTACATTTGAAGCTTTCTACAAGCGTTAACTATTGCAGATTAGCAACTTGGCTAGGGGTAGATACTGTTCCTGTAATTTTGGTTTCTAAAAAAATCCTTTCGATCCAAAGTTTTTAGGAACCAACATTTTAACTCTTCCAATAATTCTTTTGCTTCAAAGATTTTGTAGCGTTCTTTACTAAAACTTGATATTAGTTAGTTGGTAAGGCTTTCCTATCCAGCTGAAAATATTGTGTGCGTCAAGGTGTCATCAGTTTGTCGATTTTTAATTGCAACCTACTTAATACAAAGGTGATACACATGCCTGTAGCTAGCATAAAAGTATTCTTAATAAGTAAGTATTCATAACTTTATGCACTAATGAAACACTTTACGAAGATGGATTCATTACTAGAGAGCTATCAGCTATTACAAATTCTTATTGGTGGACTTATAGCTTGCTAGGTACCTGCATAGTTTAGTGCAACCTAAGACGCTATTTGCTATAAAATGAATTGATAACCAATAAGTTTGCATTCAGATTCATTCAAAACCAAAAAGGTGTTTAACATTTACAAACTTCACAATTTTGTTATGATCAACAAACAAAGCCGCAAAAACAGTAAGAAAATCGCTAAATAAGCTGAACACACAATGTAGTATTGTTGACATAAGAAAAAGCACGTTTTTCATTGGATTCGTTGGAAAATAAAGGCCGGGAGGTAGCCTCAGGCACGTGACAAGGTGACAAAAGATCGTTCGACAGGTATTCGGTGCGCTCAAAATTGGATAGTAATCGATGCGTGAAACTATACTTATATCATCGGACATAGGGCTCTGAAATGTCAAAAACATGAACGGAAAAAAGGATTTATAAGGCCAATTTGTAGGGTCTGGTAAAATTTTTGTATAAGTTTATCTCAAATGTGATCTATGTAAAACATTCATTTATGAATATCAGCTAAAAATTAACACACGTTAAAAAGGAAACTAAAAATTTACAGTACCTAATCATAGACAGTATGATTTTTTTTTTTGACTGATTGTAGTAAAAGTAAAAAAGTATTGCGTTTCTCTGTATACATAGTCTTGACTGTTTAACTTAGAAGGCGACCCCACAATGCTTGAGAAAAAGCTACAATGATATAGAAACATATTCCTGAACACGAACATAAAGTTTGTTAGGGTAATTTTCAATCATTCGCTCATTATATTGACTTCGACAAACAATAGCTAATTGTTGGCTATTGCAAGAGTTAACTCAGAAAACGGGTAAGTAACAATGGCCTAGCGATCACTACTTATGCGCAATTGAAATGTTTAAGCTCAAAACGATGTAACTGTGCGTTGCAAGCCTTAGCGAAATTACCGCATTTGGAATGCTGGTCGTCTCGTAAAGAGAAAGGAGTGACTGAAACATTGTGTGGAAGAAAATATTTATCGCTTGAGATCGTGTTGGCATAATTTAATTCGTTCATTAGTGTGTCCTCTTCTACACACGGTAGGTGTTTATTATTGCAATATAATAATCATTAAAAATACTTCTACTGGTTATTTGTTATGATTATACACATTAATATATTTAACAAATTTGAAAATATCCATTTTATACCACATAATTATTACACACAAAAAATAAAAACTCGCTTCGTCTATTAAGTCGTTAATTAAGAATGTTTCATCATCATCTCTCTCATTTGCCTGGTGTTTGCAAACCAATTCGCTTCGCAAACTTTTTTGTTTCGTCCTCGAAATGGAAACTTTCGATTAAAATGATAATTTATTCAAAGTAATTAGGGTTTTATAAGCGGGCTGGCCGTGTGTCTCGGCCGAGGGTAATAAGAAGTCGTACGGCATCCGCCTTCGGACTCGCCTTTATGCACAAACGAAGGTCATTATGATCGGATATTCAATTTACCATTGCGCTGACTCAGCAATAATTTACTTTTAAATCGAATTGTGGCGTTTGAATCGAATTTTATAGCTTAATACCTCCTGCTTGTTTTATGCGTTTCCACTCATAACTTAAGGACCCACTGCGATTCTAATAACGCTTTGTGCTTAGAAAGGACGATTCAGTAAAGTTCGCTTAATAGCTTTACGAGTTCTACAGTTAATACACACTTAAACATATCTAATAAATTGCCTAATGTAATGTGAGATTTTGTATTACCGAATTGGATCATAAAATCTCAATTTAGTAGACTTATACACTATTTTTTAATTAAATCACCACTTAAATTTCCTGGTGTTAAATTAAAGTAGATCCTCCCGATAAGAAAAATCTGATACTTGTAACAAATAGAAACAAAAGTCAAATCGAATACAAACACACGCGTAATTCGATAGCGTCTTTAAATCTCCTAGCAATTGGAATCTTCGTTTTCTACTTCATTCAGGGGCGTGGGTGTATCTTCGTATCAAATTAAATCTGTAACGTTTTATGCAAAACTTATTATTCATAGCTTAGAGCAAAATGTAATAAAAATGCAATTTTTCTCGTGTTAGTGACTTCATAATTTTCTTCTGGACATTTTGTTCGCACGTTACAAACCAGACTGAGCGTCAGGTTTTTGAGCAAAATGACATCAACATAGCAGCGTCTGTCGGGCAAGTCGTCTCTTAACATAAATCGAATGATTTTATGACTCTAGCTGCCTATAAAGATCTCCAGTTTTGCCGTTTGACTAATTTTAATTGCTTTCCGGTTTTTACACCCTACGCTTGATCGGGGCACTGTATTTCACGTACATTTTATCGTTTTAAAACTCAGCCGGTAATAATTTACAATACAACGAGGCTTCGATGTGGGTCGTAAATAAACAAAGATTTAATGCAAAAGCCACTTTACAGTCTGTTTGAATTCGCTTTATTTGATGCGACGCACTGTGACTAAGCGATTATTTGCATTAACTATACCTACGTTAATCGAAATATCACCGTTACTAACATCTGGGAATGCTTTTATTTCGAGTAATAAATAAATACTACCATAGTTTTGCAAACATTGTTCTGGTTGTTTATTTTTTCAAGCGTCATACTTGACTTGCCTACTTCAATAGCTATATCATGACTTTGATCAAGCTCTACTTATTCTGCCAAAATCTTAAGACCATGTTCTGTTATAAAAACAGCTTCAAATAGATCGAAAGGTAGATTGTGGCGACGCTCACAAAATATTGCGACACGGTCGGAACGCAGGTCTTAAATGGTTAATTTCAATTTGTTACCAATCAGACACTCCGTCGATACAAATTATGCGCATATATTTCACTTGTCATAACGAGTAAAATCTCTTGCAGTTTGTATGGTGGGCGTGGCTTATCCGGCCCGTATCGACTGCTATCGTTTTGATATGACAAATTCAAAGAGGCGATTCATATTTTATGCATTAGGCGTGTTGGCTGTGCGTCTGTACCGCCATGGCTGTATTCTTGAATTTTGAATGTGGACAGCATATGTGCCCATTTTCTTAACTGCGCATGTTTGTGTACGGTCTTTGAATAAATGGAACGAGAGAACATTATGGAGAGTACCAATAGACATCATAATATTGCTTTGAAGTTAGTTAGTAATCCATATAGGTCAATAGATGCTATAAATTTTACACAAAATTAAAGTACCGCAATGAATCTATAAATATGGCGTGTCTATACTTTGTATATCTGATCTATGAATTTGATACCTGAAAAGGGTTAAATTAGATAAGCTAAAAGAAGAAATCAAAGGTGCAAATCAAACCCACAGATTTTAACCCTAATCTCGAACTGCGACACAAAAAAAAAAAATAGAATCCAAGAATAGTCCTCTAACAAAAACACAAGTAGGCACGTACGGGCTTAAGTCTACGACCGGATCTCTGTTTTGATTCGAGACTTTTATAAATCGTTGTTTTACTGTGATATATTGTTTCTAAAACGTAGATGTTTGTTTTCTATATCACATTATATTTTATAAGCAGATGGTTTGTAAGATAAGAGACAGATAAATGTGATTTGCCATTGCTCTGACAGTGAACTTTGAATGTATATGTGCGGTGGATAACAATAGTCAGGACAATCTCTCATTGTCATGCATGTGTCGTTAGGATCAGTAAATTCAATTATAAATCCTCAGAACTTGGTAGTAATGCATGATTCATAATACGCACGTATTTATAGTCACGATTTTTACAAGTAAGAACTAGAAAATGATCACGATACCCGTACATTGTTCTTCGCAATTCTAACAAATTGCCTTGAATTTTTTATGTTTAGTGTTCTAAGATAAGACGATTTTACCAAGTAACACCTTCCTTTAAATTAAGTATTCGTTTTGTCTTGGTTTATTCAGTGGGATCATCAAATAACATGCTCTGAGTAGAGCGAAAGGGAATATTACATTTTTACTACCTAACTATGGCCCGATTTTTACTCGTGTTCCTTAAATTGCCTTTTAATTTTAATTGTTTCAGAGCCACGGTGACTCTATTGAAGAATTCCGTAGATCGTAATAGTTTAATTTTGAAACTAGTTTTCATTTGCTAATAATTATAATTAGTATAAATCAATCTAAAATTCAATTGTGCAAAGCACGGTATGCGCGCTTTGCTGAATTGCAGTTTAAATAGCAAATAAATTTCAAAATATTTAAGCTTAGGTGATATTGGAGACGGAAGATAACGTAATATACTTATTGGCATAAAAAAATGATGAGCAGAGTGAGGTCCTGACTCCCTATGCTAGGTGGGAACGCGTGTCACAGGAATCAGAATCATCTTCTTCCAAATAATGTGTAGTGAATTATCAATACAACTAAATAAGGAAGGTAGATGGTATGTTAATTCCTAGAAAATAAACCTTACCTTACCTTCAGTAATTTACCACAAAATTTAATTTAGAAATACCGTCGTAAATATACTCAAATTAATGCCTTTGGTGAAGCTCTTTGGTACAAGCAAAGGAACAGTATGTCGTGTAGCTTCAGATACTATTTCATTTTACGAACACTGATACATATTAATTTAAAGATACATTTACCTAACCACTTTCTACGTTACTCAAAAATAAGGATTGAGCTTGGTAGAAAATCTTGAAATGTGCATTTCTTTATGCACAAAGTTGTGTTCAGTTAATTTAAATTCATCATCATCATCTCCCCATTTCCCAACTATCTTAGGCTTGACAGTGAGCAATTGGTAGCTTGCCGTCCGACCGTCCGGTAACCGTCCGGACTGAGCCCAAAACGTCGACAACGCGTAGTGTTCCACGCGCGCCTCAAGGATTTGTCAGCAATCGTAGGAAGCAAGGTCGAAGCTTACTGGGGCCATGGGTGATGCAAAAGAGATCCCCGAGGTCCAAGAATAATGGCAAAGAAGGAACAGGAGTAGGTTTTTATTCAGTAAAAGTCTGACACTATTTCTCGAGCCACCCAAGAGCGTGGATATCTTTGGATGATTTTCCCACATAAAAAACCTATCATGGGCTCGACTTCCACTCAAACTGGATATGGCTGAATACCCGTGTTTCACATGGAGCGACTACCTATCAGACCTCCACAACCTAGTTACTGGACAACATGATATTCCTTAAATATTCTGGTGGTCAAACTTTCTGGCGTCTTCCGTCGACCAATGGTTTCACGTGCTTTTCGGGGTACGAGCTGTCAGTAATGTCTTAGATAAACTTAGAAAAGTACATATCAACTGACAAATTCACATTGGTGCTTGCCCGGGTTCGAATCCCCCACTTCCTGTACTGACAGTTATAATGACAATAAATAATGCAAGTAAATATTTTGAACAAAGTAATGGTTTTTTTTTAAATACAGTAAGCATTTTCCGTTGTTATAAAGTTGCTCTCAGAAATTCAATTTTAGTTTGATATCAACTTGAATTTCGAACAGCAGATTTTATCAATTCATCGTTACCGCAAAGTTCAACGAAATCTCGTGGTCTTAATAAAAATAATTACACCTTATAACAACGGACTTTTAGAGGTTATAAGTATGAGTAATCTTAGATTTTTAAAACGAAACGCTCATTTTTAAGCTATCAAATTCATAAATCAGTTTTAACGCTCAGAAATGATTGATGAATCGGTCTTGGTGTAAAGATAGTATAATTTAACGTAATATCACAAGAGTTAATCACGCTTAATAAAGTTCTTAGAAATGACATATATGTACAATTAGATTTATAATATAAATTTTAAGTTCATCAACTTTTTTATTTCAGTCAAGCTGTGATAATGGCCATTAGCTTTGTTAATAAATGTTCATAAATGGATTTTGAATATTTGAATTATAGAGCATTAAAAATTCTAGAATACTTTAATTCGAGCACGCTCGCTAATTGTTAATGGATTAATTTGTAAACTCGTCCGTAACTGTTGCATCTTTAAGAGGACAAAAATTATCTGGTATCTGAAATGCGGTCACCCTCGGACTACATATTAAAGAAAGAAATGCGCATAGAAAACATTTTGGCAATCTAATTAAAACCTTAGATTTGATAATAAAATGTTATCACTGTGAGTGCTTGAACGTTGTTTGTAGAATAACCTGGTAAACAATCAGAATTATTGCATGAACATTTCCGGATTTTAATCGATAAAATGTCATTTTTATAACCATCTTAAATTAGCTGTATTTTGTTTTGAATACATTATTTATCTACATGTATCTTGAAGAATAACACATATTTTTCTAATATTATTTACTGCAGCAGATAACAATCTTTTGCGCATTATAAAACTCGTGAATTCGTGATTAGCTCCTGTAGTCCTCTTACCAACATAGCCTGATTGACGTACAGATATGTCCTAACAAACCTCCGCAGTTGCAAGCCGTGCTCATCATTTATCACGGATTTATCATAAGATCGACGGTTCGGAGATAGACGAGTCAATCCAGCTTCACAAAATATGACGTCACTTCACACAATTTACGAACGTCAATATCGAAGCACAGAAGCGGAAAATTGTACCTTTTTTGTACGCCTACATTATTTTAGCCTAAGCTTTATTTTGATTACGTATACCAATTGTATTATTTTATAGACTTCCGTAGAAGTAATGGCAGGTGAACTGATACGGGTAATTGATGATAGGAAATAATAAAATATAGGTTTCTACTGCGCAATTTGTAATAATCGATTCAAAGCGATGGCAGATTCGTGTTCATAGTCTCGGAGGGAGCAACCAGCTTGTCATTAGCAATGCACTGAAGCAATGTTTAAATCTGTTCGTTACTAAAGCTTGTATTTTCAACTATTTTCGTTAACATGTTTTATGCAATGAATTCCAGTTCGTGTTTTACCTGTTTACTTTATTTCTCTCTTACGTATTATTTACTAGTATAAAACCTGGAAATAGTTTCAGTTGTTTTAACAATTTCAAAGCTCGATAAAATGTTTAAGTGTTCCATGATGGCGAATTGGAGTATAATAAACATAAAACTCGTGAACGGCAAATTAGCGCAGCACCGCAATCCTCTAATAACCACCAGAAATGACGTGAAACGTATCTAATTAGGCCAGCAATTGTTTATTGTGGAGCTCATTTCACACAATAGAAGCGTGTTGGTAAAAGTTGGTCCAATCAAAGCGGAATGTTGCCACATTAAGATTATAATTTCGCTTCATTCAAGAGCAATAAGTGGCAATAAGGTCGCTCTCACGTATTGCTGAGAGGGCTAAAGGCACGTATTTTTCGCATTATCGGCTAAATTATTATAAAGGGAACAGACGTGTGGTGTGGTAGTCTAAGGAAACTGTACTAAGCGAAACAATTGCCAAGGAAATAGCACGTTCGTCATTTTAAAACGAGGCGAAATGAGCGCAACTTTGTGAGTCGCAGCTTTATGGTAAACAGTTACCATTGCAAGCGTTTTGCCGTCTTAATACGGTTTTCTTGTGTTATCCTAGGAAAAGATATGTCAGCTTACACTGTCGTAAAATTTATTTTAATCTACAGAATTCTGCATTGTTATCCGGTGACAGTTATAAGGTGTGTAACATTAATAGTCGCAGAATTTAAAATATCAGGTTTTGTTTTTCAATAATTTATTTTTTGTAATTTTGTTTTCTAAACTGAACAGCAAAAAAATTTTGTAAACAGATATTTATGTCCCGAAAAATAAAAAAATGCTCATTGTTTTTTCATTCGAATTTTTTTATGAATCTCGCGTTCTGGTACCCAAACAATGAGAATTTTCAACAAGTTGAGTACAAACATTATGTTTGGAACAACATATCATTCTAACATGAAACATAATGTTTGAAATCTAAACAATGGGTAGGTTTAACCATTTCCATACTATAACATCAAAGTGACAAGAATGAATTAATATTTCTTGTTCGCCATCACTCGCTGATGTAGACACGTCCAAATCTTGTAAGATCATTGTAGAACAATGACTGGCAAAAATGAAAAATAAATGTTTGATAGTTATGTTACGTTGCCCTTTTCTGCAGAAGAAATTTCAGATAGACAAGTCCACAAATCATTTTTTTTACATTGTTTTTGTACACTAAGCTATAATTCATCTTCACGTTGTCAAAGAAAAGCATTCCATTTGTTCTCACAAGCTTACATATAAATCTGCTTCGTTCATATTCAACAATGCTCTCATAAGTCCCATCCTGTCGTTTCGAAATTTGGGATTTTTAAAAAAGTGCATCTTGGAAATTTTCACCTCTCCGTGTTCGAAGTTAATATTTATGACCGCGACACAAACAAAACATGGTCGCATTAGTATTCGATCGTGCTTTAAATTTTAGATTCGTAAACCGCTTTATCAAAAGCAATATCGTCTATGTATTAAACATTAGGTGCCTAAGTTTTAAATGCGGTCGAAGTAGGGACGTTTTACATCGAAAAGTTTGTAAGGACCTCGGAATTTTTGAGACTAATAAGTGTCGTAGCAAAGCCTGCATACTAAAGAGACATCCCGTGCATGGTAATAGGAACTCGGAGGGAATATAAAATGCCAGTATCTACCTACCTATCATTTTAGAGCAGTGGTTCCCAACCTATAGTACGCGGACTACTGGTGGTCCACAAGTGCTAAAATATGATCCGCAAGAGCTTAATTATGTTCCGCAAGAGCTAAAACATGATCCGCAAGAGCTAAAATATGGTCCGCAAAAGGTCTAAAATTTCTATCAAGAAGTTTCTATCAAGAATATTGTATTTTCATGACCAATTGACCATGTTTATTACTTTTGGTTTTAAAAATACACAGGTGTTCTACAAATTTTAAAAATGTAATAATTATAAGTTTATTTTTTATTTTTTTAGATTATCACATTTTTTTTTTCTGGACTTTTACTTCCTGCTATAGACAACAGAGAAACTAAAGTGTTTCCAGGTCATCAAATGGTTGGGAAACACTGTTTGAGAGGGTGCCGCTGTCAGAGTGTTTAAGATAACCCAAGACGTGACACCTATATCAAAGTGTTCAAATGTACCTAACGTGTCAAAATTCTTAAATAAGCTCAGACGATGCGAAAACTCGGCTTGTGAACTTATAACCCAAAGCCCCTGTTAAAAAATATTACCAGAGAACATGACGAGAATTTTAGACTCGCAAGGAAAGGATATGGAAGTGAATATGAAAATGTGGCTCATCAACTAAATTTGTTGCTAGGTGCGAGTACAACTCACGATGAATATTGTTGTCCTATTTACGAATCAGAGAAGTACTGTAAATCAACAGTTAATTTATGACGCCAGACTGGATTTTTTGTGACTGCGTTACAATTGAAGGTAATTAGAATATATTTCTATGCAAAACGAATTCAGCGCGAACTCTTAAAAGGGTTCTTACAAAGGAAGTTATTATTCTAATCTATTCAACGAAAGGGTCGTGATAATAGCGCTACAATTAGTTTCATATAACCAGCACTACGTCTGTAATATCATTTCATATACATCATTAGGTACACCTGAACTGGATCATGTTCTTAGAAATGGTCAATTTGTGCTGTGACAAAAAACATCCTGCCATATAATGGGGTCTTATCGCTGGCGCTGATTACACGTTCTCTCCGGTAACAGAAGGCGATGCTATTAAATTGTCATTAAAGTCACCTCAGTGTCATCTGCGGCGTCCGTTTTCGTGGGACCAAGTTTTTGTTGCAGTTTTTAGTTTTACACTGCTTCCAAATCTCATTTGGCGCGCCACCGAGAATTTTTATTGCATTTTAATCGTTATCTCCGAGAAACAAAGTCGGTTTTGTAATTTCTGAGAGGTAAATAAAGGTTTGTCGGGTTTCGTTAATGACACTCGATGTAATTTGATGTAAATTGACCGCCCCGACCGACAGGAGCGGCCACGCAACATGTCAACTATGAAATTGTTACCTGACTAATGTTTAATTTTGGTGTGATTGATGTTTCGGACCTTTACTTATAAACTTGGTTTTACAGATTAGTTTGATCGTAGAATAATTTGAATATTCAAACTAAAACGCCAGCCATTTTTATTGAAAAAAGAGGCATCGAATAAATTGTCTTGTTTCAAATCAGATTAAGAAAATCGATGATCTCGTTGTTCGCAAAAGTTGGAGGAACGGTAAAATTTTATTGATGACTGTCATGGTAATTCCGCGAGCTGGTATTACGAGGTAAAGAAATTGCCTCGCCAACCTCCTCCATTGCGTAATGGTCGATGTGACCGCGATATCTTAATAAGTGGTTCTTGATCAACCTTCGAGGAAGCCTCGGGCTTTGCATAATTGTTAAACGTCTCAGCATCGTTTCAGATACGCAGAGATTGTAACCATTTACCCTATTATCGGGCCTTTGAAGAATTATCACGATTCGATTCTCAGAATTAAATTGTTATGGTAAAACTTACAAGTTTCGATCATTATGTTATCTCCAACATTTTCTTTGATGTTTCATAAATTCTTACTTTCAGATATGGTGGAAGATTTTGAACACATATTACTACCAAGTTGCGTTCTGTAGGTCTATCTTAAAGATATTATGAGAATAAATTAAAAAAAGGTCTTTTGTATACAAAGTTTTGTTCTACTAAAACGCGATTGTGTTCTGAAGTTAATCCCGAAGTCATTTGAATTTCAGAATATCAAGTAGGGGTCTTCTGTTTGAAACTGGGATATAATAATAATTTAAGATCGGTACTTATGCAGGTTCTTACTAGGAAGTGGTAAAAATTCTGTTTTATTTTGTGATTTGCTGTCAAACCACGCTAATCACAAAAGTAATATTGTCAGCAAAGTTTTCAAACCATTTGAACAATATATTATTCTTCATATGATTATGTTCAGTCATGTTCACAATAGAAAATTACAGTTATGGCTTTTTACAAAGCATTGTAAGAGAACTAATTTTGTCATCTTTGTTACTTTTCTTCTGCTTATTCTTCTTGGTATCGTAGAGATTTTTTCATCAGTATTGCACAGGCACAGGCATTGTGAGGTAGTGGTCAAGCGTGAGCCTATGAAGATAAAAAATTGTGGGTGCTCATTTGCCTGCCTTTTCCCAACTGGCTTGAGGTCGGCCTTTAATCTAACTGGATGCGGCTGAATACCTGTGTTTTCAGACCTTCACCACCTGATGAAAGATTATCACATAAGAATTTAGGTCCACTATCAGGCCGATATATGTTTTTTTTTTTTTATATATATATATAAAAGTGAAAGAATAATTTCGTAGTGAATGAATTATATTTCAAACTAGCTGTGCCCGCGACTTTGTTCGCGTGAACTACAGGAATTTGAATTCATTTTTTCTAAAATAAAAGTAGACGAAGTTACTCCTTATTACATCAGCTGCCAATAAAAGTCCCGTCAAAATCAGTCGATCCATTTGAGAGATTAGCCGGAACAAACAGATAGACAGACAGACAAACAGACAAAAATTGTAAAAAAATATTTTGGTGTATGCACATTCATTTCCATGTAGTAAAAAGCGGTTATTTCAATATTACAAACAGACACTCCATATTTATTTATATGTATAGATTATCTCCAGTTCCTACAGTATCTACCTTCCAAAACATCTCTCTTTCATTTCAGTAGTGGCAGCTATGGAATCTTCTCATCATTTCTTTATAGGGCAGTCCCTTCAAAACTTAAACCAATAAAATTATCTTCGGTTAAGAGCGACCACAGATCTCACGGTCTCTTCTGCTCTTGTAAACCATGAATAAGTTCCCGCTCGTGCATGACAGACTTTTTGCTCATTACATCGCAAAACTGAATAATCTCCATGGTTGCAGATAGACAAAAAAGTAAATAGATTGCATGAAATATGTACATTATTATAATATCACGAACAAAGACGCTGAGCATCATTATAGATCTAAAAAGCTCGATATTGCCCAAGATGAGTTCAGGCGAAACATATGTATGTTGCAGTTTTCTTTGCGATTTTATTACGGATTGCAAAAACGATACGTTCGTTGCTTATACTTGCTCCGTGAGTGGACTTAAGTTTTTATACTGTTATGATTGATAACTGCAAGTAGGAACGGGTTTTGCAGCATGTCGTTAAAACAGGAGCTGTGTCATTACCGCGGTAATTAATGTTATGTTTAATAAGATTTTACTTTTATGGTTTATGTATTTGGGTTAAGGAAGCAAGGTAGAAACTACGTAAACTGGTAGTACTTTCAAGTAAATTTTATTCGTGTATCAGTTTTCAAGTTATAGGTCAATGATATTCTTGGGTAAAATTATTTAATTAAATTTATTACGGTTTTAATGGCTTGGTCATCGAAATCTCGGAAATCAAGTAATGCTTTTGTGATGATTCATATAATATAAAATAGAATGACTAACGTTGAAAAACTTTCATGGCAAAAAATATGATTCCTATATAAGTTTAAGATTAGTATTTTAAACATAAAACAATCATCTGTGTTGTACGTAAATCCTTTTGAAAAAAAAATCTGCCATAAAGTAACTAACATCTACACTACAACCATAAAAATAGGTAAAGTCTGTCTATAAAGTCAACCGACTTGAAAATTTTGTATAATATTTAATTATTTAAAAAATACTTATATTCAATACTTTTTAAAAGGTTCTTCTAGTAGTAAACAATGATCAACATCTCTTAATTAACATTGATTAATTATTGAACCAGCGTTGACTACATCAGATTTCATTTTACTCTAATATTTACACAAGTCGGTTGACTTATTAGACAGACTCTATTACATTTCAATAGAAACAATGCTTCGGCTGAAATGGTAACGATGATGATGATGATGATGAGAAATAAAAAACATATGTGATATATTAATTGTTATGTATATAATCATTTCAGCCGAAAGACGTTCACTACTGGCCATACCTTCACCCCAAGTGTCAACACAACGGCCAGGCGAATGCATCTCGTATCTCATATTCCCGCAGCTGCCAGTTCATCAGTTCACCTTGTGGTAGAGCTTCTGACAGCAGTGTCAGAAGGTCTACCACAAGGTCGTAAGACGCAGGTCTTACGGTACACAGTCACCACTACCGAACCTTTTGTCCTCATCGGTCATTTCTTCTTTAAGCAATGTGCTCTGCCACTTAAGTTAGGCGATTATTGTATTGGAAACTTTAACCAACCATAAAATTGTAAGCACACTGTGTGGGACTTAACTAGTAAGTAGATAACAATAAAATAATCTTACAGGTATTACGTTTCAATTGAAATAAAATGATATTGATATATTTAATTTTATTTGTTAACATAAAAATGACATAAAATATAATTTTGTCGAAGTAACTTTAGACAAGTAACTTTTAAGTTAATAGTATTCAATTTGCTTGTAAAATGTAAGGCTTTGAACACATCGGTAAGTCAGCGATGCAAGAGGATAGAACTAAAACAATAGTCTCTTTGTTAGACAGCATGCGTAATTATTTGTGTTACATTGTTCTTGTGCTATGTCGCGGCGCGTCATCATGTTACTGTCGTCGACATCGTAGTCGCGTCGGCGGGGTCAACCACTCTGGTGTTTTGATTTTGGTGGCGCTTGTAGTGACATCTATGATGCCTCCTAGGAACTAAAATTCAAAATCCTGCATCGCTCTTTTAGGGTGTTTTTAATATCGTACAGATTTCATCTCGCATGTGGAATTGCACCGCATGCCTACGATTTAGTTTTCTGCGGGCTATGCAAAGTCACTTCCGCCTGACCACCGCTAAGTTCATTTTTGCTTGCACTAGAAACGAAAACTTCAAAGAATTTGGTTTGGTACCGCGCCGCAAGATACAAGCAAATTTTTTTTTAACTGTTCAGGCAGTAACGACCGCGATAGTACAATGGACGACAAACGCGCGGGGGCTTAGTGCGGGTATGTTATCCGGGATCACGCTCCCCGTCCCGCATGCGTTTTCCACGAATTACAATATATACTTGTATGTAAAGAACATTTACGGGGATTACGCGTGTGGGGCAATAACGCATCAAACCGCACGTTATTAAAAACACCTTTAGAGTTCTGCACGATTAGAACATATACAACAGTTTGAAATCTACTATTGGGTACTCACGGATCAGATACCACACCCGTCTGGTCGGAGGATCCTCCTTTTTCAACGAAGATATATATAGGACTTACACTGTTCCGCATACCCCTCAAATGTAATCGCGGCTTGAGCTAGCAATACTAGAACTATGAAAGCTGAGTATTATTACTTAAAATATTCTTAAAAATTCTAGGCAAGCATGCTCCATCGTCGGCCACATTATCACTTACCATCAGGTGAAATAGTGGTCAAACGCGAGCCTATCAATAATAATAAAAAAAACTCGAGCTCTAAGGCTGCCGCAACAAAAGTTACCACAGTCCTGGTCCACAAAGGGCAACAGACAGAACACAAGTGGGTTTTATTCAGTAAAACTCTGATAGTTTGCTGTAGCAGAGCTTTACTGACTAGCTCCATACAGGGCGGGAAGAATTATTTGACTAGAGCTGGCTACTTTTATGGTAACTTCAAAAGGCTAGTTTTAAAGTGCTGCTTACCTTAATTCATAAGAGCTGAAGCAACCCGAGAATGACAACGCGTTTTCCTACGAATCGTTCTATCTGTTCAATCACGCTACATTACTATAAGCCTTTAATATATTTTTTTTCACAACTATCACACATCGCCGTCTAGTCCCAAGCTAAGCAGCGCTTGTATTATGAGTACTAAATAAATGATAAACATACTTATATATTTATAAATACATACATATTATAGATAAATTACACCCAGACAGACAGACAGAACAAATGATCGGAATTATGTGAGAATATTGTCAACTCCACGAATTCTTCGATTACTTCTTATTACGACTCACTTTTTTATTATGATTATTTTTGTTGTACTTTTCAGTACAATATTAACTGGTCTAGACTGTCCTTACGTAGTATCTACTGTAATATGAAAATGGTGTAAGAACAAAATTTTTTTTTTTTAGAGAAAAAAAACGTTTTATAAGTGCCCAGTAGGTCTATTTGAAATACTCGTAAAAACGTTTGAATTTTGAATTGTATGCTTTTATTCAAAATAATAATATAGCAATCATACGCATAGAGTCATAGAGTTTCATGAGTTTCTCAAAAGCAGCTGATGATAGACGTGGCAAACGTTCCGTTGTTTTAGCTACTGCCGTTTCAAAAAACTACATGAACTAAAGAAATAATGAAAAACCAAACGGACAGACTGTCCATTCAACATTATTTGTTTATACAAAATGTCCGTTATCGTCGGAATACTCTGCTCCCGTCGTTCAATAATAACAGCAATTGTGTGCCGCCCCAAGACTTCCCGCAAACGAGCTCAGTGTTTGTTATTACCGGTAGACTAACTGTTTATCTCTGTTTTATTATTCTAAGAAGTCGATCATGGATTTATGGGCCGCGTTTAAGGGTTGTTGAGTAGTTAGGTTAGGCCCCAGGCTTCGTTAGTACAATTGCTTTTGGAGTGAGTGAATAGTGATAATGAATAGGAAGTGTTTATATTATTGAACTCCAGTCGTTTTAAAACCATAAACTCGAAATTACAATTTAATAAAAAATCCGATTCAGTTCATTCCATAATCGGATCACTAGACGTACGGCGTTGCAGCACCGGTACGTAGTGGACATCCCACCCGTATAAAGCGCTTTGTGAACACATTTATTGTGTGTACAATTAAGGAGTGGAATTCCCTACCCGAATCTGTGCTTCCTGATAACCTGGGTATCTTAAAGTAGATAGGTTACTTCTAGGCAAGCGTGTTCCATCGTCGCCCATCGCTTACCATCAGGTGAGATAGTGGTTAAACGCGAGCCTATTCATAATAACAATAAAAAAAAACATTCAAATAAATAAACTGGAGAGCAGTACTAGCTCAGGGGTAACGGCCTCTAGACTTACGAGTTTTGGGAGATAGGCGATTTACCTCTCAAAACGATGAAGAAAAAATAATATCGTGAGGAAACCGGATTGTTCTAGAACCTACCGCAATGTGCTCGCGTGGTGGATTATAGCCCATTACCACTCCTATAGAAAGGAGGCTTGAATCCCAATAGTGGAAGATATTCTTCTTCTCTCCTTTTATGTATCTTGTGATGAGGTAACAGATTCGGAAGTAAAAGTTAAACTTTCGGTTAACAATACCTATTTATATGCATAACAGGGTGTAAAAAACACCGGTATGAAGGCTAGAAGGAACGGGGTGAGTCTTTTAGTCAGTAAGAGTCTGACACTATCTCCTGCTCCGCCCAAGAGCGGGGGTTGTCCTTGGATGATTTTTTCCCACCTTAAAAAAGGGTGTAAAAAACAATATTAGGTTGACTATAATGATTATGCTTATGCTAAATAAGTAGGAGACATTAATGACAAATATCCAATAAAATATATAATATTAACGTTATGCCTACATATTTTCCCCGCATCCCCTACACGGAATTATAACAATAATATTTTTTAATTTATATATTTAACACACATAGTAACAATATAGGATTACATGTGCAGATATTGTAGTTCTACAATTGTTGATTGTTCGAAAGACCAACTAAAGGGTGGTTTTAGTTAATAAGAGTCTGATACTCTCTCGTTTCACTCAGAGCAGAAGAAATGGTTTGATGATATCCCAACCACAAAAAAGGGATTTGATTTTAGTACAGTACAAAACAGAATTGTGTAAGACAGGTCTTAACCTTGCAGTAGGACAGTAATACATAGGCTAGTTAGATAAGATTAGATCAGTCTACATTTGTCTTAGACTATTCTGTCTGAAATGTCTCAGTAGCTGAGTCTAGAATTCTAGATTATTTGTGCCTGTTGGTAATCCATCCAATTGCATAGCTGATTATCAAAATGTTCACTAGAACTAATCAAATCTTCGTCTAAAACCATCTTGCCATGCAACTAACGTCTAATGTTTTTCAAATACTACCCTACTCGCAATATATCCCGTACATTTATCTAAAATAACTCATAAACGAATATAAAAGGGTGACACTGATACACCCCGCTGTTTCTTTATGTTTAATGTTATTAGGCCGAAATGGTTTCCTTTGAATCGGATCAGGACAAGCCCTTTTCATTGTAAAGCAAATGATAATGGTAATGCTTGGACACCATGTTGCGCTTTATTGTGAATCATGGATATTAGAACACATAGAAGAGGCGTCGCGTTGCAAATAAACGACATAGCTAAACCCATATGAATTAATTTCAAAGTTGTTCGATACCAGTTTTCGGTCGTATCTTCAGTAGAAAACCGACCAGTGGCATATAAAATTTTATGTTGATATTATTTCCAACAAGAATTGATGAATGGATGATAAACTCTGCCTTTTCTGTATAAAGATAATCGTGTAGTTAATAAATTTACACATAATACAACTACTGACAAGACTACAAAAAGTTTATGTTTCTTACACATGTATTAATGGTAAATTGATGTTGATTGACATATCATGTTATGAAAAAATGTATAAATTAATCTTTTAAAAACCGGTAACATCGTATGCCCTTATAGGTACGCCGCTAGGTAGCTGATGTCCTTGATGGTTGCCTGTTTCTACTCCGTATATAATTGGATTAAAATAAATGTGTGTTTTTAATTGCTCAATTGTTTTCAGAGCGGATATTTTTTGCCATCTTCTTGGACATAAATGTTATTTCAACTTCATTGCAAGTGACATTACATTGACTATTAATAATACCTGGGATATTTTTTTTTGTTTTTTTTAGTGTTGCTTATTATTAATAATACATCGGGAATATTATAGAGAATACTGTATCTACTATATTTTTTTTTTGTATTTTAGATTATGTTAAATTGAGTGAACGCAATTTATTTATTGAATTGAGTACTTATTTACAGTACTTAATGCAATATTCCATAATAACGATTTTTTTATTATATATTTTATTTTACTTATAACACGATACATAGAATAGACAACTAAAACATATACAATTGGCAGTTTTATCTGCGGTCTTCCAGGCAACCTAAATCTTCACAGGCCAGATGTCCAATGAGATATTGTAGTTTCCTCCATATAATTTTTAAAGGTAAACCATAGAAGATTTATAAAAGTAAACAAATAAAACCCTTAGGTATTTTTGCTTACCATATAGCCCACATCGATTTACTAAATATCGTTTCCAGAAATTCGCTTTTCCAGAAATTATTGATCCTTAGTCACATCCAGTACCATGACATCATTCTTTCCGTGGCGTTAGAGTTGGGAGTCCACACGGCACTAACATTGGAGATAGGACGGTCGTTATGTCGATAATTTACTGGGGAAATTACTAAATAAACACAGATATGAATGATAGAACCTCCTGTCGCCGTTCGTGAAATGAGGACGCTGGAAGGGTAAACTCGAGAGCTGATTGAGTAGGGATTTTGATACTAGAGATGTGAATTTAGACAGGGACAATGTCGATAGCCAGTGTGCCACTGCGTTTGTTTGTTGAGGAATAAATGTGTTTTGTTGTTAATTGCTATCATTGGACTAACAATCATTGCATGGAGAAAGCATGGTGATGTTTTATGCTCTGGTTTTATTAAAAATTTTGAAACGTACACTACTATGATCGTGTTAAACTTAAACTCCAATTTACATCATTGTAATTGCATAAATGCCCTTTGACAATAATGGGATACTTTTTCCCTAATATAATTATATGATTTGACATCTTTTGTTTATGTTACTTTGAGAAAGTCACCGTAGCCCTGGAATGGTAACGGCAACTGTAAAAACATGACATAACACAAAAATGGTCGGTTTTAGTCTGTAAGAGTAATTTACTTCACCTAGAGTAAGAGCAGTAATTTGATTATTATTAAAAGATGACAGACATAAGCAAACATTTATTTTACTGTGATCGAGTGAATAGAAATAATTTAAAGAGTTTTAGTTAAACAAAAACGACCTACACTAATAATATAAAGAGGTTTTTTGTTTTTTTTCTGGAAGTACTGGTCCGAATGCAAAAATTTTTTCGCCGATAGAAGGCTGCTTTATTCTTTTTATTCCTGAGTGACATAGGCTATATATATTATGGACGCGGGCGAAGCCACGGGCAAGAGTTAGTTGCTAATACAAATAAGTACTGGTGAAGCGCGAAATCAGAAAATCACACCTACATAATTTATACATTACCTCAAGGAATAATACTGATTACTCAGTTACTTTAGCACCGCAGGTCACAGGCTGCATACAATGTATTGACGTACAGCCTAGCAATAACATTGTTACTGGTCGAATTGTAAAGCTGAGACCGGCATGTCGCCTGCAGTACAGTTGTGGTTAACCGATGCGGGCAGACGGAATTCACAATTCTGACATCTGACCGTCCATAACTTCGCTGAATCCGATTATAGGTGTATACGAAATGTTATTCTATTGTTATTTCGATAAAGAATTTCAAGCGTGATTAAAGTTTAGATGGTTGAAAATTCCACGACGGACAAATATTTTTTATGAGTTTAGGACCTAAACTAAACAAGCGGACAGTATCCTACGTGTATTTTACCATTACCCAATTTGGTCAGTTCAATAGGTTTGTTTTTCAGTAAAGCAGTATTAAATTATAATACTTATTACTCGTATGATAATTAATTCTTTCTCGATGACAAGTCATCAGGCACTGCGACTGATAACTTTCAAATTATACTCCATTAGTATTTTCTTTTTTTTTTAAATTAGCCACTTACGTACTGTGTTGTCACTTAAATATTTATTATTTAGTGTCGAATGACACACTCAGGAATGTAAGTCAAACTCGAAGCAATTTATCAAATAAAAGAAATACAAATCAGATCACGTTGAATCATTTAAATTTAAACGCATAAGTTTTTTCTGCTTTGCAATTTAACTAAATAACACATTCGCTTTATCATGTCACGACTCCGTGTACCTAATTTAATGCCTAGTTGATGTAAGGTCTGTGACCTGTGAGTCTGGGGATCAAAAATCAAGTTGTGTCTCTAACATGTCAAGTATCCAGATGAAAATAAAATATTCTTGTTAAAACATTGCGTCTTCTACATTCTTGACATCTGGATTTTAATATTACAAAAATCTTGTTTGTTTACGTATACGACTGAATAAGTGCTTTACTAATATTATAACTTACGCAAAATGTTTTATGTCAGTTACTTGTTCACCCTCAAAAAGCTGAACGGATTCGAATGGAATTTGGTGCACGGTGAGACCATGGTCATCCTGATAATATATTCTTTTTGGATAATTCTTGAACTTTCAAGCGTGCAAAAACACTGGTAAAGTTTATTTTGGTATACAAATAAGTTCAAGTAGATAACTGACACAAAATGCAAATCGTTGATATGGCTGAAAAAGCTGCCTAACTTAAATAGGACTGGGCAAGACATGTCTGCCGCATGACTTATGTTATTTGGGCCCATAAAATACATTATTGGTGTGTAGATACAGCGACATAGAGCCGTGGCAGACCACGAAGGAGATGGCGAGACAACCTGAATGTCTTCTTTAAGAATTGGAAAGAGGCATAAAGAATTATGATCGTTGAAAGGAATGGAGAGAGACCTTTACCCAGCTGTGGGATGATACGGGGTAGTAATAATAATAATAAGATGACCGATCCACAAAATATCATACGCAAATAAGTGACAAGTTTTGCATTCTATCACTAGAATGTTCTGTAATTCTTTACATGACTATACTGTGCACGGTAGAAATTAAGCTTTAAATCCTGTTTTACATCAACACAGTAAGTCAAGTATGTACCTAGAGATGCAGACAATTCTGTTGATATTATGAAAACAATTACATTAAGTTACGTGTTAATCAGATAAATTCATAATCCATTATTAGGAAATACAAGAACGCTGACAGATCTCCCACCAATGACAGTTACTGTAATGAAATCTGCGATTGCTTGAGCTTAGTTTACGAATGCACTTACAAAGTAACATTTAGATTTAGCACCTTAATTTTCAGAGTTAAAGCTTATATTTGTTTGCAACATTCGTAAATTAGCAATCCCACGAAACGATAAATCCGACAGATAAGAACTATTAGCCGTACCAGTGACATTTCCAGTATTATGAAATTGCAGAAAATAGTGGAAACTTAACTAAGTTCCTGCCCGTAAATGTTGTGACGTTAAAAATTTATAGCTTCGTGAACTGCAGGTGCTTAAATTATTCCGGAGATTATTAGACGGTAGAAAGACGCCCACACTTTCATAAGAAAACGGAAATTGTTTGTCTAAGTCGAAAATTACACTTTAATTTTGACCTCTCCTTGGCTCTAAGACGAATTTTCGATGGCAAACAAACTGTTTTGTATTATTATGTTAATAAAGTTTATTCACATTACAAATAACATTAAAACATTATTGGTTTCCATCAATAAAACAAATTGCTTTTTATGGGCTTTCAGTTAAATAAACGCAATTCACGAATGGTCGGTAAAAAATATTGAATTATCTAAATTAGGAACAATTTGTTACCGCAACCATTACAACCAATCACTACGCCCACTGAAGCTTGTAACGTTGCACTACCCACTACTTCCACCACTGTATATCTAGACATAAAGCCTGTTCAATAAATAATTTGATAATAACTTTATTTGACCTTTCTAACTAAGCATTTAGGTTAGAAGCGTGGCCTATAAACTAGCTAACGACTTGTTGTAATGAGTCCTCTCGTACCTACCATAAAATTAAACTAGTGACATTTATATTAGAAACAATTATTATGGTAATTGAATCTGCTACATACAACGCAGCTGCTGTAATATATTGTGTTTTGTATTATTTTAAGCCACTAGATTAAAACAATGTAATTTATGTAAATGATTGTTATCAATTTGAGGAAAACGTCTATACAAAAGCGTGTAATTTTGAAGGTAGAGAAGGTGACAATGAAAATCTAGGGACTTTTTATTCAATGAAGGCGAAACGAGTCAATCGTTTTTTTGCTATCGATGGCAAATCTATCAAGTGCAGTGTGTTTAAGGTACTTGCTAACTGACTTGTTCCATTGATCACCTTTCAGTGCTTTTACAATTACGAATTGTGTAGCTCCACTGTAAGTTTCACTATGATTCTTTCAAATATTCAAACTCACTGACTATGTAAACCCTAGTAAATAATATATTGCAGATATAGCTTCAAATAATCGAATATGTCGGCCGGACGTCAGCGGCGGCGAGGCCGACGTACTGCCAACGTGACGTCACGTGCAGCCTACCCGCCGATCTGCTGCAGTTGGCAGATGGTAAAATTGTACTTAATATAATAATAACGTCTGTCCGATGCCTCATTTCAACTGAGCTATTTTAGTGGCAACTGAAACGAGATTTTTGTTAAAATCGACGCCGTCGAGCTAAAAAATGATCAGTTTAGAGAACCAGTTTTATAAATCATCTTTGGATCTACAAAATTTTTTTAGAACGGCGAGAGAACTACAATGATTGATGACGTTGTAGGTAATGATAATATAGTAAGGGGAAAAAAATCAAGATTCTGATGCAATAGGACAGTCAAGATTTACTCATAACAATAAATCGGTGGATATAGCTACACATCTCTATTTTGAAAAAGAGCAAAGTAATATTAAAAGCCATATTAATTATTCATGTAAATAAGATAAGATTAATGGAATGTTAGCAGTCGATAGATATATAACGAATGGTGCTCTCTACGTTCAGCCTTTGCATGTTCGTATGACGTTATTGGCTCCCGAATGATTACGTTAATGGATACCACGTTTTAACGATCTTTTAGCTCTTGAATTGACTATAAAGGAGATACGACTGAATTTATGACCATTGAGACGTTACCTTTAATCTGCTACTCTATTAGTCCCATGCGAATTCTAATGTATTTTATATCTCGGCCCCGTTTTAAAGATCAAAGATTATCGAATTCATTAAAACGGATATCAGTCTTTAAAGTTTAATCCCACTTTTTGGAAATTTATGTGAACGAAATGTGATCATATTTAATTAAATTTAGTGGTGCTGCAAAGGCAAAGTATACATTTGGATTTCGGAAACAGTACGACGAAAAAGACGTACTTGTTCCAGGTTTCAGTCATTCCATTCATGGAAGTTTTCCATTTAACGATGGAAATAAGCAAAGCTTTGGAAAATCTGGTGCAACGTACTAGTAGCCTACATACAACTGTTATTTCTTCGAAAGACAGTGCTCGTAAAACTTCGTGATTTATATAAATTGCTTTAATTTTAATAAACACAAAGGCAATAGCGTAAACAGTATCCCATTTTTCATCATCAGCCAACTTTATGCAGCCGTTCTAAGCTCCAGTTAAATAAATAACCGCAAAATTCAATTCAACAAACCGTTATAAAATAAGCTGCAGGCTACAAAGTCAAATCGTTTTGCGCGGTTAACCACAACGCTTTCTGTCAGGTAAACCATGGATTTGAAAGTTTACGTTTAAACTTAAAGTTCTCGTCTGTAACAGAAACCCTTCAATATTTCAAATAGCGCATCAATGTTTTTAACCAACTATTTGCATACCTGTTGAACTTCAGTGGTAAATTCTCACCATATTGGTTCTCCGGGTGTGAAACGATTTTGATCTATATTATTTCTTATATGTTTGAAATGTGCTATCGACTCGTTACTAGAATCATGATTTGGTTAAGTTATATTATTGAAGATAGTTTTAGAATTTTCATTCCCGTTATCAAAAATGAGTTTTCATTTTTATTACTAAATAAATTTATTCGGACTTACTTTTTGCCGGATGTTGTTGCGACTGTACGAATAAATTCATGTATGTGTGTCGAAAATATTTACAAATATCTACACAGATGACTTTTAAGCCATAATTCTCAAAAATAAAACTGCACCGCTGCTGTTTAGAGTGCGGAGTAGTCGCATCTATTTGTGCGAACGCTGATTAGATAGAAAATATAATATTTGCCTGGTCATCCTTGGCATGAAAAGTGCTTTATTTTTTCGCTGGTATTTTATACATACTCGTATGTTACTAACACTTGAATTTAAGCAATATGTGAAAATAATACAATATTTACCCTATATTTACAATACTCTTTGCACAAAATAGATCACTGTTATCTACGGATAACAGTGATCCATTTATTCAAAAATAAATAAATTATTTTATTCAAAATTTTGTAATTGCATGAATATTTTGTAATTGCTTTCTATGCATTTTAAAATCGATTAGCTCGTGTTTGTATTCGCTTCTATATTATTAAATATTTAATATTCATGTTCTTCTCCTACTTTTTTGTTTTCATTCAATCACCACTGTAGGTTTTATCTGACGCGGTCTGTCGCCCTCTGACAAAAAACTTACTTTAAATTATTGCCCGCTATATGTTGCTGGGCTCGTCTTGAAACGTCCCCCGGCTATCCCTAATACTCGACGAAACCAATTTGAATTCAATTTAGCTTTTTTTTGAGCAAGCTTTTGTTGCCTCCGAGTTGTGTTTACCTTATTCGATTTCTGTAATTTCATTCATAACAAACTGGATTTGGGGTTCGAAAAGCCCATCGGGGTTGACAGGGGCGTTTGAAATAATATTCTCTTTGATAAGAACCGGTTTGCAGCGCGACAAGTGGTGGGGCCCATGGTATCGGGCCATAGATTCAAATGGGATTTGTCAATGTGAAGTGACAAAAACTAATTATGTCCCACAATGAGCCGGTCTGGGGTAAGGGATCCGACGGATGGATGTGATATCGATTTCAACAATTGATTGGGTTTCATTGATGATGTGTGAATCAAACGGGAGCTGATCCAACCAGCTTTTATTGAATCTTAAATTAAAAAAGGAAAACTGTATGGTAATGGATAAGGAATATGCCACGCTTCAGATGAAACCCATACTCTACATACACAAAAATATTTTAGAATTTGGGTGAGTAGGTGACTAGGTGCATAACAGTAAGTTAATAGTTTACTGTGGATACTTTTTGAACACAATGTTGAAAATTGGTTTATTGTAAACAAGCGTTAAAGAGAAACATCGTAAGGAAACTCAACATTTGTATTTTAGTATGATGGCGTAATAAAATTCAAACGTCTGTAAGGCACTGAAAACGGCAACACAAAGGAAAATAGCTTTAGATGTATCGTATTAATTTACCTTGATCTTTAATATTATGTTATATTTTATAGAAGTTTACAAGATATTTCCCCTAAATTATACATTAAATTAAACAGTAAATATGCCGCACACGGTCCAACCTAGCTAGAGTTCAACAAAACTGACATTTCAAGAATTTGAATTATTCAGTTTCATGGCATATACACGGCAATAAATATACTTGTTATATCTATGTAAATATATTTAGTAATGTTGAATTGAATTATAATAAGGAAAGTGTCTAGATTTACACCATTAAGCACCTAACACAGCAGGGAAAAGCTTTTAAGATGAAAAATCTATATAAATCGTAGACAAACTTGTGAAATTCAAATGAGAAAGTTCATAATTCTCGCTCTAACGCGCTTGATAGAACGTTATAATATAATCATTGGCGGTCAAACATCAGCATTTGCATTTTATAACAACATCAAATATTTGTAGATATGTTAGGGTAATCTGTATTTTTCGGCATTCTATAAAATGCCTAATTCGGGAAATGTATGAAGTATTATTAATTGCATACTTTGCCTAGGCATTCTATACAATGTATGTATAGAAATAGTCATGGTAAGATAAACCATTGGAGCCCCACTGCTCCGAGCTCGTACTAGTCTGTAGTGGACTTACCCGGTAGAGTAAGTTAACCTACCCTACTTACCTAGCACTAACCTAAACCTACACCCGTGTCGGAGTTCCATAAGTTAATAGCGATATTTACATCGCTACATAAGAATTATCTGCATCGCGATGTTAGAGTTCTCTGCACGATTAGAATATAATAATAGTTCACAATCAACTATCGGGCCGTTGACAAGAACAAATACACTACCCAAGTTGAAGAATCCTTCCTTTTCAAGTGGAGCCATATTTTATATTTCACCATATTCTTCATACCTTTAAAACTTTGCTTTTGATTACTTTTGGACTAATTAGGTCAGATGTTTTCGGGGTCTAGTCACTTACTCAGTATATACTTCCTACATATCCGTCATTTTTATTTTGTCTGATCCCCTTTAGACATTTTATACAAAATCTAGATACTGTATTTATAGACGTGGGGTAAGTAAAGTAAGAGTAAACGAATAATATATACAATGCCTAGGCTGGGTGAGCTCAGAATTGTATAAAATTACTTGGCATTCTATACTTTGCCGGTGTCATGTATAAATCTTGTGTTATATGTGTGGACCGTTACGATATTTTTGTCAATTTGTTCGTAGTGAGGTTTCCCGCTGGGAGTTCGAGACAAGACAAACAATAACCCGGCGCCCTACGGACACTTATTGTTTCGCTAGAGTACTGATTATATCTCATCTCGGCGCTAATAGACCATTGACAGGCGGCTCTTCAGCATTAATTGGAAATAACAATATATTGTCTTTAGTTTATCTGTATTTTTGTGCTGGTGACAGGTAGATTTAAATGTAAAAGTAGTCAGTTTTATCAAAATGTTTCTGAATTTTAGTTGTGTTATATGATAAAATTAAAAAGGTTTTCTTTTATGAGAAGAACAGCTTTGCTTGTCATGTAAATAGCTGTATCCTTCTGTATCTGTTCTGTCTTTGTTGATATAAAAACACGGTTTTTTTCATAAAAAAAAAACATACAATTAAATATCAACAGACCACAAAATAACGTAGTCAAAAAATGAGCAAATAATTATTTGTCAACATAGTTATATGAAAATATGAACAAAAATAACTGTGAGTGGAACACAAAAATGAGATTCATATAAAAAACATATTGGTAGACCCAATAATTTATTTCTGCTCGCGGCATCTTTTCTGTACATGTTTTTCGCAAATTGGTTTTTTAATTATGTCTCTTTTATACGTCTAATTTAGGGTTAATCCGGTTCTTTGTACGACGTTGCCTCGAGCACCATATTGCCCTTCTATTGTACTCTTTATTAAAGGGACCCCATGATAATTTTCGTTTCCCATCTTACGTAAAACGAAGGGTTACACAAGATGCTATTCAACATCGGAATCTCAATTTAGTTACTAAACAAGGTGTCTAATACACAGGAAATTACGGTGGGGTAGCTTTAAAGGCTCCTTTTGCTCGGTAAAGTCGTTTTGTTATTGCCTACGTAAACTGCTTAAAGTCACTATTGAAATCTTTATACCCAATATATTTTTATTTGGTGCAGAGCCTAGACATTTTTTTTTACTGCTTTGGATCATTGGATATACTAAGTTGTTCAATCAAACTATGTGCTTACAATTTTGTAAATTTTACTTTTTGTTTTACACTTAAATAACTGGTGGATGTCAACAGTGACCAAAACCTTTTTCAGCGCTGGATACAAGCTTGCAGTTGCAGTATTAGTGTTTTTTATAACTTTGTAATTTCAAAAACTCAAAAATTTTAAACCTATCACCTCTCGACGAGGAGCTTTTAACTACATGAGTAGATCCTCAAGGTAAAGAAATGCTTGCCGAGGTCAGTCAGTGGATGGGTGACCATCTTTACATACTGAGACTTCTCCGTACCTCGAAATGTGCGTTAAGCCTGACTGATCCTGAGTTTTATTTTTAAATGAAAGACTTTACGCGCAGTCAGAAGCCAGAAAATCTGATACCAGCCTTGTCAAAGAGTACCCCCGTACTATTCAGTTTCTGGGTTGAGAAAGACAGTTGCTCTATATAAAACTAGCTCCCTGAACCCCGGGTTTCCCTTTCGGAAGATAACACATGGATCCAGTAGGCTTTAGCCCTGCTAGGCCCCTGCTAGGCTAGATTTTGATCACATCTCTTTGAAGCGCGCGTGAAACCCAACGCATCTTCGATGCCTCCGGCTCGATTCGGATGGTTACCAGACGGCCGGACGATGAGGTATCCATTGCTCGTCTTCCTACGCATACGATTTTTAACATTGTTTGGAATCTTGAATTTAGGTAGGTTCTTACAGATACAAAGACAAACAGACTATCAACTACCTCAATATCTAACAACTACATATCTCTTCAAGACCCAAATACTTGTAGAGCAAACTAAAGCATCTTATGAAACATCTAGTCTGGAATTTAAACCAACCGAGCTTAGAATTACAATGGTTCCCAGTCTTCTCCTCGCCCACTTCCGCGAGACAGTTCATTTCAAGCAAATGTAAATCCTCCCGTAGTCCCAAGCACTTATCCAGAGATAATCTACGGGTGAACGCGCACTAAGAGACAGAACCGGTCCGTAATATACCTGAGTTTATATAAATAAACGATTACGCTTCTCAGCTATTAAAAGCAAACATTATAAATCAAATGGGGAATAATTGTGCTTTGTTTTGCCCGAGGTCAGTGTAATCAGGCGTATGCTCTTTATTTTGTATCCGAACCTCTTCAACTTATACACATTCATTTTTATATGTATAAACACGCCATAAATTACTTTATGTAGACATTTGCCTCTGTTAAATAACCAAATTGTGTAGTAAATTAATGATTAATAATTATAGACTTTAAAATTGATAGCTTTTTTTTCTGTGATGTTTTAATGAAGTTTGGGAACCGCACTTTCTAGTTTAAATAGCCACTGGGTGCTAATTTTGTTAGATTTATTGTAGTAACATTAAATTATTTCATGTCTCCTAGAAAGGAGGCCCGAGTTCCAGCAGAGGGAACATTAAAAAGGCTAATTATGTTTATACATCGCGAAACACATATTTAACGTGTTTTTTAGTGGCTCGTACTTTTGAGGCTTACGCTGTGAATAGAATAATTCAAAGCAAGTTGCACATCTTCCAAAGCATCTTGCGTTTCCAGAGATGTAAGCATACCCTTTAATGAGCTCATCGTCCACTTTCAATAATTATTTTTAATTGAAGGATGTGCTTATTAACATACTCTATATTATCTCATACTTATTTCCACAAATATAGTTCAAGTACTGATTAAGTATCACTATAGCCAAGGCCACTCCATAATAGTAAGTACCCCATCAATCCCCATGGGTGTCGTATAATGCATGTGTCCCTGGATCGTGATTATAACACTCTTTGTTCCCTCTTGAGATAGTTGATGTTGGTCCCTTTTTACACAATAATAAATTCTTCTCTTTATAAATGCTGAAGGACGAACTGACGACGTAGTAGGCACATAAAAATATGGCGTTACGAGTTTGTCTTCCACCTAAAACATTGGTCAGATGAAGCTAAAGGCAGAGAAAAGTTGAAGAAAGGATAGAACTCTTTGCTGTGAAGTGAGACACAACAGACTCACAATAATAATATAATAGAGATGAAAATTGCAAAATTAAAAAAAAAAATTGGTACAATAATCACACTCAATAGAAGATTTGAAAACAACTGCAACTTACAAACATATAAGTCAGTCAACACCAAACTCGGTTATTAATAGAACAAGACTCCTAACGGTAACCCTACATTCGCACTGCTAATAACTTCTAAACTACTCTTAACAATCCAGTAACTTATGTCGGTAAGTGTATAACAAGCTACAATTTTCGCAAAATCATTATTCATAGTACACTTCACCATCAAAAGATAATTAACGTGAACAATGCACCTCTAACAAGACAACTTTCTAATAGATCCAAAGGTGTTATAGTTTCACAGGACTAGTTAATTAATTCCCAAGTAATCCATAGCGTTGATCGACGTTATCCAGTGCGCTATCTATTATCGTATCTCGATCCGATATTGAGATTGTTAAGTCAATGTAACATGTATAACAGGCGTATAACGTAAAATGTCACGATGACGTTTATCGGTCTTGATGGCTTAAATTACAAAGTAGAAAATAGAAATTTTGAGAATGAAGAAAAAATTAATATGTTCAACCTTATCGAAGGAATATCCGAGTAGGCTGTAGAAGTGTAGATGGTGTTGAAATTAGGCTTTTAGATGAGACAGAGGTGACAAGAATATTGGATTATTTTGATGGTATACGTGTATTTTGTAACACATCTTCAGTTTTGGGAGCCTAAAACTAGTTATTCATAATCAAAACGTTGTAAATGCAAAACAAAAGAACACCTACATTCACATGAATCTCTATGAGATACATATCGAATTAAACAAGCGTTCTGAGTAATATTATTACCAAATTTTACCTTCATAAAACAATCCTCTTTCTTTCCGCTCATAATTATATTATTGACACCAGTATCGTAATCAATTTTTTTTGAATAAAATTATAATATTGATTATTAATTACTTAACCGCTTGGCTAATCAGCCATCAATTTCCAAGTTATCACCACATAATTGCCACTTTTAGATTCACAGTAGCACTACGTTAAGCTGAGGCTATCTAAATGTCACCTTATTTAACTTTAACACCAGGTTAATTGACCATAAATTAAGTGCTGACTTAAAGGTTCGCCAACTCGCTTGTTCCTCCTTCCCTTACATTTAGCTACCTTTAATTTAACACAACACTTTGTGCTCTAATTACGTCCATGTTCGTTTTTGTTTTGTTTGGAAACCATTATTCTTTTTTTGAAATTCTTTTCATTGTTCTCATGTTTTATTTTTATTACTGACCAGTACTATGACGCGTCGCTTTTTTTGTTGCTTACTATTCAAAATTCTTTTTGGGCGAGAACGTTAATTCCAGTTTTATAGATTGTTTGTTGCGAATTTTCGTGTCTTTGGAGTGTTTCAAGGCACATAAATAATACAAATTAATGTGTCGTGTTATTCGTATGAGATTGAAAACATTAATCACATCCAGTTGACATAAAAAATAAGTCGGTGCGTTCTGCATCACCATTTTCAAACGATTTCTTGGAACCGTTTTGTCATTATAATAATGTTTTTTAGTGTTTCGACCAAAGTCAAAAAGGTTATTCAGATTAGATGTTTTATGCTTCGTTAATTCAATATTTTGTTTTTTACGATGTCTTATATGGAGGTTTTTGTAATTTATTTACCCGCCAATGTGATTAAAACATATCAAGGACATAAAGGTATCCTCTAATTAAAAAGCTTCCTCGAGAAGAATACATTTTTGTATTTAGTTATTTATAAATATCTGAAAGTTTTAAATGTTACAGTAGCAATCTTAGAACATTCTACAATACCTATATTAAGCTTTGAGCCTACAAAAAGCATATCTACACAAGCAGCACCCCGCACACTAACGCTTCTTTCCTGTTATCTACCAAAGCCACCTGTCTCTAAGCATTGACTTTGTTTGTGTCGCGACCCGTCCCATTCTAATTAGCTTCTGTAGCGGCAGAGACAGTCCATTAATTATAACACAAAACGCGGTTTGATCCGTACAAACGATGTTGGAAAAAAGTTACAAAAGTTCAACCTTACAACTGGAAATTGGGAACTTTGGACAACATCTGCCACCGACTTACAAGCGGGTTTATTCTAACTTTTTGGCGCACTGTTTAGTTTTTTGCTATCGCATCTAAAAATTTTAGAAGTTAAAAAATCTAGCTTTAATTAGTACATATTTCTTACTATTCCAATTGAGTGGTAGGTCTGCATCTGTATGTATGTAAAATATAGAAATGGTGCCCTGAAACCTCACGATGGGGTCGAGGCAGAGCATGAAAAAGAAGGTGGATTGTCAGTCGTTAAGAAGTGGTTACGAGCCAGGTGTAATGAAAGGAATGATGGGAGGTCTTTGCTTAGCCACGATTATATTTTTTTGCTAAATTTGCTGAAACGTCCATTAACTTTTTAATACAACCACAATGATCACACATTCCAAATAATTTATTAGCATCAGTTCTTGAAAATCCTTTCTCACAATTTTTTTTATGTCAACTTTTAAATATGTTTGCTCGAAATAGCGTTCTTATTCACCAGTTTTATTAACAATACAATAAAACACTTAACAGCTACCTGGAAACCGAGACAATAAAATCAAAAAGGTATCATATCGTAATTAAAAGTGACAAGAGAATAAAAAACACTTTATTAGGCAGCTTCAGTACGAATATGGCGGTTCACGATGAGTCAGGAGTAAACTTCGTAACGGTTAGTACGCAACAAAATTAAGTTAATCGTTTTCATCGTCATGGAGAAGGGGAAAATCATCTGCCTTATTAATTTTGTTAAGGAAGCGTTCATCATATTTGTCTTAAGTTTTAAGGAGTTCGTCTTGTGAACTTACTTGAAACTGTGATTATCAATACGTCTAATTTTTAATTTTTAGAAGTCTGAGAATAAAGCTTAATCAGCATAGTAATTTTCCCACTGCTGGGACTCAACCCTCCTCTCTAGGAGAGGGAATGGGCTGTAATCCACCACGCGGGCCCAGTGCGGGTTGGTGAATGTCACACGTCTTAATCATGGCGGTAAGTCCCCTCTTTGAGGCGTGGCTGGAAAGGCCTCACGGCGTCCTTACCTTCCGCATGACGCAGGTCCTCACCGGACATGGTTCGTTCGGGAGTTTCCTACACCGGATTCATGCGGAAGTGACGCCCGGGTGTCGCCACTGTGCGGAACGCCCGGAGGACACGGTGGAGCACACAGTCGAGGTGTGCCCTGCTTGGGCGGAGCATCGCCGTGCCCTCGTGGGGGCGATCGGCGGCGGAGACCTCTCGCGCCGGGCCTTGGTTGAGGCCATGGTCCGGAGCGAGGAGGAGTGGCAGGCGGTCGCCGACTTCTGCGAAGCAGTAATGCTTGCAAAGGAGGAGGCCGAACGCATCAGGCAACGGCGTTATCGCCGCCGCCGTCGCCGGGATTCTGATCCCGATTTCCGGCCAACGTAGACGCGGGCTTGCGGACAGTGAGCAATGGGTAGCTCGCTGTCCGGCCGTCCGGTAACCTTCCGGACCAAGCCCAAGTCGTCGACGGCGCGCGCTGTTCCCGCGCGCCTCAAGGAGTTGTCAGCAACAGCAGGGACCCAGCCGGGTCGAAGCCTACTGGGGCCAGGGTTATCCGAAAGGGCGCTCGAGCCCCGGTATGAAGGCTAGAAGGAACGGGGTGGGTCTTTTAGTCAGTAAGAGTCTGACACTATCTCCCGCTCCGCCCAAGGGCGGGGGATGTCAATGCAGGATTTTTGCCACCATAAAAAAAAAAAAAAAAAAAACGCGTCTTAGAATTTTTGGTTCTAGGACATGCCGGTTTCCTCGCGATGTTTTTTTTTCACCGTTTCGAGAGCAGTGGTGATAAGATAAGTTACATAAAGTAATGCGCCTGGCTAGGTTTGAACTCGTGACAACTCGTAAGTCGGGACCGCTACCACTCGGTTACCACTGCTCATCTTAGAAAATCTTGTTTTAGTCATCATGGTAAAAGAGTTCGTCATCTATGACTCTTCGTTACCGAGTGTTCGTTGTCCTGGATGCGCCATGCGTTCGAAATTACAGGACGATATTTTTAACACCACACGGGGAAGCTTTTATCATGAACCTCTGATCTGCAGATCCAAGTTGGCCAATTGGGGCTTCCTTGATCAATCTTAAACACAGTACCAGTGTGGAACCTCTTCACAGGACATGCGTCACCACCTGCACCTACTAGGATTTATACGAGGCTTATGATAAAACATTTGATACTATCTGACAAAAAAACTTGAATGTCGACACGAAATGAACAAAAAGAAGTGGTTTTTGTGGGATGTTCTTGGACTGGAGGTTGTTGTAAGCCCTGGTGGTTAGTAATTTTGGTGTTATTTCACTTGTATCCAAAAATCATTATTTTCTCTGTGATTACCGTGTTACTTGGAGTATATGCAAAATTGTTTTCATCTTTCATATTCCACTGTCTAGCTGTAGATCTAGCCAGAGGTAATACAAATAAAAACGCGTAATAGAAAATTATTCCAAGGGACTTCCAGAATAAAAAGCTGGCTGTTCCTGGACTTGGTCCACCCGTGTACTACATTACATTCAAATCCAATTAGCTGTTTGAGCGTGAAAGAGTAATACGTACATGCATCAAAGTTTTGCATTCATAATATTAGAATGCAAATGGCTGCTGATCTGTGTAGTGCGTGTTTCATTCTCGCACGGAACAAAATAATATTTGTATGGTTTACAGATAGTTGCTCCGGATCTGGGTGTCTTGTGTATGTGAATTTGCATGTTTGTAAACGCATCTTTAATACAGGAGTATTACTTAGTGCGGGACCACATTGACATAAAAATAAACTCTAGTTTTAAAAATTCAGTATAGGTTCAGATTTTAGCAAAAGCTTATTTCCGGCTACGAGGTAAATAGTTATCAAACTGCGTGTAGTTTTCCATTCACAATATTTACGTTTTTAACCCAATTAATTCCACCTTCAAAAAGGAGGCAGTAACAATTTATTCGTGCATTTCCACAATTTATTGTAACACCAGTTACGCCACTGTTTCCTAAAAAAATATCACCGTATATAAAATTGTGACAGCCGGTGATTTACACCCGAAACAAAATCTCCCATGAGTTATGTCCTTTTAAACGCGACACTTGCTAACAATGCAGCTTTCTCTTTGTCTCTCTACGTAGGCGTCTAGATTGTTTAGTGCCTTATGCTGGTATGATGTATGGAAGCCCGACTTCTGATGTCACATCGTTATATTAAAAACGCGGAATGGGTTTTATTATTAGCACGTAAAATAAATTTTGTTCAATGCACCATATGAGAAATCTTTTTTTCCGTTTTGGAGTAATTAATTGTCTTCTTCTTAAATCTGTAACCACCCACTGCTAAATGTACGTTTTATGCTGATGCGAAATTTTTTCTTAGCTTTTATTTAGCTTTCATCACAAAAACACAAACAATTTTTTTTCTTCGATAAATGATATTTATTTTGTAAATAGGGTTCAAAAAATCCTTATAGGTACACGTCAATTTTTTCATCAGTTTAAATTAGATGAGGCCGGTGTTTTTAGCGGAGTACTTTGAGAAGAAACACCGAATCAAACCCAGGGGTTAAAGTCTTTTTTAAAGTCCATACAACAAACGCGTAATGGTCAAATCATGAGAACTAGGCAAATTCCTGTCTGAGATGGTCTTTTTAGGAAAGAATCACACAGACTCGAGTAGACCTGTGCAGTCTGTGCAAGTATTTGTCAGTATTCGTATGGCTTAACTTAGGGCTACTAAGAACCTCAATAACTTGACAAACAATACTAAGGAAAAGACATTTGGGAAAACTGAAGAAAATACTCAAATGGTCAGATGTAGATAGATAGATAAATCATTTCAGCCGATAGACGTCCACTGATGGACATAGGCCTCCCCCAAGCGTCGCCACAACGAACGATCATGTGCGTCCCACATCCATCAGATTCCCGCTACCTTCACCAGGTCGTCAGTCCACTTTGTAGGAGGCCGTCCAACGCTGCGTTTTACGGTACGCGGTCGCCACTCCAGAACCTTTCGGTCCAAGATAGATAAATAGATATATTATTTATTGTACACCAAAATAAAAATTACACAAGGAATTACTACTCAAATTTTAATGAAAATTAATATCAACGAGAATGTCACGGGTGATCTATGAATACTGTAGTTTGAACAGCAACGAGGCCGCTTCATTGTTAGAGCTAAGTCTTGCTGAAACTATAGATTTTATCAGTGATTGACGAGAAGGGGACTTCGTTGCCACAGTGAGGTTACTACTGGATAAGTAATACGGTCATGCGATAGTATGAAGTTATGCATCATTGAATAAATAACCTTATACCTATAGTAAGTGTAGCTCTTTCAATTGGCAATCATTAAAACTTAGAAGAACCTCACGTCGTTCAACGTCAAGAAATCCTTTTTTGTGACAAAGTAAGAAGTTATAAAAAAGGCAAAGCTACATGGCACACAGAATAAAAAAAGAATAATTTAAACGAACTGTCACATCAGTTACCTTGGACGCGACATTTGCACTCGTAATCATTTTATTTTCTGAGCGCAGACACAATCGCAACTACGATCAACGACATATCGCGCTTGACGTTCGAAATTCAAAACAATAATAAGTTGGAGTTCCTTTATTTTTTACTGATAAATTATTCATATCATAATCCGAGTGATGGGAGCGATCGCGGGACCGCGTTCCGTCGACTCATCCGACAGGTCTAATTTAATGCGTGCATTTATTATTGGTAATGGAATTAACCGAGCCCGATTATCATATGATTTGATGGACGTACTATCTCCCGATCGCTGGTTCGTGCCGCCCACTGCACTTAAAAAAACCGTCGGGGCCCACAGACGACGTGGTCATTACGGCTAATTATTGTTATCTTTATGGTAGCAATCGGTCTGCCGTGTTCGTTTAGTGCCCGTCTTTCGATAAAACGCTACTTTATAACGCGAATTCGTTGTCATTTCGTGTCCCCAAAAAGGTTGAGAGGTTTTTTCGGGCTAACTATCATTTGTGTCGAATTTAGTTTTTATTTTATAATGACAGAGCGGCGCGAAGTGCTCTGCTCGAGTGTACGTTGCCTTCATTATTTGCGATGATATGGATATTCCTGGTTTTTTATTAAAAATTATCTAGTGGTATTTTTTCCAATTATAATCGAATTAGGCGTTTTGAAGCACCTTTTCTTTGTGTGTGCCCAAAAGTGTAATAATCCGTTTTCTCATACTTGGTTGGTTTTGACATGTAAAACCGACTAAGTGTTCGTTTGAAACATTCAAATGTTAGCATTCCAGTCACATAAAGTAATCCGTTCCAGCAAATCCATTGTTCATATTAGTGAGCAGAGCGTATTTAGTCACGTAGCTGTGCTCTAAAACGTACCTACATTATGTACGCGAACGGCGGAAAATGCGCATAAACTCAGTTCCACCTGCTTCAGGAAGATAATCCTTACTTTGATTTTTTTCTTTCTTTCTACGTGAAGAAACGTTTGTAACATCAGGGACGCCGTGACAAAGAGGATAAACGCATTCAATTATTAATGTTTACTCTCTCTTGAGGATAAAACATCGCCCAACATAAATCTTACTAACAGTCTTCCTTAGGCACTCGACGTCTTTTTTCTTTCAAATTGCAGCGAAATTCCAAAATAATGTAAAATCTTGGGTAAGGTTAAACTTTTTACTTGCCACCATTTGTCCAATTAAAAGTAAATTAATGTCAAACCAGAGCAAGGGTACAGTCGTCTTTGGATGAATGTAAATAAGTGGAACAATGCTCAATTTGGCTGGCGCAGCTAAACCGAGCACCTGCGCTAGACGTGACCGCTCCGCTCGCAGCTTCGTACGGAGGGCAGGTTGGAGGAAATTAAAAAAGAAAGTCTGTTTAAAGAAGTTATCCTTTATTATCTTGAAACTGCTTTTGAAGTCACGTACAGAAAATACGTTTGAAGTTTTGTTCCGGGCGAGACTTTGAAGCGACACGATAGGATACCTTGCGTTCGATATAAATTAAGTCACACTGCATTTAATACTTGATATTTAAATCTAGTAAGAAATGAAAAATATTATTTCAATATACTTTTTGTAACAAAGCCTGTAAACTGAAAATCTTATACTTTTGGCAATTAGTTAAAAACGAATTATTGAAAGCTTTACGGAAATGTGCGGAATATTTTTAGGGTTCCGTAGCCAAATGGCAAAAAACGTAACCCTTATAGATTCGTCATGTCTGTCTGTCCGTTCGTATGTCACAGCCACTTGTTTTCCGAAACTATAAGAACTATACTGTTGAAACTTTGTAAGTAGATATATTCTATGAACCGCATTAAGATATTCATACAAAAATAGAAAAAAAAGCAATAAAAGTCCCCGTACTTAGAACTGAAACTCAATTTTTTTTTTTTCATCGAACTCATACGTGTAGGGTATCTATGGATAGGTCTTCAAAAATTATTTTGAGGTTTCTAATATCACTTTTTTCTAAACTGAATAGTTTGCGCGAGAGACACTTCCAAAGTGGTAAAATGTCTGTCCCCTCGCCTCTAACTTCTAAAATAAGAGAATGATCAAACTAAAAAACATATATGATATACATTACTATACAAACTACCAACGAAAATTGTTTTGAACGAAATCTAGTGAGTAGTTTTTTTTTAAAACGTCATAAATCTAAAAAATACACTATTATTAAAACATCGATCAAAGTTACAACGAACTACAAGAACTTTTATATTATGTTACTTGCTGCTACGGAACCCTTCATGGGCGAGTCCGACTCACCCTTGGCCGGTTTTTTTTTTTTATTATAGACCAAAAGAGCGTAGAAAAACTGTAACAGATTTCGCCAAAATAGTCTATACGCCCTTTATAGCGGAATGACGTGTTACTAACATGGACCTAGTCGCATATTCATGTCTCTGCTCTCAAAGGACGTATTGTAAAAAGGCCTTATGCTATATACCCTTGACCCCAGAGGAAGAATAAAAAATGAAAATCCAAAAATTTATTAAAACACATAGACCCGTTTTTTGAATGAAGCATTTGGATTTAAGATTGTGTCAATCACATCCTACTGTAATACCAAAGTTCGACAATTTGAAAAGTTTTACAAATACTTGACTCCAAATTCTCAAATCGGAAATTGTGGGAAGATAGATTTAGTTGTAATAAGAGAAAATATAACAATTCACCGCAGTTGTGATTCACCCATTTATAGCCCATAAAACTCGCTGCTGCAATCAATGATCTTTGTCCTTCATTGCTTTCAATGACCACTTGACTGATTGATTTTATTGAGAAGTTCTCCTCTTTTTGCAACATTGTGTTATTTTTGCCACAAAAATTCTCTACTCTGCAGAAAACCACTACTTACGTTTCAAAAACAGTATTTTGTACAACAATTTGTACTTTATTTTTGTGTGGATTCAGTATCAGCTCTGATCAAACTCGCATATCGTTGTAATAAAAAATCACTTACTTTCATATTTTTAATTTTTAACAAAATAGGTGACGCATACATAGAGCCAACGCCGATAGACAGATATATTGTAGTCAGTAAAAGTGTGATACGCTGTCTCGTTCCACTCTAGAGCGGGAGACGCCATTATATGATATCCCACATAAAAAAAAAAACAAATTGGTTTCTATAGAAAAATACCAGCGGCTTAGCTCACGTGAAATTAAATTTCTCCATACAAATTTTGGACTTTATACTATAACTAATAGTGTAGTTACGGAAAAAAACAGTTTTTATCAGTTTTTCATCATCATCATCACCAGCCTTTTTAATGTTCCCACTGTTGGGACTCAAGCCTCCTCTCTAAGAGAGGGAATGGGCCGTAATCCACCACGCGGGCCCAGTGCGTGTTGGTGAATGTCACATGTCTTCGAATTTTTGGTTCTGGGACATGCCGGTTTCCTCACGATGTTTTCCTTCACCGTTTTGAGAGCAGTGGTGATGAAATAAATTACACAAAGTAATGCGCCTGGCTGGGTTCGAACCGGCGACCTACATCTCGTAAGTCGGGGCCGTTACCACTCGGCCACCACTGCTCTCAGTATCAGTTTTTATCTTATGTTATTTATTTTATTGCCATAGCAACAGCATGTACGTCGGTTTTGTTTTCAAAAAACTGAGTCACAATCTATTATACTTTATTTGCACTACAGAAAAGTTTGCGATTTTTAACCGACTTCATAACTTACGTGGTACAATTTAAGTAACGATATCACGAATGAACGAACATTCACTAAATATCGATAGGTCAAAAAAATAGACCATTACACTCCTAAACATTTGGTAGTTGCCCGCAAGTGTGAAGTGATTAATCGATGTTGGCGCTCACACATGCGACGGGGTGTTATTTTGGAAAGAATGTGAGGAACGTGCTTCCTCGCTGACCCCCCAATGACCCCCATTCGACCCCCCTGCGTGAAACAAATACGCGATGCGACCATGCTGGCCATTCGTTACTGCGATCTCCCATTTGAATGGTGTAGTGTCTCAATTCTGTTTTGTTTTTGGTTCGACAGGTTTTGGTTCGTTTGTCTGTGAGCATTTTGGTCGTAGTGTCGCACTTCTGAATCAGAATACGGGAACAGTTACTGAGAAATGTGTGGTGTACGGTTAGGTGTTATTTTGAATAGAACAGTGTGTGACTCTACTGATTGAGTGACATGTTTGACTTGTTATAGCACAGGCAATATATTAAATAGACTGTAGGGTTACGTGTTTGTTTGAAAGAGTTACCGTGGCCATGGAAAGCAAAGAGCAACTGAAGGTGAAAGTGAAAAATATTACACTCCCTGTCATTTCACTCTGAATGAAAGAAATTACATGAAGATTTCCTATCTCAAAAATCTAAACTTAATTATGATCATCATCATCGTCACTTTAATCAAAAGACATCCTCTGTTAGACATAGACCTCCCCCAAGTGTCGCCATAATTACCGGTTCAGTGCGTCTCACATCCATCGGATTCCCGTGACCCTCATTAGGTCATTGGTCCAACATATGGGAGGCCTTCCAACGCTACGTCTGCTGGTTCATGGTCGCCAATCCAGAGCCTTCGTCTCCATCGGCCAGATGTGCCTTGTCTCCTACCACTTCCAATTATGAACAAACGCTTAGAATAGCCACATATTCTTAGATATATATGGAGGAGACCCAATATCACCCAAAATCTTCTCGGCAGTTCTAGAGTATGTGTTTAGACGTCTTGAATGGGAAAATTATGGAATAAGTATTAACGGAGCGCAACTGAATCACCTTAGGTTTGCAGACGATCTAATACTTATTTCATGCGATGCAAGAAGCCTACAAGAAATGCTCGAACAGTTAATATATGAGAGTGAAGATGTTGGACTATCAATGAATACCTCAAAGACGAAATTAATGTCAAATGCAAAACAAATCCCTATCACAGTCAATGGTGCAACGATAGAATATGTTGACGAATACACGTATCTTGGTCAAATAATATCTCCAAAAGACCTCACAACAAAAGAGATTAACAACAGAATCAATCTGGCCTGGAAAAGATACTGGTCTCTTAAGGAAGTAGTGAAAAACCCTGATGTACCACTTACATCCAAGAGAAAAATATTTGATTCGTGTATTCTACCGATTATGACATACGGATGCCAAACATGGAGTTGGACAGAACAAAATATACGCAAACTGGAGATCTGCCAACATAGCATGGAAAGGAGCATGCTCAACATCAAACTCAGAAACAAAATAAAATTAGAAACAATTCGCAAGCAAACTGGAGTTACGAGTGTGACGTATTGCATAAAAAAGTTAAAATGGAGGTGGACAGGCCACATGATGAGGAATAAAAAAGACAAGTGGGCTAAGGACGTAACGGACTGGTGTCCAATACAATATAAAAGAAAAAAAGGGAGACAACGTCGTAGATGGGAGAACGACATCAAACGTATTGCGGGCATTACGTGGAGGAGAAAGGCACATGACCGCACTCTGTGGCAAGCTTTAGGGGAGGCCTATGCTGGGAAGCAACACAATCTTCGGGAATCTGGTGTCCAATAATAAAACTTAGCATGTAAGAAACATTGTATAATAAGATTGTTGAATAAAGGCTATTATTATTATTATGTAGAAACACTTCTTCAAAAATGTCTTCATAGTTAAAGCTGTAACCCGATTCTTTTGCATTAATCTTCTTGATTCAACACTCAACATTTTAATCTAGATAGACTTATCAATTACAAGATCTCCACTATAACTTTACACAACCATACCTGGGAGTATCACCGCTGCAGCATTTCAGAGTCGCTTTTTAAATCACCACACACAATATCATCTTTCATGAGCGTTATTATATCTTCCAAAAAAGGGGAATTTCGCATGAGAATATTTATAATTTTAGTCCGAAGGTTCCATTGTGCATGGTTCGAGGAAACCGGAAACCATTACGGCACCATGTGCTCGGTGTCATACCAGTTTTGGTGATACCTCGCGACATTTCAATGTCTTTTGTGGCATTTTTTTTTTAATATTCGCGGAATATGGTTGGAATATGGAACCCTCTGTGATTTGTGAAGGTTTCTGGTTATTTATTGCGTTGATGAGATGTTGAGGGTTAATGTAATAAACGTAGTATGCATGATTAAATTGGAAGGGAGTATAGTGATGATGAAAGGTAGCAGATGCAAGTGACGTCAATAGCCATTCATCATGGTTTTTTTTACTGGAGCTTTCATTCGTTTGTATATAAAATATGCTACTTATGTGTTCATAAATAAATAATACTAAACTAATATGGTTGTACTATTTATTTATTAAAACTTCATGCATCACAAAGACACAAAAGCGGACTTATTGTTAAAACATTTCAGTCGCTAAAGGGTGTTGGAGAGACAATATGGCAGGTGCAATTAAAATTACACATATTTAAATATTCTAAATATGTAGTAAGTTATACAATGTAGAATAACATATTATTGTCTGTGTACTATTTTTGTTACATTATTTTTATCAGCGTTTTTGCATAGTTTCAGCAAAAATCTGTACAGCTATAAATCCATCATAAATTCGGTTACAAGTTTTGCTGAAGAGTTTTTGACTGCGGCTTTTTACTCGTAGTTTCTTGATTTTTTTATTGCGCTTTTAATATTTTTCAGCTCACGTGCGCTCTTTCAATGTCTAATGAATTTGTCCCAGACGATTTTAAAATAAGCCCTGTCAACGAGTCACATGTTTTATATAAATTGTGCTCTTAACGACGTCGGCACATAATAAAATTTATTTTTTAACGGCTTTATAGGCTTAGATTTGTAACATTTTTAACACCTCAACACATTTAGGGCTCATTTCAATACAGGCGTGTGATAATGTCGTAAAGTAGAGTTTATTGCGCGGGTATAGTGTTATAATTAGAATTAGTAAAATCATTATTATAGTTCGTATTATAACTTGGAGGTAGGTTTTATAGTTATAAATATCGTAATTATAGGGTTTCGAAAACTGATTTTTACAAAGTATTATTATTAAGTATGCAAGAATTTATAATTCGTTTTGATTATATAATCGGTTGCATAATTTATAAAATATTAAGAAGATTTGTAAGCGATTGTGTGTGTGTGTAGGTTTGTTACTGTTTTACGCGTATAATCCATACAACGGATTTCGATGAAACTTGGTACACGGTAGGCCACCATTCTGAAATAGATATTTTTTGTCCTGGGATTATTTTCCCTTGGAATAATTTTCTATCAAACGGGAAAAACCACAGGCAGTAGCTAGTTTAAAAATAAAAATCAAGACCTTGTATTAAATTAACATGTATTTCTTTGTTCAATTCTGAACTGAAAGTTTTTATAAACGTATTGTTATTTTAAAAATCCCTTCCAAACTACAAAAAAAAACACCCATAATTAAAACACACGTATTACACTAAAAACATAACAAAAACAATTAGTTCCCTCCAGTCAGTCCCACGACATACAATGGTGATATCAACGCGTACATCCGGACACAAAATAGTTAAAAATAATGAATCATTACTGCAACCCCTTACAACACACCTTTTGTGTGACAATTTAAAGGTGACAATACACTTTCCTAATGGTCGCTCAGTAAAATTGATATAGAAAATGATAGCTTGTAAAAAGAGATAGCTAACCCGATCTTTAGGAAACAGTACGATAGCAATCCTTGTTATTCGAATAGAAAAATTGTTCGGGAAAGGAGTATAGTTTTGTCGGACTCATAATCGACATCTGCCATCTTATATCACAGTCAGTCAGTCAGTTGGTTATGTCACACTATTGTAAACTTAAAAAACTAGTTCATTTTTAATCCAATCTTTTATCTCATCATTTTACATTTCACACTATTGGCAACTCAAAAATCTATCTTTCTTGCTAGACAAAGCAAAAATTTATTTGCACCTGATTTAATGAAGATTAAAAGTCTACAAAGTTTATCTAGGACATCTGACATCCCGTGCCTTAGAAAGAATGGAAAGCCGTTGTCCCCGTTGTCATTCGTATATCTTCGACAGTCGTTACAGATAGTCAGACAGCAGAAAGTCTAACCATCACTGGTTAGACTGGAAGCTGACCCCAAGCTAGTCGGAAAAAAAGGCTAGGGCGATTAAAAGACTACAAATTTTTAAAGGCGTTTAAAATAACCCACACAATTAAAGTTTTAAAATTGAAATGTTTAAAGACTAATAAACATTTAACTTCAAACTGATTTATCGACACTTGTTCTGGATTGTGTTAATTACCACCAAAAACATAACTTTTGGATCGTGTTATTTGTGTGTCAGTTGTATTGGTTTCATGCATGCTCTGCGTTGATTGACATTCGATTAAATATTTTATCCGCTGACGTGGAAATATTTACTTGAAGCTTTATTTAAACTATTATTTAATATTGTTATAACACTACCATGACCACAAAACTCTATTTTATTCTGTTGAAAAAGCTGATTTATTTTGCGATCCTAAAACTAATTAAAAGTGGGTTGTTACGTTGTTAAAAAAAGACAATCCTCTAAAGGGTTTCATATTAGATTATTTTCAAAATTTCATAGTAGCATAACAAATGTCCCACATTAATTGACTTGTATCGTAATTTGGGACGCAGCGGGCGTACAAAAAAACATCCAGAGGCTTACCGTGATCGCTGCGTAAAAGAAACCAGTGTAAAAGCGTCTCAACATTAGCCTGGCCTGATCCGTAGTGTTGTACCAGGTTTCCGTGACCAATCGTGACGGATAGGGCTAATTTATCAAGGCGTACTTCAATTTTATAATAACTTGCAGGTTGCATGTGTGACTGAATATTCTATTACTATGGCTGCTCGATTAATCTTCAGGGTACGTTATTAGTGTCTAAGCTCGATTAATGACTGTTTGTTAAGGGATCGAGTGGTGTTTTTTAAAGTTTACCATTTTCTATTGTAGCTGGAATGTGATTTTGTGGAACTTGCCTTTATTAAAAGTCAATTTTAATCAATTGTGTTATTATTATATTACTAAAATTCTGCATTTAGTCACCTATGTAATTTTATTAAATGAAACAAAGTTCTACGAAGCACAATCCGATTATAAAGCTGGAATCTATTCGAAAAAAAAAAGAAAAAATGAATAAAGATCATCGTCCTACCGAATTGAACTTTCTCGTTTTATTGCACTAACATATAATTATAGTGATGTCATAATCCGTCGTAATGGTAGCGACGGATACTATTCAACTTTGCCGGTAACTACAAGTTCTTACTGCATCGACGGACGAGCTAACAAAGCCACAGAAAACAGAGCAATCGTTAAACGAAGTTGTTCTACTGGAAGTTAGACATATGAAGTTGTAAGAGATTTTCTACGCTGTCGTCATAAGTGGCTTAAGTTGTACTCAACCGTATGGTAGCTGCATTGAGATTGTGGGTAATGGAATTAACTTGGACCGATTATCATATAATTTGATGGACGTGCTATCTCCGGCAAGCTGCAATTGAAGAAAAAACCCTGGGGCTACGTCGACACCGACTATTAGGTGTAATTACTGCTATCTCTCTCTCTGCAATTCTCATTTGTTTTCATTTTCCTTCAACGATAAGTTTAGTTGGTAGCTAAAGCAATAATAACTTAATTAAAGAATTTGTATAACTTAGGTTTTCTAAATAATTGGTTATGCAAAGTACAGGGCAGGTCAGTCATGTTACTGATTTTATTGTGAACATGGTTAGTTAGAAACCACTTATTTAACTTTATATGTTTTGTGCAAAGGAAATGTTACAGAATGTAATACTTTTTTTAGGTGGAAAATCATCCAATGACTTCTCCTGGTCTAGGACGAAGCGAGAAGGCATGTCAGACTTTTACTGACTAAAACCCACTTCTATATTCCTTTTTTGCCTTGCGTTCCAAGACAACGAGTTTTCCCTTCGGAAGCAAACCCATGGCTCCAGTAGGTTTCGACCCTGCTAAGTCCCTACGATTTTGCTGACATTTCTTTGAGGCGCGCATAGAACACTACGTGCCGTCAACGATTTCGACTTAATCCGGACGGTTACCGGACGGTTGGACGGCAAGCTACCCATTACTGGTCGTCCGCAAGCCGAAATCTACGGTTCCTGGAGAGCAGAGCCGGAATCCCGGTGACTGGGGCGTGACGAAGTCCACTCTCTCACGCATGTGGTCACCTCCTTTCTTTAGCATTACCTACTACTTCGCAGAAGAAGGCGACAGAATTTAACATTCCTTTTACTTCATGGAAAAATTAACATGAAAATATCTAATTTCCGGCAATGTTAGTTTCAATATTACTCATATCTACGTACGACGTTGAGTTAGTTTAACTTTGATTGGAAATGAATGACCAACTAACATATTCATTGATTAGTTATTTTTTTAATCAAGCTTTATAATCAAAATCACATAAATTATGGCAAAAAAAAAACTAATTGACACGACTAAATCAGTCGTCAGTCCATAAAATATTTTGATCACAATCGCTGTCAAGACTATGAAACCAGCTCCTAGTTATTTAAAACTCAACTTAATTACAAAACGGAGTAAACAGAATGAGTTTTTGTGCCGCTTTCAAATGAATCTCTCCGAATATTTGAAATTAGTTTCATATTTTTATGAGTCAAAAAACGTTTAGTTAGGAATATTTTTGTCATAATTTATGGTATGCTAACGAATATGTCAATAAATAATGTTAGTAAGCTGCGTCACGCTCCCCATATGTTATTTTAAAAGAGTTTGTATTACTTTCGTAGTTAGAAGCTAGTCTATGGTCAGGTTACTTTTTTTTTATTGTTGAATAATGATGCAACGGTAAGTCTTGGAAAGGTTAATTGAACGTGGACCTTGGGGATCATTTAGAAATTCATTAATAACGTTAAACATAGAAGCCTCCAATATTAAAGATGACCATATAGCTCGGATCAACTTTTTTTTTGAGATGTTATATCATCAAAAAACTTCCGCCCTGATGAGAGAGAGAGAGAGGTAGTGTCAGACTTTTACTGACTTAAACCAACCTGATAATACCAGATTTTTTGCGTTTTAGCCGTTCCAGGGTCTTTGTAACTTTCAATCAATCTCGCCGCCCGAACAGATAATGTTCTACATTCAGCAGCATTTGGGAGACTCGGGTCGCAAGATCAAACCCATCCAGGCGCATTACTTTGTGTAATTTATTTTCATCAACACTGCTCTCAAATCGGTGAAAGAAAACATCGTGAGGTAATCGGCATGTGCTAGAACCAAAAATTCGGACACATGTGACATTCGCTAAACCGCACTGGGCCCGCGTGGTGGATTACGGCTCATTCCCTGAAACCCGAGTCCCAACAGTGAGAATATTAAAAGGCTGATTATGCTATTCAGCATTCAATCTTTAAGTATAATCCTTGCTTCTAACAGTAAAAGTAACTAATAAACTACATCCAAGATGCAGTTAAAACCGAGATCGTAAAGAATGAGATTGATTCCCTGGCTGAAAGTAATAATATATATTCCACAACTATCACACAACGCTGTCTAGTGCGAAGCTAAGCAGAGCTTGTGTTATGGGTATTAGAGAACTGATAAACATACTTATATATTTCTAAATACATACGTATTATGGATAAATATATAAAAGAAATTGGTTTAACCTTTCAATCGTGGAAATCACAGACACAATAGAAAGACAATAGGTGCGCGTTCGCTTGGGGTTTAATGAATTAAATAATAGTAGTAGTAGGTAAAAACTAATTTATTTTAAATAGACTTTAATCGACTTTGTGTCTTACCTTAAGTTCCTGCCCCGCCATCCCGTTCAATCTTGAGCTTTGCATTTCATTTCGCTTCAGGTCTTCGCCTCTGCGATGACCGTTCGCCGAGTAGTTTGCAAATGTTTTCTATGCATTTTAAAAGTACGAGTACTATTACTATAACTCTACTTAATATAAACAGTCACAAGGCTCGAACAGGTCGCTCATGTGAGTTGGCTGGATCTTGGGACCTTGGGCTTGATTCAGGAATTGGTACTTTTGAATCCGGCTCGCATTGTTAGTAGGTTCTTTCTTCTGAATCCCCGAGCGCCGTTAATTTAGCCCTGTTTCCAATATCTGTGATAATTGGATACTATTTTTTATATGTATTTTCCTTTTTTATTTATGAAATATTTGAAAATTAAACGAATGTGCAAATAAGTGAAATAAAGAAATAATTGTTTAATTTAAAGCAGAAAACAATTATCCATTATTGTTTAAATGTTTTAATATTATCTCTAGGTAAGCATAGTGGTTGGGACGGTAAATTAAACTTAAATGTATAATGTGAATGTATTTTGTACCTATTAACATAGTTGATAAGTTCCGATTGTTACTAACCGTTGTAGATCTTTGTTATCTGATTTATAACTATTATTATTAATTAATTATTTAAATTTGTTATTATTTTTGTCATTTAATAGTTTTGTTGTTTTTAACATGCTGATAACGACACATTAATCTTGGTAAAAAATGATAAATCACCAAAATATTAATTAAGAGGAGTCACTGTAATCTAAACACGATACAATAATAAAAAGTTATTATGATTGTTTGTTCGTTAACCGGCTTTCTAAGTAATTAATACAAGCCGATATTTGCTCATGCATAAAATGAACATAAATATCTCTCATTATGTAACATCTAAGTCGTTAGATATGTAGCTGAGCTGGGAATATATCTAGCTTACGTTATGGAGGTATAAACTATTAGAAGAATCAAAGTATTTATTTTAAACTAGCTTCTGCCATCGGTTGCGCCTAATTGAAAGTAGGGTTCTCCATACAAACCTTGGACCCGGGTATCATCAACTATGGGGGTGAACTATGAAAAATCTTTTCTTATACTTTGTATACTTACATCATAATAATAAACACAATTTCCGTGTTCTAGGTCTAAGAGTGTGAGCTGGGCGTTGATGAGTCGATCAGTCAGGACTTGGCCTTGTAATATATACACAATTACAGGCGCTTTTGATTTGCTAAAAAGCAAATCAGCCTGAGAAATGATTCTGATTGCGGATTCAAAAGCGTAGATATCTATGGAGAAGAATATGCCAGTAACTCCATGGTCACTCTTTTAAATGATGTTTTGTATGACAAATATCTCGGCGAGTGACGAGTGGCTTTATAAAACATTGGTTTAGTATAGTAATAATAATATTTCACTGTATCTTGAAGTTATAATCTTGTTATATCAGTAAAAATACATAGTCATCGAGACATCAAGGCGCCTAGAGATTGTTTTGCACTTGCACCTAGCTGTTTACTGGCACCTAATACCCGCTGTGACCTGCCATGACCTATGTTGTTCTTAGTGTTGGTGGCGCCCAACTTGTGACTTTTATAAATACTCGTATTTTTGGGCAAAACAAATTTAACATGATGTAAAGACTATTGGAATCCATTCGGTTACTGATTCTAAACAAACTAAAAATAATGTTGTATACGATGATCAGTATTACACAGTTACATTAAGTTTAGTTAATTACAGGTAGTTATTAGAGTTATTTTCAATCTCGCCTTTGACCAATATCTCACCATTGTGGACGATGATGTGGACGACGATGGCACACACTTGCTTGCAATTAACATTATTTCACTCTTGACTTATAATGGTGGAATATTTCATCAGCATTTTTCTAATTAAAATAAATCTTTAGTTGTTGTTTTTCTTAAACCGTATAAAATATTTATTCTAATCAACAACATTGACATTTTAATTAAAAAGTAATTAACTCACATTTTTCAATAAAAAACGCAAAGCAAATAAAACTAGAAAGGGCTATCTGCTCAGCTGCATTTATATTTAGCACGCGTTGGTTTTTTTTTTTAACTCAAACCTATTTACTTTTTTTATGGCCAACACTTTTTTTTGAGAGCAATGGTGACCGAGTGGTAATGGCACCGACTTACGAGTTGAAGCTCGCGGGTTCAAACCCTGCCAGGCGCATTACTTTGTGTGATTTATTTCATTACAAAACGGTGAAGGAAAACATCGTGAGGAAACCGGCATGTCCTAGAACCAAAACTTCGAAGATATGTGACATTCACTAACCCGTACTGGGCCCGCGTGGTAGATTACGGCCTATTCACTATCTTAGAGTGGAGGCCTGAGTCCCAGCAGTGGCAACATTGAAAAGGCTGATGAGGATGTACTTAAAAACCTTTTCCGATCTCCTGTTTTCATTATTTCTTTGTATTGGATATAGATCCAATAACATAACGTATGTTCAGTATGTCGTGGTCAACATTTTTGTCTAAACCCATAAATTATTGAAACTTGTTTGTTCGTTGCATCGCCTTCCTCGGATCGTTTATGGCTTTATGAGAACAATTGTACACAACTTTTTATATGATCACGATGCACGATAGAAACTTGTTTTTTTTTTAATTACTATTAGCATTGATTTTTTTTCAGTTGTATTTTTTGACTGATAAAACTTAAGTTTAAATTAGTTGTCGTGGTAATGTTTTCAGTCTCTTGAGCACATTACCGACAGCGATGTGGAGGAGCTTTTTGACGCCATAATTTCTTTATTTCTTAGTGGAATTTAATTAGTTTAAGTACTATTTTAATTGATTTATTTTTGGTTTTATTGTAATCTTCTTCTTCTTCCTGCCCTTGTCCCATCTTATTTGGGGTTGGCGCAATACATTTTTTTCTTCCATTCTACCCTGTCACTCGTCATGCTATCACTAACTTCCTTTTCTTTCATATCATTCTTCACGCAATCCATCCATCTTTTTTTTGGCCTCCCTCTCCCTTTCCACCCATCCACATGTATACTCATAACTCTTTTGGTAACATGGATTTCATCCCTCCTCTTTACATGACCATACCAAGACAAATGATTCTCCTTCAGCTTGTGGTACCGAAAGTCGGAGCAGATTGGTATGGGCATTCCAGCGAGAGCTAAGGGCACAAAAAAGGTTTTGGTTTTATTGTAATCTTAGTTCAATAATTTTTAAATGTAAACTATTATGTTATCTAAAAAAAAAAATATGATATAGCCTTAAAAAAAAAAAAGAAAACTAATGAGTTCCATCCATGACAGTAAAAGCATTTTAGCAAACACGATGAAAACAGGGTTCCACAAAATTAACAGGAGACATTTAGTATGACGTCACAAGCTATGAAATTATATTTTGAATAAAAAGAAAACATTTCTCATTAGGTTTTATAGTCAGACTTTTAACTTGTAAGCTTACCAGGAATCTGAATCGTAAACAAGGATCAAGCGTGTTGAAATCAGTACAAGCTGTAAGGCCTAATCGCAAAATCAAATGAGTTCCATGAGTTCGGTTTTACGATTAAAACTAATTAAATGCACTATGGTTACATAGTTTTTTTTTTGTTCGTAGGAGGTAATCTCTGAAAGTTCTGAAGTAGGTACTCGTCCGATTGCTAATTTTTTTTCACCGATACAAAGCTGTTTTATTTCTGAGTGAAATAGGCTTATATTTTATGTACACGGGCGAAAAGCTAGTTATTTTATAACTAGCTACTGCACAGTGGCTTTGCCTTCGTGAAAGGGAATATACTCCCAAAACAAAAAGCCTTAGTTCAGGAGATTGTTTACCTGTGTGCCATATTAAATCTAAATCCGTTAAGCCGTTTAAACGGAAGGAATAATAAACATACTCACAAACTTTTGCTTTTATGGTATTAGTTTAATTGTAAATAATAACTGTTATTGTTGTTGTATTGTAGTAGAGAATGCATTTTTAGGGTTCCGTACACAAAGGAGACCCTATTATCTACTAAGACTCCGATGTGCATCTGTCTGTCTATCTGTATAGGCTGTATCTCATGAACTGTGATAGCTAGACAGTTAAAGTTTTCCCAGATAATGTATTTCGGTTGCCACTCTAAGAACAAATACTAAAAAGTAAAAAAAGGTAATAATATTTTATAATTTACTTATCAGTAAATTAATCCCATATTAAAACACTACAAATTACAATTTATACAAATATATGTACATTATGCTAAATTACATTAAAATTCAATTCATTTTTTTTATTGTTATAATAAAAGTGTCCGTCTCGCACTTGGCCGGTTTGTTTAAAAGTTCCGCTAACCATATTATCATATTATCTTCATTTCATATATTCTTCATTCAATGCAACATTGTTAGTTGATTTAAAACGTAATCTGCTTAACGGTACGTGAAGAATGCAATAATGTTCCCTTATAATGTGTTTTACAAACAAACACATAAAATCATAAAGCTGTGAAATAAAAAATAATGATTTGTGTAATCAAAAATTCCGACAATTTGTGTTACAAAGTTTCTTCAGTTTTTTTAGTCTTTATCATCATTTATTTTCAGCCGAAAGACGTCCACTGCTGAACATATGCCTCCTCCAAGTGTCGCCATAATGATCGGTCTTGTGCGTCTCGCATCTATCGAGTTCCCGCGACCCTCACCAGGTCATCGGTCCACCAAGTGGAAGACCTGCCAACGCTGCGTCTACTCAGAATTTTTCGTCCCCATCGACTATCTGTTCTGTAAGCAATGTGGCCTACCCACTGCGATTTCCAATCATAAACAAATGGTTAGAATAGCCATATCATCATCATCATCATCATCATCAGCCTTTTTAACCTGTCAATCGTGATAATTGCAGACACAATTGAAAGACAATAGATGCGCGAACGCCGGCGTTCGCTTGGGGTTTAATGTTCCCACTGCTGGGACTCAGGCCTCCTCTCTAGGAGAGGGAATGGCCAAATGCTCTTGGATTACTACCTTGTAATGTAATTGAAAAAGGACAAGCTTAAAGAAATATGTCTTCAAAAAATTTTTCATAGTTAAAGCGGTAACCTGTTTATTTTATTATTTATTTATTTAACTATTTATGCACACAAACGGAAATACAAAAAAAGGGAAAGGAAACAGAAAAATAGTACAAAGGTGATGCTTATTCCTAATAAAATCTCTTCCAGCATACCTGCGACAGGAAAGTTAAAGAAAAATGTACTATGTTTACCTTTTTTAATATTGGTTTGTTATTATGTAACCAATTGAGTAGAAAATAATTATTTCTCGTAACGTTTTTCGTATAGGTTTTATTGACATGGCAAAAAATCTTTCCTGTTTACTTTTTTCCTCCTTCTAACAAAATTAATTCTCGAAAATATACCTTATTGGCTTCTTCCAACGTCTTCGCTCGCGTGAAATTAGTAAATTATCCCAAAGGAAAAAGACTCTCGAAATAAAAACTATTCTTTGTACTTTTTGAGGACTTAGTAGACCATGCTAGAAATATCGTGGACAGAGTTTCGTATGAATGAATCTATTTTAAAAGAACTCTGCATTTCCACTGAGTAGTCGCGTATTTTGACCTTCTTCGACCATGTATCTCGACGTGGTAACGTTTCCATGGAGCGTCTCGTAATACAGGGCAAAGTTGAGGGCACCAAGTCACGTGATAGATCACCAATGAGATGGACAGGCCAGATCAAGGCCGCTACGAGGTTCTCGGTTTACGAATGAACCCAGAGAGCAGCAGTCCTCGATGAATGGCACGGTATTACTGTGGTATTACCAAGATGATTACTCATGATGATTCATAGTGATGACCAAGACCACTCTGGCAAGAGTGTACCGACTGAGAAGAAGTAGACCATGTTCTAAAATAGCATTAAAGGATACTAAATTTGGTACGACGGTAGAGCCTTGCGCCAAATTATACGCAGATCCATTTAGCCGTTCGAGCGTGAAGAATTAACAAACATATGCACTCACAATTTTCTTTTTATTGATAGGTTCGCGCTTGACCACTATGTCACCTGATGGAAAGCGACGATGCAGTTGACGATGGAATGCGCTTACAAATACCGGCATGGATCTTGAGCGCTCGGCATCAGAGTGGGGATCGCTTTGCGCATTCCATACATTGGCGAGCCAATCGTCGTCGTTGTTAGATACATACAGAACGATGGCGCGGTGTGCCAATCACTGACACTCACCGCCCCCGCGTTTCAGTTCGTACCACTTAAGAGACCGAATTTTTGACTTCCGCGCAACTTGAAGCCAGCGCGCAAGATCCGTGCCGGTATTTGTACCTAAAAGTAACCTATTTGCTCTTGACTTAAAGATTCTCGGGTTGTAGTCATCAGGAAACACAGACTCCAGTAGGGAATTCCACTCCTTAACTGTAACGAGCAATAGGTAGCTCGCCGTCCGGCCATCCAGTAACCGTCCTGGCCGAGCCAACGACACGGAATGTTCCACGCACGCCTTAAAACGATGTCAGCAAAACCGTAAGGGCCCGACAGGGTCGAAGTCTACTGGGGCCATGAGTTCGCTTACGAAAGGAATACCTGGGGTCCTGGACCGTAAGGCAAAGATCCTTCTTTGCATAGGAGAACCTTATTTTACATAGGAGTGGATTTTAGTCTGTAAAAATCTATAACACCCTCTCACTCCACCTTCAATGGATGATTTCCAACCTAAAAAAGAACACACAAACTTTTGCCTTTTTTGTTTTAGTGTGATGTTGAGAGAGACGCGCCTTCCGCAAATTCAATTTTTACCTGACAAGTTTCACATATTTTTTTATTTCGTATCCGTTTAGCACTTCGTTGCCATATCTCGTGTCAACAACAAACCTTAGTCTCCGCCATTTAAACACCATATTTTATCTTAATACTCAACCTGCAGAGCATATCCATATGGTATTTTTAAGGCTCCAAAAGATAGGCGCGACAGCGTTCGGATATCACATTCAATTTCTTTAAAAATGTGATGTTGGAGTGTGACTGAGCTTTTTTTTTATCTGATATAAACTAGTGCTTGACTGCGATCCCACCTGATAGTAAGCAATGATGCAATCCTCGATGGTGAGGTGCACTAGTTTACTAAGAGCCTATTCACCCTAGCCTTGAAGACACCCCAATTATAATCAAACGGGAAGACCGCAGCAGGCAAATTGTTCCAGTCTTTCAATGTACGCGGTATAGTTACTAGTTTTAATTGATTTTATGACTCCTTTTTGAAGGTTGAACCAAGTTGTTTCGATAATGGTCATCAACTTTTTACAGCGATCGAGGGAAAAGGTGTGGGAACAATATTGGCTAATCAGAACAAACTATCGCGTCATTTAGCTGTGCTCTGATTGGCTGACGAAGACGCATCTAAATTATGATCGGATATTTATCTGAAACAGTCAAATTGTTACCTGTCAGCGTGTACCTTCAAGGTACACAAACAGACAAGGAATGTTATACTATAAAGGTAAGGTTATAAAAACAGCATACATTAAACAAGGATTATTTTCTGTTAAATACCAATTTAGAGTATCGCATTAGCATTTTTAGATTAACATTTGCGGGATTAAAGCGGCCTATTTACTGGCCATTTTATAATAATGCTTCCGAATGATTCCAATATGTAGATTTGAATAACTTTTTGCAACATCGTAAACTTGGCTTATGTATGTCGAACGTCTTTAGGATGTCCTTTATTAAAGTTCTATTAAATGGTAAATGTGTTTTGGAAATGAAAGACATTCAATTTATACCGTCTAGACTCCACTTACATTAGTAAGTTATCTTTTTTTTTCTACGAAATGAGGACTTTATTTCTAAGTAAAATTTAATATGAGTAAATATTTAAATATATGTTTTTGCTTGTAGTTTTTTATAAGATACTAGCTTTTGCCCACGGCTTTGCTCACATACATAAAATATAGCGTATGTCACTCAGGAATAAAGCAGCTTTCTATTGATGAAAATGTAATCGGACCAGTACTTCCAGAGATACAAACAAAAAAACATAAAAACAAAAAAAAAAAACTTCCCCTTTATAATGTAATAAATACAGTGTAAATTGTAGTATTTTTAGTGTTCCGTATCAAAAGGGTATTAAACTGAACTGGGGCTCCCATACATCAAACTTTTATGCCGTTTTTAGCTCGATATTAATTAATAGTTTTATCATAGCGTATAATGTTGTATAGATATTACCTTAGTCTGTCTAAAAAGCCAAACGAATCGAGTAATTATTAAGGTAAAATGAAATCTGATGTAGTCATCGCTGGTTCAATAATCAAGGTTGATTAAGAGATCTTGATCGTGGTTTACTACATAAAAAAAGTATCGAATATAAGTTTATGTAGTATTATAAGTATTCCTTCCAAAAATCCCAAGTCTTTTGACTTTTAAGACAGACTCTACAAATTTGATAACGAAAATGTGGCACCCTTTGTGGACGAGTCGGACTTGCATTTGGCCGGTTTTTTTTTTTATAAATTAAGATGCCATATAATATTATTTAAAGATTAACTAACACATGTGATGAAACCCGGACTAAATTCTATACTAAAATCTGTAATTCTGTATATAGCAAAATGTTTTTAAAACAAGTTTGTAATTTACAAATTAAAAGTGTAATTTTTTTTTCTTTTAGCTTGCAAAGCTTAGTGCTTTAGCCAGTCAAGGTAAAAACTGTTTTTGATACAAAAAACAGTCACTTTGTTTTCCATTACAATCAAATTTATTTAATTTAATTAACAATTATCATATCAAGTTTCGCAGTGGCAGAGGTATTCTATACTACAAAAAAAAATCTCATCTTCATTTTACTTATTTTAAAGATCCCTTATATTGTCCAGTAATTTATATTACGCAACAGTAATCACTGAATTTCACTCATTTTTCGAGTCCCAAACGAAATTCTTTACAATAACTAAAGTAAAAGAAAAATCTAAAAGCACATCCCTACCAGTGTACATCGATCCAGCAATCTCCTGGGATCCAGCACTTCCACTGTAAATTTCAAGCCTCGTCTGGTCTGGACCAAGTCTGCGGGTATAAATTGGTTTTACATATATACATATACGTAATTGGGTTTGTTTTAAATATAACCAATCTCTTTTCCAATTCATACGATATTCGTCGACTAGGTTTTCTATTTGGATTGGCCCGTACGCCGTTTGTACAAAGTAGGGATGCAATGGAGTCATTTAGCGGAGGCGGAGCGGACCTCCGTTTACGTGGAGACCAAGTTCTTTGCCTTGGTCTCCACGTAAACGGAGGTTAAGAACAGAAGCAGGGATATCACACACTAATACTATAAAGGGGAAAGATGGAGCTATGCCCTGGAATAGCACACATTTTTTATCTCGGAAGTAAGTTTTCTTAAGACTGTTTTTTACTTTTATGTGGGCAAAATAGCTGGCAGAAGCTAGTGAAAAAAAAAAGTGTTACCTTTTTGCTCCAAAACAAATAATCAACCTAGTGGTAATTAAGAAGCAAACTATACTGCTAGTTGCCTTTTTTTTAATTATAATAATTTATTAGTGCCTTCATGTTGTTACTACATTGTGTGTATCTACGAGTGTGTATGCCAAATAAAATAATTTTCTTTCTTTCTATATTTCACACGAAGTTTTTTTCGATTTTGATCACCCTCAAAGCAATAAAAAATTATAACAACGAATTATTACATTCAATATCTGAACTCGGTTCGAAGTTTGAACCAAACGATTCCCTTTAATGTCTTCCACATTTAGAAGTTACGAGCATGAGTACAATGACAGCAGGACGAAAATATGCATCTTTAAGATGAGAGAAAAGGATAAGTAGCTACATTGTATGATTCCGAAAACTGTCACTTGCACCATCTTATAGCAATGGTAGTGTAGTAGACCCACTGACTCCTACTATTTAACCACTGGACTGGCGGCTGTCAAACTGTTTTTGTGCCCGTTTGATAATCGCCACTTTGATAATCGCCTTTTGGCGCTGTTGGCTGTGGAGGTAACAAAACTGGGTAATAATACCTCACCGTTTACAATAAGCACGTGACCTAATTTTTCATAGGTTTTATATAATTCCTGAAGCAGGAATAACACGGAACTATTTTTTTTTTTAATTGATAAAACTCAGAGTACTTTACACTTCTCTGCAGCCATTTGCATTTTGTCAAAATTAGTTCTTTGAACGCTCGAGAGTGGCGCTTCAAATAGGCACAAAAACTTAACTGGCAAACATATGGAACGGCCTGTCCATATGTTTCCCTATCGTAAAGGTTAGTGAGTAGACTTCAAATGCAACGCCTTCGCAAGCGGTAGATGTGGATGCGCAGACCAAGATACCGTAACAACCCTAATATATACAAAGGATATGGCAATCGTTGGACGCAAAATCTTGTTGACATTATGCAGTTTTGCTTAAATATTAAATCATGGCGACAGTTTAATGTAACTTTATCTAGTTATTGTATTGGTTAGTGGATTTGAAATATGGATAAAGACAATGGCAATAGGGTATGATTTGCAATCGATTAATAATAATAATAGCGTTTTAATCATATTTACTGAAATCGTTTCTTAACCGAGTGTATTTCGCACTTGTGTGGAAAAATTAGAAGGCCTGGCTCTGCCATAATTTATTATATTTATTGTACCAGCTTAAAAGCCAGACAGCCTCCGCTGGTTGCGCAGCGGTCCCGACTATTAAGCTATTTCTATAATAATTTGTGTATTATTTTATTTTAGAGTAAAATAAATGTTTTACTTGCTTACTTAAAAAAATCTCTGGTGTGTATTACACCTCTACTGCAATGGCAAATTTTGACCACACACATAAGAATTTAATTTACTATTTACACCCTTTGCTTTTACTCACTGTACTTACATTTGACTTTCATCAAGGTACCAATAAAAAAGTACAATCGTCTGAATCGACAAAAGTATCAATTGAAATCGAAGCGTCAATACAAAAAATCAGTTTTGTGAGCCGATCGTCTGTGCGGTCCCTCAAATTCCAACAAAAGACAAGACAATATAACCCTACAACGGTCGCGTGGATACCTTTTGTTGTGACACCAATAAATCCGATTTAAATTTTGCGTGTCACAGTCGCACGCGCGTCGACAGCGTGACATTGCCGTGACAAGGTATCGCCCAGTGACTGCGCGGGGGTTAAAACGTTGTAAAGCTATTACTTGTTATTCGCGTGCATCGCGTGTGAAATAAGGACCTTTTTTACAACCTAGTGCTCCGTCTTATTATTATCTATTCACGATTATCGGTATACGATAGCCCGGTACAGTCAGTAGCCATTGTGCCTAATACTGATTTATGTGATAAATGAGTGCATTTGACGTCGTAAATAAGACAGCATAATTAGAATATATTGCTTTGGCCGATAAATAATTCATAACTTGTTCATTGCAATGAGTTGCATGCAAAGATCACTAGTTATCTCTATGATAATAGACGTCAAGAACTCGATGCTGATTGTGTTTCGATGCATTTGTAAGAATGGAAGGAGAATCATGTGTAGAAAATATGACTAAAGCTGGGAGAACTGAGTAGCTAACAGTTGGTGTGTCATGTGGAGCCGACCGTGACGTCTCACGTCGCGTGATAGGCGCGTGTTAAGCGTGACAACTTGCTCCGTAAGATTGATTGACAATGTAGGCCGGTAGACTAATTAAATACTAAAATCCTGGTTTACAACAAAAGTAGTACTATTACCGTGTCGCTTGGACAATTGGACATGTAACATTAGCTTTAGGTTCGATGAAGATAAATGTGGACAAGTAAGTAACGTATTGTAGTGACCCATAAATTACATGAAGTCAACGTCTTTGTTACTGACTAAAAAAGTTTTTATTCTTGTGTTTTTAATTGATTACAGGAGAAGTTTTAAGTGGGGACTATATTTATGATGATTATTTTTAATAACTAATTAATTATTAATATCATCACACACGGCACAGTTTACGCATTGATTGAGAGTTTCAGTGGTACGCTGTATGTCGCTAAATCAATCACCAAACGAACCAAATATATAGATGGTTGTTCTAGGTTTGGGAGTCTGGGTGTCTTGTGTTTGTGAACGGATCCACTAAAAAAAAGCTTTAAATGGGGACTATACAATTTATTTATTATTAGGGTCAAATGCAAGAAAGAACGCGGAGTACTGACTAAAAGTAGATAGGTACTATAGATAAAGAGGGAAAAAATAAAGATGAGTATTTCTTCGTTTTAATAAGCTTTGAATCAAAAACCGCCTTTTTACAACTCGTTAACCGACTGTAAAAAGAAGGACGTTATATATTCGCCTGTACGGATTTTTTATTTATATGTTTACTGGTGTGGCCAATTGTAGACCGATTTTGAAATATTTTTTTGACTGAAACACTATTTCAAAAGTCAGTGTTAAACAACGAAAAGACAAAACTATCTATAGAAACACCGACTTCCAAAATCAAAGTTATTTAACTCTTTTTAGTGTTCCCTTTTTATTTTGAAGTCTTTTTTGTTAAGTATTGATACGCTCGCATTATTCAGTTGTTTTTTTTTTTTTTAACTTTTTATTTCCAACCGTCGAAAATAACCTATAAATATGTACTTTGACAACATTTTCCGCAACGATGCACAGTATTTGCATCAAACGAAAAGCAGCCACGCAAAAATCAACACTACCTACATGAGTCATGTGAACGTACCGTGACGTTGACGTGACGTCGCAACACGTGCGTGTTTAGCGTGACAACCCACCACTATGCAGATTGATTGACAATGCGAGCGAACACACAGGGCAGTGCGTTGCTTTGTTAAATTGCTAATGTACCCACAATTTTGCAAATTATATTTCCTGTCATTGTTGGTGGTTTATCGTGTGTTTAAAGTAATACCTATGAATCTCATTGTTGAGTAACCTACATGTTACCGGTACCGGCTAAGAGTGAAGTTTTGCATATTGAGAAACCAATTTTAGTTGAAAACTACAGAATTATTTAATAAGCCTAAAGGTGAGCGCACAATGAGGAACTAAGGTAGGTGCCAAATGAACGTGGAATAACGGTCATTAACCCTCCTAAAAATTACATTTTTATTCACATTTTAATATCACATTCACATTTTAATATGGAATTAAAGACATCGACATCTATAGTGATCCTTTATCTTTTCGGTTTTTCGGGTATCTTCGATATATTGGACATTTAGGAAAAGGTCAATGTACTTTATTTTAAGTTTATCTTTCGCCTTGTTTAGCGGCCGGCCTTTTAATCGCATATTTTTTTGCTAGGACTACTAGGATTTAGTTATAGATATCAGTTAATTTAAACCTTACTACTACTAGTGGTAGTAATTACTAGTGTTGGATTTCCAACATTTCATTTTTTTTTTAATATAATTTTTAAATGACAACACTAGCATTACTTAATTAATAGAACTTCTAGAGATCGACGATTACACAAACAAACAGACATAACCGTAATCAACAGAAATTAACGAGTCCAATTCAGATTATGCTTAGGAATTATTATTTGTTAAGGTGCAAACATCTTGTTAGATTTTACAAGATTTGACCTGGCAGAGCTGCGGAGTAAAAAGGATCGGACCATAAATTGGCTAAATATCGTTACCTGCTTTACATAGGCTTCCCACAAGTCGCCACAACGACTAGTCTTGTGCGTCTCACATTCAGCACGCAGTTTGTGTCCAGCAATGATCCAAAGCATGAAACCGTGTAAGCGAAGCGGAGTGGAGCTGAGCGAACTTTCAAATTAAACAAATCAACACGCGACCTCGAATCGAACTGAACAGAGTCGAACTGGGAGCACAAAGTAGAGTGTAGAATCCACTCCGCCTCCTCAATGAAAACACTTGACATTTTTTACTGCTTTTTTTCGCTCTATTCTGCTTAGCTCTGCTTCAATAGAAACTAAGCCTTACCGTGGCTCTTCCAAAAAGCAACTAAAGCAACACCGAGGGGTTACTCAATGAAATTCTGACACTGCCACTTAATCCATCTAGAGGGGGAGAGGTCAAGACGACATACCACAAGAAAAAATGATGTCACTCTAAAGCTGTTGACACACCGCGCATTTTTATAAAATTTCAAAATTCCAAAAAGGTACAGATAGGTTTAGGCAACGTCTACATAATAACGTGCGTGCCGAATTAATTCCACCTTTTACGCATCTTTTATTACAGTATAGTTTCCGTTTACTAATGGGACCATGGGACCATCCCGTCGCTTCCCATGAGTGTCGTAGGACGTGACAAAGGGATTACCGAAAGGGGATGGGCAGTAACATCCACCTGTGCTAATGACTTCTTATTGCCATTATCAGAGGTGCGAAGGTTGGTGATTATTGCTGTAGGGACCTGTGGCAAAGCCCTTGTTTGCTATAGAACACCTTTTAACTACACTAATATTACTTACGCTTTTTTCTGCAGTTTTTTTTTGTTACTGCGTTAATTTCCACTTGAAACAAATATTTGTATGATCAGAGTGCCTTAGTTTGTTTTACGTTGACGATATCGACACGTTTATGACGTTCAGCGCTCCGATTGGCTCGCTTCAAGGTCTTAAGCCAATCAGAGAGTCAAACGCGGTAATCACAAAAAAAAAAAACTCGTACTTAACACCCTGGATGTCTTGCGTATGAGAGGTTTACGTTTGTGAAAACGCCTGCCTGAAGAAATGCCTAATATGAGGAAAAGTTATTAAGGAAAATATAATCTTCATCTTTATGCCCCATGTTGCTTGAAGTCGCTACAACCGTTCCCCCGTTCCCTTCTTTGCGGTTGAAAGATCTATCATTCTCTCCCATATCAAGCATCCTACTTGTTCTTCAAAATACATAGTCACACAAGGGACCAGTGGAGCTTACGGTGAAGATCTGTCCCGCATGGGCAGAGCACCGCCGTATCTTTGTGGGCCGCGTCCGGCACTAGTTCAGACCATGGTAAGGAGAGAGAGGGAATGGAAGTCAGTTACCTTTATCTACGAAGAATTAATGCAAGCATAGGTGGCGGCCGAAACCGTGAGGCTTAGACTACCAGCCACGTTAGGCGCGGGATTGCAGATGGCGAGCCATGGGTAGCTCACACCGCTGAAGATTGATGAGACACAAAATAGATAGTTACAGAAGACAATCTCATGTATGTACTTCACTTTTTATACCTACGCTCGGTGGACGCACACTAATGACTGTTTGAGCCGGAACTGTTCGACGAGTGATCCGACACGCGACCGAGACATCGTGTCCGTGAGCGGTGTCTATGTGTGCGTTGCTCGAGCGCTCGATGTAGATTGACTTCTGTACCTATCTATTTTGTGGATGAGGCTTCTCAAAAAAGGGCAATTGAATAAACACTGTGGGTTTTATTCCGTAAAAGTGAATTTAATGATTTCACAAGTAATAAAGTACCAGTAACTTATAAAATACGCCTATTCCCTTTAGTATGAAGCCCCTTCACCTACCTACGAATAGACAAGCCACTCTCAATCCGGAACTGTTTCATTGTATAAATATTACAAGCACCTTCCGCACTCAATGTGCCTATAAAGGCATTTCGATTTGAGTCAATATTCAAGTATTAGTACTCACTTTACACGGAAACAAAGTGTGCCCATAGTTCTACCGTCCCACGCAACGTTCTTAACGCCAACGTAAATAGGTAACAATCTTGCCACAAAGTAGAGAACAGACAATTCTAAAGTACGATTTAAAATCTGTTTAGACTAACCGAACTTTACTATTCTTCTTCATCGATACAATTTTGGTAAGGTACAACGAAAGGGTCTTCATCGTTGGTCAAGAGTGAGTCGACACAAGCGTGCTCCATCGTATATACCAAATCATCGCTTACCATCGGATGAGATAATGGTCAAACGCGAGCCTATCAAGAATAAAAAGGTGCATAAAATCCATCAGGGTCAAAACGATAATGATTTTTAATCGACATTTTTTTTTTTTTTTACTAAATTATGATTATTGGTATAACGTTTTGCCATCTCATGAGGAAGCCGATAAAATATTCGTAGTCAAGTACTAAAGACTCTAATAAGTATTCTTATACATTAGTATAAGAACAACATACCACACACACAAACGTACGTACGTTTATCATATTTACTATTAAGTATGTTAAAAAGGGAGGTAGAGAAAATAAGTACACGATTATTTTAATCAACATTCATACAGCTATAAAGAGTGGAATTTCCTGCCAGAGTCTTATGTTCCTTGATAGCCACCACCTAACTGTAACTAAGTTACTTCTAAGCAAGCGTGCTCTATTGAACAAATCATTGCTTATCATCCAGTGAGATAGTTAATGGTTATTCGCGAGCCTATAAATAATAAAAAAGATATCACCAGAATATAAATCGCCCAAACACTGACACTACTGATATGGTAAATTAAGTGGCTAGTTATGTCTGGTGTGTTACTGATATTTGTAAAACATCCTACCAAAGGAGTCTGGAGATAAAAATTACCAATATGGAGCTTACCTTAGCTTGGTAAGACTACATAATCTATTAGAGCACAATTCACAATCAATGCCAGAATTATCAGTAACCTACATTCAGCAAAAACAGAAGAAAACGCCTCAAGCCTGTAAGAACCTCCCATATTTCTTTATAAAGAGTCCATCTAGCGGCATTGAAAGCTATCTGTTCTGAATAATGTTATTACTGAGGGTCACAGTCAATGATGTAGAAAATCTTCACCAACGACTTATACTGTCGGGAATAGGAAATGGAAAACAAATATTAGATATTACTGTCTTGACTGACCAATAAAATGTTGAAGACAGAATCAATTTTGTGCTGATAACATAATATTTCTTTCATTTGTTTTTGAAATAATCAATACAAATATTCTCAGTTTCACCTAGATGAATAGATCTAAAGGAACGTAATTTTCCGACATAACATCTAATAGGGTAGTTTCCAGGGTCAAAATAATTACATTTTATTTAGTCCGTTTTTTAGATTATTTTTTCGATTAAACAAAAAATAACAAAGGTATAGCCCATTAAAGTTACGTGTGACGTCACCCCGTGCGAAAAAAATTTGCACGGCGTGACGTTACACGTAACTTTAATGGGCTATAACTTTGTCATTTTTGATTTAATTTATAAATAAATAAAATTCGTGTCCCTATTTTTGAATAATCTAAAAGACGGATTAATTACATTTTTTACGGCAACTAGCCCATTCTTTATGATTCCTGTACTGTTAAACTAACCTTGCAATTAGATTAATTAATGAAACTAAAACAAACAAACTAAACTTGGAATTTTGAGATATGATTGTGGATTTAATTTAATTGTTTTATGAAAACCAAAAGGTAGCAGAAGATCCGAGTTTTAAGCTCACACATTTATATAATTTGTTGGACTTGACTAAGCACTAAGGAAATAGAAATTACTACTGATAATACTCGTACAGTAAATATTTTTGACATGCTTGTAAGAACTTTCGTTACTAAGAAGTAGAAATATGTTTCTGACAATATCGTAATGATAACATTTCCTGTAATCTTCTATTGTAGTCGTAACAATCTCGTGTATTCTTTGTAGGACACGAATAGTAAATATGCTGTCTATAACACTAAAAGCCTCTTACTCTAGTATAAACACCAATACAGTGAACATTTCCACAAATATCTGAATCATCTTATTCGAGACTAACTTTTGCCCGCGGCTTCGCCCACGAACATAAAATATAACCTATGTTACTCAGAAATGAATTATCTTTCTATCGGTGGAAAATTTTTGCAATCGAACGAGTACTTTCATAGATTAACTCCTATAAACAAAAAAAACATACATCACCTATTTTGTAATATTAGTGTAGATGATATTATTTACGGAGAAGGACTGTGGACTGTTTTGTGTAGTAATAAAAAGCAGAACATTCATCAAGAATTTCAGACACCCATAAGTAAAGGTGTACATGAAGAATTTCCTGTTATACCCAACAATAAAAATATCCTTGTTATCGTTACCTACATTTATGTGACTTTACAAACACCAATTAACATAATAAATTAACCCGTTGGTTTCGTGTATAAAAATAATGTAAGAGTCGTGGTCGGTGAATAAATTAGTGAGGACGATGATAAATCATGAGGTCGGTTGCTTGAACGTGTGACAAAGGCTTAGGCACTTTTTATCGCAGCCATTTTTACATATCTTTATTTAAGACGTTGAAATATGAACGAATATGTTCTTGATAAACATGTGTGATGATTTTGTTCGTTTGTCAGTGAAGTGCTACTGGTTTTTGGAGTTGATTATTTTGTTCGATTTGAATGACAGGAGGGTTAACCCTCTGTCATGCGGCGTCGTGACTCAGGTATGCAAGGCGTTTATTTGCAATGAAAAGGTATGCTAACGATGTTACAGATTGATCGGTAGAATGTTTGCCTGATGTCGATATGTCAGGCAAACAATTATCGATACAAAGCCCATAATTTCATTCCCAAAAATGTAGTTTTAACTTTAACACTTGTAAAAAATCTAAGCAATATTTTATAGAAAAACAAACTAGGAAACTATTTAGCTACATTAGAAATCCATCAATGACTCAGATCTTTAGTTAAAAGCAAAATTGATGATCTAATTCTTAAACTAGTCAAACTTCATGCACGACTAGTATCAATAAAAAATCGATAGTAGCTAAAAGAAGTTACGACTAAATTACATTACATGCACCTATAATTACTTTACTAAATAATATACATCAAAGAGGCCGCTTTAATCTAATACAGGATGACGATACGAGTTCAGTCTTTAATGTGAATTAACGGCCGGATTTTAATCTAGACTTCGATCACTCTAGACAGCAATAAAATTCGACCTTCAGAGAAACATTCTACGTTTAGCTATAAAATCTGAACTAAAAATAACTCTGCAGTAATTTCAAGAGTCTCAACCTATACGAAGTTTAGTATAAAATTCGATACGAACTAAACACAAGTACCCACGTAAGTAGCAAAGTACAAAGAAAGAAACAGAAAGGATAAAACACCCGGCGCTGGTAACGAGCCAGTCTTCGTGTACCATTGCGAATGTACCTACACTACTTGCCCGTTTGTTATTTTATTTACTCTCTACTCAGTAAACTCTATTACCCAGTCGATGGTTTTGATTCCGAGAAGTCGATGTTTACATTGAATGTTAAACTTATGTCACTGTTGTCACAATATTTTACTTTCAAGCGTTTTGTCCGTTGTGAGAAAGTTTATGAACGTCGAATGCTATGTTTGTTTAAGTTTGTCGATAGCGTTCATCATATCTATCGACGTAACCCTCTCCTGGCTCTACGACTTGAATACATTACAAGACTATTTTTTTTATCCTTCGCCTGAACTCGGAATCGATTTATCGATAGTTAGTTGCGTTCGCAGCACTAATGCGGCATTGACTCCTTGGGTCGAAACAACTAATGGACTACGTTATTACTGGCCACCTCAACGAAAAAGTGCATTAGCGTACCGTGAGTGGGATAAAAGTATTTGAATATAGAACTTAAGTAAAGTGCGCTGTGAGTGCTTATGCCACTTAACAAACAACGATTTGCCTCATTTACCGTAATCGCTACAGTTTTATTTCACTTCGCTTTCGGAAGCCAACATGTTTCATATGAAATAATAACGATTCATGTTTATAGCATTCGATATTCAATCTGATTTGCCTCAAAATGATTTTTAATTTTGGCTTGTATCAAAACTTGGCGTTTAATTTTCGAGCTGGCTTTTAATATTTTGTGAATTTCGAAATATGAGCGATATTTGCGTTGCCAACCAGAGAAGTTAGACCTGTGGAAGTTTTGTCGACGTAAATATTCTGAATTGACTATGAGAATGTTTCAGGAGGGAGATATGGATCTTTCTAAACTGGGCGGTGCTTTAGTTTGTGAAGTTTTTGAGTCCCCTTCTTTGACTCTTATCACGGTTAGTTAGGTCCGCCCCGGGAGTGGCTTTGGGAGTATGAAAATAGAGTGCCCTTTCTTACAATATTGCATTTGACATCTGAGAGTTTGGCTTATCAGCCTGTGTTAGGGCGACGGTAGATGATCTTTTGTCTAAACAAAATATTCCTTGCGGAATCTTTTGATGCCTTTAAAAGAAAAAATGTTAGCATCCATTTATGAATTCATTAGGCTACGTGGCTGTAAAAACATTTTCAAAAGAATTCATCACCTCGCACAAACGTGCTCACATGCAATAAATTGAGTCATTAAACTGCAAAAATTATAGCTCTCAAGACTTTGAAGTTAAATAAGCGCTTAGTTTGTATTTATGAGTCGTATCTGTAGATTTACAATTTCTCACTTAGTTTCAATGCAGTTTTACAGTCAGCCGGTTAGGCAGACAAAGAGGATGGACATAATGAATTTTCGTATGTGAATTGGCAAATAAATAATTCATTGTGAACGAGACGCGGTTCCTAGTAATGTAAGAAAACGTATTTCAGCTCATATCGTAAAGTGCAACGAATGACAACAGTCGTAAAATTTTATGTTCTGTAGCATGTCGTCCTGTCTCAATTACAATTACAAATTATTACAAATTTTCAACTGAGCCAGTCAAGTGTCGTGTGTTATATGCGAAAACCGATGCTTACAATGTTTAACGTACATTGTATTAAATTTAATTCATAAAATTTTAAGTAAACGAATTTGTAGTTATTGCAATTGATGTTAAATTTCGCAGCAGGATATCGATAGGCAGTTGTTTGCCTTGAGTCAATTTAAACTTTAACAAGTTGTAAAATCAGCTAACAAATACCTTGATATTTCTACTAAGTTTCTAATTTAATTACTATACCAATAAAATTGTTCGATATTATCAATGTATATTACGATTTATATGTTGTCCTCTTTATCTATGGGCACATTATGTTACAATGTAGATTAATGTGATGCAGCAGATGCATTCACATTTGTGACAGTAATAGTCAGCCCATCGTCAAAGAAACAAAGTACAACGCTGTTATATTTAGCCTCATTCGATTCTATAATAAATATTCATTCCTGAACCCTAGATTTCGTATTTTTTTTATTTAGAAGCACAAAATAGTATTGACATGCTTGCAACTAAGTATCTCTAAGAATGCGTTACAGAAACGAATACCGTACTTCTAACCACATCAAATCAGAACACTCGGCACTTAATAACGTTCAGACCAAAGAATAGATTTCACATAACAATACTCAATAGATGGATAGCATAACCGACCTCTTTCCTACCTCGGCCACACATAAACCACAAGACGCGTCTCCATTAGATACAGAAAGCAATCTGGAGAGCGCACTAGTCCGCCTGAGGCACATCTAGGTACACCCTGACCTACTATTAAGGATTGTCTCACAGCACTTTGCTCACATGCGCTCCCCGAACTCTGTAATCTGTGTAATTTGTGACAGCGATTTCTGATTTATTTACATAAACAATAGTCTCGAACGTTCTGGGCCACTTATTACTGTTTCCAGTCAGCGCAGTGTCGATTTAATTGCGACGAGTTAAATTATCGTTTATATTGTCTGGATTTTAGTAATTGCAAAGTTAGTGCGCAGTGTAATAAAGTGTTCTTGTATATAATTATTAATTAACTCCGCAATGGACTCGGGAATGGATGTTTAATGCCACACATTCAGGCTGCTGATTGGTAGTTTAGTTTGAATCTGTGCTTGTACTTCATGTGCTAACGGTTTTCCCTATAGGGCATGGGTGAAGGCAGAGCAGTGAGCGACTTTGAGAACAAGCTTTTGGTGGTACTGCTTTGATGAAATGTATGACTTACTCTCAATATCACAAGCTTAATAAATCAATTTAGTACTGTGTTTCTCATATCAATTCGCTTATCTTTTGATAAATCATTAAAAAACTTTTATCTTAATTTATTGATATTAATTACACAACGTCATATATTGCCAGTAATAAAGTGTAAAACGAGTACCTCTACTTCAATATTTAATTTAAAAATTGTTGAGGTAATGAAACGTAAAAAATATAAAAGCCGGGACGTTTTATTTATATAAAAATAAATGTGAAATATAAATAATTTATTGAGTAATAAATATATCAATTGGAACTTTATATCCTAAGATATAATAAAGTTATGTAGTAATATCCCTCAGCACTTACTGTTTGCCTAATAAACCTGCCTCGTATAGAATATGCAAGTAATTTAGATGTGTTTTATTTTCATAAAATAGTTGACGTTAAGTGATCTCGTATTATTGGTTTTATTACTATTAGCCTACAGCGCTGTTTATCATTACTTATTGATTTTTCAAAATTAATATAATAATAATAATAATAAGTGCCATTTATTCTCTCTTCACAAAGTTGACTTAAAATTAATTTTGACATGACAATGTCTCAGCTATATTCCACCCTTGTGAGAGACTGGTGGTTGTGGTTATAGGTTTTCGAAACATTTTTGACTTGTTAAAAATATAATAAAAAGATGATAAAATACAAATAAAATTATATCATTATTATTATACGTACTGGTTTTCTTGTTTGATATTGTTTTGGTGAAGCATGAAAAATCAAAGCATCTCGAAAAAGCACTAGTATCTGCTTGATGGACATTTAAATATAAATTTTATTGCAATATTTCTTTAAAGAAACTCTAAATAGCAATATTAATGAGCGTTTCACTTATTTCCTTTGCAGTAGATGCAGGCAGTATCTGGGTATTTAATCAGGTGTAAGGTACCATGATCAATTGCATGGTCAAAGCCGTTTCCGCACCGATCCGATAAAAATATATACAGATAAATAATATTTCTACTCCTATTTATAATTTCCTGATTCGATCTAGTGAATACCTTACAAAAGTTTATGATGTAGAGTCAGTATAAAAAGAAATGGATCAACATTTTTTTATTAATTTACGTTATAATTTGTATTTGGGTGTAACACTTTTATGAAAATATTTTTAGGAATGTCTTTCTTGGATTATTTTATTGAACTGCAAAATTATAGTTATTATTTTAAACTATAATTTTGCAGTTCAATAATGGTTTTGCAATTAGTTTTGCAATTCAATAATAAAGTTTTGCTTCCTATGCAGACTGTACTTGTAAAATAATCACTCGTATTGGTGTAACGGGTAAGCACGGCTACTGATCATCCTGTATTTGATTCATAGGAATCATACTCAAACACAGGGTGACTAAGCTTGTCTTTTAGAAAACTATGACGTAGCCCCGAGGATATTGTGTACCTATAATCAAGTTTATTATAGAGGAACCACCGTCAGCAAAACAATCTAGTAGTAAAATTTAATACTCTATCTTTTTTTTTTTGAAGGTTTATTATTAAATATCACTCACTCACTTTGGGTGGAATGAGAAGGGGTGTGAAACTTGCAGTGACTAAAACCCACTCATGCTCCCGTTGCCTTTTATGTTGTAGGGCCGTAGTGAAACTTTTGAACAATCTCGCAGCTCTTGCCAGCCTCTTACCGGATGACGCAGGTCCTTACTGTTCAATGAAAGTTCAGCAGATTTTTATTTCCAATTCAGCCAGAAGATACGGGTGTTCACCATTGTGCGGACCACCCTGAGGACGGAGTGAAGCATACAGTAGAGTTGTTCCTCGCTTGGGCGGAGCATCATGTCTTCGTGGAAGCAATAATACTAGAAAAAAAGATGGCTACAGCCGTGAGGTAACTGATATTCTCACGACTCAGCCGCCGCGATAGGAGACGCCCAGTGTATTGAGAGTCACAGGAATCGCTCTGCCACCGAAAGCGCGGACATGCGGACGACAAGCAATGGGTAGGTCATCGTCCAGCAGTCCGGTAAAGACCAAGCCCGAAGACGCGCATCTACGGCACATAGTTTTCGATGCACGCCTCAAAGATATATCAGCAATATAGTAAGGCAAATGGCAGGGTGGAGCCAATATTTACTGGAGCCTTGTCGGGTTTCTGAAAAGTAAACCTGTGGTCTTCAAACACAAAGGACATCTGAAGGACACGAGTCTGGCTTAGTCAGAAAAAGTCTGACATTGCCATCCCACCGTATAGCGGAAAAAGTCATTAAATGACTTTCCACCTCAAAAAAAAAAAGCCATTGAATACTTTTTTTAGCTAACCTTTCGACGCTGTTACTAAGCCATAAATAGAATATAGCTAGGCGTTGTAGCTTAGAAACAATGAGTGTCAATTATTGGCAAGTAAACTGACAATAAACGGTTTTCATACTAAAGGAATATGGTCGTGGAACGCAGCCTTATAATCTTACATGGTACTTTATGTCGGGAGTCTCATAATAATATTCCAGTGAGCTTGGCTCGCAAAACTAAAATTATTTTCATTGCAAAACAATGTAATATCGATTCCATCGAATCGTATCACGGAATATCATATGAAGAGGATTTTATTACCCCGGAATATACTGATAGGATCGATTCTCATTACTTTTGTGGCAAAAACTTTGCGAGTTAATGCGCTGTTTTAAATTAATCGTTATTCCGGTCACAAAATTTTGAAATTATTCCGTAACATCGTGGTTTGGATCGGATTATTTTAATCTCATGGGAAACTTTAGTTTGCGGTTTATTTGAAGTGCTAACGTTTATTTTGTAAGGGCATTTTGTATGTAGAGAATATTTGCCTAAACCATTTTCGTTTCCTCAAATCTATTTAGATAAAACATAATTATATCTAATGGTGATAACATAAACTGTGGTTTTTACGATTCTATGATACTTCACTAATTAACTATAGTTATAATTAACTAACTAATATATAAGTATAATATGATACGAAACGAAAACGAACTAAAAATTTCTGTGTAAAAGTAAACACTTTGTGAACATAATATACTCGTACATATAGAATTATTATTAATAAATACTTTAAATACCGAACCTCTTTGATATATTTATCGGTTTACCTATAATGGTGAAAAGTTTTTCAAGTAATTTAAGTACTATCGTTTAATTGAATACCAATAAGTTTTATAGTGACTGAACGAAACACGTTTTGTGAAGCCGAAACCGGAATCGAATTTAACCGAATTTTCGGCTCTTCTTCAAGTTTCGGCCTTAATCAAAATCTAAACAGACGATAGGAAAACTGGTAAAAAATCAATACTCACAGATATTTTTATCTATACGAAAATATCGATATAGTTTTGCTTCGATATAAAGTTGGGAATAACTGTAAGTTGTAAATAGTTGCCAGTTTTCTTGTTATAATTTTCATAATAATACTGGGTAGTCGAATAAATTGGCGATTTTTTTTTTTTTTTTGTTGTTGATAGGTTCGCACTTGACCGCTATCTCACCTGATGGAAAGCGACGATGCGGTCGACGATGGAACGCGCTTACCTAAAAGAAACCTATTCACTCTCGACTTAAAGATTCTCGGGTTCATTATATAAAAAAAACACACACACAGACGAACGAGTTAGTAAATTTTTAGGTATCTTTCACAACCGCTAGTTCAAAGACACTAGTTTCGGTTAAGCTGAATATTTGTCCACTTCTTGGCCGAAATGAGTACTTTTGACCGAGTTCGAATCAGCGGCCGTTTCCTAAAATTTAATTTATTTTCCCGTTACAAATAAATACTGCTAAAATAGTAGTTTTAACAGTATTTATTTTTATTAACCTATATAAAATCAGTACGTTTTATACAAGTTAAACCTTTTATTTTAGCAAAGGATAAATAGGTTGGCTTTCGTGACAAAGCTTTGTGCGACCGCAACTGAAACTATGTTGTGCAAATAAATAAGGAAACGGACATACGATCGGTTTTTCGGAAAACTATTTATTGAGTCAATGATTAAAGTTGTTCATTTTGTACAAGGAAAGTTGTTCAGTTCAATAATCTTATAATTTATATTTGCTTGTACGTCAGTTTTGACATTAATATTGTTGTTTTTTTTTTTTTTTTTTAAATAGGTATAAAAGATAATATAATATATTACCATTCACACCTGAATAACTTGACATGTGGGTTCTCCCTGTGGTATCTGGTAGGAACCCTGTAGTACCTGGTAATCCTGTGGTACTTAGTGAGAATTTTGTCGCATCTGGTGAGTACTTTGTGGTACCTGTTGAGACACCTGTGGTATCTGGTGATATACCTATAATTTGTAATTATCACAATAGGTTTTTTGAAAATATAAAAACACCATTCTTACAATGCAATAGGCGGTATAACCGATCATCTGTTCAAGCCCTAAGTGACCAAAACAAAGGTATACACACGTACATAAAATTTATTTATTACTGCAAGCCAACCCGCACGCACGTCTATTTCGTGGGCAAATTTATAGTATGCCGATTTTGCATTATGGTATAGTACAGTCTGCAACAGTGAGCTGTATTTAGAGTTCGGTTTTCCAGATATTATGTTAGTTGGTTTACTGATGTCATTTTCAGTGATTCAGATTTGCAATTCAGTCTATAAATATAAGATGAAAATATACCTAGCTATTTTATTCGCTAGGAGTTTCTTTGCGAGATTGCATCAGTAATGAAAATATCCGCAGGAGATCTAACGTTACCGATATAGCCTGAAGAATCGTCAAAGTTAAGTGGTAGTGGGCACACATTGCTCGCAGAATAGATGGTCGACGGGACCGAAAGATTCTGGTGACCACGTACCGTAAGACACATCTTTAGAAGACCTTTCACAAAGTGGACGGATAACTTAATGAGAGGCGCGAGAATCCGATGGATGGGATAAGCACAGAACCGTTTGTTGTGGCGTTATCGTCACTTAGGGCCACCCCTATGTCCATCATTGGACATCTTTTGGTTGAAATGATGATGATAATTTTATTTGATTACATTGTACACTAATTAGTGATAAATAAAATTTGGTGTAATTTCATACCTCTCATATGAACTGCTTCTGTTCAAACTACGCGTTTCCCCATTTTTAGGGTTCCGTAGCCAAATGGCAAAAAACGATACCCTTAATAATATAATAATAATATAATATACCACAACTATCACACAACGCCGTCTAGTCCCAAGCTAAGCAGAGCTTGTGTTATGGGTACTAGACAACTGATAAACATACTTATATATTTCTAAATACATACATATTATAGATAAACTACACCCAGACACAGAACAAATGATTATGCTCATCACACAAACATTTGTCCTGGGTGGGAATCGAACCCACGACCTCCGGCATAGCAGTCAGGGTCACTAACCACTAGACCAACAGGCCTGTCAAATAGATCGACCCTTATAGATTCGTCATGTCTGTCTGTCTGTCTGTCTGTCTGTCTGTCTGTTTGTCTGTCTAACCGTCCGTATGTCACAGCCACTTTATAACGAAACTATAAGAGCTATACTGTTGAAACTTTGTAAGTAGATGTATTCTGTGAACCGCATTAAGATTTTCACACAAAAATAGAAAAAAAGGAATAAATTTTGGGGGCCCCCATACTTAGAACTGAAACTCAAAATTTTTTTTTTCATCAAACCCATTCGTGTGGGGTATCTATGGATAGGTCTTCAAAAATGATGCTGAGGTTTCTAATATCATTTTTTTCTTAACTGAATAGTTTGCGCGAGAGACACTTCCAAAGTGGTAAAATGTGTGCCCCCCCCCTTCTAACTTCTAAAATAAGAGAATGATAAAACTAAAAAAAATATATGATGTACATTACTATAAAAACTACCAACGAAAATTGGTTTGAACGAAATCTAGTAAGTAGTTTTTTTTTAAATGCTGCGTCATAAATCGAAAAAAAATACACTATTATTAAAACATCGATCAAAGTTACTACACATTACAAGAAATTTTATATTATGTTACTTGCTGCTACGGAACCCTTCATGGGCGAGTCCGACTCGCACTTAGCCGGTTTTTTGTTTTTTATCACTGAACTAACTAAACTAGTGGACTAGTTTACAAAATTTAACTTTTTTTTATACCCTGAACAAAGTTTATATAAATGTGTTAATTTATCTTCCCTAAAACTAAAAGTGTCAGCAAAAATATTCTATCACGTCAATTTTTTTTTTCTACAGTATTTTTTTTTCATCTACCCTACTACGAGTAGGTGACGACAGTTTAGTGTTCACTCGTTCATTTCAAACGCCAAATATCTGGTTTTGGATTAAACTAATATGTCAATTAGAAAGTCAAAATTCTGACCGTTTTTACTACGTTTGTGAACCGTTTATATTTTCAAAAAAGGTAAGACTCATTGTAGATTCGTTAAAGAAATGCAAAAAAAAAGTGAAAATTAAAAAGAAATCTTGGCCGATTTATTGAAAAATATTCAACAGACGGATGTAAACATGTCATTAAAGATTCAATTTCTGCATTTCCATCTGAGATTTTCCCTGAAAACTTAGGAAGTGTGAGTGACGAACAAGGAGAATGTTTTCACCAAGATTTAAAGATTTGAAGACCGATTTCGGGGGTTTTCCATTTTTATTTCACTATCGACATTGTGCTCACATAATAGAAGCAACAAGTAATATGTAACCAAGCATTATGTGTAACACATAGTATGATTTAAAAGAGTATCCATGGAGTTTCTTGCACGTTCTTCTCCATATAGACCTACGCTTTGGAACGTGCAATTTAGCTTCACTTTTCTTGGACTGACCGACATTTGACTATTCAAAAGTGCCTGCAAATGGTCTATTTGAAATAAATGCTTTGATTATGTTTTTTTTTTTTAATATATTTGGGGATTACTGTTGGTCCATCATAAGTGAAACTGATCCAAATAACTATAAAAAGAAGGGAAAAATTTGCCATTTTTTATTCTTTTCTGTATAACATAACAAAATTATGTAATTAAATTAAGTTAATAAATATTTCTTAAACCAGACGTGACAAATTTTTTTAAATTCTTTTTTCTAGATTACTCTATCTAAACAAATAATAAATTTAACAAATTCAGCTGGGGTATGAAAACCGTGTAAACTAGTGTTATTTTAATTTCATTCTGACAGCTTTTTCGGTCCCTGTCAGTAATTGGTCGACTTAATTTGGCTCACAGTTACTATTTTCAACACAGATTAACCGAGTACGAAAGAACACACAGGGTGGTACAGTGTACAAGTGTACTCTCTGTTTTTTTTTCTGTAATTCTGGGTTTTCCTTATATTTAATATTATATTATGTTTCGTTGTAATATCAAGCTTATTGATATATTCTTCAGTATGAATCACGACCTGTCAACTCTGTGGCATCCACTCCTCGGCATAGATTTCCAAAACAAACGACTCCATAGCTTTTGCTACTAACGCCTCCTCGTGGCTCTTACCAGGTCATCTCTTCATCTGACATAGCGCCACCCACGCTTTGCCTTTTGCTCTATGGACTACCTACTATTTGTACTCAATAACTACTAAGCTATTGAGTAAAATATACTGCTAGAGTGCTAGTGTAAATATACTGCTGCTGTGAAAATGTGTATTTGAGGTGACGATAGAAAACCTATTGTCACTTCAAATCACAAATAATATTCGTCATCATTTCAGCCGATAGAAGTCTACTGTTGGGCATAGGCCTCTCTTATGTGTCTACAATGATCCTGTGTGTCTCGTTCCTAATCATTTTAGGAACTACATATTTATTTAGAAGTTTCAATTTCTGCTACATGTAAATAAAACGGTTAACTATTTGTAAAACGATTTTAAGCTATTGCATAGCTTCTATCGCGGGCCTTGAGCGTGCAGACCGAATACAGAAATTCCGTAACGAAAATAACCTAACACCCCCACTCATTTGTTTTTTGAGCGTGGTGACCGATAAGAAAACAAATGAATGAACAATCAATCAAAATTCAATTCAATGTGTGAAAGTGTAACTTCAATTAATATCAAAGAAAAAAAATACTACATAAATAAAATAAATAAATAATTATAATTGCATAAGTTGATAAAGATGCTATGCAATAGCTTTACCGCAGCAGTCCCCGAGTGCCATACGTCTTTTTTTTTTTAAAGTTAGGTATCAATCGCAGTACTTTAAGTATAGTATGTTACTAGCGACAAGTCCTAATCATATGGACTTCATGAATAAAAACAGATGTTTATTATAAGAGCCCTTACAGTAAGAAAATCCAGTGTCATCATGAATATTTGACAGTAGCCCTCTAATAAGACCTCATTTTTTCAACTAACACAAAAGCTGTAATACTTAACCACAAATTAGGTTAGAATTAGTTGCATATCTATTGAATTAGTTGCCACATTGAACATAACTCACTTATAAAATTAGTATTCAAATATCAGGGTTAGTGACAAATTTAGGGATATGATTAGTCGTTGATAACAGTATATTATTACATAAAATTAGCATTTAATTTATCCGTGACGAAATTATTATTAATTAATGCATTATGCAGTTTTACTGAATTTGAACAACTCCATAACTTGTAGCAGACTGCAATTGATTCAATATTAAGTTATGATTTCGTTGTAAGTTAATATTGGTTGGGTTTCTGAATAAAGTAGTTTTAAATTAAAAAACGTCTTAAATCAATCAAAAAGGCTTAAGTAGAGTTTGAGAAATGCTCAACTTCAAATGCTCAAATCAGAAATTGGGCGTTAGTCACTAAAGTTGTGATTAGGAATATATACAGGTTTTATTACACTCAAAAGAATAGTACCAACATCGTTTTTCTAAATTATATAAGTGTTTAATAATTATTTATAGTTAAAAATTTATTAGTAATGAGAAAGAAAAAAAAATATGAAAGAAAAGAAATCATAATTTTTATAATTTATTTTCTTACATTATTATACTAAGCAAGTAGGTCAAACAAACCATAGTCGTCAACAAACCATCGAAATTGTAATTACCTGTAATCAACAACAAGTATTATAAGAAACAAACCATGTCGTGTCATCGTCATGAAAATCAAATCCTGAATAAAATTTTGTTATTCAATCAGAGCTTATAATTATTTTAATACATAGGATATAGGAAATTTTTTAATACACCATCATTTTAATACACCCGACAAAACTGATGACCACTGCAGGAAAACTAGTTTTTGCAGAAGCAAAATCATGAAACAAAACACAAGATCGTATAGTACATGAAACTATAAGTTATCAAAGGAAAACCTGAAGATAATAAGATTTAAGGTTGGGCTTAAACTGAGAAATATTAACCAAGACAATTCTGTAGACCAATAATAAAGTAAGGCAAAGCAAGTCAGTACTCCCGCAAAGATGCAAAAAAGGAGGACCAAGAAAAAAAGCGTAAAAGTCTACAATTTCAAAGTAGATACTCCGAGTAAAAATGTGTATTTTATGGGTAATGTATATTTTAAGGGCTGATTCTGGTCTAAATGATAATAAATAATGATTCTGGAGAATACAATTAGATTAAAAGTAAGGCCAGTCATTACCAACAAAACCACTAAGAAACCACTAGAACAAAGTAATAGAAAAAACATACCTTTCATAAATCTGTTATTGAATAACACTATTAATGAAGGGTATGGTTTTCCATTCTTACTTTTACCTTTGCCAGTCTACCTTTGCAGACTGTCAACCTTTTTTTTCATAATAATCATAATCCTGAACAATAAGAGATTTTGGGAAAACTTAAGCTTAGAGTTACAAAGCATCAATTTCAGTAGACCATAAAATAAAAGGAGAACCATCTGCAGAAGTATTGAGATTTTTGTAGATGCAGGTGAGTGGATAGATCAAAGCAATGATAGCATCAACAGAACGAAATGAAAGTCGATAATTGCAAAGCAAACCAGATAATCCACTAAGTAAACACCAGAATAAAGTAATAGAAGACACAATACAGTTTATAGATCTGACAATGAATGAAGCTATTTATCAAGTGCTTAGAATACACGAGTTGTAAGGTCAGCTGAGGGAAACTGGCAAGTGTGATGGTGTTACAAGATAGACGCCCAACAAGTCATTATTCACCACAATCTTAAACTCTGCAATTTGTTTTCCTACTCAAGTGATACTTATGTTTGCTGTTTAGAGATGTTCACGCGTGACATTATTTATGTCTTTATTGGTAAGTTTGCTTTCAAGTTCATGTTATACTTTAACTATCGTAAATTTTTTAGGTAGGTATTACTAGTTGATACTTTTTATTGTCAAATCAAATCAAGCACACCATTAAACAATTATTTGCCCCCTTATTGATACTTTTTAAGTGCCTTCTCCCTCCATTGCTCAGTTTTTGCTTATAATATGACGTCAAAAGTAAACGCTGCTGTAGGTATTGATTCTAACTTTACCACACAGCGAGTCAAATTAACTTATTAATTTATAAATCTTATAAATTACAAGAGAACATAAAATATTGTTTATTATAGTTTTTCCAAAGTCCAAGCTTTGTTCTAAACAGCCAGAGAATTTATTACAATAAAATGCAAGCCTGCACTTGGAAATAAAGAGGGTTGTGCATCGTAAACCTCAATGATACACGGAGGCATCTGCCAATAAAATAAAACCTATGTGTTGGGAACTTTCAGAACGTCTCTATTTCCCATCGCAACTTGCTCGAGTAAAATAGACAAATTCATGGATGTCATTTTTTATGTCAATCTTTTGATTTATTGATGAATAAGGAACATATTCGTGTGTACTTTTTTCCCGTTCACATCGTGCTCTCGATTTGTATTAGCCAATTTGATATTCAAATCGATAGGTCTGATATGACATATTAATTCATTGTTTTTGTTTCAACACCGTCCTGTATATTTTTTTAATGAAAGGCATAGATAATAATCAAACTTCTCCCATAAATTAAAAAAGCCCATTAAAATAATTATCAATTCTGTCACAACTTTTTCTCAAGCGCTGCTTATTAAATTCTTCTCCATTTTTTTACGAGCAGCAAATTCCGAAGTTATTTTCGTTAAATCTATAAACGCGATTAATTTGAGGAAGGAAGTAGGTAATAATTAGCTTCCATGAAAAAAGATATCGGTAATAAAAGTGCTTCAATATAAATAATCTAGTTGGTTTTACGAGGTAATAAAGTATCTTGAAAATTTCCTACTCATCTGTTGGACATTTCTCTCACAAGCTGGGTCGAGTTTGAGTGTAGGCGAGGAACCTTTTGTCATAAAATATAATGTCAATGTATTATTGTTTGTGAATATTTGATACTGTATTTTATTGATGTACTGTTTGACGAACAAAGATACAATGTGCTGCCTTCTGTGTGGAGTATTGCGAGATCAATTTAAGGATAGTGATATTTCGAATGCAGTATTTCGAATCTCCAGAGAGTATTGTAGTATTACCTAGTAATGACTAAAAAATGTAATCCAATCCAATCTGATCCGAGGCGGTGATAAAACGGATAAAGTCCAAAATATATGGAACTAATTTTATACATTTCGAACTTTTCGACAATAGTTAGTTGTAGGTCACTTTTCCGGGCCCTCTTATAATAAAAATATTTTATCAAATTATTGGACATAGGCCTCCTCCAAGTGTCGCCACAATGAACGGTCCTGAGCGTCTCGCATCCATCGGATTCCTATGTCCAACAGTAGACATCTTTCGGCTGAAATGGTGATGATGATGATGATGATTATATTATTTAAAATTAGAGCAACACGGTGGCCCAGTGTTAATGGAGTTCTATCTCGTTAGTTCAGACCCAGGCATGTGTTTTACTTTATATAATTTGTTTTATCACCAGGGCCCCAAGTTTGCTATTATAATAGTGTCAGAATGGTCTATCATTGATTTCATAATTGTTGATTTTGACAAGTTTTGGTAATTTACTAATATAATCACATCACTCTGACTTTCCGATGGTCAACCACTCACACTCCATTTAAAGGAAATGGTATAGAATGGTACTCTCGTATATAATGACAAGTGAATATCTAACGTATGCTGTAATATGCAAAAATTTTGACAGTTCCTTTGGTCAGTGACCTGCCATTACGACGTCATTGCGCAATTAGTGCTTTTAATAAGCTCGATATTGTCATTCAACCACACTTCTAGTAAAAGACCATTGACCGATCAATGATCAATCATTATGAATTAGCAGATTACAAACTTTTAGCAAAATGACAATGGGATTGTGTTGGAATGACGGATTTATAAAAATAGCAGTAGGCTTATCTTTGCCGTTTTGAGAGCACAGGGGCCTAATGCTCTCAAAACGGCAATAGTAAGCCTACGTCAGACGAGGTAGTGAGATATAACACTTACTACAATAATTTAAAATAAATTAAAATTCAAAATTTGACTATGATGGAGTGACATAGTCAATATTGTGACAAAACTCCTTAATATGAATTGAAAAAAAAAACATCGTGTTGAAACTTACGTGTCCTACAATAAATATTCAAAAATCTGTGATGTGACATTCACCAATGTGCACTGGGATCGCATAGTGGAGTACGCTCTCTTCTCTATCCTAGAGTTGAAGATTGAGTCCCAGCAGTGGAAATGTTACTAGGCTGATTTCTATTATTAATATTTAAAATAATAATCGAAATATATCTTAATAATCGTATTCTAGTGAATGGCATGAAAAATAGGTCGTCATTGTAATCAAAACACATTCTTAATCCATTTATCTCTGATTCAAAATGGAATCCAATCATATTTTTATTTATAAATAAAGTACCTTTAGATCTACAATACAACGCTATCAGTGTGCCCATCTCCTATATTGGAGTTTGTTATCACGAAAAACGTGCTTTGAAAACTAAAATTAGTTGGGATAACATGAAAATAGAGAGTCCACTGTAATAATACTCTGCAAAACGATGAAATATTACTGTTTTGTGTAAAACATCTATACAATACAAATCATTATTGAAAAACTTTATTACGTTTTCGATTTATTGATTGGATTGAAGTTAGTAGAACGAAGCTTAAAATTATGTAAGTTTAAAATAATATGCTATTTTTAAGAGCGTCCAACCCTTGACAGTTTTCTCATACAATGGCTGTGTGATTATGACGTTATTACACATATTTTTTTAGATACAAAGACATCTTGTAGTTAAGAAATAAAATTAAATAAAGAAGCCTTTTTTCCTACTACCACATCTAACAATAGGTAAACATATTCTAAATTCGTTGATGAACTAATTTAAATCACAAAATTGGATTCACTCCATTATTAATTTACATTTATATATATATGTGTTTTTTTATTCAGTACATATTTTGCTTTTATTTAATGATTTTATTATGCACTAATCTTAAGGATGACGGTTTGTTATTGAAAAAAATGAGAAAGAGCTTTCTTAAGGTTTTGTGGGAAAAAAATGATCCATGTTAGTTATTTTAAGAATAATATAACCCAATCATCAATACTATACAGCAGTATAATTTCTATCTCTTTGAAAAATTTCTTGAAATTATGGCAGCAACAGCTTAGTCTGGCTGTGAGGAAGTAAGTAAAAACATATTCTCGGTTTAACAGAAAATAATATACAGTGGTATAACACTGTGCTATAGTGAATACACTGGACTCCTACATAAATTATTGTTAAATGAAAACTTTCATACAACTTGAGCACCAGTTTCCTCTCATGCAAAGTTTCAAAAATGATAATACAGTTTTTGAACGTAATAACCATCCCTGGGGATCCTCAGGCACTCTCACATTCTGTGATGTTCCGTACATACTGAGAATATTAATGCGCTCCGCTATTCTTTGAGAACGCCTTCAAAACGTTCATTCTTACAAAATTCCAGCCAAAAGCCACCGCCTGATATGATAATCCGTCACGTTTTATGAAAAATTATCTAAACTGGTGGATGTTAGGTTAATGTATAGACTTAGTCTGGATCTGTCAAAATACTAGGCTACAGTCGTGTCTGAATAAATAGACCAGAAAAATGAACTGTTATATATTGCGGTTCTGAATAAATGTAGCGTTTTAACATAAAACAGATAAGTTCAACAAAAGAGCTTTTAAGGAAAAAGGAATGAAACAAGTTTTTGCGAGAGAGTTTTTGAAAGCTAGTGTAGTTCATATAACATATGACTGGACTGTTGATCTAGCGGTAAGTGGCTCTGACTGCTATGCCGGAGGTCGTAGGTTCGATTTCCAGCCAGGACTAATGTTTGTGTGATGAGCATGTACATTTGTTCTGTGTCTGGGTGTAATTTATATATAATATGCATACATATTTAGAAATACGAGTATATAAGTATGTTTATCAGTTGTCATAACACAAGTTCTGCTAAGCTTGGGACTAGACAAGCTTTTGCCCGCGGCCAGCCTATGTTCTTTTCCATGTCAAAGGCTATATGCATGCCAAATTTCATCCAAATCCGTTCAGCCGTTTTTGCATGATTAAGTAACAAACATCCAAACATCCACACTTTCACATTTATAATATTAGTTAGGATATTATCACTACTCACCTATAATTTATTACTTTTACACAAACATACAGGAGATGCACTACCTACAAATTATCAAATCATAAATCTTCAAATACACAGACAGCGTCCCGCATATCAATACGAAACTGTAAACTTAACAACTATTTGCAATTCAATTCATGCAAAATTTATCGTTGAGCGTCGAAATGCTTCATTGCGCGTCTATACCAAATGTAAATACCAAGTACGTCGTAGGTACCTCACTAATGCTTTAGAAGACAAGCTCAGAAGCTCACTTAGTTCGCATTTAGCGGACCTAAGGCCACCAAGCCTCTGAGGTTAGGTTCTTAATTAGCCATCGCTCGCAGCTGACCGCTCGGAAGTGCGATCTAGGTGCTCTTATGCAAATACCATTATATTTCCGACTAGCAATAATAAACTCTACTACCTTGGTATACGAGTTAGTATACATGTAAGCTAAGATTTGTGTAATCCTTGTGGTTGGGAGACGGGTGACATTCACATAGAGCATGTATTTGAACTGGTTGTAGGCAACGAGCTATCGATAGGAAATTAGATGTCATTTTGTCAACATTTTAATTTATAATTATTTATTTATGTAATTGAATTCTATGAAAATAATATATTTTAATATAATAAAATCATTAAACAAATGTTGTTTCATCAATAATATACAAAAGTAAATTCGAAATTGAACTGAAAACTGCAACCGCTAAATCAATATTGTATAGATAGTTCCTAAATTAAATGCGGTTGATTTGAAATTAGCAGAAACGGCAACAATTGTGGTTTCGGCTAACTAAATAAATCTATAATAATGCACGAAAAGTTGAATTAAACTCATTGACATTTTGATAAAGTATTTTGATGAGTAATGGACTATGACCAAAGTTACTCTTTTTACGAATAACCAACTGGCTATTATATGTATACGTATTGCGAATTCAAAATGACTCAATGAAGATAAAAATAAAAAAAAAAACAGAATGATACACATTTGCTTAACATTATTGTAATTCTGCAAATGAAAAAGATAAATCATAAAACAACATTCATATGCGACACAGTTTGTACATAGAACAGTTTATCAAAACATAATTCTCCGAAGAGCGCTAAATATAAGATTAGCACATGATTTACGATACAAAACTAACTTGAAAAGAAGAACAAACAGAAAGTGTAATATCAAATGTATTTCTAAGCATAATTACTGAACAATGTGAGCAAAATTTATGCCCGAATGAAATCTCTATGAAATACGGTATGTCTAGTACGTCAGGCGGTAACAATGAAATGTTTATTATCTTTTTACTTGTGATTTATAGCACATACATTTCCTTTGTAGTTCTTTGGTGGACAACTGAATTCAATTTGCTTAATATCTCAATTCTGGGATGCCTTTAATTAGAGCTGCATTCCAATCTACAGTACGTAGTCATAAGAAAGAACTTTTAAAGGAAATATTACTACGCTTAGTTGGAATAAATGAAGTTTTTAAAAGTACAAAGTAGCTTTCGCAGCTGATTTAAGTGAATAATATTACCTAGTGACAATTTTTTTAAACTTACCTGATATAAAAATGATTTTATAGTTCCCCACAAATGTAAGTATTTTTTTTTTTCAAACTTTACTTTTATATGATATGTTGCTTTATACTTTCGCTGAAAAAAAAACTAATATATGCTAAATTAAGCACTGGAAGGCCTCCCACAAGATGGACCGATGACCTGGTGAGGGTCTCGGGAATGCGTAGCGTTATACACCGCTAAATTTTAATTGTTTTAATCCTGTAGAGGGTCGATCCAGTACATGAAACACTATCGATTTGTAAAGATAAAATTAAATAATAAACTACCTTTTTTTTCAAAACTCGTATTAATTTACGCATGTACGAAATTAATTTCTTTGAATGTATTATTTAAATGTTTTATGTTTTTTTTTTTTTAATAAATGTGTGGGCTATGTTTGAAATAAACAGATCAATCAATTAATAATCCTAGAATCCGTTGATTAGCCTTCAAGAACAGAACCTTAAAAATAATTGATTCGAGTTCTGGTTATCGATTTTCAATAGCATTTTTAAATAAGATGCTACACTTTTTACTACTTCAAAACTTATCGATACATAATCTGACATGGCCGACATGGTATTTTGATAACTGGTTCCTGTTACAAAATGCCTACTGGCTTTTAAAGTAACATCTAAAAAAAAATAAGGAAAAAATATAACGACAAAGTAACTGGACAAGCGCAAAGCTCTTCCAATAAATGATTCCGTATCATTAATACTAATTAATTCAAAAACAAAAAAATAAAATAAAACGGTTGCACATTAGGAAATATGCAACCGTTTTACTCCTGTTTGTTGTCTTGCCAATATCAGCAATATAATGTACTAGGTATGATAGAAAAGATGCATTAGAAAGTTCTAGTGCATTTTTTAAGTAATCTGGAGATTCTGGGCATACACTTGTAATGGCATACAAGTGTATGCCTCTAGAATTTCTAGATATCCGACTAATCCTGTGCGTCTGGCTTACATCGTATTCCCGCGACTTCCACAGGCTATTGGTGTGGACCAGCTATGGGATTTGATTTGACTATGCTAGCTGTACATAGTTCAATGTATAATATGCAATATTCGTTTTAGTATATATGTAACCTTAAACATCGTGTCAAGTATATTTATGTACGAAATATCATAACGGTATCATGAATAATCACAAAGTTATAAGCTGTTATGTTAGCAAAAATACATAGTCACCGGACCATCCAGGCCACTGAGAGGTTGTTTTGACTTGCACCCAGCTTTTTGCAGGCGCCTAATACCTGACCTTTTGTAATTTGTGTTGGACTTAATGGTAACCAACTTAAGTTTTAAATATTTTTGGGAATTTAGCAAGGTGTAAAAACTATTGGAGTAGTTGCTGATTCTGAACAAACTATATTCAGGTTTAACATAAACTAAAAAAATCTCGTGTACAGAAGGTAAATTTAAATACATTATACTTAAAGACATTCAAGAAACATCTTGATCCTTGACCATATTTTTAAAAGATATTAACGTTTGTGCTTGTCTTACTGTATATTGTTAACAAACAAACATTTTATTGTTAACTTTCTCGAAGTGATACTTTTTCTTAATAATATTAATTTCAGCTGAATTATCAAACTACAAAAATTCGTTTGTATATGTAGATCACAAGACTCTGGAGTTGAAACTTTCTGAAGTGGATGCGTGACGCACAGGACCAGTCGTTATGGCGACACTTGGGTGAGGCCTATATCCAACAGAAGACGTCTTTTGGCTAACACATGATGATGATGATGATGATGATAAAATCTCAAGAAATTCATGATTGAATCAATTAAATCCAAAAACTGTTAACCCAATTTTAGATATAAATCACAGACCCCTAATAAAAGATTAAAAACTGCCGCTTCTGATTAATTTAACTTTAATATAAGCTTTAATGTTGTTAGTAGATTACATAATGGTCAGGTATTGCCAAACAAACGCCTTAATTTATTTTTCTTGCCGTTACATGTCAGCCAAGATTATTAAGATGCTAATGTATTTTTTATACTCTTCTACATTATTAATTTTTTTATATACCTTCTGAGACAAGCTCGATTATTGATTTTTTTGCTGGAACTTTATTTAATGACTTGAGAATATGTCGCAATTTTTAAGTAAAAACTTACTCATGTAGCATCAATCATTTTTTTTCTGATGCACGATGGAAATGAATTACGGTCTAAGTGTGTTCGGTGTTGCGTGGTGAAAAAATGTGTGAAAAATTACCGCGATTACGAGTAATGACGGAACGATGTAACATGTTTCGGTAGTTACAACAAACATTAGACTAAGCGTATCGCTCCGAGCTTTGTTACCATTTCTCACGTTATTATCGCATATTCTTCCTACATCATTACACAATTATTTTTCTGAGAAACAAAAGAAGATTGAGCGATTAAACGAACAAATCTTTTTCTTTCAATTAACAAGTCGTTGCTCATTTATAAACAGGTTATCGTTGAAGGTCGTAATAATAGCCACCAAAAATTTAAAGTTAAATGAAGCACGCGTAATTAGCATTGAGTAAGCCAGATTGGGAGCAGAGCAATACTAATAAACAACGAGATAAAAGGGCGGACCTATAAAGCCGCTCGAATAAATATTGGATCGTACTAATTATCATAAAAGTACATCCTTGCCTTAGTCGTGAGCCCATTACCGAATAGCTGTCATTAAGAGCGTGCTTCGATAAGAGCAGACTGAGTAAACGCCACCCACGGCGCATGCGTCGTACAAGCTTGTAAACTAGTATTATACTACTGTAAAACATCCTAGGAACGCTAAAGTAATCTTATCTGATCACCAATGAATACATATTGGCATTAAGCGGCTATATCGTTAATATTTTATACCAATTATAGTGCACTATAAACTTGCAAGCATAAAATATAATGGTGTATTCGCTAAAGACACCTCTTCATTTTCGTTTTGCCAGAAAGCGAGTAATTTATATTTACCAACATAATTTTGCGAGCAATAATTTCTTTATTTTATGTCAGCGGACGGCAATGCCGCAGAATAATGCAACCTGAACGGTAGCTAATAACTATAGTTTAAGTCGTAAAATAAATGCTGTCTGCTAGAGCCCTAAAAGATATCCAATAGCTAAGTTACTGCGTGTGTGGACACGGTCTATGAATATTCACGGGTGCTCAATTCAAATAAGAGGATTTAACGGTTTGAAACGCCACTAAAGAGCGCAGATTACTGGCTCAAACAAACTTGGAGATAAGAAAAAGTGATGTGGAAAAGTTAACGCATAAATTTCTGGGTGGAACGTCTGGTCTCGTCTGCCACCGATCCACCAGATTATCCTACTTCGACAGTTCGACACAAGTTTTTCGGTTGAACTTTGAATTATGCACGAACCTTTACTAGATAGAGATGTCGAAACCTCTGAAGATGTAAATGGTTTCATCATTACTTACTTGTTTTGTTATCAAGAATGTTCCTTTTTTGTTATGACTTGTAACCCTATTGAGTAAGGGCGCAATGTGTTACAACTTATGAAAGGTTTTGATTGGAACTCGCCACATTGTTGCTACTATTGTTTACACTTGCAGATGGTATGCAAAGCATTTGATGCCAACATTGTAACAACACAATTCGAATGCAAAACCACGAACTGTGTTTGCGTCCTTTTTCTGTTAGGTACTAAGTGCAAGTGGTACTTTGATATTTTATTAGATGACGGCATTCATATTTTTAACTTTTCTGTTTGCTACTTACCAACAAAATCCATGGACAGTCCAAACACTTCACGGTTATCTCAAGGTTTGTAATCGTCTAAAAAAGAAACTATTCGTTGTACTAACAAAAGAATTCGTTCAGGCCGGAACGATTGGCTGGTAAATATTAGTTTAGTTTATAGATAATAGATTTTTTGTTAATAAATAAAAAAATAATTATAGACTGGGAGTTTGGTTTTATCAAGTAAGTTTAGTAATAATGTCGTCACGATAAAAATCAATTGCAGAAGTGGCTTACCTCGGGAGCTGGTGTAATAACAGTGCGGGGCGGCCGCGGGCGGCACCGACTCCGGGCTTACTTCCATGGACTATTCTGAAACTATTTAGACAGGTATACTTTCACACGCATACCTAAAAATTTTTTTTTAACTGTCTATCTATTTTTATAGTATAAAAACTCCGTCTCCAGATTAGGTTCCGATATAGTCAATTCCTTCACATCCAATAATAGGAAAAAATAATACACAAAAATAACATTTCTGGATTTTGAAAATACATAACTGTTTTGTAAAACACTTAATTGTTTAATAAAATTTCATAATGAATCCTATTTGAATAATTAAATTGATTATTACTCTCCAACAGAGAATAAGACAAATGGTTTTAAATGACAGCTCTTGCATATCACACATGAGCCTAAACTAATTATTTCTCCAAATTACTCTTTATTCGCCGGAATAATTACTTGAAACCCTCTCTAAATAATAACAAAATTACTGAGACAGTTTATAAAATTAGTAAAACCAAAAGCTTTAATGAATTATAAGAAAATACATTACGAATTCCTTCCAAGTCACAAGAAAAAAAGTAAACTTAGGTCAGATCTTTGATAATCACCATAAACTTTGGAAGAGAACAAAAAAATGTGTTGCAGAATAACGCGTTTGATCCGAGATTAAATCGCTACGACTTTAGCCATCGATCGGACAACAATTAAGACGGTGTAGGTAAAAATTTTTGTTGCGACGCCTTTTTAAAAGACCATTCGCCCGAACGCTTTCGGTGTTCCCAAATTACCGGGTACGAGTTTTACGGATCAATTTTATTTATGAGTTTAATCAATATTTTTTAAGCTTACGACATTTAGAACAGTCGATGTCGTAAAGATTGCTTTGTTAGGAGATTTGCGGCGGTTCTCAATGACATATTTGATATTCTTGTAAACCCTTGTAAAAGTCAAATGGTTTTTAATTTATGCGTTCCAAACTTGTTTATCAATTTTCAACTTGGCGGTTTAAAGCTCAACTTCAACATTTTTTAATTCTCCTTTAAATAGTTCCGTTGCGGTGGTCACTTCATAATTATCCATAGTTACGGAGACTTGGTCTCATTTTTAATATTCTTTCTTATTTTTACAGCAATTGCAGTAATTATGTTCATCTAAATGAATGAATTAAATTCAATTAAAGTATGAACACCATCATTTTGTATTTATGATTCAATGTATATGGTAACTGACTTTAATTATGTTACCGGTTTTTATGCTTATTTACATTTTTAATACTTTTGTGGCAATTATTTTAATATCTGCTTCAATGAACTTGTTTAACGGGCATGTGGGTAAACGGCTGATTATATTAGCATATAAAAATCCTGTTGCAGAAAGTCTTGGTTACCATATGCAGTATTGAAGTTAAATTAAATTAAGTGAGCCTACGTGCTGAGAGTTTTAATTTAAATTCTGTGCTGAACATTCATTCGGTAAATCAAAATTGACAAGTTTATTAGGGAACAATAATTAGGTATATATTTGAAGTATTTTAATTAACAGATAGGATTTAATTGTTATTTCAATGAATGCAAAACAGAAAGTTATTTCTACAAGATATATATGTATTTATTATACTTTTCAACCAAAAGTTAACTGATAGATAATGCCTTGTGGTATTAAGTCCAACTATGAAACTATGTACCCAATATAAGTAATATATCAAAAAATTCAAGTAAAAATCCAAACTTTATAGCTAAAACAATCATATTATACCTGGATGGTATGTGAACGCGCAGTTTATGTCGTTCTACCAATTTAAGCATGCATTGTGCATGTATTAGTACAAATACAAAAACATTTTGGTAAGTTAACAAAATTGAGTAAAGTAAGTCAGAAAATACAGTCAAATTATAATGTCCTATAACAATAAACAACAGAATTAAAAAAAAAATAGTAAATCGGATTTAGGAAGTAGTAACTATAAAATAATATTATTATACATACAAATTCCTGTCGGACAGGTACTCACTAACTTAAGATTGTTGTAGTCTAACAAAGATTTAGGCAGTTGGTTGATTAATGGAGGTATTCCTTTCTTTTACGTTGCATTGGACCTGACGACGAACAGCCTATGGGTCGCCGTCCATAAATCCGCGCCTACGGTGGCGAATTATGTAGTCATCCTGCGATTTTCGACGCCGAGGGCATCTCCGACAGATGAACCCATTCCTAAGATTTTTTATGAAATATAGCTTTTTGTGTGGTCTACAGCTTATTTCTCTATCGCGCTAGTTAAATAAATAAATAAATCAGCAACATAAATGTATGTACTAAATCACACTCACACAGCGTACCTAAACGCATCCACTCCACCGCATCTAACAACCACATACTCATACATAGGACACGTCAGCATCCATCGAAATAAGTCGAGAGGCGTGAGTGAATAATTTCCCCTGATTTATGTATATCGTCTCTACGCAAGCGGGTCCTGGCTCATTACTGCCTGACGTTGAATGATGATCGGAGCCCGAAGAAAAATGCCATGTTTAACCATCCGATGGTTATGATTTAATTCCTATTGGCAAAAAACTGCGACGAATTGAGGTTCAATGAACTTATGACGGCTGCACACTGGTAGATTAGATGCGATCGAGGGCGCGATAATCTTATGGAGATATATGTAAGGACTAAGGACTGAATGTGGAAGGTAGTTTGGTTGTTTGCGCAGCTGAGGGATCCCACCACACCTTGGGATTTACTATTGGCAAATGGCGACCAACATTTACTTTTGTGAGTCATACATTATCTATGACAAATAAGTGATGATATCAGATTTTTATGTCTTTCCGTTCGTTTCAGTTGCATTTACAAATGTGTTTTTTTTTTTAACATAATATTGTCTGTTTGTATAATACTGTGTGCTGCTACAGGAGTTTTTACCAATTTTTTTTTTATTTTTTTATTGTTATTATCTTTTCTTTTATTCATTAACTTATTTTGTGTTGTTACAATGATGTTATTTTAATATGTTGGTTTTTTTTTATATAAATAGATAATTATGTGAAAGAATGTACACTTTCAAGGAAGTTTTGAGGAACCAATTTATTTATTATTCAGATCTCTTGAAATGTACCCAAAATCACACTGTTAGGCGAAAATGAAATTAAAGATTTTAATGGTTCTTTTAAAAGCATAAGCAAATAAAGCAATGTGTAAACTCCATTTTACATTATTAAAAAATAAATAAAGATAAATTAATTGATATAATTATATTTTTGATAATGTTTTGATACAACACAGTCACTGTGATCAACATTGTTTTTACTTAATTCCAATTTGCCGGCGGCAATTTGCCAGGATCCGTATAACCTTATTAATAATCTAGGTCGGTGTGTACGTAGAGATTATGATGTGTGTAGTATAATAAACCTGTAAGTAGATAGGTATTGTAACGCAGCTTTTTATTTATTTGAACGAATTAATGCATTCCTTACAAAAATAACTTCAACACTGAAAAAACAACACACATTCTTCTTTCTACCAACCTTCAAACCTATTCTAGAACAGCATAATCCTTCGAAGTATATTTTACAAGCCAGTTCGTTGGTTGCATAAATAAAGCAACTCATGCGATCTCCTTTCCATATCACAGTATTTAGAATACCCTATATGTCTATATTTTCTAAGCAGCTTCTATCCGCGGCTTCGCCTGCGTAAACGTGGCAAATTATCTCAAAAAAATCGTAGTCCCGGGATGAAATGTACTGTCCTATGTGCGCATATGAATCATTGAAATCCATCAGCAGTTTGAGCTTAAAGGAGTAACAAATACACAATTAGATAAAAGTCTTCAAATATAGCCTTTATAATATTAGTGCGATTTTCAAGTTGGTTGGAAGAAATAAAATCAGATCATTCAAGTATTTATGTACTAATTTCAAACTTATAAGCACTAATGAAAAATTTTCATTAGTGCTTAAACTACCTAGTACAAAGACTTGCTTATAATAGTACAAAGTCGGAATTAATGCCTTAGGAATTTTCTAGCAGTCAATTTAATAGTGGTGCTGAGACATTACATGGTAGGAGTACATGCAGCTAAGGTGGCTTTCATTTTCATGTTTTTTTTTTTATTTATTGTCACGTTTATTTTTCTGTCTTTCCATTTCTAAAAAAGTATTTGATCTCTCTTTATATCTGAATATTGTACTGGTATTCCAATTACTCCATCCAGTTCTATGAGAACACTAATTTGGTTCTTCTTGAAAATGATAAATCTTTTTATGCAGATATTTAAGCTCATCAACAATGCAACTAATGAACTATAGATTGATATTCGCTAGACAATCGCATTATAAAATCGTGCGTCTAAGTCGCCATGTGTGCGCTCTCCCACACATTCTAGGGTCGCCCCAACACGGGTGTGTTAGTGTTTTGTTTCAATTTAATGCCCTGTTTGCGTTAACAGTTTGAAATTGAGTCTATTCTAAAACTAATTTGTACACGAATATATTTCTTGATTTGTTTTCGGTGTAGCCAGTTAATTTTCTATTATGCTTCTCTGTTTGGATTTCATAATAGGTTCTATTTATTTTATTTGCGTTTCTATTATGTCGGGTTTGTTGACACGAACGGGTTGTGGAATTATTCGGTTCTGTTCATATGTACATAAAGTAAGTATCTTGTTATGCCATTTATCATACGTATGCCTAGTTTATAAACGAAAATTACCTGTATATCTGGCAAAATTGTTACCAATATTATATTATAGTTTGTTGAATAAATTTGTCACATTAGTCGTACTATTGGTTCCTCGCACTATCGTGTGTTATCGGTTCCTTCATCTTCATGCATGCTCTGCTTCAGCATTTTCAACATGCATGAAGATGCCTGTCCTTGATGGCGGTGTGGTCGCAACAGATTACGACTTTTAACTTCTTCACATTCATTATCTTAGCATCTTACTATAGTTAAAAATTGTAATACCATATGTCTTTATAGGGAGATCTGTAAAATTCGTTTCTTTTTTCACAACTTACGATATAGCCTACAGCAAACTTAATCGGGTCGCACGCCCCCAATGGCCCTAGGTTTGAATTCCAAGTCGAGCCTAATTAGCTTTTTATTTGCTATTGACTTAAAGCTGAGCTTAATACGACTAATTAAGCGAAGCAACGTTGCCGTGGCCATATCGAAGGATTCAGGCGATACGCAGATCGATTACCGAAGACAAGAAGAAGAACTTGGCAACGTTTTTTCATATTAAAGAACGCTTGGACACATAACGAGGTGGCCACTATGATTCATAAAGGAAAAATGTTGAGTTGACGAATGTTTATGATGAAAAAGACTGATGAATAAGGTTTTTTTTTTTTATTTTATTACTAGTTATTCTTTTTTTAAAATTTTGATTGATCCAGACAGGTTTTTGTCAAAAAATATTATTATTATTATTATCTATTTCATTCGTAAGTCAAGGTCCTGTTATCATCTTCCGTAGTTTCATTTTGCACATTGTGGCCTCTTTTTTCTGACGCCACTCCTCACACTCCTATTTTGTTTGGTGTGGAAATCCTCATAGATTACCCAACCATCCCGGTGTATCTCGTACTTGCGTTACGATCTGCGGACGTGATGCGACTTCCATTTCCCGGGACTTGAGTTAAGCTAGAACTACATTAGACCGACGCACACGTGGACCATGCCTTATTTATACGTAGAACGAAGTCGCGTGGCGTGGATCTAGTGTAGCTCTACAAGTCTACTTTTTATATAAAATGTATGGAGAGCGACGCGCTCGTACGCTCGGAGTCCTTGTCCCGAAAAGTAACTCCGTCTAAAAGAAGCACGCGTGGAATCCTACTCGCCATCCTCTCGAGTCCAGATTGATGGGGTGACGAATGTCGTCTAATCCGTTGACTTTGAACCTTTTTAGAGAAGATTGATGCTCCTGAGCCAACCTCATCCAGCATTCTACCTACAATAGCAACAATGTTGCCTGGCCGTCTAGCCAACACTTTACCACTTCAGATACCTGTGTTTAGAGCAAATTTCGCCATCCGAAGAACAAAACCAAACCAAACCGTTAATTCAAAATCCTCCCACAAATAAAATTTCCTCTTAATCACCGCATCGGATCTTTTTTGTTGAGACGAAAACAATAAAAGTGAACCGTTTGCACTGTCTGCCATTTTCAGGAAACGGATGTTAGCCGGGCGTCCGGTATCGTTCGAGGCACTATGCCAACAGGCCCCGTGACGAACGTATTGGCCGCAGAAAAGAAAAAAAAAGTGTAATTAATGTGGATATTAGGTATTTGGGATGGGTTTTGTTTGATTAATCACTATTGTAGGTTGTTACATGAGCTTATTAGCTTACGACAGTATGATGGATGTGTCTAATCGTGCCAATTTCTTACGTAGTATATAACAATGAATAAAAAAAAGTGATACTCAATTTAACCAATGAAAAAAACCAATAACCAATTCAGTTGCATAGCACAGTGATTAAGACACCCACATCTCGTGCATGAGATTGAGGGTTCAAAACTGAGCAAGTATCAATGTAAATTTTTCAATGCACATGTCATGTACTTTTCTAATTTTATCTAGGGCATTACCTGTCACTCGATCCGTGCCTAGGAAAGTACAGCCTTTGGTCCCTATTGTCACCCGCAAACGCCAGAAAGAAGACCAACAGACTATCCAAGGAATATCGTGTCAACCATTAGTTAGAGTGTAGAGGTCAAATAAGCAGTGATGCAGCTGAATACCAGTAGGTATATTATATGGAGCAACTACGTATCTTTAATTTTAAGGTATCATCGTACTCCTTTTAATCCAGTAATTTGGTAATACCATACCGCTTGGCTTGCTTGGGGGAGGCCTATGTCCAACAGGAGACATCTTTCAGTTGAAGTGGTGATGATGATGATTATGATACCCCTGGGTAAGACTAGTGTCAAAAACGGACTTCTGACTGTTCATAACGACTGTCAAAAATCTACAAAAAATGGTCAGCCATCCAAAGACGTCTACGTCAAGTCATCAGTTGTTATTAGCAGGTCTCAAACTCGGCCAGGTGGTTTTAAGGGAACCAACTAAAAAGTTAAAAAGCAATCTTCATTTTCAGAACCGTTGCTCGAAATTGTCTTTTGATACTGCCCAAGTCAACTAAGATTCCTTTGTAGACCCACTCACCTGAGTAAATAAATCCCTGGCTTTCTGTGAAACCTTTTCTTTAAAGATATAATTTATATGTAGGTAGGTACTACGTGATTCTGGATTGTTCAAATATGATTTAGGTATTAGTTTTTTCTGATGAATTTCCCAAAAGAACCAAACATTTTGATGGGAAAAGTTCCTATCGTTTCTGCTATTTGGCTCAGCGGTTTTTTTAAGTAGAATATAAGTTTTTTTTTATGACGTAACAACAAAGCTGTTTTTAAATTTATTCCTATACCTGTACTATAAGACATTGCTTCATGCCAAATTTCAGGATTCTGGGTCAATGGGAAGAACCCTATGATCTACGCATTCCCGAGATAAATGGTCTTGACAGACAGACATAGACAGATAAACGGACAACAAAGTAATCCTATAAGGGTTCTGGTTTTTCTTTTTGAGGTACGGAACTCTAAAAATGTCAGCCAGAACCTCTTTCGTCGAGCGATATCTATCTATCATCATCATCATCATCTCAGCCGCAGACGTCCAGTGTTGGACATAGGCCTCCCCCAAGCGTCGCCACAATGCACGAAAAGACGCCATACCACTTAGTAATATTATAAACAGGACAGACTTGATTTTTTTTGTTGTTTGTTTACAACAATTTAACTAAAAAGCTACTGGACCAATTTTCAAAATTCTTTCACCAATAGAAAGCTACTTTCATCATTGAGGCCTATATTTTCTATTTCTATGCGGACAAAGGCGCTGGGAAAAGCTAATGTTAACAAAACCAAAACGTAAACATACAAGCGAATAGAGAATGTTATTTCTTTTTTATTTTAATATTAGTTTAGATATCTAGTTCCAAGATATTTCCACAACATTGTTGTGGAAGCAATGAACCGTATGAGACTATTGTGTTTTCTTGAGCATACAGAACATGCATCATATCTATCTAAAATCTTGTTCCAAGTTTTCACTAGACTTTGTATTCTGGCATTAGTTGTTTCTTTTCTTCCATTTTGTTCACAATAACAAAGCTTATGTAAGAGACAAAATGTTCGATGCTTCAATAACAACTATTTTTGAGGTAAACACGTTATCGAAGTTCACTTATGAAACTCTCGTGTGAGTAAATGGTCTAGAATAATAATTATCATGACATGTATTGTTAGTTCTAGAAGAAAAGCCTCTCCTTTTTTTTTAAGGTTATACCTTTTAGGCAAAACATGAACAGCAGGATCATGATCCTTTTCCCAATTCTGGCTAAGTGCTGCTCTCATGTCTTTTTTATTAACACGCTTATATTAGTTTCACCTGTATGTTTGTAACCAACGCCTTTGAGCTCGATTTTGGCCTACTTTGGGCGATCAGATTTTCTTCAAACTTTACACACCCATCAAAAAAAGTGTGCTCGATTTACGAAAAATATGGCACAAAGCGCCCCACGCTTTTTTCACAATAATATAAATATTTTTCGTTCATTATTATTATTTTCTACCTATATTAAGAATTATTTTACACTTTTTAGTTTGATATGCTATGAAAGCGTGTTTTGTTAAACTATATTTTTTTAAGTACCTACATATTTGGTGTTGAGTAACAAAATAATGTTCCAACTACTGGAATTATGGTGTACTTTATTAAACACTTAGAAACAGTTAACACAGGACTAACATTTATAAAAACTAACGTACATTAGGTGGTCTTGTCGCACGGGGCTATCTTTTACAGACAACTTTTGGTTGGATTGAATGAAAGGAAATAGATTTAAGACTGGCGTTGTACAACAACAAAAATATTAAATAATATAGTAATTCATATCAACAGACCACTGAGAAAGAAAAAAAAACCATCACGCGGGCCAGTGCAGATTAGTATAATGTATTCGAGTTTTTGGTTCTAGTTTTTGGGTTTCCTCATGCTGCACCGTTTTGAAAACAGTGGTGATTAAATGAATTACACAAAATCAATTGCTTATCTGGGTTTGAACTCATGACTCTTGAAGTCGGAGTTGTTATCAATGGGCTATCGCTCCTCCGTAGATTTTGTTATTAGCTTTAAATTAGTTATGCGTAAAAAAAATCTATAGACCCTGACTTGTAAGTTGTGGGTCGTGAGTTTAAACTAAACCGCGCTCCTTCTTAGTGCAATTTATTTCATCACAACTGCTCTCCAGACGATAAAGCAGCACGACGACGTAAGGAAACTGGCATGTCTTAAAATTAAATATTTGAAGACAGATGACATTCATCAATTAGCACTTGACCTGCGTGGTGGAATACGGCCCATTCTCTCTCTAGAGAGGAGGCCTTTTTTTACGGTGGCTTTATACGGGGCTCGAGCTGAGATCCCTATCGGATAACCCTGGCCCCAGTAGGCTTCGACCCGGCTGGGTCCCTGCTGTTGCTGACAACTCCTTGAGTCTTAACAATGGGACCATTTTAAGGCTGAATATGCTTGTTATACAACAGTCTAAAGTATATCTGACTGTTATTTATTCCGGCAGCATTGCATCACTTTTGAGAAGACACCACGTAACCGTCGTTTTTAAACTCGGCAACCCCACAGCTGATAACAACGTGTGATAGATAACATTCCAGCATTACCATCCATCGCGATACTCATATCTAAGGGATGTTTTCTCTAAACAAGTCACGTATTAAATGAGAATATTCGGCCGAGCCTCCGCCTTATTTATCATTCTCCTCGTTGCTACACCCCATGAATTTTATACAAGATTGAACGATTTAGTGAACAAAATTGATGGTACATCTATTGTGTGATGTCAGCGTCTTATTGAACAGTGTTGCCGAATTACTGAACAATTTTAGTAACGTTCTTCTTTCTTTCTCGAGATTTTTCTCCCTTAGTAGACAGCTAGTCAGCTGGAATGATATTGGTTTTCTAGTTGATGTTTTTCTCGGGTATGTCGTAATCGTATTGTTTTATGTTACAGACTGACGGACAGTTTTTTTTAGGGTTCTGTACCTTAAAAGGAAAAAGCTGAACCCTTATAGGATCACTTTGTTGTCCGTCCATCCGACCGTCTGTCTGTCATGACCCTTTATCTTGAGAACGCGTGGAGGGACTGAGTTGAAATTAAAACTTCTCCTCCTATTAAACCATATCCTCAGGTCTGCGGCCTCTTAAAGCTGTAAAAAAATCAAACTTCTGAGTTAACGATAACAAAGATACGGCCGTTTATGTCGCAAAAAACGTATATTTCGACACTCTGTAAATCAAAATTCTCACGGTACTTTTCGTAGACCTAAAGTTTTGAAATTTGGCATGAAGCAAGGTTCTATAGCATAAGTATAGCAAAAATCTGAAAACAGTAAATTTGTAGTTATGTCACAAAAAAAAACTTTTTGCGATTAGGAAAAATTTTCGTAAGTTTCATAAGTATGTTTGTACGGAACCCTCAATGCGCGAGTCCGATTCACACTTGCCCAGTTTTTTTATATGGTTGGAAATTATCCCAATGACTTCTCCCACTATTGAGCAGAGTGGGATGTCAGACTTTTACTGATTAAAATCAAGTCCTGTTCCTTTTTTGCCCATTTTCCAGTTCTACCCATTGCTCGCCGTATGCAGACTGACTGACAGAAGAATGAACACGTCGAAGACTAGAACTATTATAATTGGCCTGCAGCTTCCCAAATAATTTAGGTTTCATCAAGGCTAGAGTGAATAAGCTCTTAATAAACTAGTGCACCTCATCATCAACTTTTTTCATCAAATAATTACTCTGTAGCAATTCGGAGTTTGGAAGTTGGTGGTGTGATAACCCTGTGCCTCGGAAAACACGTTAAGCCTTTAGTCCTGCGCCTGATTCCTCTCCGGCAGTGTCGAGTTGTCTTCCCATCGGACTATGAGAATAATGAACCTGCACCTGTGTTTGCGCACACACTTGAGCACTATATTATCACCTGTGAACTTGACTAATCATTGGAGATTGGCCACCGTGATCAAAACTCGGTTGGGAGGATTTGTTTGACTATCTTCTGTGAGTTAAATATGTAACAAACTTTGCAATGGAAACAAAATTGACAATGAAGAAAGTTTACAACTAAGAATCTCACCTGATGGAAAGCAATTAAGTGGTCGTCAATGGAGCATGCTTGCCTAAAAGTAACCTAAACGCTTTCGACTTAAAGATTCTCAGGTTCCAATATCAGAAAACTGCTGAGAATTCCAGTCTTTACTGTACCCACTTTAAGTGTATTCCCAAAATGCTTAAAAAACAAATGTTTAATCTGAAAAAATCTAGCAGAATAACGGTTAATTACGTCTTCGAGATCCCCAGCCAATTCAACAAATCAAAAAATATGGCCGAGTAAAAAGCAAGACCCAATTGAGATACAGCCAAATCTACGCCACATTATTTAGCGCTTCGCCGAGCACCATAAATAATGGTAACATGAAGAAAAGAAAAGCTTAACAAAGGCCCAAAAATATTTTCTCTGATAGGCCGAAGCTATTAGTACCTTCGCAGGTTAATCCTTGGAACCTCTCAAGTCCTATTTATGTGATCGCGGGACAACGGATGTCTCTCAACTGCCACGGGCTGATAAAATGCTCGTCCGAAGGGACCCGATCAATCCCGACCTATTGTGAACGATACAAAGTCTTTTCATACTTATGTGGGTAACATATTCTTTGTGAGAGATTTTCCTTCTATGTTTAGATAGGTATTGTATAGAGTATCTATTTATGGTGGGTCAAAAGGGTGAGCAGTACAATGTAAAAATTGCTTCTATCATTCTGGTCACGAAGAGTTAAATTCAATACTTAAATAATAATCTATACTAATATAATAAAGAGGTAATTTTTTTTTTTTTTTGTTTTTATGTTATTTTGTTTGTAGGAGGTATAAACTCTGGAGGTACTGTTCCGATTGCTAAAATTTTTTCACCGATAGAAAGCTGCTTTGTTCTTAAGTGACATAGGCTATATTTTATGTACTCGGACGAAGTCGCGGAAAAAAGTGAGTGTTATATAGTTATACAACATTACTTTTAGTATTTATGTGAATCCCGAAACTCGTGTCTAGTATTTTTATGGAAAGATTGTATGTACAAAATTTCATAACTGTATCATGAAAAATCACAAAATAAGCTTGTTAAGTCACCAAAAATACATAGTCAACGGGCCATTCAAGCAATTGAGGGGTTGTTTTGCACTTGCACCTAGTTGTTTGCTGGCGCGTAATACCCGTTAAGATCTGCCGTGACCTGTATTGTACTTAATGTCGGAGGTGTCTAATATACACAGACTAACCTTCCTACAACTTACAAAACCGTAGGGGCCCAGCAGGGTCGAAGTCTACTGGGGCCAGGGGTTGTGTGAAAGAGAACCCCCGGGCCCTGAAACGAAGGTAAAGAACCTTCTTTGCATATGTTTCTACATAGGCACTGCTATGGGAAAAAAAAGAAGAATTCTTTGCCTTCGTTTCATTCCAGGGCGGGAAACTCTGGCGCACGCTGTCGCTCTGCCCAAACGTGAGATAAGTCATTGAATGATTTCCCACCCCAAGAAAAACCCTCCTGCAACTAAACACTGGAAAAAACTAAGGAGTGGGTTTTAGTGAGTAAAAGTCTGACACTCAAGTTATGGAATGATTTCTCACCCATAAATAAACCTTCCAACAACTAAACACTGGGAAAATAGAAACTATAACAACAGCAATTAAAGACAACAATCATAAACCCATTTCATGAAAAATGTGTGAAGGCGAACCTAAAACCGGTTTCAAAAAATGAGATTTCGCTCTGTCCCATAAAATGGAGGTCGCTTAAAAAGTAGGACCACTAACCAAAAGTAGGATAAAACCCCGGTGAAATATGGTGCAGTTTAAAACCCAGAATGATAATAAATGAAGGCAATGCGTTTCATATTAATGGCTAAAGGTCATTTTAGTTTCAACACGACGCGCGACGGGGATAAGATAGTGGAACGTTAATTAAACTTCATACAATTTCTTACTGATGTTATTAATTAATATTTTTCGTTAAAACAGCACTATCACTTTAACTAATATTATAAAGTAAATAGTTGTTCCATGTGTTCCACCCGCGTCTTTGATTACTGAACCGCTCCTATTAGTTGCAACGTGATGTTATACCTATACTAATATTATTAAGAGGTAAAGTTATATTTTTTTCTTTGTAGGAGTAACCTCTGAAAGTACTGGTCTGATTGGTGAAATTTTATCATCGATAGCTTTATTCCTGAGTGACATAGGCTATATTTTATGTACGCGTTCCAGTTCATCCGCAATCCAGTTACCATCAACTACATTAAATTAAAACCCAGACGCAATCCAGATTTATGTTTAGCTTCCAACTGTTCTAGTTACAGTAAACAGCTTTATTTTATATACTTCACCAGTTTTAAAGATCACACAGGAAACAAGTTAGCTCAAAGGTGAGTCGGTTCATCTAAATCACTCGTTGGGATGCCATCCCGTTTCCAACGGTTGACTGTTACAGCTTCCGCAGTTTCGTAACTTGCTTTTGCTTGCAGATCAACGTTATTGCCTGTAATTAGTTTTGTTATTTCCTTTTTAGAGTTCCGTACCTCAAAGAGAAAAACTGAACCCTTATAGGATTACTTTGATGACCGTCCGTCTGTCAATAGCCTTTATCTCGGAAATGCATGAAGATATCAGGATGAAATTAAAACCATATACTTAGATCTGCGATTGAAGCTGTAAAAAAAATCAAACATCTTTGTCAACGAAAAAAAATATATGGCCGCGAGTCACAAAATATTTATTTCGACACTCTCAAAGGAATCAAAATTCTAGGGCATTTCCTGTTGACCCTGAATCCAATCCTGAAATTTTGCATAAAGCAAAGTATTATAGAGCAAAGTACCGGGAACAAACATAAAAACAGGTTTTTTTTTTGTTACGTCACATAAAAAAATACGTTTTTGTGATTTAGAAAAATTTCGAGATTCAGATTTCGAGATTCAGATCGGGATTTTGTGACAAGTAAAATGGGACTCAAATTGAACTCTTTACACAGATAAGTTTGTATGGAACCTTCAGAGCGCGAGTCCGACTTGCACTTGCCGATTTTTTTTTTACATCATTATCTAAAAAAAATGAAAAAATTTCTTTATGAAATGACAATACAGCTAGCTACTTACTTATGAAGTTTGTGAGTAAGAACTTACGTATTGCACTGCTTCCTTCCCATTGTACCTACTATTTTATTTTTTGTTTCTGTATAATTTGTTTTTTTTTTTTAATTTTCTCTTATAAAAACGGACAATTTATAGACGAAATATCTATAATATGAGAAATATACTGGTTTCAGTAACACAGTTTTTACTAGCACATGAAAATATAAATAACTAAACGTCAGTAAATAATTTTGTTTACACCATCATGTGTACCTAATGTTTTTACAGCATAAAATATGATTTATATTATCAATTTTGCAAAGTCATTGAAATCATTTGTTGGTTTTGACAGTCTAAAGTCCGATATTTACAATAACATCAATGCCATTTGGAATGTCTAACAATCTAACTCTTTATAAAATTGCAATAACATCACTTGCAACCTGGGAATCAAACAAGTACCTCTCAGCAGAGACGCTTGTAGCCACGAGATAAGAGTCCTTCAAAAAACCTAATCATCCTCCTCCACGCATAAAACCAATCACTAAGGAAAAATTCATTTTAACATATTTCTAAAGTTAGGTCTTTCCCATGTTTTTTGCACAAAAATTACCAACACCCAAGCACCAAATTGCCATTACAATGTTTTTTTTTTAACAATCAATTACCATTTACAAAATATTGGTGTTGTGATATATGGCTAACATTTATTGTTAGGCAAATGTTTTCCAGACTACCTCGTAAAGGTCAAAAACGAACATTTCGTTGGATAATTAAAATTGTGTACACACATTCACATTAAAAAATGGCAGCAGAATAAACATTGGTAACCATGCTTGTCTGTCGTATAACACGACGACTTTAGATCGACCACTCAAGCGGTTATACATAATTGTTCATTAAAAAACTTACCTGATGTCTGAATTATGAAGTCTAAAAGTCTAATATCAATTGATTGATTGATTGTGTGTGTCAGTACTGTGTTATATCAAGTTGTGTCTATATGATAATATTGAAATATTAGGTATGTTACCAAGGAAAAACAAAATATTAAGTTTACAGCCGTCAAGGCCTGGCAAAGTTCCCGAGTACATCGGAGCCAACGTATATTTAATGTCGTTTACAAGCCTATGCCAAAGTAAGATAAATTCGCTCAAGTTCCACACGAGTTCGATAAGTAGCTAACTTACGGAGTTATCTCCATACATTTGCTGAATATCCCAGCGATTAACCAATCACAGTTATGTCAAGATATTATACGAAGTATTTATGTCTTTGACAAGTTTGACACACATTACGCGTTTGGATATACAAGGTATTTACATACGGAGAATACTTTTGCTTTATTTACTGAGTGTGTGAGTTTAATACCGACGACGTTGTAAATCGCAAAATATAATGTTCTATAATGTTGAACGATGTTGGCATTTTATTTTCTTTACAAGTTATTTGTGTCAAAAAGTTGGCACGTTTCTACCAAATAATCTGACCTATCTAGCTATCTAAACAATAGGGCACGCCACAATTATGGCGGTAAGTCCCCTCTTTGAGGCGTGGCTGGAAAGGCCTCACGGCGTCCTTACCTTCCGCATGACGCAGGTCCTAACCGGACATGGCACGTTCGGGAAGTACCAATTCCGGATTCGAGCGGAAGAGACGCCCGGGTGTCGCCACTGTGCGGAACGCCCGGAGGACACGGTGGAGCACACAGTCGAGGTGTGCCCTGCCTGGACGGAGCATCGCCGTGCCCTCGTGGGGGCGATTGGCGGCGGAGACCTCTCGCGCCGGGCCTTGGTTGAGGCCATGGTCCGGAGCGAGTAGGAGTGGCAGGAGGTCGCGGACTTCTGCGAAGCAGTAATGCTCGCAAAGGAGGAGGCCGACCGCATCAGGCAATGGCGTTCTCGCCGCCGCCTCCGGGATCCCGATTTCCGGCCACCGTAGGCGCGGGCTTGCGGACAGTGAGCAATAGATAGCTCGCTGTCCGGCCGTCCGGTAACTGTCCGGACGAAGCCCAAGTCTTCGACGGCGCGCACTGTTCTTGCGCACCTCAAGGAGTTGTCGGCAACAGCAGGGACCCAGCCGGGTCGAAGCCTACTGAGGCCAGGGTTAGTTTCGAAAGACAGCTCGTGCCCCGGTATGAAGGCTTGAAGAAACGGGGTGGGTTTTTTAGTCAGTAAAAGTCTAACTCTATCTCCCACTCCATCTAAGAGCGGGGGTTGTCATTGCATGATTTTTTCCCACCATAAAAAAGAAAAGCTATCTAAACAACAGTTCAAAATAACAATTAAATTATTCCCTGTTTCGTTTGTAAACTATTCGAGGTGATGCAAATAAAGTGGACAAGTATTAGAAAAGGATGAGCATCGTTCCTCACCTGTCAAGAGGATTCGCATAAATATAAAAGTGAATGATGTTCGCCGTGAACCTGTCAGTGCTCTGAGCAAAGCAATTAATTACAATTTTAATTGAACCCGTCAAGCAGTCGCTTATGCAAAATCATTATTGCAGTTTCCTGCCTTAATACTGGCTTGTAATTTAAAAGAATTACTGTGACATTTAAAGCATAGAACTCGGCGCTTACGACAGTAATTTTTATTTACCTTCCAGATTATTGTATTTTATTATTATGAATATTGTACTTTATTAGTTATTGCAGCTGGCTATTGCAGCGCTATGATTATGTCCTTGTGCAGTTTGAAATGTTAGTGTTAAACTGTGAAATATCTTACATTGATGTCAGAAAAGTACTTCAATAAATTCCAAAACCATGTTTCTCAGTAACTAACACTTAATCTGTAAGCAAAACTTCATAACGTTCTTACCATAAGTTTTGTTGTATAGCTATTACTTGGAGATTTCATCTGAGTTTACTACTAACATAATTGTGACTAATTATGTGTAGCTAAGTTTGTATAAATATGGATGTAATCTGAGCCGGTTTTTATGGAATTATACATATCTATAAGGGCTTGTCAATCACACTGCCAATTTATATTTTAAAAATATTTCTGATATTATTCCGTGGTGCCGTCAGTTTTCTGTCAATTATTTTATTTTCCGTTACGAATGTAGGTCACAACCGAAATTTTAAACCCCAATTTTTCTAGGATTTTGGCAACAAAGAGACAGGCACAAAGGGATGCCTAAATAATCTGTACAGGTTGGAGTATTTTTTGCTGTTGTTCAATACTAAAGGAGTGCTTTGGAATACTTCTATAGAGGAGCTTCGCACTGCTACCCTAGTCAAGCAATTTCGATTTCAATCGGCGTACCATTTATCGATTGGGGCACTTACCTAGTTACAACGATTCAGAGCCGTTGGACTACTCAATTCGTGAAACTACTCCGAATCGAAAAGCTGGTTTAGTCATCTGAAATGTTTAAAATAAAGCTTTTATTGAAGAAAGTACGTACCGTGTGTAAGGCACTTTAATGCCTGAGAGAGATTTTTTTAAAGTTTTTAATTCATTAATGCCTGGTCTTGGTGGAGCTGGAGGGCGTGTCAGACTCTTACTGCCTAAAGCCACATATATGTCCTTCAGTTGCCCGTTACGTTCTAAGTTTTCTTTTCCGCGGTCTTAGCGGGCATCGGTTGTGTTTCGGCTCCTACGGTTTGCTGACATCTCTTTGAGGAGCGCATGGATCACTACATGCTGTTGACGACTGGGGCTCGGTCCGGCCGATTACCGGACTGCCGGACGGCGAGCTACAAATTGTTCGACGTTTGCAAGCCTGTCTATCGTGGCTGGTAATCGGGGTCAATAATAATCCTAGGAAAGTAAAATTACAGATTTATTTTAAAATATCCTGGATGCAGGATTAGAGCTGTGATTATGATAAACAGCGATAAGCCCGCCATTTATCAAGTTGAGACCTAAAACTGTCATTGACCGAATGTGGGTGTGTGGGAGTTTCCCTTTGTCTACCTCGACGAGAATCACCGACCGCGATTTACGAAGTTATAGTATTAATATAATTATATTGTTAGTATAATTATGCAAAACCTAAAACAACTGTCTAGTATTTTTATTTAAAGAATCTGTGTAGCCAATTTTTTTTAGCTGGGAGGCAACATAAATACATAGTCACCGGGCCACCCAGGCGACTGAGCGTTTGTTTTGCTTCCGCACCCAGATGTGCTTTGGCACCTAATGCCCGCTATGACCTGCCGTGAGCTGTTTTGTACTTAGTGTCGGTGGAGTCCAACTCGTGACCTTTTTTAAATATTTTTGAAAAAATATAACTGGTGTAAAAATTATTCGGATTATTTATTATTAGAACGGCCTCCAACAAGGTGGACCGATGACCTGGTCAGGGTCGCGGGAATCCGATGGATGCGTGATGCACAGGACCGGTCGTTGTGGCGACGCTTGGGGGAGGCCTATGTCCAACAGTGGACGTCTTTCGTCTGATATGATGATGATGATGAAAAATTATTGGAATTGATTCAGTTACTGATTCTGAACAAACTATTCAGGTTTCGCATAAACCAAAAATAATGTATTTCAATTTAATTTGAATGTGTATTACTGAGTTATTTATAAGTTTGTCGCTTGTACAAGTGGCAGTCATTCGTAAAACGTTTCTCCACAGATCATTATTCACATCTTATCTTTATTATCCTCTCTGTAAAAGAACTTTAATTGGTGCCACATGTTTCAAACGAATGTTCTGCTGATGGCTGCGCGGGCGCACATTTGGGGACCGAATGACTTTGTCAACAAGATATAAGAATTAATTTCTCCAAGTAGTTTTTTTAATGAACGTGTTATATTTTTTATTGCGTTTGAACGGTTTATTTACAGATGTCATAGTTAATATTTTTATTAGCGGACTGGCGCCCATTTTTTTATTAATCGTAATTTTTAGGTTTTAATTATTAATTACGGTTTCAAGGTTAACTTGTAGTAACTAATTGGCTTCAGAGATGGTTGTAGTGAGAATAAATAGGATTGCTCTTCAAAACAGTTGATCAAAGAGACAATAAATAGCTCAGGGAACATGTACAGGTACACAACAAACGAAAGAATAAGTACTCAAATTCTAAGACGAAAACATTAAAGCTGAGAATAGCTTTACGTTACAAACGTCAACTGAAAAATAAAAGAGTTGTAAATTTTTTACTACCGATACATAAGCTTAAGTAACGGAAGTTGTGTACGTAAAGGAAATTGAAATCCACCACAGATGCTACAAGTCATTCACAAGTCATAAAAAGTACAGAGAAAGTCATAAAAAATGTACTCGATGCATCCTGAAATAGGTATGTGTTTGTAAATATTGCACTCAGTTATATACGCTCAGTTTTTCATGAAACTCCGCATTAACTAGATTTTATTAACGCATATATTAAGCTCCCCCCTTTTTCCCCTTATCACAGTGAGAAATGAATGAACGACTAACGTACCTATTTTTTTTCCTTTTACATATTTCCGTTTCCTCTTAGTGGTGGATATTAATTTTAACTGACCTGAATAAGGAACGTTGCGATTTTCGTGTAACTTTTTACATAAAACTATTTCTGTTTTAAAATGTTTTATACGTTAACTAACACTTTCTCAGTGACTCGCACGAATGTTTTCATAAGAACTTTAACACCCTTAGAAAACCGTATTTTGAGAGTAGTTTTGAAAATCTAATAAGACTAGTATTTATTATTTATTTTTATTATTAGAATTTGTGCCAACTTTAAAGTTATATGGGAGAATTTTATTCCTTGAGTCTGAGACTTCAACACCCCCTAAATCGTTATAGAGCGGTAGTTTTGAAAAATGAATAATAAAAACCGTTTTTACTTGGGTTAGTAATTATGCCAAATTTATGGAACCAAGAAATAAAATCTTGCATACAAACGTATTTCTCCCTTTTTACCCCCCCCAAAAATTGAATTTGCAAAAACCCAATAAATGCAATTTAGTGTTGGTCTACCTACGTCATAAAAGGAAGTGTTGTGAAAATTTTCACATTCCTAGCCTCACTACTTTCATGTGTGCGTTGATATATCAGTCAAGCATTTTTTCTATTTAATATTGACGACTAGCTTTTGCCCGCGGCATCGCCCGCAAACATAAAACATAGCTTATGTCACTCAGAAATAAAGCGGCTTTCTATCGGTGAAAATGTTTAGTGATCGGACCAGTACCCCTAGCCAAGTTGCTAATCTGCAATAGTTAACGCTTGCAGAAAGCTTCAAATGTACGGGAATGACGTCGTCTTAACGCTCAGTCTCGTGGTTCTGATGAGATTATTTCCTGCAAACAAAAAAACAAACTTTACCTGTTTATAATACTAGTGTAGATAACTAAACAAATTAGATGCTCACGCTACAGAAGTTCTGAATAATACAAATAATTTTGGTTCAATAAATCGTTTTAATTATTTACGACCTAATTATCTAACTCGGCTAAATCCAGATAAATATGTTGGAAAATGAATCGCGAACTAAATTATACTAATCAGAATAATTTGCTAATTTCATTTAGTAATGCTGCGTCAATTTGTTTATAATATCACCTTTAATATTATAATAGCAAAAGTATGTATATGTGTATGTTTGTTCGTCGTAACACACGCATCAACTTTTATCTCGATAGTAAGTTTCCTGGAGATAATTTTCTACGTTTCCCTGTGAACAAAACTGCTGACAGAAGCTAGTTATGCTATAAATGCAAGAATAACTAATGTTTGTTGGTTACTTCTAAACTACTGAATCAATTTCGATGAGTTTTGGAATACAGATTGATTGGACCTTTGATTAGAACGTCAACTTACGTAGACGAAACCGCTATTTATAATCTGTAATTCTCTTTATCGTTAATATCTGTTTCTATCTGTTTATAACATTTTAACCCAGAACCGGTGAACCAACTTTGATGAATTTTGGTTTCAATAGACCACGGATATCCAATAGTTTCCACCTAAGATTTTTATTACCCCAGTTGTATTATTTATTTATACCTATACCTTGCATGACTCATCATAAACAACAATTTTTGTTCTATGACTTTTTCCAAAACATAATTTACGAGTATTTACCAAAAACAAACTTTCAAGACTGCCATGTTCTATCTAACACATTTCAACTCTGTATTTTGCTATACCAACCTACGTTTGTATGCCACTCCCCTCCGCTATTGTACTATCGCTTGTTTCGCGTAGACTTCGTAATATTTAGACCGCACATTTTTTTTAATGAAAATCTGATGAACTAAAATATGATACATTTTTAAAAGTCGTAGAACAAAGGTTGTTTTATAGGAAATTAGTTAATTAGTAGCATAGTTCTGAGAGGTTGTCAGTGTTTTACAAATAACCCCGTATACTTTATTGCACACCAAAATAATAAATTTGCAAAAAAATAAACTTAGCCTTATCATCGGATAATTCTCCTCAACCCACAACCAAAACCAACGGCAGAAGCTAGATATGAATAATTTAAATGTGGGTATACTGGGTACTTCTGCCTTGGGTTTATGAGGTATTTGCATTATAAAGCGTTGTGACATATCACTTGTCCGACTTGTAATTTAGGTGTGTAATGGCGCGTTCAATGCAATATGAGGTACGATCCTCGACGAAATGGAATCACCGGAGCGATTTAAGAGACAGCTTTATTAGTTAGATTTCATTTTGAGCTTAGGTTTAGTTCATTTTGCTCTCTTTTTTTGTGTCTGTTGTATCTTGATTTTAGATTGGCAGGATGCGTTTGTTAATAAGATTCTGATTTTGAAATGTTAGTCGTTGAGACACAAATGTGGGTATATACAGGATACAATGGAAGAAGAAAACGTGTTGCGCCGACTTCAAATAAAACGGGACAAGGGCAGGAAGATGATGAGTCGTTGAGACACAAAAAGTTAAAAACAATTCAAATATAAATAAAAATTATAATAAATAAGAATAGAATAGCATTTATTCGGTGCAGGCAATACAATATACAACAATATAAAATAATAATAATAAAATACAGAAATACAATACAGTTAAATAAAGATCAAATGACAATAATTGTACCCATAGATTTAAGATTATTTATAAGTTGTGCTGTCTTTTTGGTATACAATATGTATATTCTATTCTATAAGCTACTGCAGCTGCTTCTTCTAATCAACGGTTTCTTGCATTTTAGCTTGAAAAGTGCCACTAGATTAGTTTTAGTTATGAGAGTGACTATTTTATGACATAAACATTATTTAAAAAGTTACACAGGGAACAAAATTATAGGGCTCGAGAAGACGACTTCAAGTGTTACTTACTCACTAAAATGTAGGAAATATAAAAAAAGTTGACAGTATCAAAAAAAAACCCGACCGTAAAAAAACAACTAAAAAATTCGAAACACGTAACGTAAGCGGTCTAATGAAGCCGATGGCGTCAAATCTATGATTGAACTAAAAATAAATTCCACCGACTGCGCTTAAAGTGACTTGTTTCAAACTTTTTAGATGTCTTTTTGCAGTCGGGTTTTTTTTTGACACTGTCAAATTTTTGATTATGGATTTTTTTAGTACTTGCCACTTTAAAAAACGACTTTAAATAGACTGTGCTAAAGTCAATTTTTGAGTTATTGGCCATAAATTGTTCTTTTTTAAATAGAATTGTTTATTCAAGTATAATTGGTAGACAATAACACACGGTAACGAACATCTTATTACCTGGGCGTTACGTTGCTAGAATTGTTTGTGAACCCTAGTCCTTATTCAGTAGACTGAATATTAGGTGCAAAATAATAATTATTTCTATGATTTGGAATAGGTATATATATTTGCCAGAATATAGGTTCTTACATAATAACATGGTAACATTATTTTAGACTCGGTTAGACAATACTTCATTAGTCATACACATCACAAACTATTTACAGTCTTGCATTATTTTATTGTATTGTCTTGCATATATTATTTATTTTGAAATGGTGGTGGTGATTAATGTGTAATGTTGGCCAAATGTCTACAACATAGGTTTATTTATAGTCAAATAGACCTTCAGTCTATATTCGGGTCCATGACAATGATTTAGTAATGAGATTAAATAATGGTTTGTTCCATTTAATTGACACCAACAATTATGTTGGTATTAACTATTATTTGACAAAAGATAGATATCTTGCTGATAATTACTATCTTTCCAAATTTTGTAAAAGACAGATAGCTATGTCGCTATCATATTATTTTTTTATTTCAGCCAAGAACTTGGCTAAACAACTTGCTCCTGTTGAGCAATGCAATGACTTAATAATTGATTGTGCCAATAAGTTGGCATCAAATATTGACATTAATATTAATTTAAATTAGAAATTGAGACAACAGAGTCAATCTCTAGCACGAATTTACTGATAAACAAAAATCATTCAAATCAAATCTTGAAATCCATAAATAGTATCAACCTGGTGCATCAAAACATTTAGGGATTCATGAATAAAGATTTAGAGGTAGAGCTATTCCTTAATTGTAATGATATTGATATTCTTTGTATAACGGAACATTGGCTTAAAAGCCACCAGCTCATGTTCAATTTTAATAACCACCAGGTTGGTAGTTCATTCAGCAGAACTAATGCCTTACGTGGTGGCTCATTGATTTTAGTTAGTAACCACATTAAATTTAAGGAACGTAAGGATATTGTGAGTCTGTCTGTTGAGCGGTCAATCGAAATAGCCTGTATTGAGTTGGAGCAGTTTATTATATTAAGTGTGTACAAACCCCCTTCCGGATTGTATGACTGCTTTGAAAAGGTAATGGATGAAGTGTTTCACAAGATTTGTAATTCAAATAAGTACATAATCACATGTGGTGATTTTAATGTTAATTTATTAGAAAATTCAGCTTTATGTAGCAAAATTATAAGTTTGTTTCAGTCCTACAATCTTGTTAATTTGTTTTTAGAGCCTACAAGAATAACTCCTACTAGTGCCACTTGCATAGATAATATTTATACCGATGTTGTACCTAGCCATAAAGACATTATAAATTTACTAGATTCTGATCATTGTGGGCAATTAATTACATTTCAAATTCCAAACATCATAGTGGCTAAAAAGAATATCACTGTTAACCCGAAAACTGCAAATCGCTTAGAAATTTTTAAAACTAAACTAATTAACAATTTACCAGCTTTGTCAACATTAAATGATATGAATCAACAATATGAATGCTTTTTTAATATGTACTGTAAGCAATTTAATTCCACTTTTATACCCAAAACTATGTCGGTTAATAGTAATGTATCTTTCAGTGAATGGGCTACCATTGGTATACATAAAAGTAGAACGCGACTCTATGAATTGTATGAGGAAAAAAATCTTGTAAACACTGCCGAGTTTCATTTGTATGTTAGAAATTATTCAAAATTATTCAAAAAAGTATGCTCTGTTGCAAAATCGCGCTACTTGAGTTCCAAAATTAAAAACAGTAATAATATAATTAAAACAACCTGGAATATTATAAACAGTGAAACTGGAAGATCTACAAAACCATGTAGTGACTATACCCTTAAAATTAATGACAGCGTGATCGAATCGGACTCACAAGTTGCTGCAGCTTTTGAAAAGTTCTTTTCAGAGATCCCCATATTAACTACTAAATCTCTGAACTCATCACCCACTGCTGCAGAGTCTCTGCTTAAAGAAAATGTTAAAGTTTGTGATTCAGATTTTAATTTCGAACATGTGACATATGTGGATATAATTAAAACCTTTAACACTTTGAATGTAAAAAAGACCACAGATTTATGGGGAAATTCTGTGGATGTTGTAAAGTCTATTATAAAGGTTGTAGCTCCTAGTTTAGCACTTATTTTTAATAATTGTATTGATCGTGGCGAGTTTCCTGACTTAATGAAGTATAGTAAAATAATACCATTGTTTAAAACAGGTAGCACATCTGACCCTACAAATTATAGACCTATTTCAGTGCTACCCACCTTTGGTAAAATATTTGAGAAACTAATTTTACATCAATTACAAAGATTTTTTAATAGACATAAGTTGTTACATAATAAACAGTTCGGTTTTACAAGGGGTCGTTCAACAACCGATGCCGGGGTTGAACTTTTAGGACATATTTATAATGCATGGGAAGACAAATGCGATGTCCTGGGCATTTTTTGTGATTTGTCCAAGGCTTTCGATTGCGTTCTCCATGAAACATTAATCAGGAAACTACACCATTACGGGATCCGGAATTCCTCTCTGGATCTTCTTACTTCTTATTTGAGTGATAGGATTCAGAGAGTTGATGTAAATGGAAAAAGATCACCCGGGTCTGTAGTATCAATGGGTGTGCCCCAGGGCTCGATTCTTGGTCCATTTTTATTTCTCATTTATATCAATGACTTGCCATACCTCATAAAGGATAACCATGATATAGTGCTGTTTGCAGACGACACTTCGCTTTTGTTTAAGCTTAAACGTCAGCAGCCGGTTACTGATGACATAAATAACGCCCTTTCAAAAATAGTACACTGGTTTAATGTCAATAACCTGCTCCTTAATGAAAAGAAAACCAAATTTGTTAAATTTACGATGCCTCACGTAAGACAGGTAGAAACTAGTGTGCTAATAAAAGGTAAAGAATTGAGTCCTGAAGACACTACAGTGTTCTTAGGTATAACTCTTGATGCTAAGCTTCAGTGGGGCCCACACGTAGATAAGTTATCGAAAAAACTTAGCTCTGCCGCATACGCTGTTAGACAAATTCGGAATCTAACTGACTTAGAGACAGCCCGTTTAGTTTACTTCAGTTATTTTCATAGTGTCATGTCGTACGGTATTCTATTATGGGGGAATGCCGCCGATATCCAAACGATTTTTGTTTTGCAGAAAAGGGCTATTCGTTCAATTTATAAATTAAGTCCCAGATACTCCCTCAGAGATAAATTTAAAAATATTAATATTTTGACTGTGCCATCTCAGTATATCTATGAAAATATTTTGTATGTTCATAAAAATAAAAACATGTTTAAAAAATACAGTGACATTCACAACGTTAATACTAGGAACAAACACAAGTTAGTGGTTCCTGCCACCAGGCTCAAAAAAATAGGACGCTCATTTAGATGCCAAAGTATACATTTTTATAATAAGCTTCCCAATCCTATTCAGGAACTTAGCATTAATAAATTTAAAATATTTGTTAAGCGAAAACTTTGCCATAAGGCTTTTTATTCTGTAAAAGAGTATCTCGAGGATAAAACGGCTTGGGATTGACCTGCTCCAGTACCTACTTACTATAATTATTATCATTTGAATGTTTTTTTTGTTTTAACTGCCTTTTTTATATTGACGATTGTTGTTGTTTTACAATTATGATATTGTATAATTATATATAAATATATATCTTATTATTATTTTTTACAATTATGACATGTTTATTATTACTATTTGACTGATTTTTTTATATACTTTTTTTTTACAATTTGCAATATTTACACTTTTGTAAATTTTATTATTGTGAATGTGAGAACTATGTGGATTACTCTTTCCTTTTCTTTTATATTCACATGATGTCTGGCAGTTTTGAGTATTTGATGTGGCCTACCCAAATGTCCTTTCTTTGGCATTGTTCGTCAAGTCGTTGAGCTCCTTAGTAGTCCCGAGTTGAGCTACACGCATATTGACAAATGCTTGCACTGACTGGACAGGTCCACTTAGAACTGTGTGGTTCTTTCTTCAAAAGACCATCTCAAGCTCAATCTGCATGGTTCTCACATGATTTGACCATTACATGTTTTGCTGTATGGACTTTAAAAGAGACTTTGACCCCTGAGTTTGTTTCGGTGTTTCTTCTCAGGGTAGTCAGATAGGAAACACCGGCCTCATCTAGCATTATTTGACGACAAAAAAAAAATTTGACGTGTAAAAGTGTTTTTATAAAACCTACTTGCAAAATAAAGATCATTCATCATTTATCATTTATCATTTATTTATGTTTTTAAACTTTTTAATATTCAGTTGAATCTAATCTAACAAACTTAAACTTCATGTTTGGAGTACGAAAAAGAAAAGAAAGAAAAATATTTTATTTTCCAGAATGGCCAAAACGTATTAAGAGTGTATGCGGCATCACATTAAAATGTTTGTTGAAAGACTATGGACAGTATTACCTATTCCAATAGCCTCAACTTCAACTTCAAGTATTATCTGATGATTCTAATCTATGTATCTAATAATAAATCCAAACTAATATTATAAATGCGAAAGTAACTCTGTCTGTCTGTCTGTCTGTCTTTGCTTCACGCCTAAACTACTCGACCGATTTGTGTGAAATTTGGTACAGACATAGTTTGGAACTTGAGAAAGGACATAGGATAGTTTTTATTACAAACAATAAAATAAAAAATAAAATAATAAATAAAATTTATTCCGAACATACAGCGCCATCTATTGGTCAAGAGTCGGCATCAATTCAGTACTATCTGCCGGAAGTCACTATTCCACGCGAACGAAGTCGCGGGCAAAAGCTAGTAGATAATAAAAATGTCTATAGTTTTTGTTTGGGAGAATGCCATGTCTAGCATTAGGTATAGTAACAAGCAACGTATTCAATTCCGTTAACGTAAACGACAATTTTGTAATTAAACCGAATAAGCGCCATCTGGTGACATTAAGGGTGAGTTGCACCAATTAACTATAACGATAACCAAACCTTAACCAGCCGTGACACGGCCGCCTATTGGTCAATTCGACGATTTGACAACTGTATACGGCTTTGTTATCGTTATAGTTAAATGGTGCAACTCACCCTAAGGGTATCTAAACCATTTTTCATAAATTTGACATAAGCGAACGTTTAGTTAACGCGATTAAGTACGTTAAACAACTCGCACTTGGCTCTCAGAGTACCCAGAACATTGTTTCAGCCATTTTCAAAGAACAAAACACTTTCTATCGAAAGTATTTTTCGATTCACACTACTAACACAATGACTTAACAAATAACATTTTCGACACGAACATTTGCTTCGCAGACCCCGGAATACGTTTACGAATGCGACATATTTGTTATAGTGTGGTTTCATTAATCACTGTGGGTAGCCTTGCGGTGCCTTGTGACTGTATATGCTGCTATATTTCACTGTTTTCCTCCCCGTCTGACCTAGACAATATTTGTGCCAGAAATGTACGTAATCTACTGAGTGATTCCGGATAATTTTATTTATTTTTGTTTGTGCTTGTTCGTCATTTCCTAGATTGAGGTTTGGCTTTTTGGTTTTTGCCTGAGTCGTGGTTCGTGATTGGTGGCATAAAAAGACTGCAAAAGAATGTTTTTTTAGTTTGCCAGCTAGTGCTCGACCAACAAAAGAAGCTATTGTACATATGTACATATTATTCAATAGTGTTAATTGAATATGTACGGTATATACGTAACGTGTAATACGAAGATTGATTAAGCTAGATATCAATTCAATTTACACCTCTATTATGAATTAAATACCACACATTCAGAAAACATAATGACTACACATCACATTACTGTAACTAATCACAAATGGTTATCGTTAAACCGCCCAATTTTTACATCGTCATCAATATGAGGGAGAAACTACAAATTGTATGGCAAAAACTTGTCAGCTTTCATCAATAAATCCTCACATTGATTTATTGACATGCCCGTCCTATTCTTAACAGATTCGCTATAATTTGTTAGCCAAATAATCCGGGATTTCGATGCGAACCCCACAACGCTATAAATAAAAGCGTTCGAAATAAAAGAACGGAGACAATTATTGCAGGGTGTACGAAACGAGCTAAATTTCACCCACATTATAGCAAATAATGGCTAAACAGTAGGCGAGCTCGCGTCACCCTCTGTCGCATCGCTTTGCATCGATATGTTACGCCCCAATCCCCTACATCTAAATGCACAACAGGAGATCCAGAAAAAAATCGCGCAACGGTAGGGCAACGCAATAATGTGAATATTTATGTCGGAGGCACGTGCTGATTTGCCATAATGGTAACATGAAATTCGCATATTGGTAATTACATTCCAGGGGACTGCCATTTACGTACGTTTATTATTCTTTTGCTTCAATAAAGTCTCGTTATAACACGTTTTAACGTACTCTCTGTTAGGGATATTTTGCAACTAACTCAAACTTTTGTTCGAAAACTAGGTAAATTGAAGTTGTGCCATTACTACAAACGTTATTTCCAGTTTTCCGCTGTTTATGACCAGAGCTACGTCGTTAGCATATTGTTTATGAATCCTAAAACGTTACACTACTCACTAGTTAATGCAACAAAGTAGAAAATAATAAAACAAAGGAAACGCTTTACATTATGAAGAGATTCGTTTGAGACACGGAATTACGTGAAATGTCTGCAGATAAACGAGTAAAGCTTCACAAAAGAAGCTAATCTCGTATTTTGATGGTATAGCCATAGGGTGAGATGGGGACACGTTAGCCCCGAGGGATGCAGTCTACGGTAGGTACGTCTCTAAGTCTATTAAGACGACTTGCCTCGTCCCGGGGGAGAGCGGACGCTGCAGGGCTACACGATAGAAAAACATTTTATACTGAGAAACGACACCTGCTCGAATAAATAGAGAAATCCTGGTCAATCTTCGCGACCACCCTCCATTGTTAACGTCTACTGAATACAGATATCTCCTCGAAGAAAACAATTAGCTTCCATATTAAAACAGGAAACCCCATTGAAATAAAAACAGATAAAACAATAGCAAAGGAGAAAATGAGGCTGCAGTTTTTCAATTGCAATCGGCCGAGATCCTTTAGATGCGGGCTTAACCACCACAGAACAAAGACGACGGAATGAAAGTCTTACTCATCATGATTTATTGTACAATATCTAGAAAATGAAATTGTGGATTGTAAACTACGCTACGGTTTTATAGTGGGACTTGTGAAACAGATGTAGGGACATTCAGCGCCTCAAGGGACGCAGGGGACGGTGTAACAACGTTACCCAAGTTCAAGCAAGGCCGAGGGGCATCGCTGGGGCAAATTGTGACCGTAGGGTCACCGCTCGTCTATTTGTGCGGCCAAATTACTATAACCAAGGTAAATACTGCAGGCATTATTTGATAACACTTACAAAAATTGTAACAAGGTTTTGTTTTAAAAAAAGGTGGGCTGTAGGAGTTATGTGTCATAACGGTAGAGTATGCACCATTAAGATGCTAAGTTATTGCGTGGCGCGGGACACTGGCGTGTACGTTAATCCATTTTATTATAGAAATGTGCTGCGAATCGAGTGGTGTGCCGGGACAGAATTGATTTAGACCAGCCGCAACAATAATTAGAATCACATGATGTATGATCCCTGCTATGACGCTCTGTTTGCATTCGCAGTTACATTATTAGTTATTTTCAACCACTACAATACCTACCTGCCGTTTGCCAAGTTACATTATAATGAACTAAATAACGTTATAATGATGTTGAATAATTCATAGTTATTGTTGCGAAATTTTGCGAGGTAATGTAGCCAGTTAGAAAATCAATGATTAATGTATTATAATTGTTAATTAGAATTGGTTGTGATAATAGATTTTCGTATCAATGCTATAATGCGACTGCATAATTTCTATGATATAATTTTGGCTGATTAATTATAGGGTAAGTATAAATAGCAGCTCACCTGTCGTATGCAGCTGCTGTAGATAAGGCCATTGGTTTTATAATACAAACATTCTTGTAAATATTTCCAAATGTCTATTCTTGGTTTTAAATATGCACCTACAATAACATCTGTTCTTGGATATACGAGTACTATTGCTGTCTTTTTGTATCGTTATTATCAAAATTTTATAAAAATTAACAATGATATTATTTAAGATCATTTAAATATTAATACGAGTTTTGAAAAAAAGGTACTTTATTTTTTAATGTTATCTTTACAAATCGATAGCGTGTCATGTACCGGATCGACCCTCCACGGGAATAAAACGATTAAAATTTAGCGGTGTAAAAACAAAAGGATAAACAACTGTTAATATTAAAATACTTCAAACAGTCACCCTTTAACCCTAACAGAAAAAATCTTATTTCTATTATAACGAAAATAGACTCTGCGAAAACCTCATTATTTCTACAGATACACTTTCACAAAATCAGGTCGTTGCCTAACGTTGAATACAGAACGCTCCAATCGATTTACTTCAGCAGAAAAAAAAAAACTAAGCTCGTTAATCATTCCTAACACCCTTTAGCAAATACACTGGAACTCTAAAATAAAATTAATTTAGACTGACAACGAAATAAATGACCCAGACTTGAAATGTGCTTTTTAATACTTGATGAAACATGTCTTGAGAATGGATTTTGAGCATCACCTTACAGTACAGGTTTTTCACACTTGAATTTTCATAGATGATATCATAAAAAAATGGGCAAGTGCGAGTTAGACTCGCGTATTGAGGGTTTCGTACAAACTTACCTATGTAAATAGTTGAATTCTCTTGTGAGTGTCGAAATATACGTTTTTTGTGACATGAACGGCTGTATCTTTTTTTTTTAATTTTGAAGTGTGATTTTTTTATAGCTTCGAGAAAGTGTAAACCAGAATATATGGTTTAGATTACAAATCGATACCTCCACGTGTTTCCGAGATAAAGGATATTGACTGACAGACAGATGGTCAAATAGACTGACAGAAAGATAGACGGATAACAAAGTGGTCCTATAATGGTTCCGTCTTTTTTATTTTTGAGGTACGGAACCCAAAAGACATTATAAATCTACATGGAATTAAGGCCAAAATGGCTGCCCGCTTCAGCGCCTTTTTGGCTTCAAAATGTGTAGCGTATTTGGTTCAAATACAGTCAAGCAAGAACAGCATTGGCACGGGGCGCATTGTCGTCAGAAGTTACGCTTAGGTGGGAAACGCTTGTACAAACTTGGGAAAGAAATCATAACCTACTCGTATCTATACAATGATTTTGTTTAGTTTAAGATTCCGTAACTTCAAAAATACACTTCTAAATTAGGAGTTTACTGTTCAACTAGACCATTCTTGAGTGGTGTCGCGCGCTAGACAGTCTTTAAAGTCAAAGTTAAATCACGCTAATATATTTGAACCGTAAAAATTTAGACTTCCATAAAGTTTGAGCGTACACATTTTACTTCTTGACTCTCAAAAGACGATATAGACTAAGATAAAATTTGGCACACGAGTGACACATAAGATTTTATCCAGGCGCATTTTCCTTGGCAGCAGTTGGTCACTCTAACATTTCTTATTCTCTGTCGATATCACTCTTGACGGAGTGGTCGTAGTCATCACTTCAGGTATTGGTGGCAAGCTTCACAACACGCCGCCACTTCTCTCTGGTGACCGCCTTACTCGTGCATTCGTGTAGTGATGATGACCTATTCACTGCAGCTTTTAAGTGTTTTTTTTACTCTAACATTTAAAAAGATGAAAATTTGTATGTATGTTTGTTATCTCTCTACGCTTCAACAGCTGAAATGAATTTGTTGAAACTTAGGCACGGCACATACGATACTGTCTATCTCAGGAGTATATTTCCTTGTCAGCTTTCTACTATCACACACTTGTATCGATTTAACCTGCGTATTAAATACTCGTATTTTTCAGATCATCTTTCTTTTAATCTGGTTGTTTCGCATCAAATAAATATCCTGTGCTAAATGCAAAAAATAAAAAGCCCATTTTGACCTTTGAGAAAAACCCTAAAATGTGAATTGGAAACAATAAAATAATAATTAGGGGTCCTGTGTAGTAGTAACTATTTTAGTAGTAGCTACACTACACCGGTCAGGTCGCTAGGTAGACCAAATACAAATGTCAAAACGGGACTTATATTTTTTGACAACTTGGTGCCATTTTTACTTTAGATGTGTTGACTTGATCAGATCACTACGTTAACCTAATTTTCGGAGCCTTCATTTTCTATCATTTCCCAGTATAAAAGGTAATAAAGTTCACGTATTGCCGTTCCCATCCGATACATTCGACATGGCAAGAACAATACTCTTTTGTGCCATCGCAATGGTCCACTGGTTGTGCATTGTACTACTTCCAACCCCCGATCATGTTCTATTTTCCATTTATAAAGCAAAAGGCTGATTTATTTTTAGTTCTTTTTGTCGTTCGTTGTTCATCTGCAGTCTGATACTGAGAATGGGATGTTGTTGATCGATAGCGAACGGTGCTGTGTACCAATGGTTCTTATAACGTATGAGTAACATTTTTCGGTGCCTTATGTGTGTATCAATGAATTTTGTTTTCGTCTCAAGTGTCTTTTGTTTTTATGGCGAACGTGACATGTGTTCCTATGAAAAAGGTGGGAAATCATCTAATGACTTCTCTCACTCTAGAGTGGAAGGAGAGGTCGTGTCAGACTTTTACTAACTAAAACCAAAAGTTACTTTCTGTGACATAGGTGTGTCGCAGAAAGCGACTTTTGTTTTGTCACATTATCACAATAGCGTTATATAAACGATATTTTTTCATGTATGTTTGGCTGAACGGTTATCGATGAAACTTGGCACATGGGTAGACCATATCCTGAAATAGGATATTTTTTATCCCGGGAATATATTCTCTTGGGATAATTTTCTACTATTTACCTACTAAACATATCAATAAGATGAACATCATCATCACTGCTAGACATGGGCCTCCAAGTGTCGCCGCAATGACGGTCCCGTGCGTCTCGTATCCATCGCATTCCTGTGAATATAATCAGGTCATCGGTCCAGCTTGTGGAAAGCCTCTCACCTCCTGTAAGATTTCAATAAGATGTCACTAGTTAGCAGTTACTTATACAAACGACTGTTGTAACATGCATCACCATCTGACAGTAACTAACAACCATTGTCGTACTTAATTAAATTTTAGACACTATCAAGTGAAAATGGAGAATTTTCCACAGCGCAGCGTTTTCATAAGACGATTAATTAAAGTACAAACTTCACGGCAAACATTGTTTAATGCCTTATAGTTAGAGCTTAGTGACAACGGTGTAATCCTGATAACGGCGCGACATAAATCAGCTAAAACTGTTCGCGTCAGCATGGCCGCCGTGCCACAGCGTCGAAACACCCTAATTTACTATCGTATTAGGTGGCCTAGCAACGATTATTTTATACAAAATGCGAAGCTTAAAATTAACGTAGCGACCATTTTAATTTACAACCAACGTCCAATTAATTTCATTAACTTGTCGATATCTCTATTTATTGAGTCGAAAGATTTAATTACAAATGCATGGCCGTACATCCATACAGCGGAATTATAACTGCGAATTTTGACCGCGTAACTCATACTGAAAATCGCTGCAGTGAACTATACAGTATCACTTAGTGGGTACTTATTGTGTATGAACAAAGAAAGACGGCGTATTTGAGTGCATGGCAGGACTCGGGGAGAGTCGGGTAACAGGCAAGGCCCACACAGTTAGGCTCAATTTTAAACAATTACTGTTGAGCGAAGGGTAAATGTTTGCGTTCGACTTAGAGCGGTCGGTGCCGGTGCATCGCCCACACGCGCGCCTGACAGGTATTCATTACATTCACGATGCACACGATGCAGCATGCAGCCTTCGCGGTCAACCAAACGCAGAGATGGCAGTTTTTAACTTTTTGGATTCTTTCGCGATGGGAAACACTTTTTTTTTAATCGAGTCTTTTGTGAAATGACAGTCACTAGAGGCGGAAATAAACCTTTTCAATTTTGCAAATAAAATACAATGGATAATACAATAATATTTTTTTAGGGTTTCGTACCCAAAGGGCAAAACGGAACCATGTTACCAAGACTCCACTGTCCGTCCGTCTGTCTGTCTGTCACCAGGCCGTATCTCATGAACCATGATAGATAGTTGAAATTACCAGAGATGTATTTCTGTTGCCGCTATAACAACAAATATTAAAAAACAGAATAAAATACGAGTGTGAGTCCCACTCGCATTGGGCTGGTTTCTTTAACAGAGATTAAATCGATACTCATATTCTCAAATAGAACACTGCTAAATTTACCATAAAACTAACTGAAATAATCTCTAAACACAAGTCCAAAGTTTTCAATTGATTAATTTACTCAATATGGCAAGTTAATTTCAGCCTTTGTACGAACCCACACCCATAAAATACTCAAACAGATTTAGAATCGTGGGTTTATTACAAACTCATTTCAGTTAATTCTGCACGTAAATAACTTGCCTACGTTACTTACGCAAGCCTCAGAAGATTAATAAACCTTTATACTCGCCACAAAGTATTCTCGACAAATATATTTGCTCATGGTGCAAATCACGGCTGTCTACGAAGCAACATCATAGTAAAATATTTACCAACACGACATCTTACAGAATAATCTATAGAGCAAAACAAATGTTGAACATTGCTTTGTTGTGTTAGCGCGCGCCCACGACCACTATCGTTTATCAATCTCCTTACACTCGGACACAAACGTGTTTACAAATTACAACATTGTCTTAACGCTTCAAGTCTTCTACATACATAATCGATAATCGTTTAAACTAATAGGATTACTCGATCACGAAACATTCGATACGCTTCAGACACGTGATTAAAAATGAACCTTAAAGATTAACATTCCTCCCAACCCTTGGACGATCCGACAAAAAGAAATAACAGAAGGGGACTTTACTTTAGAAATTCGACACGCATTTTGTGATTTATTGAAATATCTCAAACATCTTGGTGTTATATAAATCGCGCTGGAGGGGGAGATAAAACCTTCGTTTGCTAGCTCGTCTTACTGACAATAAATCATGACGTCATCCGGTAGAAAAACGATATTTAGGTGTTAAGTTGTGAGCATCATAAGATAACTGAGTAAGCTTAAAACGAGAAGGGTTTGTTTTTATTTAAACAAAAAATTATCTCTGAGACGCTTCATAAATATTCATAGGTTAAAGCACAAGACACCACTTCTTAATATTTGAACCGAATTAAATCTAATTCGGCGAAATACCGCTGTAAGATGCACCGTGTTTGGCGAGCAAACACAGAGCAAGTCAATATTTATAGTCCACATTCATGACGTACCAACGACCGAGAAACAGACTCTTTTTAGTTTTTTATTGACCTTGGCTATTTGTACAACAATGGTCGCAACCACAATCTTAGCAGCCTCGACATGAATTCAAAACCGCCAACGAAGCATGTGGCTAATTATAATTGATAATTTGCCACATTTTTTGCATTTTTATTAGCCTCCACGAATGTAGGACGCGGTCAGACACAGCACGCCGTGCTCCCACATAATTAGCGAGGCCCGTATCTCCCTCGCCCGCACCCACTTTGCATATTTTGTTTGCGCAAACATCGCCACTGTTTGACTGTTAAAATCAAGGATCTCTTCCCAACTTCAGGGACAAACAACCAAAGCCATAGGTCATCCCACCACGGCGACTAATTAAACATGTGTTACTTTTGTTTAACGGATGCGTAGGTTTTAATTGTTGGGGTAAGGCCACGGACATATACCCGCTCGACTAGATAACTTCCCCGCTTGCACGCCGATCAAATTATACGCTTCGTAAATTTGAAAGAAAATTGGTATTAAGTTTCTGCTGCATAATTTGCACGTAAATTCGGTGTTTACCACCTTACAGCCAGATTTTTCAAATAAAACGCATCCTTAAACCAAAATAGGTGTAAGAACTCTCTTTTCAGAATCGTACCTGCAATTTCGTGCAAAATTATGAAATAATTTTGTAAGCCTTATAAATTGTCAGCCACTTTCAGCTTCTATTCAGTTATCTTGTACCGTGTCAAGGCAAAAAGGACGGACGGTTTAAAATGAGGTATTATTAAAATGGCAAACAAAAATGTAATTTCTAGAAAATGACCGTAGAAAATAGTATTTTATTTCGCGTTGTTGGACGACAACAAAGAAGCTTTTAGGAAGATTTCATTAAGCGGGGGGAATAAGACGATTCTCATCGGAATTAGAGTTTGGGCAACCCCGTTCATTGAATGCGTTAATACATGGCTCCTTGACGGACACGTAGGGATTGTGCCAGTGTTTGTCAGAAAGGATTTGCGTTCTGTTACACGATAGAGCTCTAAAAGCGTAACGGTTTTCGGCAATACGCACTTCAGACACCTTACATCTGAAAAGGTAAGATTTGCAAATACATGTTTATAGCAAAAGAATTCACACGAGATCCGCTGCGTATGTATTTAGGCTCCTTTTTATCCCATACATTATTTGCGTAGGTTGTCTTTGTATTTCAATATTTAGGGATTGTCTTTGTTATTTCACGTCTTTCGCGAGCTCGTAGGAAAACATTTCCGTAATGATATTTATACTATGATAATATAAAACTGTGGTCCCATTTATTTCCCTATCAAGGAATAATTTTGTTGGGAAAACTAAAAGTTAGGTTCGGTTTTATTGCCCAGGTTGTAAAGAAAGTGCTAAGTCTGGTCTGCCCTTTTCTTTGCCCTAATAAAATATAGGGGTAGGCACCAAAAGAATTCAATGTATCTTTCTTCGTCAATGTCACTAGGTACGTCCTTTACTTCGACCTGAATTCTTGGATTAGAATATCTGTACATGGCTAGATACATAAGTTTTTTTTTACACCTTCTATTGCTTACATTTTTGGCAGTAATAGGGCTTATGTGGAATCCTAACTGGACGGCTCAGACTTGTAGTGATGCGATCAGTGTTATATCTAACTCTAGTGAATTGAGTATAATCCGCATAAATGCTGATCAGAAGCTAAAAGTTTTCAAGATAAAATCTTTCTAGAGCTCACGCAAGTGTAAATGAGGGTGAACCAAAGTCACTTTCATCAGAATGGGACAATTAGTTAGGTATTTCAATGTAGACTTTGTTCGCGCAGCATACTAAGTATTGGACGTGATTCTTGCAACTACAATAATTAAAATGTTACAGGAGGCAATAGATACTTGTATTCTAAAAACCCAGCACTACGAGTATAAAACAATTAGGTTCACATTAACTGTCTGTGTAATTATTTAAAGTCGCTATTTCTCTTTATTGCCGATATATTTGGTATGTATGTATTTATGTTTTATATCTATTATATATCATACATATTATAGTAAATAATGGTGCTTTTTGTCAAACATTGTCGTATGTTTCCCGTGCCCCGTATCATGTTTTTTTTTCAATTATTGACCATTCCAGGTTGCCTGGAAGAGATCGCGGAATGTGATAAGACATTTTTGTTTGTAGTATTTACCAACAATACAGTATATAATAAAATAATAAATAAACAAATACCAAACTGAAAAACAAAAAGAAATAAGTTCTGTTTGGCACTATCGATAGATGAACCACATTACACCAGACATATCTAATGCCTATTGATTTATCGCGTTCATTTCTTTATTTTTCAGAGGGAGTTCAAAAGAGGGTAGATAAAGCTCGAAGTATAACACAGAACACGTTACCGTTAAAACTTGAACCGTATCCCTATCGGGAACTTTCACTTGAACTTCTACTCAAAACTGTGATATGAAAATATTTATGGAACCATTATGGCTTAAGAGATATTACGGCTAATGATCTAGTCTTAGATAATGTTTGGTTTTAAAGCGCGTGATTATTTTTAAAGACGTGATAAAACTTAAGAACTCCGACATAACTTAAATGAAGTAATAATAATAAGAGGGGACTGTAAAAATAAATTTGAATTTACAAGAAATAATGTTATTGCGGCCATTTGTTACACATTCACATTATTCTCTTTTGATAGTTCTGTTGGGAATGAGACTGTTGTACTTAATGCAAGATAGCCTTTCTTAAAAATATTCAAATTAAATCTACAATAGCCCATAATAAATTAGATGTAATTTAAAAACTTATCATATTATTTTAAACTATATAGAAAAAACTCAAGATAAATATGCAAATACGTAAAAAAAAAAGAAACAAAAGACAGACGATACAGATACGCGATTGTTATTCAAAATGTGGTACAGTCCATCAAAAAAATCCATTACCCGTCTCTTAATATTTAAATTTTATTATTATCTGTTTGAAGGAATCAAACTACGAGTACTATCGCTTTTGTTGCAACATAAAATTACTGTTCACATTATCAAGAGCGCATTTCCCTGGGGTAAGGCCGCCCATTAACGCCAACTGTTCACATTGGTTCTCCTTACTATCGTAGGTAATATATTGTGCACGCGGTACTGTGTGGATATGCTGACTTATGATTAATAGTATTCCGCTTGCGGCCTCAACTGTGTTGAAATTGGTCACAGTTTTGATAGCTGTTGCCTTGTCTTCCCGTGATTTAGTACTTAATGATTATTGCTTGGGTAAGATGATGAGCCGATGCGTATGTTTGTCATTTCTGTGTTGGCTTCAATTTTGTGTGGTCGAGTGTACAATTTCTTTTTTTTTTTTTGTAGGCTCTAATACGACTATACACGCTAGGGTATACCTGATAGGTTTGCGTGTACAGGTGAGTTGTACAGGTAAACCGGAGCGTGTATATTGCACAACTGTGCAGATTTCCATACAAGCTTACCTGACAGGTATAACTTTTCGGGCAAACTTATCAGGCCTAGCGTGTATGGCTACCTTATGGCTATGTTTCTTTTGTTTCACGGTTTTTATAAAAGCACTGTTCAAAGGTGTGTAGTCAGAAACAACGTTAAATAAAACTTCACACGGTCTACCAACTATGTGAAGTTAACAATACTAGTTGTAATGGTTAATGGTTTATGAGCTGACTGCAATAACTATTAAAACAGGATACAACATACCCAGACAAATGTAATACTAATTCCATTTGTAACACATAAAATAGTCATAAGTTTCGGTCAAAATAATATGGTTGAGCGAAACTGGTCATAGATTCTTAGGCCTTAACTGAAAACAAATGAAAACCGCTATCCGACACACTTCTGCATTTGTCTTCTTCATTAATTGCTAATAAATTACTATTTCATTGCCTGCTTGCTGTTTTATGAGCGACTACGGCTATACGGCTAAGTATATCTTACGACATTAATCATTGCCCTGAGAAATGAATTATTTTTGCCGTAGGTCAGCGGTTGATATGGCCATTCACTGCCTACGCGTTAACAGGATATATCCATAATTAATGTTAGATTATATTAAACGTATCTCATATTTCCTTCAGGGTAGTAAATTATTTTAAGGAAAGTAGTCAAAATACTAAGTAATAAAGTTTGTAAAGAGAAGAAACTAACCAACTACCATTTTTTTTACGAAGTATAAATCAATTTTCACAACCTAATTATATTTTCAACATGTAAAAGTTGGCCGTATTTTTTTTTAATTAAACCGCCGAAGACAAAGCCAGTTATTTTTTATAGGCCATTTCAACGTTACCTAGAGTCCACTAGCGGCATGCAAATATTCACTTAGGAAGGAATGGAAAATAAAGTGACCTGAATACGGCAAACTGATAACGTAGTTTAGATAGGCAAACCTGTGATAGTAGGTTATGTTACGATAATGATTTTCATGATTCATGTTTAGAACCTTTTTTTTTTTTTTCTTTTTATGTGATGGGTGGAGAGGGAGAGGGAGGCCAAAGAAAAGATGGATGGATTGTGTGAAGAGTGGTATGAAAGAAAAGGAAGTTAGTGATAGCAAGACGGGTGATAGGATAGAATGGAAAAAAAAAACGTGTTGCGCTTACCCCAAATAACACGGGACAAGAGCAGGAAGATGATGATTTTTTTCACATAGGATATTTGTGGTTTCATACTGTATTGCAAAATAACCAGTGTCATGGTTTAAAAAATATTTAGTTTGGCTTGTAGGTCTAGTGGTTAGTGGCCCTGTCTGCTTTGCTGGAGGTCGTGGGTTCGATTTTTACCCAAGCCAAGAGGTTGTGCAATGAGCTTGATCATTTGTTCTGTGTCTGGGTATAATTTATCTCTAATACGTATGTTATTAGACAAGTATGTTTATCAGTTGTCTCACACACACACACACTCACAGCACAAACTCTGCCTAGTTTGGGACTGGATGGCGTTGTGTGATAGTTATGGAATAAAAAACTGCCTAATTTATAGACACTTAAAGCAAAACATGGAAAACCACATCAATTATAAATCACAATATTCACTAAGAAGCAATTCGCGTAAAATAAAAACAGCTATTTTATGAAAAAATAAACTGCTAAAAGCTCCACAAACAATTAAACTATCTAAAACCGTATTATTAGGACACGTGTTTTCATCAAATCATGCATCGCCTATCGTGCACAAATAATTCAATTAGTTATATGATACACAGAGGAATGTATAGCCTCAGCTCCGATAATGTGATCAGTTGTGTACGAAATTAGAATCGAGAACGCATCCGCTTTTTGTGTGATCTCCAACAAATCGAATTGGAAATCGATTACGTGTGTTCACGAATCAACTTCAGAATCAATTATGAGACTCTCCTCTTAAATCAATGTTTGTTGCCCTCGAAATCTTGGAGCCAAATAAGATTTTTGTCAAAAGAATTCTATTTTTTTAAGATTGAACCCAAATTTTGGTTCAATATTTATACCGTCAGCTTAAAAGTCAGAAAGCTGGTGAAGTGCTTCGATAACGGAACAAGTGTTTTGATACCCTTAAAAACTTCGATATTATTTGTCATACAGTACACACAGACCGACTTACATATTTTGTGGTCAACTACGTCACAATAAGCGCGGTTTTTTTTGAGGTGGGATATCAATAAATATTATGAAACGATTTGTGGTGCAAAGAGAAGTCGAGAGCAAAAGATCACGAGTTCACTCTCCAACACGGTATACATACCTTATCAAATCTGTGTATACTGTAGCCCAAATGACAACTCCCAAACTGCCAAACACAAAGCTGCATGGCGTCACCGTCGTATCGTCGTATCCTCGACCGCTCTATCAGTTATCATCATCATCAGCCTTTTTAATGATCCCATTGCTGGGACTGGGGCCTCCTTTCTAGGATAGGGAAATGAGCCGTAATTCAGCACGCGGGCCCAGTGCGGGTTGGTGTTAACACATAATAGATAGGTATAGAAGACAATCTCATGTACGTATATCACTTTTTATACCTACGCTTAGTGGACGCACACTAATGAGCGTTTGAGCCGGAACTGTTCGACGAGTGATCTGAGACGCGACCGAGACATCGTGTCCGTGAGCGGTGTCTATGTGTGCGTTGCTCGAGCGCGCTTTGTATGTAGATTGACTTCTGTACCTATCTATTTTACATATTTTTGTGGTGTTACTCTGTCGTATCAGTGAGTAATTATCAAATAACTTCTTTCGCTCTGGATGAAGTAAGAGTGAGTGGCAGTCAGTCAAAGACTAAAAACCCATCTGTGCTCTTTCAGTGACCCTTTACGTTCTCTTTCTACATGACAATCTCGCAACACTAACCGCGGTCGCATCACTATAACAATATCTCCGACTTTTCGCATCGCTTTTAAGGCCGTCGTCCACTCTAACCCATATACCTATAGAAAACAGATGCCGTCGTTCGCTTTCTGTATAGCAGAGCCTTCAAGTAATATAGGACAGATTTAGGACGCGATAGGGACGTCATCACACGTGAGGCCCGAGTGCTCTATTAAACGCCCTATTTTCACACCGACACCTTTTGAAATTGGTTTTTATAGGTGTTTTCCGTTTCAAGCATATGAATTTTAAACTCTCTTTCGACCTCTTTCTCTTTCCATTATCGTAAAAGTTTTACGCCTTTCGTCGAAAAGGCGTTACATTTTGTGACAAAAACGGTTTTCTTCGGAACGGTTGTTGAGGAACATTTTCGAGAAATGTATCATACATAATCAAGTACGATCATGTTGACGAAATTGTTTGAAACGGAATCGTACAAATACAAATTAAAAAAAAAAAATATTTGTGCAAACAGCTACAATTTATTTGTTACCATTTTTGTATAGTGTCTCTGTACAAAAATTAACAAAATAGGTATTTTAATCTACTGATCATGAGTACCTAAATGGATACACAAGGTATGCTTATTCATTTAAACGGGTCATTTTTAAACAACACTTTCTAATAGTACAATATCAAACCTATCTAATAGTACAGTATAGCTAAAATGTCTTAACCGCTCCAAACCTCGAAGGCTCGAGCTGGTCAGTATTTTTTTTTTGAAGGAGTTGCACTAATTTTATACTTTTGTAAACCTTTGAAAATCTACAAATATGAAAAGAGAACACCATGAAACATTTTATTAAAATTAACAATGTGATCAACTGTGAAATGTGATCACATGATATAAAATTAGTGTGGCCGATAAAAAAAAAATCATGAATCTGAGCCTAACCTACGATTCCAAACAAGATTATGTCACGGAAATATTTGAAAGATACACAAAATAATAAAGCTGGCATTTAAAAAGGGTCTGGCAAAAACAAAAATCTTACATAGTTACTATGATTTTTTTAATATAGTATATAGTATATATATATATATATATATATATAGTCGCTGTCACGGGGTAGTGAAGTCGATATAGACCCGGCCAGTACCTGCCAAATACTCTTTGACTATAACCTGGTCTTAAGAATTTTATGGTAATTGTGTGTTGCGTATTTTTTCGAGTATGCACAAATGCACATAGCCCGGAATGCCTAATTTCATAGTGGTCCAACATATTTTGACCGTACTGTATTTACTGTACTTATGTATGTACGTTACAAACGAAGACAATATTCTAAAACACTAATGTAGGTATAAAAGGCCAAACAGTCTGCTATAAATATTTTTTATTGCCTACCTCAATATAAATCCAAGGGACAAAAAGTATTCGCTAAAGTAAAACATTATCTTATAAAAAAGAGACATAAGGGAATCGTGGCCTTTGAAACAAGAAATAGGACGGGGCCCGTATTGTCGGACCTCCGAATTGCCCCTAACAATCAAAAGGGAAAAGCTTTTCAGTATAAACTCCTCAAAAATTATTACGGCTGGATTCTCTCGATAAAATTGAGACTTATCCACGAAACACAAGTTGATGCCAGCCTCGGGGCAGTGTTAAAGACCGCTGTCAATCTCCCTTTATCCTTTAACCTCCACTCAATTTATTATGATTTGGGCCTCGGATGTATTGAACGATTCTAAAAGTTACGAGTATTGCTTGTAAATATTTTTAGTGTTTGTTTTATGTTTATCCGTACGCTTTTTCATCGACATCGAAATAATGATTCTTTAAAGATTGTGTTACAACGTTTATCAATATTTCATATTTTTCCTTTTATGTTTTTCGCCCCTTTGATACGAAATTCTTTAAATCCTTTTAATTTATGCGTGGCATATTTCCTTTTTATGATTTTATTACGATTTTGTTATTTCTGTTTCTCGTTGAATATTCGTTTCTTTTACGAACATACATCTTCGGAATTATTGGTGTTTTAGGAAAGATATAATATATGAATAGATGTCCAGTCATTAGTGTTGTGAATATCTGGGTTATTTTAGTAGTAAGAATAAGAATTATTTTTATTTGTTCATTGTGACAAAACTATAATTAGAGATTCATTCCTTAATCATATTTTTGATTATTTTAAGAAGTAGTATATATTGGATGGTGGCTCCAAACTAGGTAGAACCTGTAACTTGGCACCTGAGTTATGATAACATTAATGTGCGGATATTATGGTAAATCGGTTTACAAAAATATTTAGTACGAAGGTTGTTGTTGTAAACAATGAAAGTCGTTAATTTAATATTAGACAAAATATTCTTACTTTAAAATTAATGTCGTTATTGTCATATCTTGTGTACAGTTGAAAGAATACCAAGATTCTTCTAACCAAACAAATGTTGCTGTGTCTGTTAGGGATTTGCTTGATCGCTGTTGTCCGACTACTGTATATAATGTCATGTTTATTTTAATTATTACAATTATTCGCTGCACTAACCGTTTAAATCACCACGTGTATAGAGTCAACGATTAATTATGTTATCATAATAAAAGGGAAAAAAAATCAAATACTAAAATTTATTCAAAATACCAGCCGGCAAAAAAGCCAGCTGAAAAAGATCACTGTTGGACATAGACCTCCTTCAAGTACCGTCACAACGAATGGCCCTGTGCATATCGCGGATTCCCGAGATCCTCACCAGATCTTCTATTTAACCTGTGGGAGGCTTTCCAATGCTGCATCCTCCGGTACGTAGTCACCACCCCAGAACCTTTCGGCCAAACCAATCAATCATCTGTTCTGTGTGAAATCTGCCCTGACCACTTCAGTTTGGGTATGTCTAGTCCTATGTTCGGGCTATGTCTGCTGCGGTCTTCCCGTCTGATTATAATTTGGGTGTCTTCAAAGCTAGAGTGAATAGGCTCTTAATAAACTAATGCGCCTCACCATCAACGATTGCATCTCTGCTTACCATCAGGCGGGATCGCAGTCAAGTACTAGTTATAACAGATTAAAAAAAAATGTCGGTAAACCTGGTTCTTCTGGATATCTTCATGTCTTGCTTCATTTTTTATGGCAAAATACACACAAACACAAATATAAGCTAAATAAACGAAATAAGTAATAAAACAGTCATACCTACTAAATATCAGAAAATAAATAACATTAAAAATGATATCAGAGATTCATTTGCTTTACGAGATGTAGGTTTTATATGAACCCTATTTTTGTTTCTTCGATGCATCTGCCGGTAAACATATATCTAGCGAGAATTCCCTTCATAACATATTAAGCTTATAAAAACCTGAAGCCACAGAATAACATTCACTTCATCTGCATGCAATAAATAATAAAGTAAACAAACAGTATCAAACTACAATAATACTGCACAACCAATCTCTAAAATATGCAAAAACCCCACTGCACTCCACGAAACTGAAGTCGCATGCTATAAAACATGATCATAACCGATTGTCGCATTGCATGCAGCTGCAATTAATATACCAAAGTAAACTTTATAACCCACGGGCCCTACTATGACTAAATAAAACCATCATAATTCCGATGAGAGAGAGAGATGGAGCGAAAATCCTCTAGACCAAACTTCGATTATGGTGGCTAATATTAACAGGGATTAATCAGGTTCGCATTAAGTATGTAAATATAGGTAGGTAAAAGAAAACTTTGTTCCTTCACTCTCATAGTCCGTAATCTAAGACGTCTGAGATATGGTCCAGAGCAAGGAGGAGTGGCAGGCGGTCGCCTCCTTCTGCGAAGCTGTAATGCCGCGCCCAGCCGCTGCCGCCGGGATTCCGATCCCGGTTTCCGGCCACCGAAGGCGCGGGCTTGCGGCCGGCGATCAATGGGTAGCTCGCTGTCCGACCATCTAGTGACCGTCCGGACCGAGCCCAAGTCATCGAAGGCGCGTAAAGTTTCACGCGCGCCTCAAGATGCCAGCAAAACCGTAGGGGCCCAGCTGGACCGAAGCTATTGGGGCCATGAATTCACTTTTGAAAAGAAAACCCGGAGCCCTGGAACGCAAGATAAACAAGGAACATAGGAGTGGGTTTTAGTCAATAAAAGTCTGACACGCCCTCCCGCTCCTAACTTCTATCTCTTTTTTTCAGTCACCTAAAAATCACATCTTACATATGTTACACGGTTCGACATAAGCAATTGTCTTTCTATTGTGTCTCTAATTACGGCATTCAAAGAGTTAATAATATATATTTCATATTCAAAATATGCACGCGTTTAACCACTACCACACCTAATGGTAAGCGATGATGTGGCCGACGATGGAACACGCTTGCCTAGAAGCAATCTTTACACCATTGATTTAAAGACCTCTAGGTTATAGCCATCAGGAAACACAGACTCCAGCAGGGAATCCCACTCCTTAGCTGTACGCATAATAAATGTGTTCCCAAACGATTTGTATGTAGGTAAGAATGGGATGTCCACCACGTCCCGGTGGCACAACGCCGTACGTCTTGTGGTCCAACGATGGAACGGACTTGGCGGAATTAAATTTTGCAACTCCTGGACACCCTCTCCAGTTCCAGTTGCAGTATTTGTGACAATCAGACCAATAACGAAACGGAGCTGTAAAGAATAGATAACGCTATCTCTTTTCCACGATAGAATTTTGATGGCAATGACACTTCGTAATAAGAAGGGAGGAGGGTCTGAGAATGATGAAGTAGAAAATTTTATAATGTTTTAACAGTGGCGGCCAAACAAGTAGGTTACGGCAGCAGCTGTGGATAACGACAACACGCGAGAAAGCAATATATTGGCACCGAAGACGCCATTTTCTGTGCTCCATCGTGGCTTGTTACTCCGATACAAACATTTTTGTACGTAAAACTTTTTGCTGTGATTTAATGTTACTGCTTGTACGTGTACGATATGTCTAGGTATTGGATATTACAGTTTATGTTATAGTATCATCATGGCTGATATTACTAGACAGACTTGAACAGCATCTTTCTGATGGCAGTCGTCATATTGAACAAATTGCAATTTCGATCTTAAAGCGACTTACTATGGAAAGATTTTAATACCTATTTCATAGATAAAAGTGAGTAGTCGATGTTTAATAAATCTAGTAGTTATAATGATTAATATTAAAAATATAATTTCAGGTTTAAAGAGACGATATTTCGATCGTTGAACATAACATAGTTAAAGATTTCATAATATACTAGCTTTTGTCCGAGGCTTCGCCCGCGTACATAAAATATTGCTTATGTCACTCACAAATATGGCTTTCTATCAGTGAAAACATTTTAGCAATCGGACCAGTACCCCTAGCCAAGTTGATAATCTGCAATCGTTAAAGATAGTAGAAAACTTTTAATGTACGGGAATGACGTCATCTCAACGCTGAGTGCACGTAGTCCGAACAAAAGAATCGGGGCGTGGCCAATTCGAGGCGTTCGACGCAAGAGAATCGAAACGAAACGGTTGTAACTTGGCCAAGGGAGCAGTACTTTTAAAGATTACCTCCGACTAACAAAAAAAAAAAACACATAAAAATAAGATTAGTTTCGTCATCATCAGCTATCTGTTGCCGTTATTCATCCCCTCCCCCGTTATTTGGGAACCCGATAGTGGCGCGTACCGACGGCCATGAATGCATCTACAATACCCGAATCAAGTATGTATCACGTCAATCAGCTTATGATTAGCATTCAACAGAAGTGTGGTATTGTCATTTACAACGCACATTCAGCTAATCGGTTGCACCTGACAGCTATCAGGACATGGAAACAATAATGATATGGAACATGCTTTGTCTACGCTTATTGGAGTATTCCTTTATTAAACGTTGTTATTTCTTTAATAAATATTATTCTGTATCTGTCTCGTTTGTGATCAGATAAGTCGATATAGTTGACAAAACACTAAAACAAACGGATTCGTTGGTGCAATGGTTGAGCAGTTGGCTGTTGCGCTACGTGTTGTGGGTTCGATACTTTGAATTGTAGTCTACATGTAGGTGTTGTTGGTCTAGGGTTACACCTTAATGTGAAAAAAAAAACCGGCTATTTTTTTTCACTATTTTCATCACTGTGGTATTGTTTTAAAGATTCAGCTCTGCCTTAGAATACAAAGTGTTACTAAAAATACACGGATGGCTTTTGGTCAGTAAAAGTAATTTTTTTTCATCCACCCTTTTTTATGGTGGGAAAAATCATGCATTGACATCCCCCGCCCTTGGGTGGAGCGGGAGATAATGTCAGACTCTTACTGACTAAAAGACCCACCCCGTTCCTTCTAGCCTTCATACCGGGGCTCGAGCGCCCTTTCGGATAACCCTGGCCCCAGTAGGAGTACAGAGCGAAAAAAGTTATCTATTCGATTATTTATTAAATCAAAAAAAGCATAGTTTTCGTCATATGTTACAAAGTACGAAAGAAAGAAAATTATTGGGATGACATTTCTATAAAACAAATCGAAAGCAAAATTCCCTAATACACATGTTACCACAACCGTTCAATCAAACATGATATCCTCTTTGAAATAAATTGACGTTACATCCTTTCAGACCGTTTGCCACAACTAAAGAAAATGGATACTAAAAAGGGAAAGTATATTAGTAACGGATAGAAAACCCAACAAGTTATCACAGGTTATAGTAGTAAGGTAATGGTTGTAAGCGATGAGTTAGCTACCTATCTTGGAGTATATCAGGGAACTTTGACCTCCCTGTGTTTAGTGCCTTGTTCGATGGATAGATCATTATGGTACTTCTCGGAAGTTTGTCTTTCTTGTAACTGGGAGATATAGTACGTTGTTACATGCTTGTATCTGACGAAATTCTGGTTTTTGTACAGAAAATGTGCAGGAAAATGTTAATGATAATTCTTAGTTTAAAGTACATAGACGAACTCAATGCTTTCATACCAAAGTTTGACTGATATGTTGGTCTAGTGGTTAGTGGCCATGACTGCCAAATGACTCGATTCCCACCAAAGAAATATGTCTGTGTGATGAGCATGATCATTTTTTTTTTGCGTCTGAGAGTATGTTTTCATAATATATGTATGAGTTTAGAAATATATAAGTCTTTAGGTATCTTTTTTATGATCTTTATGATTATTGATTGTTAGTTTCTAGATGTACAATAAATAATAATTCTTCCTGATTTTTTAAAGAATTTAAATATTAAAATGTTTTATTGCATTACCTTTAATACGTTAGATAAAATAATAATAAATTATATTTTATGTACCATAAAAAATATATTATAAGTATACAAATGCACAAAAACTTATTCATATAAAAACAAGTCGTAATGAAGTAAGCTGAAGGAAATGAGATTCTCTGTAACGTTTATACAGGAGAAGTAGTAAAAACAGATGCAAAATTTACAGCCGTAATTACCCAAGCTTATGCAGAAGTACATTTCCGGCATTAATCTTTGAACCGACACAAAGCCATACAGAGAAACTGCTAGCTTAGTTTACATTAAATAGCAATACAAGTGACATTTAACCGTATATATAACACTCAAAATCCATTAAAATGAATACGCGTGTGGCGCAATATAATTATTCTAACGTACAATTAGCAGAACCGACGCCATTACGAGAAGGTACCAGTTAAATTAATGTTGGGTTACAGACACTCGAAAGTTCCATTATCGTTAGAAACACGATAATGTTTAGGTGATAAGTCTGCTGTAGGCATATATTAAGGACTTACAAATGTATAGGAATGTACAAATGTTGTACGTGAAATACGTTTCCTAGTTTCAAGTGATAATGGGAATAGGGTTTCCATGTAGTGTGTACGGTGGGACTATAATAGGTAGTTAGTTTTAATGAGGAGGTAGTCTACCTTATAATTAATATACGTACGAGTATACACAGAATGACGTCACTATTCACCTTAGAAATATCGTTATTCCCTTGTATAAATAGTAAAAGAGGATTTATGGTGGTCTTTTAAAGTGAAGTTTAATGGCTGTTTTGATTATTCGCAAATTGATTTCTAATAAATATATTGTATGAACTTGACATGTGGAACTATTGATATAGGCGCGATCTCGGTAAAACGATGCTGAGAATTATATATGTAATAGTATTAACTATCTTAGTTCCTCAGCGAAGCTTGTCGAGCAGGCTGACTCGATATTTACTGTCAAACTCTGTAAAAGTATTACAAACGTGGGCTTTTTGATGGAAACAAAGAAAGTGTATTACAACTTGACACTGACTAATTGTACAAATAAAACAGCCAGAAGATAAAAAAGTAGAACAGAAGCTCTGCAGTTGTAAGAGTATGTTGCAACAGACATTGACAGATATGCGTTTGAAGATCTTTGTTAGAAATAATTGTAATCGCACTTTTAGGTACGTTACCTGTTAGGTACTGGGTCTTTTGTCGACGTCATAATCCTTGTATAGATTCTTAAAGAGACGATGTTTTGATCGTAAAGTACTTGACAGCATAGTTAAAAAATGAATAGTCATTGCTAAGTATATTATGTATACAAGTAGCTTGGTACTTGACTGAAAAAAATGCATCATCACAAGTAAAATATTTGTAAAAAATCTTCTTAGTTTTCACGATTCGATGATCGTCGACGATTACGGTACATATTTACACTTTGCAAAGCGTCTTAAACTTCTCGACAGTATTTTCTACTTGATTGAAAAAATTGTGACTGGTGTTACGCTGGAATGACTACGAAGACTCGCATCGATTCCATGGGCTGCTCGAGTAGCCAGCCAGCCTATTTCGGCCGCACGAAGCTTGAATATTTGCTTGCGTGAGCCTTTTTTTTACCATTTTTTGGGCACGTTTGCGAGTTTTGCAGCCTTCATATTAGGTTGAGGATAGCTAGCATATAGAGTGTGTAGGGAAAAATGTTTTATTTAGAGCTTTAACAGTCTCGATATGAAATGACGTTGCATCGTACTACGATGCGACGGTGTATCGTGAATTTGGGGTTTGATCTTTAGGCTGATTGCATTGTACATTCTTTGTCAGTAAATTCAATAAAGATTTGACTTGACTTGACTTAAAATTACCACAAAAGAGTTACCGCGGCCCTGGAATGCAATAGGTAACTGATGGTTCAGGTGTGGGTTTTAGACAGCAAAAGTCTGGCGATCGTTTTTCTCCTCATCAAGCGAGCGAGATGATTTCTCACACCAAGTTTTTTTTGTATAGGGCAAAAGTACGCATACTGTCGCGCTCCAAAGCTAAATTGTTTGAGAAAAACAGAATTGACACATAGACTATCATAAACAAAACATATCGCTTTAGCTTTGGAAGAGTGCGACTAGTTTTGACCTTTGACTGTTCATAAATCAATCGGCTAATGGGCGAAATTGTGATTCTAAAAGTAGTTTTAATATTACAATTACACACAGAAAACCGTATAGACCGCTTTACGAATAAATGCACCTTGTAATTTTTATGGGCCATTTCATTATGACAAGAAATCAATATGCAATATTCCTACAGAAACAGGCTTTTTAAATGACCACTAATGAACACTTTCAGCACAATATAATTTACCTTTTAAGCCAGAGGGAATAATTTTATCACCATCGGCTGCATGAAATGCGCAACTGTAACAAACGAATTAATGTATTCCGATATTTATACCAAATCGATTCGTTCAAATGTAACTTGATTATCTGGCTTTCATTGTTTACGCGTGCATTCAGCGAGTGCGCAGATAATAGGTATAAAAGCAGATTCCCTTTTTGTCTTCATGGGAAGGAGAAGGTCATGTCTTCGCCCAGTTTTGTAGACCTGCTGCAGATCCTTGTATCCTGAAGTAGGCTAACTAGTTCCTGGTGTTGTGGTAGGTCTAGACCAAAATGGTGTAACGAGTTGGATCTAAAGGGATAGCCAAATGTAGCTAGGATAAAGAAAAGTGATAAAAAAGGAGACCTTTGCCCTAACGTGAGACAATAAAGTGCTCTCAAAAATAATAATATTTTTCCTGTTATAGCTCCCTGGTTTTTTGTTGGATCAGGAGCATAGCTACTGCTGTATCAGCCTTATCAATGATACGGGGCCCTAGGGCTATAACGACACTACGTGAGCAAAAATTTGTAATATGTTATGCACAACACTGCACTTACATTCTTTTACTAAAAAGTGGGCAATGGTTTAATGATTAATGGTATGATGTTCCACTAGATTATAGCTGGCTCCGCTCGTTCTAGCATTTTCTACATAGGATCATAGTACATAATAGAGTGACTGGTAATTAGTGACCAACAATTAAACACGTGATTGTACTTATGATTATAAGCAACTTTCCCATTGAAAATTTTATTTTATACTATTTTTTTTTTTGTATGGAAAATGTTTGTAATATGTTACTCTTAAGTTTGCGCTTGTTCTTATCACAATAATAAAACAGCTGTTTGAAATTCGCAAAAGTGCGCCTGCGACCGATCAACTGTTAGCCGCGTTTTGTTATTGTGATAAAACAAAACGAATGTAAAAAGAAAAGTTTCTTTGGGAAAGTTGTTTGTAACCATGAGTACAATTACGTGTTTAAGTATCGGTTACTAATTAGCGGTCACCCTATATATTGATGATCACAATACAAATTTAACCTATTCAAGTCCATAATGGTCAAATAAATGAGTAAAATTTCAATCAATGGGTCTTGATTCCTATACCAGTAACCCATTTTCGAGATCGATTTTGCATGATGACAAAACTATTTCTTCCATTTTTCCCGGCCCTGAACGTATTTTATTCAATTTGGATACATAGGTTACTTTACCTATCCAGTTAGTCTGCCCATCTCTTTCACAGCACTAGTTCTGTGTTATTAGTACCTCTTTTATACGAAAAAACCCCAAAAACTTTATTGATACAGGAGGTCCTGTATAAGGGACACAACTACGCCATTGGTTTGAGCACGGGGTTTGAGTGACACATCAAGCAAAAAAAAAAAATAGTTAATCTAGGATTCAACAAATAATATTATCGCAGCTCAATCAACCGACCCTATAACTAGACTAGAAAAACCTTTTCAAGTTCGTAAAATTGTTTTCATTGTGACAGTGTTACTGTGTTTATTACCTACAGTTACCTAAATACCAAACTTACAAACTTTTTAAACGGTAAAGCTTGTAACTTTTTAAACGGTAAAGTAAATTATAAAAAACAAAAACACAAAAATAATTATTTATAAAACAGTTTAAATTGTCCCTTGTTACAAAATTACAAGGTAACGTCGACGTTTTAGTTTGGTGACCCTACAATAACCGTAAGTAAACAAAATTACGGTACACGCCGTACACAAATGTACCATTCTGAGTACTGATGTACAGGAGAATATTCATATAGGTATAAAAGCCTGCTAAGACCACCTCTTTGTGGATTGTGTTACAAAATTAAACGAAAGGCTGTGTTTACTTCTGTCCTAATTCCCTACTTCCTGCTATAATTATAAGTAAACTAGCTTCAGCCAGCAGCGTTGCTCGCGTAGAAATTAATATCAGTAGAGAAAGTACTCTAGGGATAAAGTTAAAACTACATTACACCGCCCACACGTGGACCACGCCTTTTTTTATGGTGGTAAAAATCATCCAATGACAACCCCCGCTCTTGAGCTGAGCGGGAGATAGTGTCAGACTCTTACTGACTAAAAGACTCACCCTGTTGCTTCTAGCCTTTATACCGAGGTTCGAGTTCCCTTTCGGATAACCCTGGCCCCAGTAGGCTTCGACCCGGCTGGGTCCCTGCTGTTGCTGACAACTGCTTGAGGCGCGCGGGAACAGTGCGCGCCGTCGACGACTTGGGCTTGGTCCGGACAGTTACCGGACGGCCGGACAGCGAACGTGGACCACGCCTGATTTGTACGTAGAACAACGTCGCGTGGCGTGGATGAGTGTAGCTCTACAAGTCTAGTTTCCATATAAAATGTATAGAGACCGACGCGCCTAGATCAGCATGTGTGGAATACGTGTGCATACTTTTAAAGTATTCTAGGTCCTGTTGCAGGACATGATCTACCGTGTCCCAAATTTCGTTAAAATCTGCTCAGCAATTTGAATGACAAGTAATAACAAACAGACATACATACATACAAGCTTTTACCTTTATATGTGACGTGAAAATCTGTATGTTTTTAACTGTCCCCGCACACGGGCTTTAAAAAAACGCCGCTTCAAGCTTTATTTTGAGGCGGCCTTTTTTGTGGCTCGTGTGCGATGGTACCGCCACAAAAAAACGCTTGAAGCGGCTTCAAACTTCACTGGACACAAAAGGTGTCGCGCGCTTCAGCTGTTTTTTTGCGGCCGCTTCTTATTATTTTGTTTGTGGAATATTATATTATATATTATTTTTTGTGGCTACTTCAAGCATTATTTTGAGGCCTGTGTGCGGGGACAGTAATGTATATTTATCACGCCCCTTAGACTACACGTATTTGGATTGATTTTGGAACATGGACAGGCTATGACCGGATTCTTTTTACCTCGGTTGAACCTACTTTTTCATGAAATAATTTTCGAATATCACACAAGTAGAGCCCTCGGCAAAAGTTAGATATCTAATGCACCAAATTATTTGAGGCCGCAAATATATGCTAGCCTATTCAATCACAGTCCAATTCGTGAAACTGCTACGAAAAGGTTTGAAATTACCCATCGATAAAGTCATATTCAGATTCTTTTGAATAATGGGAATTCTTCAGTCATAATGTGATTCGAATTAAGTTTTGGATAATAACTCACCTAAGTATTTGACTTTCTATTGAAAAATTAGAAATCATTAATCGTGGAAAGATAAATCTCAGTCTGGGCTGGCTTTTTTTTAGGTGGAAAATCAACCAATGACATCTCCCGCCCTTGAGCAGGGCGTGAGGGCATGTCAAACTTTACTGACTAAAAACCACTCCTAGTTCATTGTTGCGGTTCATTCCAGGGCCAGGTTTCAGAAGCGAACCCATGGCCCGAAAAGGGTTCGAGTTTGAGCTGGCTGGGGCTGCGTTATTTTTTGCAAGAGTTGAAGCGGTCCTGAAAAGTTTGACACTCTTTCTTGGTCCACCTGCAGTGGGAGAATTTATTTAATGATTTCCCACCTCAAAAAAGGGTAGGGACCAGTGAGGATCATGAGAATCCGATGGATGCTAGATGCACAGGACCAGGTGTTGTAGCGACACATGGGAGAGTTGATGTCCAACAGTTTTTCGGCTTAAATGACTGATGATGAGCACTACAACTGACAAATGCTTGCACTGACTGGACAGGTCTAGTCAAATCTGTGTTCTTCAAAAGACCATTTGGGACACTAAACTGCACGATTCTCATATGATTTGACCATTATATGTTTACTGTATAGATTTTAAAAGAGGCTAACCCCTGAGTTTGTTTCGGTGTATCTTCTCAGGGTAGTGAGTTAAGAAATACCGGCTTCATCTAATTTAAACTGACTGTAAAAAAGATTGATTTGTAAAAGTGTTTTTTTTAAACCTATTTACAAAATAAATATCATTTATAGTATGTTACAAAACTAAAGAAAGAGGGCAAAACATTCACAGAATGTCATATCTGCAAAAGAATCGAAAGTCAAATCTCTAATATACATAACTGTTAAAGCTGTTTCGACATCACCTGCTCACATTTTGCCCAATTTTATGTGGGTGCAACACGTTTTTTTCCAGTCAATCCGGTCTCCCATCACACTATCACTAACTCTTTTCTTTCATATCACTTCTCTCACAATCCATCCATCTTTTCTTTCCCCTGCCTCTTTCTCTCCATCCATCCACATATTAGAAGCGTTTATTAACTTCAGAGGCAACGAACCTATTTACACTTCTTGCTGAAGAACTAATTTAAAACCATTTACGGAAAATTCCACATAAGAATTCTCTTAGCTAAAACGACTATTACAAACACAGTCATAATAACAACGAATACCTAACTGAAACGATCGTAAATTTTAATGGTATCAACCAATTGCTTAATTACCACTGTCTTCGCAAACAATCTTACTTGATTATTCAGTTATTTCAGTTTATTTCGCTCTTTTTTATTGCGATCGAAAACAATTAATATTCATTGATAGGTACGGTCTTCGGTCCATGGCGCTCGCGATTTGAATAATTGGCTGATTTTTATGCAGTTGAATTAAAGCAATTGGTACAACGATTTTGTTTCATTTTTCGCTACTCGAATCGGTTTGTTGTTGATAACAACTGCAGTGTTAATATTGGTTTGGTTTTTAGTTAGTTTATAAAACGGCTTAGCTATAATTTTATTCATCTTTTAAAGTTCGTTTTCTTTATTATAATTGACAAAACTGATGCAAAATCACGCATCCAAAAAATAAATTACTGCCTAATAGGAGTATATCTGACTGACACCTACTAGATGTGAATATAACATGCGCAGGTAAAATAAACCACTTACTTTACTGTTAATAAAAACTTACAAATTGATCATTTATGGGAACAATAATAATTTAAAATTTTATTAAGTATAAACAAAACTGAAAATATCACAACATTAAATTTTAGTGTTTAATTTTTATTGAGGCTATAGAACCAGCAAAGACATAATTTCTTATTATCATAAAAACAAAACACTAAGAAGTGCAAAATAACTTTTAGATCGGAATAAAGAAGAGACAAAACTATTATAGAAACACCGACTTCGTAAATTAATGTTATTTTGCACCTTTTATTATTATTATTTTTGTATAAAGTTTTTTATTAGCTAACATTGACTTAGTTACTCATTATATAATTTAGCTATTAACCTTCATAAGTTTTACGTCTAGATAAGGCTTTGCTGTTTGATTAAGTAGTCAAGCAATCAAAACTTAGCCATTACTGAAGAAGTTCTTAGCCAGCAAAAATATATAAGTACGTTTCTATCTACAACCACCACCACAAAGTACAACCTCTTTTTTTTAAGTTGGAAATGATCAAATAGTTTTCCCGCTTTAGGGTAGAACAAGATGGCGTGTCACGCTCTTACTGACTAAAACCTGTCATCTTTAGTAAAGTTTCCCTTGATGTTTTACGGCCACGGTCACTCTTTCAAATATTGGAATTTTTGAAAAAAAAGGGCTGCTGCACAACCCTTGTATGCGTCCCCACGGGCTTCAAAAAAACCCTAGAAGCGGCCGCAAAAAACAGCTGAAGCGCGCGCGACACCTTGTGCCCGGAGAAGCTTGAAGCCGCTTCAAGCGTTTTTTTTTTTGTGGCGGCACCGCTGCACACGAGCTACAAAAAAGGACCGCCACAAAAAGAAGCTTGAAGCGGCGTTTTTTTGTGGCCCGTGTGCGGAGACAGTTAGTGTTACCTAAAACGTACCTAAGTAGTAGATACGTCGTCGATCAATTTCATGAAAGCGGATTTACTCTTTCCTTTGTGTGCGTAAATTCAAAGCACTCAGTATCACAGAAAATAGCTCACGTACACAGAAACCATGTAATTATACGTGAATCTAAACATTAATCATGTCCCTGGAAACACAGAAGGCAACTGGAGAAACACGGTAGCTTTTAGTACAAATCTGGCATTGCCTCTGCTCTACCCATAGTCGAAGTAGTGAAACTCAAAATTAAAATTATGTACTTCCTCATAGACTTACATGGTCACATGTAAAATGTCAGAAGCGCACAGTTTCAATAGGTTGTTTCCTATGGAGAAGAACCGGCAAGAAACTCCACGGTTACTTTTTCAAAAAATGGTTGTTTGTAAAATTTTCGTTAGTCATTCAATAAACAACTGATAAATAATTCACTTTTGTATGATCTAACTTCTTAAGTAACTTCCAAGAAATACACAGTATGAGACAATCCTCCTACAATCAATTTACTAAAGTCTTCTAAGACAAATTGTCTCGTCAATAAACTTGTCCCGTTATGAAACTGAAATAACATTCTCTGTATTAAACGATACCAGTTAATATCGCAGTACTATAAACCCAGCTACTAAACAACACAGTATTATATCGTAATACGATGGTGACAGGTTCGTAAGCCCATCTCTTCCCTACCGTCTCTAAGATCGTAAAATAATCGTAATTATGTTTTATGAAATTATTTATGTATTTTTTTTAATTGGTATAAGCTAGTGCTTGACAGTTATCCCAGCTAATGATAAGTAGTGATGGAATCGTTGATGGTGAGGTGCACTAGTTTATTAAGATCCTATTCACTCTAGCCTTGAAGACATAGGTGTCTTCAAGGCTAGAGTGAATAGGATCTATATAATTTAGGAATTATAATCGGACGAGAAGACCGCAGCAGGCGAGTTGTTCCAGTCTCTCGATGTACTCAGTATAAACAACGCAGCGAAATGCTTAGTCCAAACCGTAGAGGTATTAACAACGTACGGGTGTATACTCGCCATTCGTCAGGTTGTCCGATGGTAGAAATGAGATGGTGGAATCAAGTCATGCAATTCCCGCGCACACTCTCCAAAATGTAAAACATCCTGTAAAAACCGAAAGGCTGGCTACCCTACCCCTAGCCTGTGCTCAAGGCTTTGCAGATTGGACTTAGTCAGATCTGGACTACCTATTAGCCTCTTCGCACGCCCGTTCCACCGAGTCCAAAGCTGATATATGGCATTTGCAGCACCAACCCATATGTGGCTGCAGTACTCCACATACAAACAAATCTGATGTAATCATAATTAAGACTCAAATTTATCGTAAATATTATTTTAATAACCGAAAAATATTCGTTTTTTTTTTTTAATTCAGATAAACTAGTGCTTGACTGCGATCCCACCTGATGGTAAGTAGCGATGCAACCTTTGATGGTGAGGCGCACTAGTTTATTAAGAGCCTATTCACTCTAGCCTTGAAGACACCCAAATTATAATCGGACGGGAAGACCGCAGCAGGCAGACTGTTCCAGTCCTTCGACGTACGCGGTATAAACGACGAGGTGAAACGCTTAGTCCGGACCGTAGAGGTTTCAACAACGTAAGGGTGAATATTCGCCGTACGTCGGGTTGTCCGATGGTAGAATTGCGATGGCGGAATCAAGTCATGCAATTCCTGCGCACACTCTCCAAAACAAATTTGGTTCAAAAGAAAATTTCAAGGCATTTATTTATTTTTTAAGCTCCCTGGTATTTATTAATGATTTCTATGTTCGTTATCAATGAAATGTATTTAATATATTACTCAAATAAAGCATTGCTAGTTACTTTTATTTTGTATTTTTTTAGGTCCATAGCAAAAACGGGTAAAAATTCATGTTTTTTGAATGGGAGTCTTAGCAATAGCGTCCAGTTTTTACTCTCTGGGTACGACACCCTAACCAATGTCTGAAAAAGAATTGTCTCTCAACTCATGCTTAAAACATTAGGTGTTAACCTAGTTTTCGCCATTTTTATAAAAACAATTCATCACTAAAAGATTACGTTGAAATTATCGACTACAGATTGTTTAAATACTTAAAATATAAGCCAAGAAAATATTTTTTTCAGCGTGTCTAAATATCGATAACCAATAAGTCTGCCCGCCACCGGGCGGCCCGCCACGGCGTATAGTGCCTTGAACCATCTGGCCGAAATTATGTGAACGCAACTCTCGCACTCGCCTAGGCAGCAGTACGCAAATCTGTGTATTTATTTGCGGCCAGCAGCGCCCGAAAAGCGCTTTAAATCCATTTTCTCTGCGAGATATTGATTGATTTACATATAAAATGTTCACTTTGAAGAATATTTAACCACCAATTTTTATGTGTAAAAATGTTTCTAAAGGTCCAAGCCTTTTCGAAGGAGTAGGGAAAAGTTGCGAAAATGCTAAATATTTTTTTTTTTGACAAAAGTATTAATTGCACGAAAAAATCAAATGTTGATATTATTGTTCATGAATCTATAATAAACATATATTTTTTTCAAACCAATTGGCTAGGTCAATTGGTTTACGGAGGAGTAGGCCTCAGAAAATCACTGTTTTATGGCACTTTTTAGGCGCTTGGCCCTTAATTTCATCCTGTATTACAACTCTACAGGGGAAACCATTCAATCTGTATTAGAACTCATAACACAAGCTCTGCTTAGCTTGGGGCTAGACGGTGTTGTGTGATACTTGTGAAATATTATTATTATTACAGTTAGCGTGAGCTTAAAACCGCCAAAATGTTGTCATATAAAGCGCACTTAAACAATTACGCCGTATAAATGTTACGATAACGGGTAATTGCATTAACGGAAACGGCGATTCGTATGCAATGGCAAAATAACTGGCGAACTCCCGACCACACACCCATTTATCCAACTTAACATTAAATAAAATTGAAATATTTTCACTATATTGAAATGTTATTTCACATCCGAAGCCTCATTAAGCGACATTCACTTGTGTTATACGTTTTTAATTTTATTATAACACTGGCATATTTAATTAATTGTGATAATTTTCGACAGATTCAGCGAATGTTTGGGTTCCGCGCATTAATTTGCGTTTTGTTTAAACCGGCAATTCACTTAGCATAACGACTCATTATGGTTTATGATGTTAATTTTCTACGTTTCTCAATGTTCCAGTGAATATGTCAGTTCTGGAGTTGTTGTAGGGTTTTTAAAGATACTTATCCAATTAATGAATCATATATTCATTCACTAACTGCTGTCAGCGGCATCACCTGCATGAAAGTGACCATTCCCAAAAGAACATATACCAAGATAAAAAGTATTGTGTGTGCTACTTCAGGTCATGGCCATCCGCATACCAAGTTTCATCGAAACTCGTTCAGCCGTACGAGCGTGAAGAAGTAACAAACATACGCATTCTTACAAATCGCCTTTTAATCCCGGGTACTCCATTGTCAATCTGTCGTCAATATGAACCTTTCCTACCGTTATCTATCGGCCTCCGGTTTGTGCAGTGTCATCTCGATTCCTAACTGCCGGATCCTATCCACGACTGTCGCAACTCTGTGCGTCGCTAGTTTTGCCGCCACCTAGTGCAACTCCTCCTGCGCCAGGGCCAGCGCATTGTTAGCATAGCAGAATACTCTGATCCTGCAGGGGAGGTTGCCATGCAGCACGTATTTGTACCGGCAGCGACCTTAATACCAATCCCTGCGGAACATCGCACGATATCTCTTGCCGTTTCCACTCTCCCTGTTAGCACATTTCATCTCCCACTTACATGCTATTGCAATTTTAACAACGCATTATGTATCGGCATACTTTCATATTAAAAGCTTTTGCCCCCGGCTTCGCCTGCATACATAAAATATAGCTTATGTCACTCAAAAATAAAGCAGCTTACTATCGGTGAAAAAATTTTTGCAATTAGACCAGTACTTTGAGAGATTACCTCCTACAAACAAAAAAACATAAAAACGAAAAAGAAAAACCAACTTTACCTCTTTATAATATTAGTGTAGACGTAGATGAGGCAATAACTCAGTCTGCCAGTTACCTCTTTAAATGGATTTGACTGTAACTTGGCATATTGGCCATATCCTGGAAAAGTAATAGGATATTATTATCTCGAGAAAAAAGTCTAGTTAGGATAATTTTCGAATTTCACGCAGACCAAGCTGCTAGGAGTAGCTAGTATTGTATAAAGTCACTTGCAGCAGCGTCACCGTTATCGTATTAGTGTCGCTTGACTCACCGAGACTCCACATCGTGTGATTACCTCTTTAGATTTATGTAAGTACATCCACCTTACCACGGTGTACTTTTGTGTACCTTTACTCAATCATCGTTTTATCCCTGTCTCGAGTTTTTCAGTGAAGACTACAATTGGGTTGGCAGTTGGAAATTTTAAACGCACCTTAGGAAAACCTTACAGAGTACACAATTTTTAGAAATAATAAATCCGGATTTCAAAAATAAAACTGATATTTTATAAAAACAAACAACCACTACTTTAACAATGTGTGGTATCTGTAAAAAAAAAATATGACGATTAGTTATGTGAAAATTTATAATTCTAAGTCAGTGAACTCAGAAGCGAACTCAGACGAGCTTATCTCAAAATAAAAATTGAAAACATTCTCTTTCGAATTTATGGATCTGTAGATGTGTGTATCTACTTATTGATACGTACACTCAAGGGATACAGATCGAAATATAAACACAGAATAATCATGACAAGCTAGACCCAACGGAAGGGTGCATATCAAATCGGTCAGTATATGTCACGGCAGCTGATGCTGCGCTGCATCCCTAGATTGCAGGATGCAAAATTAATTCGGTGTTGTTTGGCACGTCATGTACATTGTAGTGATTAAATTCCCTTGCATTATTTACTGCGATAATACCTATGGTAGGGAATTTTGGCGAAATTGTTTTGTGGGAAAATAGACGTTAACGATTTAGCGTATTTTGAGTTTTGCGTTCAAAACAACTTTGGAACTATTATGTTATATATATATATTATACTTTTATGTACGAATATGTTTGAAACTGAATATTGTACATATATTACCGTTTATATAAACATGTTCGCAGAATTTAGTGATATCAATAATTCTGTACCTACTAATATGGATAGGATTTCTCTCTCTTTTATAATTCAGTTTAAATACATTACGTTATATATTTAATACTGTAACCTAATTGGTAATTTAGTTTTGAGCCGTTTGGGGTCGAAACGCTTAGGTCAACGGGTCCGAATGCGCGTCTACTTTTCAAGGAAATTTCACGCCGACTGATCAACACTTTGCGTGACCAGAGGGCTGGTCCATTCTTCGCCTAAAGAATTAGCATTGCCATTCAACGTGGCAATGCTACCAGTCTTCTGGGTACATTTCCGGATAACAGCGATGTGGAGGAGTACTTCGATGTCCGGTGCACTTTGGGTTTTCGTATATATTATATACATAATTAGGTTTTATTACAAAAGCTTTGTTAATATTTAAGTTTTTATGTACATATGTAGATATTACAACTTAAATAAACTTAGTAATAAATAAAAATAAAACAGTTTCGGATTTCTCTAAATTCTGATTTATCGAGAATATTTTGAAAATAAAATTCTAATATTGTAGAAAATACAGCCCTACTCGGTGTCTCATAGTTATTTGATTTTATTGCAGATATGTGAAGACCAGAATAGTAGATAGGTACGTAATTGAATTGCGAGCTAGCGCGCGTCGGCGTCACGTGCGCGGGCCTTAGGGACCCAGCTCCGACAATATTTTGTTTTATCTATTTTTAATGGCAACGAGGGTTAATCATCACTGCAGATTTGATGGCTTGCGGTTCATATTCGCTATTTAAAAATTGTAGGGCGTGGTTTTATGATGCACTTCTACTAAAGCGATTAGGGCCCCTTTTTATGAGAATTCAACAGTGATTTTTTTGCCATTAGGATGGTGCTAATGTCTTTTGTTATTATTTTTTATTAAATCAAAATAATAATAAAGTGTGATCGATGACGGTAAAGCTATTCTTTATAGTTTTATATGTTAAATAAAATGCGTTATTACAATTTTATTTATTACTTAAATGTTTAAAGCGAAATATAAAATTCGAAAGGTTCTATTTCGCGTCGCATTGTTTACAAATCATATATCGAATATCATAATGTTCGATAAGAATAAAAAGAGAATTTCTTCCGCCGACCGGCCGCCTACGAAACGTATATGAACCGGTCAAACAAAGGGCTAACAGACAAAAAATAGCAAAACCGAAATCAATAAACGTATCTCATACATTGAAATAACATCGTTCCGACAAAAAATGGACAACTCAACATAAAAAAGTCAAGTTTATTATTTACTTAGAACATTCAGGGTTATGTTCCAGTGTTTTGATAAGAAGAGATCAGTGGCCGGGAGCAAGTTTTCTTACGACGTCGTCGACCAGGCAATATAGGCGTAAAGTAGTGTACTTAGCCCGTCTCACTTGCCAATAAATGTAGCTCCTTGCTATAAGAAATATATGAGAGCCGCCGCGAAATCACTACAAACCTTTTAAGCTGGCGTTCTAGATAAAGTTGGAAACTTTTTAAAATTGTATTTTATCGTAATTTGATCGGAGCACGTTCCATACCAAAACTTGGCTACGGTATTATTTATTCTTTTAATGAGAGAAAAGTCGTTGAACTAAACTTTTTGATTTTGATAAGGTGGCCTTTCGCACTTCGTTACCTATTAATAATTAATTAACACCAAGGTTCAAACACACTAACGCCTTAATCAATAAGTTTCTAAGAAATTCTCTGACCTTCAAGGTTATTTCCAATTTCGGAATTATCCGTAATTAGGAGATCGTTCTTCTAATAGTATCATTACGGAAAAGTTTAAGAAGCTAGTGGATACAGTGAATTAATCTCCTTTACATTTGTTTATTAGCTTTCTTATAAATTTTAAATATGATTATTCATTTAAAGTCCTGTTTAACTTGTTAAGGGTTATACAATATATTTATATAGAAATAAATAAAGAAGCAGTGGAGCATGAATTGTTTTTTTAATTAATTAAAAATATTACCCCACGTTAGGAATTACTTCTATATTATAGGTTCGTTCACAAACATGTAAACACACATACCTATACAAAACACCCAGACCCGGAACCAGACGGTGTTGCGGGTCGTCTGTCGTCACCATCGTCTCTGTAGGCCATACTAATATTGGTTCAGCACAGCAGTCAATAACTCGACCATTATATGACTCCAGCACCCCTAGCCAAACTCGAAGCGTTCGACGCAAGCGAAACGTTTGTAACTTGGCTAGGGAGGCAAGTTTTTAAGTTAAATGAATGCTTGGCAGTGGTGATAGGGAATAATCTACATTAGATAAAGTTTTTTTTTTGTTTATTGTTTGTAATAGATAATCTCTGAAATTATCGATCAGATTGCAAAACTTTTTCACCAATAAAGTGCTGCTTTATTCAAAAGTGACATAGGCTATATTTTAATGTACGTGGGTGAAACCAGTGTTATATAAATAAACCAAACTTTTATTTCATGAAACATACACAGAATCATTAGCCATATAAGAAACATCCTTTTAAATTGATATAGCCGACCATATGACACAACGACCCGGAAATATTTGATATTTTGACGTCAGCAGTTAAGGTCCAGACGCGCGGGCTGTCAAACCTTTTGCTCAGATAACGTTACAAATTGGATAAGCCCTGTCATTACCAATACACTGGCCCCGTGCCAGGGACATGCCACCCGCTATAATTTAGATTGTTTCGTGTATCATTTCAGCATCGAAAGCGATAAAATTTTACGGTTATAGCGTACCATATGCTCGTATACCTCCTACTGTATAAAATACGGTGTCTAAGCGCGATTCCGCTCATGTACACGTGGGCTATGATGTGATGTGATGTGATGTGACTTGTTTGTCATCCGTCATTATAATACGGAGCGGTTTATAACCGCTGCAGTGGACGGGTTATGATTTTATGTTATGGCTCGCTGTTGCGAATGTTTTTCTATAAAAAGTTTTATTGCTGTGCACACAATGGCCGTTGTTGGCCGGTCTTCTGTTTACATTGATGGATAGCTACAACGTACGGGTAAATGGAAGGTTAGTGATGCGCTGTAGCCCATTATTGGCTTTAATGTTTCGATATCATGTTATGGATAGATCAATTTTTGATGATCAAGCTTTCAGTATAAATAATGATAGACGTACTATTGTGTGGTGACAATAGCACAATGAAATAATTAAAACAATGTATGAAATAATAAGCCATATCAGAGGCTCTACCACAAGCTCTTAATGCGATCCATTTGACGACCTAAACTGAACTGTTAAAGGGTTGGAGCTATATAGTATAACTCCATCTCTCTTTCTCGCTCGCTCGCTTGACATTTTAACACATCATGGTAAAGCCTCGGTACACATTACAGTTTTAATTGTATGAAACTTCAAAAAACTATTATCAAATTCAAGAGGCAAATGAGACAAGTTTCGATAATTTATACTAATATTATAAAGAGTTGTTTTTTTGTTTGTAGAAGGTAATCTCTGGAAGTACTAGTCCGATTGCGAAAATGTTTTCACTGATAGAAAGCTTCCTTATTCTTGAGTGATATAGGCTATATTTTAATTACGCGGGTGAAGCCGCGGGCAAAGGCTAGTACTGAATATTCAAATACAAGTACTAAAACACTTCAATCCATTTCGTATGTTCGTTTCTAGATAATATTATTATAATGTACCTAAATATAGGCTGAACGCTTATACATGAACGTGATATATATCTTGTTTTTATAAGCTTTTAATGATATGTATTTGTAATACTATTCAGTTCAGACAAACATTCGAATAAAATTGAGTTAGATAATATTGCAAAGTTGCAATCAAGAAGTGAGGCGAGACAAAGTAATTCAATGAAGTTATACTTATTTATAAAAAATATACTGTACCTATAGAGAAGGTGTCGTGATGGCCCAGGTAAAGAAACCGGTACCGTTCATGCGTGAAGTGGCAGGTTCGGAACCGGGCAAGTACTAATATGAATTTTTCTAAGTTTTTTTTTATTTTCTTTTTTAAGTTTTCATAGAACATTACTGAGACCCCTTGCCTCGAAAAGCACGTATAGCCATTGATCCCGGTTGTCACTCGCAGATCTTTGACAGTCGTTACAGGTATAGTTATCGGCACAAATATTGAGCGCTCGGCGTCAGAGTGGGGATCGCTTTGCGCATTCCATACATTGGCGAGCCAATCGTCGTCGTTGTTAGATATATGCGGCAAGAGCAGAAAAGAAAGAAGAATACCAAATAAAGGGGGAATCGGTTTGTACTGCTTTTAACTTATTTATCATTTTGGAAGATGCTGGTGCCTGTGGATACGATGTTCTTCATTAGTGCAGGTACCTGCCAGTACCAAAGGAATTTCTCTTCTGTATTTACCATTTATTTATTTGGCAAAACTGTTTTATTAACCATCTATACTTATGTGTATCACTATAAGTTATCTTTCATCATGGAAACAATCTACAGAAGATAGAAAAAATACAGAAAATTTTTAACCCACATCAAACAAAAAATCTACCCAAAAATTAGTACGTACAAGCCACTCAACACAAAAACCTCAAAAACATGTATCCCAACAATATCACTTTCACGTTTAAGCTGACCAAATAGACTCGAACACAATAATATTTATACTAAACTAACAGAAACTTGTCCGGAAGGGTTCGGACACTAAATAGATAAATACAGAAGACAATGTCATGTATGTACTTTATTTTTCATACCTACGCTCGGCGGTCGCGCTAAAGTCGGCACAGTTCTGTCCGATAAATACCTACTATTAATTGTAATAATATTGGCTTCAAAATCATGTTCGCTTACTCGGCGCGGGCTGGGGTCCGCCAAGATATTTACCTACCTAACTGTTTTGCCTTATGTAAAAACAAAGTATCAAAATACAAACAAATACCTAGTTATCTCTCTGAAATAACTGGTAGCTTAAAAAACGGCATTACAGCATTTAATGTTGAATTTAAACAACCGTTTATTAAACAGTTAAAATATTTTTTTTTTGGTTTCTATTACTGCTCAAAAAAGTTCACAGTCTCAAGCGGATGGTATGGTACTCACGCTCATCATCAGCCTTTTTAATGTTCCCACTGCTGGGACTCAGGCCTCCTCTCTAGGAGAGTGAATGGGCCATAATCCACCACACGGGCCCAGTGCGGATTGGTGAATGTCACATGTCTTCGAATTTTTGGTTCTAGGACATGCCGATTTCCTCACGATGTTTTCCTTCACCGTTTTGAGAGCAGTGGTGAAGGAATAAATTGCACAAAGTAATACGCCTGGCTGGGTTTGAACTTGTGACCTACAACTCGTACACTCACGCTCGCTTTGTTCCTAATTAGTCCGAGATATCGTGTCCGTGAGCGATGTCTATACATGTATTGCTCGAGCGCACTTTGTATGAAGATTGACTTCTGTACCTATCTATTTTGTGGTTTATACCCATAAGTTATGCATTAATAGCGAGCTCACTTAAATCAATATTATTAGAACAAGCCCAACTTTCTTCAGATAGGTACGAACAGGTAATAATTGTTCGTCTATATGTAACTTCGAACTTGGTAGGGGAACACAAACATTAACTTTGGTTTCTTGGTAGAGACGGGACCAATGTTAATTAATTATTTCACTGCCAGTTTAAATTTTATTTACTTTTTGAATTCAATTTGTGAGAATTTATTTGCTTTGACTTGATACGATTGTGGGCTCTTTATTTTAAATGGTGATGTCTTATCATTTAAATAGTGCCGGCACTTCTTCAATACATTTACTCAATACTTCATTTTTAGTTAGTTTTAATGTAATAATGTTATTTGTATGTGATCACAACTATTTTTATAATTTATTGTACAAGTCTGTATGTGTGAATTCTGCAGCAGGCCAAGCTACAACCGTTACGTTTCGATTCTTTTTCGTCGATCGCCTCGAGTCGGCAACGCTTCCGATTGCTTTGTTCTGATCACGTGACTCAGCGTTGAGAGACGTCATACCCATTCATTTAAAGTTTTCTACTAGCGTTAACGATTGTAGGCTAAGCATATACTCATACGTAACTCATATATACAAGACGCTCAAACCTGGAGAGTCCAGTATCGGCCATACAAATATTTGTTCCATTCAGAGATCGAACCTATGACATACGCGCAGTAGCCAATCGCTTAACCACTGCGTCAACCGGTCCGACAACTACTCTCACTACTCCTCTCGACCAAGTAGACAATTAAGCAGGTATGCAGGAGATATTACAATACACAAACACAGGTGCACACTAACTTATAGTCTGATGTGACGGTAATTCGTCACGACTGGGGAGTGATCAGGAACATCGTAGACTGTAGTTAAATCTCTTTCTCGGAAATGGTAAAAGGCAGCGTACATTTTTTAAAGAAAATCGGTCCTTTTTATAATTAACAGAACTGGATTCAACAATCTGACAAGTTAACTTTGGCTAGAATGAGCGATTGGCACGATTTTCCACAAATGAAGACTAATTGTTTCTAGGACCCAATCAACGTGATAGGTCCTAGTCAGGAATTGAAACTTCCTATAAAATGGTGATAAAAATCCTTGATTAGATTCCATCATAGTGCCTTCTTTAACTACGACACCTCAAAATAAAATACCATAATCTCTTATTAAAAATCTAATACTAGCATCGAGCAAGGCATTTTATCTCTGTCACAACCAAACTGCCTGGCCATGTCGGGTGCTGTTGAATATGTCGACATTAAACATGGAGTCACTGCCTATCTGACCTCAACGACCCAGTAGTTGGGTAGCATGATACCTCTTGGTTGTACTAGTGTTTTTTTTTACCGGGGCCGAGCTTTCCTTTCAGAAGCAGATCCTTGGCCCCAGTAGGCTTCGACCAAGCGTGGCCCCTGCTGTTACCGACAACTCCTTGAGACGCCCAGGAACAGTGCGTAAGACTAGTGTTAGATTTACTAGCTTCTGATTGTCAAATATTTACAAATAACAGCCGGGATCAACGCCGACTATTTTGTGGTGGAAGATTCTCAAATAACTCCGAGACAGAGTATCAGACATTTACTGACTGAAACTCTTCCATGTTCCTTCAGTTTCTTATTACATTTCAGGGCCGAGATAACTCTTCGAACCTTCTCGCAGCCCTGGCAGGTATCTGCCCTAGCGGGCCTCATCACTTATGCGATCTTTTCTTTGAGGAACTCCTGGAATATTATGCCCCATGTCAACTCAGGTATCGAATCTACGGACTCTATCTAACCCTTATATAATGATGCAAATTATCAAATGACCTACTTTGACTATCTATCAAAAGCTTCAGTAATCATGTTAAGATACTCTAAAATATATTCCCGAAGCTAATTCATTTCGTATTCCTGTTTTCCTTTATTCCTCTCCGCCTTAGAACTTAAAAACAAAACTAATTAAAATTCTAACTTCAACGCTCTTCGGGAAGTGTTGTAAAGTAACGAAATAATGTTTTCATTAAAGAGGGTAGTCAATAAAAAGTAGCGTACCGTTGGCTTCGTACTGGCGTAGAGTTGGCGTAAACCTGGCGTAGAGCTAGCATATCTGGCGTAGGTAGAGGAGGAATGCGCGTTTGTACGAAGTGTTAACTAAAATTTGCATAGTTCGACAAAAGTTTGGCGTTAAAGTTGTACATCGGGGATCCGCGTAGCGCGACCATCTCGAATGAGAGGGAATTTTAATTTTGCAACGTTGTCTGCTTATATAACAAATATGTAGTCAAAAATCACTGGAAAAGGAACATGAATAGATGTCACTACGACAAGTGACGAGGGTTTTTTTGTAGTTCGATAGTTCAGTCATCAAGCATAATATAGTTTCAGTCGAAAGACACTTACAGTTTATAAAGGCTTCCTAAGTCCTTAAGCGTCGATACATCCACTGATCCTGTTTCCAGCATCAGCTCATTCCCACAGTGCTAACCTGGTCGTGGATCTACTTTTCAACAGGCCAATAACTATTGTGCACCTATCAAAGTAATTTATGTATGTACATAAGAAACTTAAATATTGACTTATTTATTTATGTTGTACTATTGAGTTACATACAAAAACAAAAAAAAAAAAAACTCTTAGGCGTAAAGGTATACCTCCACATCGCTGTCGTTTGAAAACTAGTGCCCAGAAAATCCTTAGATAGTTTTCAGATAAACATTGTGGAAAGCCTAACACAGGGCACATGATACACCGTACAATTACAACAGAATTCCAGGATTTCTGGCGTCGGCACTAAGAGCCCCAATTTTGGCCCCGGTTACACCGGAGCACGGTTTGTCTAAAGTGAATGAGCAATAAAACAAATCCCGAATAAGCCCAAAGGACCATGCGAGCGGAGCCGCGCGAAAAATATAGTACCCACCGCTATTTATATTGCTCTGCTATGCTTAACTTGGAGTAAAAGAAAAATGGAAAGAATATCAGTTTATGATCCGTGAACGTAAGGTTTAACTGTACAAAAAAGGTTTTTATTTTGTAAAAAATATTACAATAATATAAATTTCTGTTTCGTTTCATGGTAGGTTTCTAAATGTTTCATGATAAAACACCGGTAATTGTCTGCCAATCAAAATGCCAAACCCGTCATATCCATGAGGAGGTAACATAAAATGATAATCGTAATATATCTAAGATAAAAGGATGGAGTATAAAATGTATGCATGGAGTGAGAAGTGATATCAAAAATAAGGAAGTCAGTGATTGCGTGACAGTTGGCATTATAGAGAGGACGAAAAAGCAAATAGTAGGTATGTGTTTACCCACACATCTTCATGCTGAAACATTAAAACAATCTTTCAACAATTTTACTGCTTATAGTTATTACCCAAAACAATGTGATGAAACACATACCCTTTAAAACAACTGACAATACGAGGGCCAGACAATTTAGACGCATAAATTATTTTAATTCCACAAAAAGTAATCCTAACAGTCGTTTCGTCAAAGGGTACGTAGGCACTAATGCGACAATGTAACATCAACTTTAATTAAAGCCCATAAAACGAGCCATGCAAACTTCCTTCCGCACGGCTCAACTTTGTCGTGCGGTCAAACGTATTTCTTCTTTAACACATTTGTCAAGTCCATCGAAGATTATACTCTAAACTATGCCATCTACATTTGAAAGCATCGTAAAACATGCTAGATTGCTTTCATTAGCCTCGCTTCCGTATATAAAGCAAGTAAAGGATATACTATACCAACTCGAAACGTAACCTTCACTTTTACGACAGTTATAAAATTTCGAATTTCGCTACTCAGCGTTGTTAAACTCTACTGCACCTTTGTTTATTGTCGATAGCGTGTTTAATTTTTATTAATCCACTTAATTTACGATCTTTAACATATACGTCTTTCAAATTTTACATTCCCGTTTCACGGTTCCGTAAGACAGGGTTTATGACACTCGTTTTACTATATTTGATTGTTGGTATAAAACGGTGGAAGTCAGAAGTAATTTACTTTTAAACATAAAACGAATATGTCCATCGTTGAAGATGATCGATGATACAGAGGACTAATTTTACGTTCAAATAAATATTGCCATAACCCACATGTCTTATAGGAGTCATAGACTAAGAGTCCATAAGGGGAAAGCAGGATCGAAGCCTACTGGGGCCAAGAATTCTCTTTTGAAAGAAAGATTAGGCCCCGGTACGTAAAGCAACGAAGAAACAGGAGTGGGTTTTTAGTCGGTAAAAGTCTGAAACTATCTCCCGATCCGCCCAAGAGCGGGGGATGTCATAGAATGATTCACTAAACTAAAAAAAAAAATAGACTAAGAGTCAATAAGAAACATTTGTTTGTTTTTATTCAGAAAAACGTTGTCCCACATTAAGAATTACTCTAATATTTATGCGCACAGAAACACCAGCCTAAAAGACCCGAAATAAATATCTGTAAGCCATACAAATATCCATGCGAGAAACGACCAGCAATACGCAGCACTGCAGTCAGTCGCTCAAACACTGTTAGTCATGCCGACAATATACGGATAACATTATACACTCATCAAAAAACTATGCCAGAAAGCAAGAGTATCTTACTGCACTAACAAGAAAATAGCGGATGGCCTATTCCATACCATAAAATGGCAACTTAACTAGTTAACTGAAGCTCAATTTCCGTTCTAGTATGGGCGTAATGGGGACCTAAAGGGTATCGCTAAACGTACCGAGCGCTTCAAGCAATATGCAGCATTGACGCATTGGGTGTAAAGGTCGGAACAGTTACGACAGTTTACCGCGATATTATGTCTAATCCGCTCACATAACCAGCCCACTAACACTCGGGCTAAGCATTGGGATGATTTATGTCAATATTCGCAGCTGTCTAATGCCCAAGCCTATATGTATTATAAGATTTATATACGACAAGCTGTCTCCAGTTACTATACTGCTTAATATGTGATTCCGAAACGCTACGAGTATTTACAGTTGCGATCACGGATCTTGAGCGCTCGGTGTCAGAGCGGGGATCGCTTTGCGCATCCCACTGACATGATGGCGCGGCGAGCCAAACACTGACACTCCCTGCCCCCCGCGTCTCACTTCGCACCACTAAAGAGACCGAATCTTTGACTTCTCAACCGCTCAAGATCTGCGATGGCAACTATACTCACTTTCTTAAATCTAATGGCAACGTTGTAATAAACTGGTAAAATCTTTTGTATTGATATCAATTTGTGCATATACACACATCTCTAAAAAATATTTAGAGATGTGTGGGTAATTATTAATAGTTGCCTTCTCCCGATCTGGGTGAACCAAGTAGGTGTGTCAGATTTTTAACGACTTACACCTACCACCTTTTTTTGGATTGGAAATCATCCAATGACTTCTCTCACTCTAGGGCAAATAATAACAGTCTCACCCACAGGCCGCTTGAGTAGAAGGACTGGCAAAATGATTTAAATAGCGTAATTTTCACTTCTCTCGTGCATCGCGCGAACCTGCGGGTGAGCATATTAGCTCTCACCGCCCGAGCCCTGCGCTCCCGCTCAATATCGTCATCGTCCCTGAAGTCATTGGTCACAATATGACCCAGGTATTTAAACGTTTCAACCTGCTTTAGAACTATTCCATTGAGAAATACAGGAGGCACATGGGGAGGCTGTTGTTTGCCTGACTTAAAAACTAAAATTTCACTCTTTTTAGTGTTATATTGTAACCCATGGGCCTCCACGTACTTCTCACATATAGATAAAAGTTTCCTTACCCCGCTTATGGAGGGGCTCAGCAACACCATATCGTCTGCAGAGCTAATATTGTTAAAACAAGTGTCATCAATATGGCAGCCGACATGTGTGCTACTGAACCGCTCGAGAAGCTGGTTAACATAAATGTTAAACAATAGGGGTGAGCTTAAATCACCTTGTCTAACGCCACATTCCAATTTATACTCATCCAACAGCGCCCCTGCCTACCTCACATAGTTTTTCTGGCAAAGCTATGTCAGACTTTTCCAGACCAAAACCACAAAATAGATAGGTACAGAAGATAATCTCATGTATGTACTGCACTTTTTATAACGCTTGGTGGACGCACACTAATGAGCGTTTGAGCCGGAACTGTTTGACGAGTGATCCGAGACGCGACCGAGACATCATGTCCGTGAGTGGTGTGTGCGTTGCTCGAGCGCGCTTTGTATGGAGATTGACTTCTGTACCTGTAATCTACTCAAATTATTTTTCATTGCTTTCCGTTTCACTACCATGGGTTTCCTTTCAGAAGCTAACCCATGGCCCTAGTAGGCTTTGATCATGCTGGGCCCCTAATGGTTTCGCTGCCATCTCTTTAAGGCTCGCTCGGAACACTACGTACGGTCGACGACGATTATCGGTCGGCCAGACAAATCGCACCTGTGTTCCTTTGCGTCCAGGGTTACGGTAACTCTTTTGAACGATCCCACAGCCTTAGCAAGCATCGGCTCTACTGGATCGTGTCAGTTTTACTGATATCTAAATTTTAATCTTTAATTTCTTTTTCGATTGCCTTTTCTCATCCATGGCGTGGCATTTTAACGGTTCCTCTAATGCACCTCAAAATGTCGCTTACAAAACTTTTCTGAAGAACAAACTTTTATGGTAGATATTATATCGTCGATAATAAATTAGATTTTGGCAGAGAATCCATTAAATGTTTATTACAGCTAAAATATAACACCAAATCAAAGTGTAGCTTCAAAAGTTTTCATTCAACGAGTTAGAACCATTTCCAAAATAATTTTCATTGACGAAGATTTTGAGGACGCTAAAAGAGCACTTACTCGTAGAAATTAAGTTGAAAGTTACTGTTTTATTATGTACTCTTCAAAAGACCTCAAAAGCGATATAATTTTGTGATTTTCCGTGGAAAATATAATCGTGACCAAATTCTATGGATGCTCTACTATGATCAGTTTTATACAAAAGTAAAATTATTGTCACATTTCTATACAAAATCAGTGACTATTGAGAAATCACAATACAACTAAGGCATAATTATTTGGCTTTGTTCGTAGAATTATGTTTTCGAATTATCTTTGTGAACAAAAAGTTAGCTTCTATTTCGTGGAATTCATCATTTCAGCTTAATAACGACAATTATGGAAAAATAACATTTCAAAATACCGAGATTCTAAAATTCTATCAACAGTTAATTAAACTCATTTTAATGAATCGTCTGAAGTAACCTTAAATGTACTCTTAAAAATATCGTTACTCTCAAAATTCAGTAACTATTTTTCATGCTGAAATGAATAACATAAGTTAGAAAAACTCCATAGGTTCTTTTTGCAAGTTTTTTGCAAGTAACATCACTTTGTGACAATGTTGATCAAAATACAACAATAATTCATGGCAGACACGATAACCTCATAAACTAATAATGTTTGTACGCCAACATTTGACTCATAAAAAAGTTGACAACGTATCTTGAGTTATTGGTGGTAGGGCTTCCAAGTTTTGGGGATTTTTGTAGAATTTTAATAATGGAATTTGAAATAAAATTGGATCTCTTTAGACATTTTTTTTTTCTTTTCTCTCGCCTATTATTCATCTTCCACTATTATTGTCCGTTTCAATCGAAATATTGATCGGTAAAAGCAACTCAAACCAAAACGATCTTAGACAAGTTTAAGGAAACCTTTGAGGCTTAAATCAACATGGGTATCATAATAAGCAAACTATGCGTAACCTCAGAAGGGTGGTCATCGACAATAGCGTCCTGCCCATTCAACTGTCGTGCGTATTTGATTATGACAATCATCCCTTTGACTGCTCAGTGTTCATTGTAACAATCATTTCCATAGTCACATAATATTTATGATTGTTTTAATTGACATGTCTTGATTGCTAGTACTGAGCAATGCCCTATTTGATACAAAGTAACGAGTAAAAATTATGTAGAAATACCTTTTTTTTCATACGTAGATATTGAAAAAAGGAAACGATTGAATTTTGCTCTGAAATCATAAATTTGTATTCTGTCTGGCTACATGCATTATTACATGAAAAAAGAAAAAAAATACAGTTTATGCTCTACACATAAAAAAAAATATTTGTCTTGCTAAGATTTTTTTTACTATATTTTGACATCTGTTATCATCCATCTGACAGCGCTGAGCACGGCTCCATCAATAGCATGAAGGGTGTCAAAATTTAAATAAAGAAATGCAATTCCTTTCTTTGCATATGTATTGATGTACAACAGAAGGTCTGGACGAAGCGATTTGCATATTATTAGTGATGACGATTCTTATTAAAAACTCTAAAATATTTTAACATGCACTACTGAACTGTCAAGCCAAATTTTTATTATCAGACCTATGGCTACTGCTATCAATAAATGGATGCAATTTTGTCTTAAGTACTTGGACCTCGAATGACTCACTAAATGTTAGTAAACACCAATGAAGCCTAGCATAAACCTCTTTATAATGTTCCCTCTGCTTAGGCTCTAGCCTCCTCTCTAAAAGAAGCAATGGGCGGTAATACACCACGCGGGCCCAGTGCGGATTGGCATGAAATCTTATCCAAACAAAAATAAACTTAGGTACCTTTATTCAAATATGTTTGGATGAGCTTCCAATCTAACCTAATGCAACTGAAAGCCCGTATCTTACATGACATGAATGCCTATCTGAGCTCTACTACCCAGTTATTGGGAAACAGAATACTTTTTGGTAAGACTGGTGTCAGATTTTCTGGCTTCTAGTTTAATTGAAATGTCAAAAACCTGTCAAAGAATTTAAAAGTGACAGTCTAAGCTGATGATTATTTATTTTGAAAATACATCAGTAAAAGCTACAATAAGGTAGATGTCATGTCTCTAATCAGATTTCCAAAGTTTGCAAAATAATAGTATGTCCTAAAAATATTCCCTCCGGTTTGGACACTCTGATTGGTGGCCAGAGTAAAAAAGTTTGCCATCACGAACGAATAAGGCCGGACGAAGTTTTGTTACTGTTGTAAACGTATAAGGATGATTTAGGCGACTTGTAAAAAGTTGATAATATGTAATGCCGAGATTCTGAGATTTATGATTAATCCCTTGCCGAGATATTTTCTATCTGAGTCCTATCTTGTGACAGTTGGGATGGATGACAAAAAAAATAAGTTAAATCAGTTGGAGTCTAAATATTACCGAAATGCCAGTGAGTAACAGGATTGTTTATGTCTAGAGTTTTGGGCATCAGAACTACAAGGGTCTATTTTGTGTACTTAGTTATTAAATTATCTATCCTTTGTAACAGTACTATTGGCATAAAAACTTACAAAGTATTCACATTTATTTGCATAAAAACATTGTGCATTTAAAGTCATTTGTCAGTTGATCAGCAAGATGATTGTTTAACATTGAGATGTTTTAACATTCACTGGCATAGGTCCAAATATTCTATCAATTTTTAATAACAAGGACGAATGCTAAATGTGTAAGTAATGTTATGCGATAAAACAATTACTTATATAAATTATTATTACCTATTATAGTAGGCAAGAAAAAGCTATTAGAAAAAGTCTACTTATTATAAATTTACTGAAATGTCTATTGTTGCCTAAACAATAAATCTCTCAGATACATAAATCATATTTGATAAAAACAGTCCTCACAATCAGATTTACACATACAAATTACGCACCTATAAGTTCAGTCTTTGATCACGAATTTTCTTAAATCAAATTCAATTCAAACAAATACTCGTATCTAAGATAAAAAATATTCTCTATCAAAAGACACGCTGCTATAAAGTTGATAAAACGCCCCATCCTTCAAAACGGAGGGTTTAATATGAAGCTACTAGTCGCGCCATCTATCGAACTGCTGGCGAACTAGTCATTGTTCCCATGTGTGACTACTTGGCTGTAATAAATTCCATTTATCTCAGTTACTAGGTAATGAATAACGCTTAAAGTTTTATAAGTTTCTTTTTAGTTCATTTCTCATGGCTTTTATTATTCATACTGTTGCTTGTATTCTATTTTGAGACATTATATTGTTGACTAGGTTCTGAAAGCGGTTTCGCCTGCGTGAAGGTAGGTTTTTTCCTTATAAACTGGAACTTGGACACTAGTTTCATCCCCTTAATGTTATCAAAAACAAAATGCCAGTTTTGGCATTTGTATTTTAACTAGGTACCTAGCCGCTGGTCCGGTTTAGTGTAGTTACTACTAAAATAGCCAAATTATTACTACATCGGACCCCCAATTATTATTTTATTGTTTCTTTCAGTGTTGTTCCAAGTCACATTCGGGGGTTTTTCTCAAAAGTCAAAACGGGCTTTTCATTTTTTAATGAGTTTTGTGGTTAAAGAGAAAATTCTTTCTAATTCTGTGTCCATAATTAAAGGAACCTCTGTGATGTATTTTTAGTATTCTATATCCAAAAACTTTGGCTAGGTGTGGATGAGTTAGTGAGTGAGTCAGGACTTGGCCTTTTATATAATATGTAGAAGATTTGTTACCATCGTCGCACAAACGGTGTCTAAATTTTGGAAATGATTTTTTACCATTATTATCATCTAGGCTGTACTTTTCACACTTCTGGGCAAAGATCTCCCACCACAATATTTAGCTATACAATATTATTTTTAAAAAAATATTTGTATCCATGTAGGTACATGTTTTTAGTTCTCTTGAATAAAAATATCGTGAGGCATCTTTTATTTTCGTGGCACAAATATTTATTGGTGAGGAAATATAAATTATTTGAACGTCTATAAATCTATCAACACGTTGTAAAACGGTCGTAGCGAACTAGCAATATGGATCAACAGTAAACGGAAATGCTTTCGACCATCTTACAAAATTGATCTTTATATCTACTACCTAATGTTTTATTTTCAGAATGCTTGAAGAGGCATTACAATTTTTTGTAAGTTTACTTTTTGTATAAATTGATATTGTTTTTTCTACTTTTAAGGGTCGTACTGGAAATATAAGATTTGATTTTTTTTTTAATTACTGGGTTATTGTTATACTTATAACAACACAACCTACTGCCAGTGGCTACGCCGGCGTGAAAGTAGAAAATTATCCCAAAGGAACATACTCCCAGGATAAAAAAAAATCATAAATATGTACTATGCCAGGTCATGGTCACCGATAATAAAGGAGGAGACTGATGGACTGTAGGAATGTTCGAAAGAGTGCCCATGAAATTTATCTTGCAAATAGGTTACAAAAACTACTTTACATCTCTCTCCCTCATTTAATTTAATTTGTTTCGTCAAATTAAATTAAATGAGGCCGGTGGTTCCTAGCTGACTATTTTGAGAAAAAAAAACTGAAATGAATTAAGAGATCAGAATCTCATAAAGTCCATACAACAAAATGTAATAGAATAACAAACATACACAGTTACAAACTTTCGTCTTTATAATAATTTACTGAACAAACTACAGTGGATGGTTTTCCTTAATTCAGTAAAATTTAATTTAATTCCATCTTAGCCCACACAGCCTGGTCTGGAAGGGTAATTGCAATGGGTAAAGTTCACGTCACTTAATCAATACAGTAGATGACAGATGACGTCCATTAGACATCAGACTAAGCACGTATGTTAGTATAAGTCTAGCAATAATATTGGTCATATCAATACACACAATTGCATATAACACTGCCATCCGCAGCGTCGGTCACGAAGGGTAGCATGCCACATCAGCGTTGCGGTTAACCGGCGCGCGACGTCGACGTCATCCTACCGTCTGATTGATAACCTCCAGCGGACTCAGCGGATTATGACGTGACGTTACATCACCTCATATTAATAACTAGCACTCTACCAGCGTCTTCGTTAACAAAAATATTTTCATAAACACTCCAATACGATAAGGCACGTAATTAGAGACTCAATGAAATGACAATGAGAGAGCAGGTTTAATGAATTCAATCATATTTGTAGGGTAGTTTAAAAAAGAAAACTAATAATGACAGTCAAACAACAAAACCTTGCAAAAAATTTGCTGAGAATTAGTGCTTAAAATTTTCTTATGTTTCGATTTGCGAGTAATACGAGTGTTGGAGCCTGGCTGTTGTTAAAAATCTTTATTACTAGTGAATTTGCAAGAGCGTGGAGACAGTTCAAGTTCATGCCTCCGAGCTGATTAAACCTTCACTTCGACGGACGAAGCCGAGCGTTTCTAGCCCAATTTTCCTAGTTTAGCCCCATACCTGCTTTTGTGGCCCATAAGTCGCATTTGCAAGGCCACGTATAGTTACACGCACTTTTATACCGCATCAATACTGTCCATTTTTATTGAATCTAGCTTATCTCCTGCGCCTGGGTGTAATTGCCCTTATCTTATGTATATACTTCCACTCAAAGTAATTGGTGTTAGGCCACCATTAAATTATTCATTTTGATTACAATCTGTGCCAAGATTTAAGTTTATTAACCCAAAGAAAAAGATGTATTATTTTATATTCCTAGTTTCAGTAATTTCAGCTGTTCGGTGATGTGACAGTCAACTAGTTTCCCCTTTTATATATAATATATATATGGATTACATCTGACCCCTAGGCTAGTTTAAATTGAACTTAAATATGAGTCCGGCCTCAAAGTTAAACTACTATTATGGTATTAATTATTACTAGTATAATTTCAGACAAATGGTAGGTTTACCAAGTTTGTAAGGGTTATGTATTGGGCTTGATTGTTTGTATAATTAAGTTAGGGGTAATAAATTGGGATTAGAATAATAAAGAAGGACGCTAATAAAAACTTTATACTCTAGCCAGCTCCCAGATATTTGTGTTTTCTTTATTTATACAAATAATGAATAATAATTGGCCTAATTCTTACACAGTCGCCAATTACATGTTAACCAGCATTCGCAAAATAAGACAGGTTATAACTCAAAATAATCACAATAATCATAACAATCACAATAATCATAATAATCATGACAATCATAATAATCAAAATTACCAAAATAAACAGAATAATCAAAACAATCAAAATAATCAACTTAATCAAAATAATCAATAATTTCAAAATAATCTAAATAATCAGAATAAGCAAAATAATCAACGTAATCAAAAAAAAATCAGAATAATCAATAAGATCAAAATAATCAAAACAATTAAAACAGTCAGAATAATAATAAAAAAAGTCAAATAGTAATAAATTTAATTAATAAAAAAAAATCACAATCACAATTAAAAAAAAATACAATCATCACTCGTGCACTATGTTAATTGACAAGTTGTGTTCCTCGGTACTCCAGTACTCTGGTTCTAAAGACTTTTAACGAGTCGTGGAAAATATCAACCTCAGGTACGGATTTTACGAAGGAGTTCATCTCTCTACATAGTCTGTTTATTGGCGAGTTAATGCCAATATTCGTCCTAAATGTGTGTTGAAGTATAACAGAATATTAACTGAAGAATAATACTGAATAAAATACCTAAGTTTTTTTTCGTAGCTGGTATTCTCTTCGCCAGGTACATAAGTATCTATAATACAAACCAAATTATACTTTCACATTTTTGTAATCTTGTTGCAAAGGTCTTTGCAATTGGCTTGATCCAACCCGATATAAATTTCCTTACAATCGCTCTTACGTGATTATGACGTTATTACACAATTTGTTTCTCTTGATATTTTAGAAACAGTATTCAAAACTTTTTGTTTAAAATGAATCCCGTAAAATGACCTCTAAAAATCTGCTATTTTACGTGAACTTTGTTTGGCCCTTCGTAATGCACACATAAATTAAAAATGTAAAGAAAATGAATCGTTACAAAACTTTGCGCGTGTAGTCGGGATTCCAAATGACAATTGGAATGAAAAATATGGAAATGGAAAACATTTTCCAAAAACTTTGAAGTTAAAAAACAAAACACGTATTTCCTGGAACAAGTTTTGTAAAATATTTGAGTGAGTGACAAAATGCCAACAGAGCTTTCAGGCGATATCTCTCTTTACACGTTACTTCTTTATCAACATTGCATTGGATCGCGTAGGAAAAAACAGCAAGCTTTTAAACTATGATTACGTTTTCGATAGATGGACCGTAAGGGCCCTCTTAATGAATGTTACACGGTATATTGCTTTAAACACATATTTTACTCGTGTGTTTTTTAGGTAGGCCTAATAAAAAAAAAAAAAAAAAAGTTTTTTTTTTATTCTAATCGCTGGTTCTCGACTCTTGCCCCAAACACTGTCCAAATGTGAGGGCGTAAGCGTACAATACAATGTATCACCAGATTAATGTGTGCGCCAGTGATGTGTGAGACTCGATGTGTACGTACCTAAATCCGCACTGTTCGCCTTTCCACATTTGCATTGACCAGCTACCACTCCAAAACCTACGAAATTCAACTAACCCAAAAAAATCTAGCGCCAAAATTCAAATAGAAAAATAACTGCGACCATTGAATTCTAAATTGCATTTCGCATTTTGAAAAAGCAATTCGCTTTCTATCTAGCTGACTCGATAATTGCTTGTGATAATTGGATTTCCGGTCATAAAAATGTAAAAAAACTGCTCGGTATCTGAACCGCCCTTTGCCGTCGGCTTTCAGGGGGTGTCGCTTATTTATATGCTAATGTAGCGCTGTAGAAATGCCACGCACGACTTAGGTGTTGCACCTGTCCAATTATAAGAACAACATTTTCCCCTATGTGCATTTTCATGGAATTTTCTGCATGGAAATTGAGGTAAATTTCGCCACGTCTGAACGCCGCGCCACCTTTCTGGGGAATATTTCGCTTTTGCACAGGCAGCCGTTTGTGTAAATTATTACTTGGGAGGTAGATTACAGCACATATGTCCACATAGCTTCTAGTTTATATTCAGTTACTTTGCATACTGAATTTTGGAGAGTTTCGAACAAATCTCTAAAAGTGCTAGGTTTCGTGCGATTCAAATAGAGTTAAAAATATAGGTTTATATTGTACACTGGATCCTACCCTCGAATGTGATCTCTCTCTCTCTGTCACTCAAAGGTTTGCAGGCAGAAAACTCATTGTTGAGTTAAGTTCAATAATTATATCAATACTAAGTTTTGTGTACAACAAAGTATTAAAAAAAGATAAATAGAATTTCCCCGCACTTACTTATCACCTTCTGAGTATTATCTGCGACGTCATTTGTATTGGTGATGTTTCACCCATTCCCCCAGACATTAGTATTCATGGAAGTCAGTCGATCGAGAAAAGAATTTTCGCGGCTCCGTCCAATCTTGACGAGGGCTGGACTGTGCTGAGTGGTTGCCATTTCCTCGCCTTTATTTTTTCTCCAACAACTTAATGGAGTCATAAAGAATGGGCTGGTATTACATTATAATGTTTTAACTTCATCCGCGTCGCGGAGGGTAATTGTATAACATTTTAATATTCTTTGGGTAATAAGAAAACTGTAATAGGTCTTGTGGAAAAGAAAAATAAAGCTCCTTATTGTAGCGCAGTCATAGTCACGTACAGTTGAAGCATTTTAAAATGAAAAAGATGTAGTATCAAACACTATATAACAAAAGCTATTCTTTAAACTAGTTAAGAAAATAAAGTAGTTTCTCGCTTGCAGCATGTAACAGATGTGGGTACACAGAATAACAGAACAGGGCATCCATTCAGCTCTCGCGTTCCCAACGCAAGAATTTATCTAAAGCAAATCTCATTGTTCAGTGGATCCGCGGAGACGTGAGCTGAACGCGCAAGTAAGACAAATTCCCATCGAGTTGATTAAAGTTGTCAGCCAGGAACGCGAGAGATGCAATTTAGCCACAACCGGCAAATATTACGCGTCCCGCCGTCAAAGCCGCACCTACTATACCGGATTGTTCCCTTGGCTCTTGTAGATTGCGTATTTGTTAACGTGAATAGGCATTCCCTTGATAAGCGGGTTCCGCAAAATTCGTTTGCGACCGCAGAGAGATCCGCCCACGAAATGAAGTGCAGCCCTATCTTAAGGAGCTTATCACGACGGTGAAGAGGCCTATTTCTGAAAATACATTTGCGTAAGATGCTAAAAATATCTCTGGCTTTCTTTAGATTCAATGAAAAGTTCTTTAGAAAACCACTCTTCCTTTTGAGAGCATTTTTAAATTAGTTTGCCAAGTTGTCATCTGTTCAAACAGTGACCCTAAGTAGTGCTCTTTAAACTTATAACAAGTCTGTAATCGAAACTCTCTAGACAGTAAATATTACCTGACGTCATTTCAAGCTGCCGCTGAAATTATGCAGCAATAATTTCATAGTTCACAAAGCACAAAGTAAAGCGTAGAATGTAAGTTATACGCTCACCGTAAAGTGGCCTTAAGAGAGCTTATAACACGACTGAACACATTGTGAAGAACCTTTCAGAGAATAAGACTGTATAGAATAACGGGTAGGTAGTATGTCTGCAGCTTTGTGGCTCAAGTTGGTATAACCTGTTGTATTTGTTATAAAGCCGCTGCATCGCATCACTGAAACGCCGTATAGCGTATTTCTGATGAGTTTGCAATTGAACCGCAGCTAAATTTCTAGCTATCTGTCACGTTTGTAAATTATTGAGCTTGACTGCGCAAATTAAGCGCTTTGTAGCGAAAATACGATCTCAATTTAGTATAATGGATTCGTGTAGTTCTGCATCATTGTGGTCACCTGAAAAATATTGCTCTAAATTGTGAATACTGATGCAGGTTATAAAATATTTCTAAACCAACATCTATAAAGATAATTTCTGAATCAGTTTTTAATTCCAATCAATGGTGAGTACCCTATCACGAGTACCATATGACGACCTAAAGTGAACTGTTAAAGGGATAGTACCTAATAATAATAATAATCCATAACTATCTAGATTGTATAGCACCATCCTTCTTCCTCACTCGTATGCCTGTCATTTTTACGCATCATGGTAAGATACTTGATCATATAAACTCATTTAATAAGCTAGTATTACGCACCTGATTAACAAACCTTGTGGAGCTCAGTTCAAAAGTAACAACAATTTCAAATTTTATGTTCACCAAAACTTTTGTGGATTCGCAATATACTTGCACATTCTTGAGCCACAAACTGGGAAAAGTAGATCGAAATACAGGCAAACTCTCACCGTTATTAAACAGAATAATCAAACAACACTGCGTTGCAAATTCGGCTGAAATTCCGCTGCAGAGCAAGATTGCTCAAGTGAAAAAGCACGTAGCGTACGTATAATAACGGTTATAGCGAAATATTTCTGAACGTAATGCCGCTGATATTTCTAATCCACAAAATCCTTGGCACGCGAGAGCTGGGGGATTACACATTCAAATAACGCATGCTAGTCGCTATACGGGGGACATTTTCCTTTACGTACACCGAGAACTACGCAGCACTATGACTCTTGTCACTTCCTATGTAGGAGTCTCTGTTTTGAGCCGAGTTTAACACTGTGCCCTCTGTGTTCGAAGTTGGAATCGCACTTAAGTAAACTGGGATTTAGCCCAATTTCGAGGCTTATGCTTCTAAAGGTTGCTTGCACCGGGAGCTGCATTGTTATTTAGGCACATAAACGTAAAGCCGGTATACATATGTGAGTGTCGAACAAGCCTTCATTTAGTGTTTGAACTTACTTGACACACTAACAAAATTGTACAGTAACTTTAGTGAAAACAAAGTTCGTTTCTTGAAGAGTTTTAATTAATAAGTAGATAAGTTGTAATGCTATTCATATGTATTAGTTTATTATTTTTAAGATAATTTTATGTAATATGGCCTCGGTCTGAAATAAACAACGACGATGAATCTGCGAGTACAAAACTTTAAGATCTCACAAAACATATTTTTTAAACACGGATAATTTGATGAGAATGTCAGATCGCAGAAAGCTTCTTCTGGCTGCTCTACTCTTTGGCACAACTCTCATAAAATAATACCGGATTATCTACATAAACCAACTTCGTTAAGTCATGTACCTAAACAGTGTTAAAATCTCGTTTACACGTTATACTATAACGACGTCAAAGTACAAGCAAATTGTATCCAAAAATAAACCACTATATCACTTACTATGGACTTGTAAACATTTTGTGCTGGTAATATCGCTTAGTCAGTTTGCAGCATCTTCTTTCATGAATTCAAAAAAAAAAAAAATACCCTACGATCTAAGTTCGGTGAACTGAAGAAAATTTTCTTCTGAAATACATAGACATAGTCTTTATCAATAGCACAGACCAAAGTAACGCCACCTCGAAGACATGCGACCTCTGGCGGGAGAAGTTTAAACCTCCTGATGATTTTACTGAGCCGTCGGAGAGCCTCTCTCCTGGACACGAGTTGCCATGGCCAACCTAGTTCATGGAGAACTCTAAATAGACTTTGCACTCAAGTTGGGCGCAGCAAAGACAATCTCCACAGGTGGGGGTTCTCGGATGGTTCCGATGTTCAGTGTTTGTGCAGCATCTCTACGCAGACCATGTCACACCTTCCGTCCTGCATCACGTGCCCTGATACTTGCTCACGTAGGGATCTAATGACAGCATCAGCGGACGGCGTTGCCATGGCCGTATTCTGGGCCAGGCAAGGAATTTAACTAGCTTTGCCATCGATACGTTGAGAGAGAATAGCACAGAAAGAAATAATCCATTAATAGTTTGGGTGCAAATTATTGTAACTTAATAAACTCTCTAACAACGTAAACAAATATCTCACAGTAATCACGATCTTAAAAGAAAAGCAAAGTGTGTTAGCGGCTTATCGCAAATTAATAATGGTGCAGAAACTTGTTAGTCTGGCTACTGATTGCAGTGGCGAGTATCGCTGCGAGCCAAATAGAACAAACACTTTAAAGATTGGAACACGCAATTATTTTTCTTTAGAGTCCATATAATTTTATGTTAAACTAGCTTTTACCAGCGGCTTCGTCCGCGTGAGTTGTCCCAAGAGAACATACACTTGGAATAAAAGTCTATCCTATGTGCTATTCTGAGATATGGTCTACCCATGTGCCAAATTTCATACGTTCATCCTTTTGAGGGTGAAGAAGTAAGAAACCCTCACACAAACATACAAACCTTCGCCTTTATAATGTTAATAGGACAGGGTGATTAAACCTCGAGTTTGTAAGTTCCAAAGAGATTGATCATAGTATTACGGAAACAAATTATAATTTGATAAAGAAGAAACTTGAGGATACAACATTTAACGAAACGTAACTGGCAATAACCAACAGTCTTGATAAGTTAACCAAATAGTTTCCAGCCCTACTGAATACTTGAACTTACTGCTGGATCCTGAAAAGCACCGAAAAACTTCAGGACGAGTAGTACGTAACGTAGCTCTGTCAGGTCATAGAAAACCCTGGGGCCCTGGAACGAAAGCAAATAAAGAACAGGAGTGGGTTAGTCTAGTCATAATGGTGGAATGGGAACAGCGAATTGCGTAACACTGCGTAGGCCACTACGCACTGCGGGTACTTGTGGCCATGAGACCTTTCATGAAGTTGAAGCGACGCCATCACATTCTCACTGTCACAGGTTCTCTCCAGGTATGTGATTTGCGGAGAAAGCCTTTGACACTCAATTTTCAGAAAGTACCTGGAGCCGTATACCCGAACCCCGGTTTTCATCGCATCTCTTCTATTTGGCAGAATCTTATTTAATTGAATATTTTTATAACTGCCCATACCATTATAATTGCCGCGACAATAACGCGCAGTACACCCTTGAGAAAAGCGACCAAGTCGTGTTGGTTGTTACTTCAGACAACCTTTCGCTTGCTGTCGAGGTCCAGTCCATGGTCAAAAGCGGGAGCGTGTATGACGCCATTACCTCTTTCAACGAAAAAGTGATGATCGCTTAGGAGACGATGGAAAGAGACCGTGAGAATACAGCTTCTTTTCCCGTCCATAGCAAATGCGCTTCTTTTTATGGTGGGAAAAAATCATGCATTGGCATCCCCCGCTCTTGGGCGGAGCGGGAGATAGTGTCAGACTCTTACTGACTAAAACACCCACCCCGTTCCTTCTAGCCTTCATACCGGGGCTCGAGCGCCCTTTCGGATAACCCTGGCCCCAGTAGGCTTCGACCCGGCTGGGTCCCTGCTGTTGCTGGCAACTCCTTGAGGCGCGCGGGAACAGTGCGCGCCGTCGACGACTTGGGCTTGGTCCGGACAGTTACCGGACGGCCGGACAGTGAGCTACCCATTGCTCACTGTCCGCAAGAACGCGCCTACGGTGGCCGAAAATCGGGATCAGAATCTCGGCGGATAGCAAATGCACTAGGCGCTGAAGGGTGCAGAAAGATCTCCGGTCACTACACTACACTCACGGCAGGTATCAGACTTGGGGAGTCAGTTACCTGAACAGTCAAAGACTAAAAGGTGGTACTCTGCGTGTCGTGAGCACCTCTCTGGAGGAATCACAGCAGTATGCAGCTGTAGAGGGTAACGGGGTCCCCGGAGCTACGTGACGAAATGCGCAAGCAATCCAGTGCCAAAGATAGTTACAAAACTCCGAGAGGTTTTAGTTGGTAAGAGTTTGGCAGACGTCTCCTCCTTATGGTGAAAGAGGTCCATTACGATGTCCACACGATAATAAAAAAAGTTAATCCGGTAGATATTTTCAGCAGTGGTGAATTCCCCTAAAAATCCTCACAATAAATAAGAACAAGTAACCACATACTTTCCAAAGCTGTAATTTAAAACTTTTATTACAAGCTCACCTAAACTGCAGAAGGAAAATATTTCACAAAGTACAAGTTCTGCAATTGGAAACGTAAAACTTATACAATACTTTATATCTTCATAGGAAGTCTAATTCAAAGCGAGCATGCCGATGAAAAACGTACAAACATTGTTATTGATTGTAGTTGAACGCTACTTGTACAAGAATGCAAGGAAACTCTATCCAACTAAGATATATGCGCGTGTGCGTCTTGCATGATTTAAAGTTATAAATTAGTTTGCTTTGTGCATTCTTACCGTGTTTAGCAACAGTTTCTTGTTTAACTGCTGATTTATTTTGTAGTTCTTTATATTACTATTAGCTGCTGTACCGTTCGTTTTCGATTACTATTCCTATTGATCTTGCCTTATAAACATTCTATCTAACACTCAAATATTTAGCCTATTCGAACCAGCAGTGTGATTCTGTAAGACTTCATTCTAAACTTCGAATCTGAATCCGCTGTGAGTTTCTTGATTGGCATTCTAAAACTCGGTTGATAATTCGAATCTACACTAGCGCTACTCTTGCGAGCGTGTTTGCGAGTTGAACTAAACTGACCGTGAGATTTTGACAGATAAAGTATGAGATGACGTAAAAAGTGGCATTCTGTAAGGTAATTCCCCCGTCACTTCGACTCTCACTTCGCACTCGAACCCGATTCAAAGTGTCAAATTATAAGCATCTATTTTACGAGTGAAAATACAAGAAATCATAGTTAAATAGTGTTTAAATAAAGTTTTTAAAAGTGCATAAGTGCCTACCTGCTTAAGCGATAACGATGGCAAGAATGTTTTTGTTTAAAACTATATTAGAAGAAGCTCATGCATTGGATAAACTAGAAAAGCTTCGACAATCTACCAAAATTCGAAGTTTATCTTTATTAACCCGCGATGACGACTATGTGAGCGTGTATAGATTGTCAAAGGAGCTAATTGACCAACTGGAGTATGAGTTACTGCCTCTGATAAAGCCCACAAAACGTCGAGGCAAAAGACTTTCAACTCGTGTAAAAGTAAGTACTACATTTTACTAAGTATTAAGTTAATTTTGTAAGTATTTACACAGTTTATAGCTGAAAGATTTATAACCAAGCAAACCATAATAAGAAAAACACTTCATAATAAGGAGATATTCCCTTTAGGTTTTTCCCTGCTAGCTATATGTTTTCATGTTAGTCTAAGGACCCTGTACTTATAAATAGTTATTGGTATTCTACGAGTATTATGCATGAAAATAACTAAATTGGTTCCTATTTTGTTTTTACTAGATCTAGATTAAGTCCGTATTTATTTTTTTTATTGATTTATTGTTTCAGTTATTATGCACCTTGTCATTCTTGGCTAGTGGCAGTTATCAGAAAATAATTAAAGAAAATATAAGAACATATTTATCGCAACCATCAGCATCTCGTTGCATAAATGAAGTAGTGGAAGCTCTAAATAATCCGGCAATAGTAAAAAAATATATAAGGTTTCCTCAAAATATACAAGAATGACAAATGTTAAAAAAAGGTTAGTAGATATTTTATAATTAAAGTGACCCTTCGACTTTTACATTTTCTGTGACAGTAACTCATTTCAGTGTTTAATGTAAATTACAGGTTCTACAAAAAGTTTGGCTTTCCAGCAGCTCTTGGGTGTATTGATGGCACTCTGGTGGCAATGAAAAAACCAGCAGAGAATGAAGAATGTTTCTACTGTCGCAAAGGCTACCATGCAAGAAATGTGCAATTGGTAAAATGGATTTCAATGTTGTTGTCGATTATAATTAGGTATTCAATTAGTCTTTTTAACCTTTCAATTGTGATAATTACAGACACAATTGAAAGACAATAGGTGCGCGAACGCCGGCATTCGCTTGGGGTTTAATGAATTAATATTCTTTTTTTCAGTTATCAGATGCAGATCTAAATATTTTAAATGTGGATCCAACATATGGTGGCGCTACTCATGATAGTTTCATTTTTAACTATGGTGTTATAAAAGCCCACTTAGAGACATTGTTTTGCTTGGTAAGTTAATCCCTCCCTGACTCTCCTACTTCAGAAAATAAATCTAATTACTAGGTATAAAAACTACATACTTATTTGATATTTATTATTTTTTTCAGGTGATTCAGGATATGCTCAGCGCGCCTATCTTATGACACCAATTAGTGGTGCTGAAGATAATTCCCCAGAAGCTTTTTACAATGACCGTCATTTAATTGCTCGCAATTCAGTAGAGAGAACAATTGTTCTCCTAAAAGGACGATTTAGGTGCTTGTTTAGTGCTTGGATTTGCAATCTAACGCCGATTTAGCCCTAGGGCAATTACGTAGGCGAAACATAGTAAATAGGCTTTGGCTTTCACGTCATAATTAATTGATTGGTGGTGTCGTTTATTGTATGTATTCTGTGGTGTGTGAGGCGGGTCTTTCAATAAAACTGCAGTATTTGTTACTTAAGTGTTTAATTTAAATATCAAAAAAATCTGACTGAAAAATCTTAGTTTAAAAACTAAAACACGACTACTACTAAAAATAAAAACAAGTTCCATCAAATCGCATCATCGCAGTGAAGTTATATTGCTACACCCTATCTCTATTCATGGCTTCTGTCACAGCTTCAGCTAAAATGTTATCCGTGTCTGCACTCCTCTCCAGAAAGGACTGCAAGATCTGTGCATTTGATCTTTGTAACTCCAGCTGCTGTTCTTCCACCCTCAGGAATCTCTTGGCGGTGGTGGAGAATTCCGTTCTTCGTTGTGACGGTGGAGGAGCAGCAACTGAAGCTGCGTGACGTGAAGCTAAAAAGATAAATATTTACATAACTTATATAAAGGTCCTTTAAGTTGGCAGCTCTGTTCCAAGTACCTTTAAATTCAAGTTTTTTTTACTTAGGTACAAAATAAAAGTACAAATCAACCCAAATATATTATGAACTGAGTTCATCATTGATCATAAGCAAAGCTTTTTTTATCAGACCAATTATAAAAAAATGCTGTTATTAAATACACATGTATTATTCAAACTAGGTACATTAAAATCTCCATTTTCTTATTATGTCAATAATTAAAAATAACGTAAAATTAAAATAGGTAAGATTTTTATGAAATCAAGGAACACACTTTAAACCAAGATTCGTTGCACATTTTAAGTGGTTTGGTTTAAGGAATGTTAAGTGGTTCTAACATGTAAAAAAAACCTTAGTCCACTTGCACTGTTTGTATGTTTTAATAGTGCCACCTATACTATTTAGGCGCACGGCTAGTTCCTCCCACTGGCGTCGACTTCGCTTTCTGGCATTTTGAGTTCTCAAGAAACCCTTTGCCAAGCCAGGGTTTCTTTCCAAAAACTACCAGTTTCAACCTGACCCGACGATGGGTGAGAGCAAAGTGTCTCATTTGGACTGAAACATTATTGTTGGATTAGAAAACAAAATAAACACTTCTTTAATTAATATTATTCTTGAACTTTAGAAATATAAACTTACTTCATGATTATTTCACAATTATTATCGGCACTGAACCATCGAAAAACAAACAAAACAATGCAATGTCAAACGTCAAGTAAATGAAAATATTGTCCACAGATTACTAATGATATTGTCTCACGGCACGAATTTAGAGTTTTTGGTTTTTCTTTTACTTATTAGCTGCCTCAAATTCTATAAAATGAGATATTTTAATTTAAACATCACAATAGCTAAAATTCTGTGTCAAAAACTGGTAAAATAAAAAACCGATAAATCTCAACTTACATTTTGTTGAGTGTGGCAGTCACTAGTACAGTATTGGTCGCTTCGGAGCTCACTTCACTTCGCAGGTGCCTAGGTGATACTTACAGAATGCAAAATCAAGGTCATTTTGAACCTTATGCGAAGTGAGAGCGAATAGCGAAGTGAAATGCGAGTTATTGTTTGAATTTTACAGAATCGACGTACAGTAGTTACTGAGATTAATGCATTCAGACCAACAATCTTTATAATATTAGTACAAGTATACCTAGATACTGTCAACATCTTAGTACAATTACGTGACAGTATTTTCAATCCATTCAAATTAATTAAAATGAATTATCCAAAACCATATCAACTGAATAGTTTGTCTCCAAATAAGACTGATTAATCAATTTATAGAAAGACAGCTGACTGATTTACAAAACAATTCAGACCCCAACTTTAATATGGACCAAACCAGCTAAATTTCGTTCCTGAAATCCGAAAGCTAACTGCCCAATATTTTAGAGCTCTGAACGAAAATCCAATTAAGTCTAATTTATATTTCCAATTCTGTACCTAACCGTACCTCGGTACACTATAAGTGAACGTCTAGTTTCCATTAAACAATATTATGAAAGTTGCAGACTTCTATAAAGTCGTTGACGGCTAAGCGCAGTTGATCTAAAAATCAATACTTTGATAACAAAGTTTGCGTTGCACGATTGCGTTGTCCGTATTCTGATTGCGAGCACGTAGCCATAACGTAGCGATTGAGTGACGTACCCTAGCAGACGAATAATATGTCGCCCCAGGCTAACGTTGGTAAGTTGGTTAAACAACCCGAGTGGGGGCCATATTGGAATATTTACGTTGATTGCAGTTTTCTGTTGTGATCGGGGTGTCGCCATGTCGTTTAGTGTCCAATAAAATGATTTTAGATGATGTTAGTTTGTTTATCAATTTCTATTAGATAATTTTATAGTTTAACATTATAATAATGTCATAATGTTATGTCAGTGGCAATTAGTATGGGTAGCTTGCCGTCCGACCGTCCAGTATCCGCCCGGACCGAGAACAACTTTTCGGCCTTGTGTTTCATGCGCTTCTCAAAAAGATGTCAGTATATTGCAGGGGCCCAGCAGAGTGGATGCCCGCTAGCGTCGCGGGGATTTTCTGAAAAAGAAATCCTTGGTCCTTGAACGCAAAGGGTAACTAAAAGATACAGATGTGATACAGTCGTAAAAATCTGTTACACCCTCCTGCTTTATTCTAAAGCAGAAGAAGTCATTGGATGATTTCCCACCTCAAAAAATAGTTAGCAATTATTAGATATAATATATTACAGTTATATTATGTTTTAATAAATATACATACATCATTAAATTACAAGAATAATCTTCAACAACTTCTTGTTATCCATTAAAAGTTAATTTAAACCAGTGAGTTGAAAATATAACCATTATAACAACTACTCGGATCTATCTACCTCGCTTCATGGAACCAAGAGGAGGAAAATATTGTGAATAAATATGATCTTAGTACCGATTCTTGGAAATTGAAGTCTTTAAAAGTTATGTTTAAGTTAATATAGTTGACACTACTTCGATATTCTGTTTAACTAACTTGATCTATGATATTTCCAAACACTATACGTGTCAAGTAGTACAAGTCTATTTCAAAACTTTTGGATGCTGTATATTGTATTCAATTTCATTATTTTACGGCTGAAAAACATATCAAAGCCTATAAAATGGGTACACCAGAGCCGTGGCAGTAAGTTCCCGTTTTGAGGACTGACTCCAAATGCACCACGGTCGTCTTCACTTTCCGCCAAACCTGGGTCCCCACTGGATATGGGTATTTTGGGGATCCAGCAAGAAAATAGAGCTAGGTTCTAGCTAGCTCACCATTGTGCTTATGTATACCGTATGTCCTCCACCGTGTCCTCTAAGCGACCCGCTCAGAGGACACGATGCGGTTTTTACATAAAGTAAAATTCTGCCCCGCTTGAAAGTAGCACCGCCGTGTCCTCGTAGAGGTGGCCTCTCGTGTTCGGTTCATCAGGCTATGGTGCGGGGTAAAAGGGAACGGGAAGCAGCCACCTCCTGTGAATCGATGATGCTGGAAAGGATGTAGTTGAAACCGTGAGGAATGCGACATTCTCTCCTGTTCTTTCTTTGCTTTCGTCCCATGGCCCATGGTCAAGTTTTCTTTTCAGAAACCAATCCTTGACCCCAATAGGCTTTGACTCTGCTGAGCCTCTACGGTTTGCTGACATCTCCTTGCGGCGCGCTTGGAACAGGACGCGCTGTCGACGACTTAGGCTTGGTTCGGACGAATGGCTAGCTACATATTGCTCGCCATTCGCATGCTCACAACTGCAGTCGCCAGAAATCGGGATGGGGATCCCGGTGGCTAGGGCGTGAGTGCCAGTCCCTCGCGCGTACGCGTTTGCTAACATTACTGCTTCGCAGAAGGAGGCGTCAGCCTGTCACTCATCCTCGCTTCAGACCATGGCCTGTACCAAGACCCGGTGCGAGAGATTGCCAGACCTGCTTGGGGCGGGATTGTCAGAAAGAGTCACCCCAGGAACGCAAACTAAAGGAATAGAGGTAGGTTTTAGTCATTAATAGTCTGACATGCTTTCTTGCTCCACCCAGAGTACGAAACGATATTTGATGATATCCCACCTCAAAAAAAGAACCTAGTTATACGAAATTGATTGAAAATTACCTACTGAGATTTTTTATTACGACCTAAACTTAATTTAGGTAAAGTATCACACACATAAGCAGATCTGATGCAACAAACGAGGTTAACCGTACATAACATACTTAATCAGCCTTCTCAATGTTTCCACTGCTGGGACTCAGGCCTCCTCTCTAGTAGAGTGGAAAAAAGGTCAACCATTGGGTAAAAAAGGCTTCATACTTTTGACTTATCCATGCCGAAATCCGCAGCAAAAAAATACTAAGTTTCCTGGGAAAATATTACCAGAAATAAAAACAAACAGGCACACCACCCCTGGCTGTAGATTGCAATGACGATCACGCAAGCTTGAGTGACAGCCAACAAGCCTCGAAATATTGCATTTACATTACCGAATACGTATTATTAGCGTTCGTGTCTCGCACAGCAAAACTGTTAATGTATTGCGTCTTAAACACGCAACGCAAGTAGTCGTATTGTTTATTTTTAACAATTATACTTTTCAGACGACTATGAACGCTTTTAAAAAGCTATAGGTACACTGAATTCAGGCGTTATTTCGTTTTATTTCTCTGTTTCGCGTCGACTCAAAATGGCCGCTTTCAACACTTAAGCGTTTCACTTCTAGCATTATGACGGGAAATTAAAATGAAATATAAAGAAATTTTGCTTTTGCTTAGAAGTTGGCTATATTTTGACGTAAAGTTGGTCTAGAAAAATATTCTAGTACGCCATAAAGAAAATAAATTCATGTAGATAAAAATATTTAAGTATATTTTTATTTAAGGTGAACAGTTTCTGTAGGTATACAGCGTAAATTATAGGTGTCATTAGCCTTATACAGGTGTCAATTACAGGTTAATCATCATTCACAGAAAGGAAGAAGAAATAAAAGAAGATAACATAAATATAGATAAACAAACATATAAAACAAAACTAAAGTAAAAACATTTCATAGCTTCGAAGATGACGAAGAATATACATACATAATAACAATAACCGCAAGTCGAAATTGGAATAAAGTTGTTATAAAAAGTAACAGAAATAATAAAATAAATCAAAAACTCAAAATTATGGACGTAAACAAAAACTCAAAATAATAAAAATTAAAAAAAATCCAAAACTAGAAAATAAACCAAGTAATCAAAATATTCACAATTATGTTTGTCTTTATGGGATTAATTGGTGAGATATTTAGCTATTGGCTTAGGCAATAGGTACATAGATCAAGTATGAAATTATTATGAAGCAGAAATAACGTATTATCAATGTATTATGAACGTAAAATAATTATGCTTCACAATTTACCCCGAACAAAAATGAAGCAAAATTGGAAAAATAAATCTTTTATTCTACCAAAAACTATCTGGACCTCAGATAAACCATCTTAATAGCCAGTAAATCGTGCTTTTAACACTAAAATCTTTACCCAGCACTACCGTTTAAAATCCTGACGAATATCCCATTTTACGAGGAGAATAATAAAAGCGGATCACATTAATTAACCGTGTATCTGCCGGCTGATTAAGAGTGCAGTACCGGAACGCTATGGGGTCACCTTTAATTGGCTCGGTGTTGTATTTTAGATGCGCGATACAGCAGCCGAGGGTTAATGAATAGAACAACAACAACATGTGGACAGTTGTTGTCCGCCGATATGTCGTTTTGTTTTGTAATTGCGTGTTAAAGGTTGCTTCACAATGTTTGGGCCATATTAGTTGCGGCTAAAGTTTTTGGCGCAATTAGCTTGCCTTAATGAGGTTTTGGGTGGTTCAGGAAAGGTCTCATTTGGACTGAGGATGGAAGGAAGGGTTGATGCTTTGTTTCCGTGTTTAGAAACTACTTTTACGTTATTTTCTGGATGTTGAACCTCGGTAATCCAGAGAAGCAATTACAGGTTGATTGTGCACGTAGATTCAGAGCGAACAAAGCCGAGCATGGGCCCAGTATCACAAAAATTTAATTAAAATAGGTAAGTACAAAACCTAAGCCGAATTTCGTTAATCGAATTAACCTTGGAAAGCCGAGATTACTATCGGTTTCGCTTACTTTCGGATAGGCACTGTTCACTAATGTACTACGGAACCCCACCGAGGGAGCTCAAATACTCGTGTGTTATTCACGACGCCACTCACTAAGTCTCTTCGCAGAATCCACTTTTCCGACGCAAGGATTAGTATACTTTCTCCGTCTCAACGCGAATTATTAATTTACCAAAGTAATATCCATAAATATGTATGTTTTATCTACGCATCGTTGAGCTGAAATCTTTGATTAATATTTAATAACAATTCTCAATTAAACATGTTCCAGCGTATGAATTAATGATCAAGAGAGGAGCTAATTTCATCATCAGAAATTCAGAAAGTGAATGAACAAAAAGACAGTAATTTCGGGGAGGAATTAAATTTTAACAGAAAACACTCGAAACGAGAAAGTGCGCGTTTCGTCGGGTTGTGTATTTAACGCGGATGTGAATTTCGCCGCATCCGCCCAAAAATAAATGAGCTTTCTTCCGCTTACTTAATTTACTGCCTCGCCTAAAACGGGCTTACACTCTGAATATATTAAAATTAATATTTCGCACTCGCTTAATGTCGTCCTTACCTCGGTGTGATTTGTTAACACCAAGCTTTTATTGTATTAGGAGCTTACACAGTATTTGTAATTTACAAAATGCTACTATTACGACCGGAGTCAAAGGTAATTAAAGCTAATTAAAATGAAATGTTCTCGCCTGCATAATTTTCTGCAGAGAGGACGTTGAGTACGTTTTAAACATACACATCTGTCAAAACATTTATGCAAATGAAAGGGAATATAACTTTTTGTTATTCCAACATTGTGGACGCTAAAACAAAGCTTTTGTAAGCTTTAAAAAGGATTTAAAAACCTTTTGAATATGTGGAAAATCTATTTCATAAATAATTTGTTAAAATAAAATCACTGAAATCATAGTTACAGTAAAAACTTTTATTTACATAACTTTTGTTAGAATAATAATCCAAACAATTTTATGAAATCCTAATTCCTGGTTTGTGTGAGAACCTAACTGAATTATAGTAAATTATAATAATAATAAATTCTAGTAATGTTGCCTAGACAAGACGTGAAGTCTAGACGGTAGCAAAATATTAATTACTGTTGGGTCAAATCTGATATATGAACCAGAATCAATAAACTAGCAATCCACCCAAGCTTCGTATGGATGTTTGAAGCCTCGGTTTTTCTATAGTAAAATAATTATGCACTTAAGGGGCAATGGTAGCCCAGTGGTAATGGTCCGACTTAGGAGTTGTAGGTCGCGAGTTCAAACCCAGTCAGGCGCATTACTTTTGTAATTTATTACCGCACCACTGCTCTCAAAACGGTGAAGGAAAACATCGTGAGGAAACCGGCGTATCTTAGAATATTTTAAAACATGTAACGTCCACCAACTTACACTGGCCCAGCGTATTTGATTACGGCCTATTCCCTCTCCTAGAGAGGAGACCTGACTCCCAGCAGTGGAAACATTAAAGCCTGATTATGCTATATTTTGCTTTACATTTAAACTTTTCTCATGAATCACTCTGTATATTGCTGAAAAGCGCATTAAACTCCGTCCAGTAGTTTTTGAGTTAACCGCAAAGAGACGCTCCACCGCGTTGGTTTTATAACAATTAGTAAGGATTAAAAAGTTACTTACGTAGATTTTAGATAAATTAAGACCCTATAATAGGCTAGTTGCCGTAAAAAATGTAATTAGTCCGTCTGTTAGATTATTCAAAAATAAGGGTCACGTATTTTTTTATTTATAATTTAAACCAAAAATGACAAAGATATAGCCAATTAAAGTTACGTGTAACGTCATTTTTTCGCACGGGGTGACGTCACATGTAACTTTAATGGGCTATATTTTTGTTACTTTTTGTTTAATCGAAAAAAGAAAAAAGACGTCTTCAATAACACGTGTGACACGTGTGACACGTGTGTGTGTGTTGTGAAATATTTTATTATTATATTATTATTATTAATATTTTTTTATAATCCAAAACACTGACTAAATAAAATGTTATTATTTTGACCCTGGAAACTACCCTATTATCCCTATAAACAGTGGCCTTAAAACTGGCCAGTGGCCAGTTATAAAAACAATTGCAGTCTAAATCCGCAATATTTGGCATCAACAGAAAAAAGGTAGGGGTCATTAATCGAAGCTGCCCTCACGAAGAAGCCAATGCTTACACACCCGTCGAACCGGTGAAATATGACCGAAACAAACGGTTGCAGAGCTGTGCTAGTGTGCAGTCCAGCTGATATACTCAACCTTGGAGTGCATTTTTATCTGCGTTTGTAAATGTGGATTAAACATTTTTTCTCAAAATAGTAGCGACAGTAACCGAAATATCTACACTAATATAATAAAGACGTTAAGTTTATTTTTTGTTTGAAGGAGGTAATCTCTAAGGGTGAGTTGCACCATTTAACTATAACGATAACCAAACCATAACCAGCCGTGAAACGGCAACTTATTGGTCAATTCAACGATTTGACAACTGTTAACGGCTTTGTTATCGTTATAGTTAAATGGTGCAACTTACCCTAAATGTACTGGTCCGATTGCTAAAAAATTTAGCACCGATAGAAAGCTGAGTGACATAGGCTTTATTTTATTTACGCGGACGAAGCTGCGGGCAAAAGCTAGCTTGGAATAAATAAAAATGTTACAACGTTTTCATGGAGTTTATTGCACTTTCTTCACTTTCTTTGAAATATGCAATTAGCGCCATTTTTAAGGTTCCGTACCTCAAAAGGATAAAACGGAACCCTTATAGGATCACTTTGTTGTCCGTCTGTCCGTCTCTCTGTCTATCAAGACCTTTTATCTCGAGAACGCGTGAAGGTATCGAGTTGAAATTAAAACCATATACTCTCATCTGCGGTCCTTTCCTCCTCCTCCTCCTTGCGTTATATTCCTCAATGCTGAGGGTCGTGACCTCCTTCATCACTCTAACACTTATGATATTCCTCCATCTTTTCCTGTCTCTGGCGGTGTGAAGGGCATTGTACATCGTAGAGTCAAGAGCGGTGCGGATCTGGTCAGACCAACGTATTGGGCTGCGCCTGCGAGGCCTTTTCCCTTCAATCTGTGGAAAAATCAAACTTCACATTCGTATGTTGCAAAAAAACGTATATTTTGATACAGATAAAGATCAAAATTCATAGGGTACTTTCCTTTGATCCAGAATCCTGAAATTTGGCACAAAGCATGGTCTTATAGCACAGGTATAGAAAAAAAACTTAAAACAGTAAATGTGTAGTTACATACGTCACAAAAAAAAAAAAACATTTTTGCAAGTCGGAAAAATCTTCGAGATTCGGGAATTGTAGTTTGCACGGAACCCTCAGTACGCACTTGCCCAGTATTTTTTATTTTCACTGGCTGGATTCTTTACAAGTCAAAAGTGGTAAATGGTATATTTGAAATAAATTCCTGTAAATGAATTATATAATTTGATATAAAATAATTTGATTCTTGATTCTTGAAAACGGGTGTGCAAGTTAAACTCGCGCATGTAGGGTTCCGTACCATTATCAATAAACACTATATTGTAACCATTTTATAGTTTTAAGTATCAGTTGTTATAGCAACAACAGAAATACAACACATCATCATTCTATAAAAAATTCAATGATAAATAAAAATGATAAATGACATTTATTTTGTAAATAGGTTCAAAAAACACTTTTACACGCCAGTTTTTTTCGTCAGTTTATACTAGATGAGGCCGGTGTTTCCTATCTGACTACCCTGAAAAGAAACACCGAAAAAAACTCAGGGGTCAAAGTCTCTTTTAAAGTCCAAACAGTAAATATATAATGGTCAAATCACATGAGAACCATGCAGACTTGTCTGAGATGGTCTTTTGAAGAAAGAACCATACAGATTTGAGTGGACCTGTCCAATCAGTGTAAGCATTTGTCAGTATTCGAAAAGCTCAACTTAGGACTACTAAGGAGCTCTACGACTTGACGAACAATACCAAAGAAAGGACATTTGGGTAGGCCGCAGAAAACACTCAAATTGCCAGACATACGTTAAAATTACTGAAAAGAAAAGAAAAAGTAATCAACATAGTCCTCACATTTACAATAATATAAGCAAATTGATAATTTACGAAATATTTAGCAAAGTAAATATTTATGTCAAGGAAAAACAAAACCTTAAGTACTTAAAATGTATACATGTCATTTTGTAAAATAAAAGTAATCTCCAATGTCAAATTGTAAAAAAATAAATAAAAAGAAAAAGAACATTTGAAAATAAAAATAATTTAAAAATACAAAAGAAGAAAAATAAAAATGACAACAGTTGTAGTAGGTATTGGAGCAGGTCAATGCCAAGCTTTTTCGTCCTGAATATAGTCCTTTACAGTGTAAAAAGCCTTTTGACAAAGTTTACGTTTTACAAATGATTTGAACTTATTAAGGCTTAGTTGTTGAATATGACTAGGAAGTTTATTATAGAAGTGCATACATTGGCATCTAAATGAGCCCCTTATTTTTTTGAGCCTGGTTGCAGGAACTACTTTATGTTTGTTTCTTGTATTTAAATTATGAATATCACTGTACTTTTTAAACATGTCTATATTTTTATGGGCATACAAAATATTCTCGTAAATATACGGTGAAGGCACAGTCATTACATTAATTTCTTTAAATTTATCTCTGAGGGAGTATCTGGGACTTAATTTATAAATTGATCGAAGATCAATCATTCGTCTAGCTATCACGTTTTATGAGATACAGCTGGTGACAGATAGACTGCCGGACAGTCGAGTCTTAGTAATAGGGTTTCGTTTTACCTTTTGAATACGGAACCCGAAAAAAGAAACGCGTTAATATAATTTCAGACTAAAGAAAGACAGAAGTAAAAACTATATTATCCACAATTAACTCCAGTTATTAAACAGCCATTTTTTTCGTCTATAAATGATTACCATTTATTTTTTCCAGGAAAACTACACCAAATACAGTCAATTTATATTTCAGGCCCATTCAGCATTCTGTCAGCAAAAAAGCTGTATTTTTCCTAATCCGGAAAGCGCACGTCATCCTCACGTTCCGGTACCGTTCCGGAGTCGTGTCCACGTCATCATTCCATCGTATACATCAATGAATTCTGTCCGGTCCGGACTTAATCGGACAAATGTACGTTTTATTTGGACAAGACGGTCATTTAATGGTGCATTTGTTATTTATCGGTGATGATACTGGGGTTAACAGAGTAAACATAAGTACGGATGGGTCCAGTCAATGATTGTACAAATTGATTAGATTTTGCTTGATTAAGAATAGAAATAATTTAATTGGAATGTGACCAATCATTCTAAGCAAATAATTAAGTTACATCTAAAGGTATTCCCGTTCTTAACATAAACTTAAAAGGTTACAAAAACTCCGACTTTCGGTTTGTAATGTAGGTACATCTTGTACCTTCTTATTTGTTACACCATTTGGCCATATTTGCAAATATTCCAGTTGTAAATTCTCATTTTCAACCAATCTCCAATGTCTTGTAAACAGTTGAACCGATTTAGATCAAACATGTCTAATAACTTTTCCTATAAATCCTGGTTTCTAATAAAAAAAAAACACATTTAAATCAGTTTATTCATTTAACTGCTATGATGCCACCGACACACACACAAACAGAAAATCCTGTCCTATTACAGAGGTAAAAACATTTTCAAATTCATGTCACTATACCATTTTTGCCTGTTTGAAATATATGCGAATGTGACCTTAAAATGACGGGAATTGCTGCTATGTCATCATTACAGTACTTAAAGAATCCCAGTTGTTTTTGTTATTTTTTACAATTTTGTGATATTATGATTTAATTGACTATTTGATTGTGGACATTTTTATAATAGGACATTTTAAAATTACCGTTATGATACCGTGGTCAATTTGATATAGTGGACATTATGTGACTAAAGATTTTTGTGTCAGTATTTGTAGCAAAGGAAACTACCATTATAAACATATTTATTTATAATAGTCAAATATAAAAATCAAAAGTGGTTTTCAAAAACCCAAATGTATGGGATTTACACACTTTATCAAAATGTGACATGTTCCTATATTTGCTATTTCAACAATTAAAATCGCAAGTCAAATGATACTGGTGAAAAGCCAGGATTTCAAAACGAAATCTACAAATTGCCAACTACTCAAAAGTCGTTACATAACCCCAGAAAATACACTATTATTTTAAAACAATTCAAGCTGAAATTCTAGCGAGATGAGGAGCTATTATGCAATGAACATTGCGCCAATTAACGGGCTGAGAAGCACCGATTCGATATTGCTCGTAACTTAATGAGTTCCGTTGTAAGACAAACTGTTCGGCTACTGGACACGAGCGCGCTTACCAAGATATAGAGTACAACTAGAAGGTGTTAATTCACTTATTCTTTATTACTTATCACTTATTCTTTATCACTTATTGAATATATCAAAAAATGATTACACCAAACATTAGAAAGTTTCTAAAATTGTGAAGCGTAACTATATGACGCATCTTATAAACTTTATCAGTCTAAACTGTTTCTCTCCTGGACGATTTCTTCAAGTTTTTCTCGGTGTAGCGTTTTATTTTTATTATTATTATTAATCGAATTCTACTGTATGTGTGAGGTACGAATAAAAGTTTTATTTTCTTTCTTTCTTTCTTCCATTAATTCTTAAGAAAGTCATCCATGCCATTCTCATACCATCACTTCAATCTTATATGACCCATTCTGAAAAACCGAAATAGATACATAGCGTAGTTTAGCTCGTGTAGTGGCCGTCCGGGCACAAACTGTCTACCCCGTGGACTCAAAAAGAAGTACTCGGTTGATGTTTACTTAACCCACTTGCGTCTATAGACAGCATAGAATTGGGACTTATGTTTAGCAACAAGACAATACTGTCGTATCCAGCAGCTCTTTTTCCTTGTTTCACTGGACTTGGACAAGTTTTAATTAAGGCAAATATCTCGCACGGGGCTGCGATGTGGACATTCCATTACAGCGTTTAGCTAAAGATAATGAATATCATGTGTGACTTATCGGATTTTGGGTTTTCAAGTTCACTGCTGTATTTGACTTATGGTATACGGTAATCTTCTGAAATTGGCTTTTTTTGAGATAGAAAATTAACCAACTACTGCTCCTGTCCTACCGCCCCGTCGAAGTCTGAGAACTAGTTACGGGAGCTCTTGCCAGCGTGTGCGTGTGTTGGGCTTTTACTTACTAAAATCCACCTGTGTCCTTCAGTTGCACTTTGCGTTCTAGGATCACGGTTTTCCTTTTCAGAAATTCCCAGTGACCTTAGCGACCATTGCCCCTACTTAGCTACTACGGTTTTACTGACATCTCTTTGAGGTGAGTGTAGGACACCGTGCGCCGTCAACGAGTCGGACTTGGTCCTTATAAGACGAGCGGACCGTGAGCTACCCATTGCTAGTCGTCCGCAGGCCACGCTTATGATGGCCGGATATCGTTCTGCAATTTCCGACGCTCGGATTGTCTTCTGTCGCTTCGACTGGGGTGTGTGGATGTACGTTCCCTCGTTATTGTGACTGCCTCCTTTGCTAGCATTCTGTTTCATAGAAGGTTTTGACCGTATCCAATTCCCTCTGGCTTCGGACCATGGCGTGGGAACTTGACATAATGATATTATACGCTTGGAAACGACTTTTTGCTCCTTTGATCTTACTATAAACTTCAAGTGTTTCGTCATTGTTAGTCATAACTCCTCACAGTCGCAAGGTTATAGGCTTATTATATATGCCATTGATCCCACTTGTGGGACACAAGCTCAAAGCAGAATTTAGTGCGGTAGCTTATAAAACTAACTTTAAAACGGTTCTTCCATTCATTTCAGGTCAGACAAAGCTCAACTAGGATACCAGAAAGTTCAGTTAGGTATAGACTGATATTAGAACTGTGCAACATAAATCTTGACGTTCTTATACTAGATCCGAGAGCAGTAAGCACCAGTGAGAAGATGTATGGATAGTATGGCAACTTAAGGATCGTAATAAATTCACAAACCCTTCGCCTACCCGTTACAGGAAGAACCCATTTTTCTCAATCAGAGCGTGGGAAATGACAACCATTTCCACTTCCAATTTGTTTTTTTCTGTGGCATCTACTTTTATCATAAGTAACCGTCTTAGGAAAGATTTAAATGTAAAGAGGAAAATATAAATTAATTCAAATAACTGAGAAACATTAAAACCTTCTTTTAAAAACAACCTATCTGGAAACCGATCTTCGTTAAACATTTTACAATTAGCCGCTATTTTAAACTTATTACCCTTTTCGCATTACGATTAGTAACCGAACCAAAAAATAAAGAATAATTAAACAAAAAAATATATTCAAGACGAAGAAAATCGAAATTGCCCCTCCTAGGGAGGGTGCGTTGCTCCCTGGCTCTTTTGCGCCACAGATAATATAAAAACAGAAGATTCATGTTGCAATGTACCTATGTCACACTGCTGAATTGGATCTATTCAGGTTAGCCGTGAGACACACAATGTTTTAGTGTTCTTTTTGTTATGTCAAGTTTCTACATGTAGTTTCTATACTGGGTGTATCTATGTGTGCCAAATATTTTTGTTCTTTCTTTCTTTACCCGCCGTCTCTACCACTCTTACAAACGATTAGTTTGTTAACATTCTTCAATACAATGTAAAGCTACCAGCCCTTAGCTTTGTGGCATTCCTGTTAAGTGTTACAAAACAAGATAGATTCTGTCAACACTGAAAATAAAAATAGTTAACGAAGGTAGAAGGGGAAAGGGGGAAGGTTACGTTAGGTAAATGAAGATTTTGTTTGTAGTAAAAGAAGTGGACCTTTGATAAACAGAACTTAGTACATAGTCACAACGCTCGATTCTCTGATCTGAGTTTGACGTCTACACAATCTAGTAGAGAGAGCGAGACTTCTTAACAAAACAGTCAATACTCGCCACAACATTTAAATCTCAAGGCAAGTTCCTAAAACTTTTGCCAGAAGTAAGACTTCTTAAATTCCTTACTCAGTGTCCCTAGCTCCTGCTCGTCATTAAGAGTGGGCACGCAAAGGGAAATTATCCTCACTTAACCCTCCTGAAGGCGTTAACTGGCACCTCACCGGAGAGCCCTCGCCCACGATTACTTTATTATACAGATTGGAACAATTTTTCTCTAGCTCTGAAAATATTTTTTTTTTATATTTCTCTGAAGTCTTCTGGATGGCTAGCTTTAGTCTAAGCTCCATGGATGAAAGAAGTTGTACGTGTATAGATATAATATATGAACGTAACTTCACCAAAATTCCCATTATCACAAAATTAGGGTTACTTAATGTAGCCAGCTCACCGTCTGGCCGACCGACGACCATCCGGACCGAGCCTTAGTCGTTGACGATGCCAGGCGCGCCTCAAAGAGATTTCAACAAAAACGTTAGGGCCCAGCAGGTTCGAAACTTACTGAGACCGTGAGTTGTGTAAAAGAGAACCCCGGGGTTCTGGAATGAAGGCAAAGAAGTGGAAGGTACACAATAGAATTTTAGTCAGTAAAAGTTTGACACGAAAACAGCGCGAGATGTCATTGGATGATTTCCCCCTTAAAAAAAGGTAATTTGGGGTTTATGTTACCCCTAAAGTACGAGGATTTTGCCGCCCTCAGAAAATATTCGTTATAAGTTTCAACACCAGGCAAGATTCACGATTAGATGTAGCGTAAGGTAGCTTAGCAGCTGGCCTACGATTGATCATTTACTTACCTGTATTGCAAGCTTGAGTACAATCAGTTCACAAACTACCGCGATATGAAACCATTTTTACCGCCAAGTTTTCAGCGACGGCGAAATGCTCACCGCACAAACAACCTGTACTGTCCCACTGCAGCGCAAAGGTCTCTGTTTCTCTCTAATCTAAATACTGTTCGGGCTTTGCGGTAAATCGGTGTGTATGGCCTCAAGACGATATTACTTACTATAGATTTATTTCATTCGTTATTATAGACTTTGAATTGAACCAGCAATCAGTTTTCACAAACCATTTTAAGTAGATATTTTCAGAGCTGGTAATATTCCCACGCTATTAGTTAACTTATTTTTGAATTTCAGTATAAGTAAGTATTTATAAGATACTTATAATCCTAGCAACCACTTTTTAGTTTTGCACGATATAGATAATATTTTCTTTCATAGTTCACAGAAAACTTGAGTCAACATTCGAGATTGTTTGAAGAAGCAAAATATTCTTATTTTTTTTCGACTACAAGCCCCGATTCACCGTTAACCGTACCAAATCTTTAATTCTGTCCCTTCGATTCACGAGCCCCGATTGTTTTTCCGAATGAATGCATCAAAATAACAATTCGTTAAGGATCCAGTGGCCAACCCTCTTCAACCCCTGGTTCATTGTACCTATCTATTGTATTGTGCTTGTTACTGCACGTTCAAGGGTATAAAATCAAACGGGACAATAGAAATACGTAATTGTACTCTTTGGTGTTTTATTTATCTGTACTTGGCACTCATTCTTACGTTTTTTTTTTTTTGTGACCCGCTCGCTTGTTTATGTCAGTTTGAATTTGGAACAGAATTTTAGTAATAATCAGAGTTGCTACTCTGAGTACCTTCCCGTCTATTTTGTGGTCTGAGAAACCTTAAATGTATTTTGTGACCTATTCACTTGATTATGCCAGTTTTTTAGAACAAAATTTTAGTATAAATAAAGAGTTGCTCTAAGTACCTATCTATCTATTTTGTGCTCTACTAACCTTGATGAGCAAGAGTCCAACACTCACACAATAATCGGTCCTGTGCATCTCGTATCCACTAGATCCTCGCGAACCTCACCAAGGCATCGGTTCACCTTGTGAGAGATCTTCCAATTCCTAATAGGACAACCTAATGGCATTTTTTGCCTGACTTAGGAATGAGACCCAAAACCCCTTGTTTTGCAATTGAGCTTGCGACCACGAGACCAATAAGGCAATCAAACAGTCCGTACTAATATAACAAAATTTAGTAGGTAGCCAGCAAAAATTATTCGAGCGTAAGTTGTTTTAGGGTCGAACTACAAATTTTCACAGGCTAAATTCCACAAAATGTGTAAACCACGTTTAAATCGATCTTTTTCCTTTTGTATATTAATTTTACAGGGAAAACAAAAGGGCTCCTTTGATTATATTTTCCGACCTCTTGAAAAACATTTTGGAACTCGTGTAAAACCCATATAAGTCACTGAAGGTTAAAGTAGCAAGGAAAATGGTGAAAAAATGGACTTAGAAACAGTTTCTTAGTATGTGGAGATTAGACACATGCCGATTGTCGCGGCAAGTCCATTATTTGAGGAGAGGCTGGAGAGACGCTATTGTAGCATCACCTTCCGTATGATACAGGTACTCTTTAGACATGGTAAGTTCGGGAGATACATGTTCCGGATTTCGGCGGAAAGAGACGCCCAGGTGTCATCCTTGCACGGAATGCCTAGAGGACAGGATGAAACATACAGTGGAGGTGTTCCCACTTGGGCAAAGTACTGCCGTAACCTCGTGGAATCTATCGGTGGTAAGCTCGCGCGCTGATGCTTAGTTCAGGCCATGATCCTAAGCGAGATTACATCCTTTTGTGAAGCAGTAATGCTAGCGATAAAGGTGGCCGCAAGACTGAGGCAACGTACATCCTCACGGTCACCGCCGCGACGACAAGTGACGCCCTGGGAGTCAGAAATCGCAGAAAAATCTCTAGCCACCGTAGACGCAGGCTTGTAGGCGACGAGCAATGGGTAGCTCACTACCCGGCCCTGTAGCCGTAAGCTCTAAAAACAGAAGTTTTTGACGACGTTGTTCGTTCTGTTATTGTTTTTCAATGCCAGCTGGGGTTAAGGGAAAACGTTTGAAAAGGATATTTTATTTATTTATTAAACTCTGTGCAACACAAACGAACAAAGGTGGACTTAATGCCTTAGGCATTCTCTGCCGGTCAACCTAGAGTGGTGAAGACAAAATATAAAAAAAATATATAAAAATCTCACACGCCCTCCCATTTCTGCCTAGAACGAGAAAATTCATTAGAAAATTTCATACCGCAAAAAAGAAAATGTAGACAAAGTACTATGGCTTTGCTGTTACCTAATCATGTACCTGAAATTCGACAACTTCAACTAGTACATACTCTATGAATAATAAGTTTCCGTACCTAGTAACGAAAATAGTTTTACTAGTGATTGAAGTTGAATGAATGTTAGTTCAACTTACGTAGTATTATAGCAAGTATTCAGCTCCTGTGAGTTCACAAAGTTAGTGGGAAAACCAATAAATTCTCATAAAAGCTGCTTTGTCTCGAACTTACTTGCTGCCTAAAAATTATGATATTTTTGATACATCGTTGTATTAACATGTTGCCATTTCTCAAATTGAATTTGAGGTCAGATTTGGATTCAGCCTTCTCTCAAAATACCAGCACAAAATATCCAACTTTTTTTTGAATTGAGAAAGCATCAAATTACTTTTCTCGACCTACCTTTGTTCCTTTCTTCAATCACTCTTTGCGTTACAGGGCCACAATAACTCTTTTGAACGTTCCCGCAGTTCTAACAGAGCCCGGGTTTGCGGACTTCGAACAATTGGTTACTCGTCGTCCGGTTGTCCAGTAGGTAAGCGTCCGAACTGATTTAGATTCAGATATTTTTATTTGTACAACATAGGTAGATAAACAAAAACCTACAGAGGTGTTGTCAGGTTATGAACACTATGTCTTGATGTCAACGCTGCCGTCCTCTAACTAAAAAGCAGCTAAGTTACTTAGAAAACAAAGCAATTAGCTGCTTTTTAGTTAGAGGACGGCAGAACGGCGTACTGAGCCGGAATCGTCAACGGTGCGTAATGTTCCATTCGCGCTTCTACGGCATGTCAACGGCATTAAACTAGGTTGAAGAGATAGGGTAAAACTCAGGTATTTAGCCGTTTGCGGCTAGACTACAGGCGACCCCAAGCTAGTTGGGAAAAAAGGGGAGATGATGATGAACTGCATTTAACCCACCAAGGTGTTTCAAACCCGCACGCAACGCAGAAGACAATCGCTCTGCTCCAACCCTATCGTTTTAGGCTCCATTCACACGGAGATCGCCGTGAAGCGGCGAGTAGTTTCAGTTTCATATAATTTTAAACTGTATCTTCATTGACATAATACCTAGTATCGCTTGAGAAACTTGAAAAAGTCGCGAGGTTGCCCGCGACTCCACGGGCACTCCGATGACTCTTATGGCTCAAGCGAAACTAAGTTTTATATAATAATGAAGATAAAGTTAAAAACTATATGACACTGTAACTGCTCGCCACTTCGCTGTCATTTCGGTATGAAATGAGCCTAAGTCCTATTGCGAGGACCTTGGTATTTCTGAAGAACATCACGAATTATGGTCATAATGATTTACGGTCTGTCTAAGTACTAAAAGCTAATCGATTGCTCCAATCAATCAATTGATTACAAAGTTATGTTTCATTGTTTACTAATCCTATACTAACAAACGTATAGAGGCTCGCAATGGACTGAAATCGAACCGCACGTTCAACAAACCCATTGACTCTGTGGTTTTGTCATTATGTCCCTGCTAATATTTGTCCACCGACGCTCGCCAATCGATTGTTATGTTCACAACGAGTTGCACTAGAGTTTGATGTTATTATAGACCAGAGGCCCTACCATGAGCTCTTAACGCGATCCATTTTACGACACTGAAAAAAGAGGGATGGAGCTATTCACCTTATAAAACACTAGCTTTTGCCCGCGACTTCGTTCGCGTACATGAAATATAGCTTATGTCACTCAGGAATGAAGCAGCTTTCTAACGGTGAAGAAATTTTAGCAATCGGACCAATGCTTCCAGAGATCACCTCTTACAAACAAAAAAAAACTAAAAACAAACTTAAACTCTTTTATTATAATATTAGTGTAGATTATTTTTAGTAAATGCGAAACCTGAATAGTTTGTCATAATCAGTAACTGAATCGGTCATCATCATCATCATTTCAACCGATAGACGTCCACTGTTGGGCATAGCCCTCCTCCAAGTGTCGCCATTATGAATGGTTCTGGGCGTCTAGCATCCATCGAATTCACGCAACCTTTACCAGGTCGTCGGTCCACCTTGTAGGAAACCTTTCAACTGAATCAATTCCAATAATTTTTATACCAAGATATATTTTTCCCAAAAATATTTAAAAGAAATCACAAGTTAGATACTACCGACACTATGTACAACACAGGTCAGGGCAGGTCATTTCAGACATTTGAGTGTCAGCGAAAGTGCGGAACGGGTGCGGGATAAAACAACCCTTTAATCGGCTGGATGGCTCGGTGACTATGTATTTCTGCGATTGGTCAATTAACGTTCCTGTGCGTTATCTATTCACCTTGTGGGAGGTCTTCCAACGCTGTATCTTCCAGTACACAGTCGCCAATTCAGAATCTTTCGGCCTCAACAACGGCCACCTAAAAAAGAAAAAGTATCAAATTAAAAATCATTCATAATAATTATAGGAGTTTTCACACCATATTTTACAGAAAGGTTTAAAATTTGTCACTAATATTTATTATTTATTATTACTTTATTGTAAACCATTACACATACAAAAATAAACTAATTATAAATAAAACACAAACATACATACAATGGGCGATACTTTTTCATTAGGAAAAACGGAAACAGCGTCTACCGACCTTTTTGTGAAAAGAGCCGACATTATAAAGCTATAATCAATACTTCCTTTTTCAACAAAATAAATATTGTTAACACAAAGGCAACTGAAGGAACACAGGTAAGTTTTAGTCAGTAAAACTCTATACACCCTCTTCCGCCCAGAGCGGTAGAAGTTATTTATTGAGATCACACTAAAAAAAACAGTAAAAAATAATATAGGCCGCTATAGACTTTTAAAGTATTGCAAGTCATAAAATGGTCGTTTACAAAAGTTGAGTAAGCAGTTATTCGATGTGATATTGGCAATTTCAAATTATGAAATGTAAAACACATTCTCCAGTCCTGCTTAATTTACTTTTTACATTAACAAAAATAATAAAATTTCAGTACGGCGCGTAGATTTTCATTACAGTTCTGAAATAATAAGAAAAAATAACCTTGTTTCGTTTTATTATTTGGTATTGTCTGTGAAAAAGCCTCTCAGGAAAACTTAATAAGTAAGCCGTTCAAACAACTTCGAGAGTTTATTTCAGGAGCTTACATAAATTCCATAAGGTTTATAGGCACTTTGCGAAAACTTGTTTTTTTTTCCACTTTGCTTATCGAAATTCGCATCCAGTTACAAAAACGACTGGCATTACAGCGAAGTCATAAATACTTTTTTATTTTCTTCAATCTTTTTTCGAAAACTTTTTATATTAGTCTTTCTAGTCTTTTAACCCGAGCCATCTAAATCCTTTTTTTTTTAATTCAGAGATTACGAAAGGTCAGACTTTGAAGTGACCATTTTTAGTGTTTTTTTTTTTTGAAGTGGAAAATTATCAAACAACTTCTCCAACTCTCGATGGAGCAAGAGCTAGTCAGTAACAGTCTGTACACAAAGTGTAATCGAATGAATACTCCTTTAAATTATACTTTGCGTTCTAGAGCCGCACTAAAACTTTCGAACATTCCGCAACTCTAGCAGGAATTGGCCCTAGTGCGCACCGTCCATTTTGCTTACACCTCATTGAGGCGCGAAAGACATATAGCTGTCCCCGCACACGAGCCTCAAAAAAATCCCGCCACAAAAAAAACGCTAGAAGCGGCCACAAAAAAAAGCTAGAAGCAGCTGCAAAAATCCGCTAAAGCGCGCGACTCCTCTTGCGTCCGGTAAAGCTTGAAGCCGCTTCAAGCGATTTTTTTGTGGTGGCACCGCCGCACACGAGCCACAAAAAAAATCCACCTCAAAATGAAGCTTGAAGCGGCGTTTTTTTGAAGCCCGTGTGCGGGGACAGTAAGACGTTGTCAGCTAGAGTTTGTGTGTTCCTTCAGTTACTCCTAGGGTTTCAGGACCACGATGACTCTTTAGAACAATTTCGCAGCTCAGGTTTATAAGTACTTTGAGTAAAGCATGCGCACAGGCGCCTATCACCAGACACTGCACACTAAATAAAAACCTTCCAACAATGGGTATCACAGACAGTCTTGGAAAGCATGTTTGGAGAAGGAAGACACAATTACTCATGTGCTCCTTGATTGTACTGGTGTCACTGATACATGCAAAACGTAGGATCCTGTAATTTCCTTACAAACGCTTTGAAAAACTTATGAGGCATAAAAATAAGATAAATACCGACATTTCTAAAAGTTTTCCGAAAAACTTTTCTAATACAATACTTTATCTTAATAAGTACAAAGTTCTACAAACTTTGATGCCATCATATCACGTCTTACTGAACATCGGAGTCGTATCAAAGTAAAAAACGTCGATAAACGCTCAAGTGGCTTCATTTCCCAAAGTGATACAACATTCTGTTCAATCCACTTTTATGTGAAGACGAAACACGTAGAGTACCTTTATTGTAAGACTTTTGGGTCTATACAGAAATTGTCAAATCTTTTTAAAATAAGCTGCTGTTGGGTAAAATGCGTGACCAATATAACTTGTACGGAGGACAATATTTCTGTCTGATTTAGTTAACGAGACCAAATAATATTTCATCTCTAATTGAAACTGAATGACTGACACATCAACGCACAGCTGAAACTACAGGACCTACGAGCCTGTTTAGCACAAGGTTTCCTTTTATGACCTAGGCGAGCTCTAAGAGAGGATTTTTCAAACTTAGGGGATGCCCTGAAGGGTCAACGGGGGTCCAAAGTTAGTATGGAGAACCCACACATGCGAAGCTGCTGGTGGAAGCTAGTTAAATATAATTAAATAAATTGGACCAAGGAGGCGTCTGGCCCTGGTTTTAGCCATAGACCGGTGTTATAAGGAATGTGAAGCAGTCACATCCTTCGGCAAACCAGTAATGCGAGCGAAAGAGGTAGCCGGAATCGTAAGGGAGAAGACCTCCCAATGCCCCAGCTGAAAAAAGTTAAACAAAACCAGTAGAGCTATTCTATAAATACTTACCATGAAATCTTTGGTATGTTTATGAGCTGTCAATCCTCTTGATACCTTTGGTTGGCAGCTTGGTTCAAGCTAACTTAAGTTTTAACGCTGAGAATTGTACAGAATTTACCATAGGGTAAGCAAGGCTTTATTTTGATGATGATCATCATCATCATTTCAACCGACAGACGTCCATTGTTGGACATGGGCCTCCCCCAAGTGTCACAAACTTCTGTGCGTCTCGAAACCAACGGATTCCAGCAACCTTAACCAGGTCATTGGTCCACCTTGTCGGAAGCCTTCCAATGCTGCGTCTTCTGGTCCGCAGTTACTACTCCAGAACCTTTTAGCCATCAACGGCCAACTGTTCTGCGAGCAATGACTGCCATTGCCACTTAAGTTTGGCAATTCTTCGTCCTATGTCGGCCATCCTTGGTTCTCTTGCATATCTTAATTTCTGATTCGATCACACAAAGAAACTCCGAGTATAACCCTTTCCATTGCCCTTTGGGTGTTTTTAACCCTTCTTATGAAGCCCATTGCGAGTGATCACGTTTCGGCACCATATGTGACAGGCAACACGCACGATTACGATGATCAGTGGTAAGTAAAATCTGACAGATCAGATGTGTTTGACAAAGGAAAGCACCGTGAAAGGAATCTTGCTCAAAGGTTGCTAATGCTACTTGCTCTAGATAATAATTCATAGATGACAGTTCTGTACACCAACCATGAAGCGACGTGTTCCATGAACAGAAACCTCGTAAATAGACTTCATTAAAGGTAATTTAGTACATCTTGAAGGGCTGTAGAGCACTACATTAGGTACACGTGAGCTGCATACGAACACATAGACGGATTATGGGTCAGTTACAACTGTGATGGTTGCTTGAGCCCTCAAAGTGTACTACAATGAGGATCTGGATGCTTATCTGAACGCAGTATATAATACTAATACATTCTGTTAGACACTATTGTTTATTTTAAAACTAGACCATATACAGGCTGTAAGACACACATCTCCGCAAACTTTAAGGGCTTTACATTTTTTGTTTCATGAAAAATAAAAATGTAAAGGTAGTCAGTTTCGCCTACTCAGCAAGCACTTAACCTTTAAGTATAGACGTCAAATATTTGTAACATTGGTGCGGGGCACGTGGAGTCTCTCAGACTACCAAATCACGTACAGTCTTTTTCTAGAAACTTCGCGTCAAAACCCTGTCTATTATAGGTCTCTATTAAGAAAAAAATAGGTTTTTGTATTCAACTTTATCTATATATATAAAAGAAAGTCGTGTTAGTTACACCACTTATAACTCAAGAACGGCTGAACCGATTTGGCTGAAAATTGGTGGGGAGGTAGCTAAGAACCAGGAGAAGGACATAGGATACTTTTTTTTTTTTTTTTTTTTTTTTTTTATTTTAGGGTAGAGTAGAGTAGAGTAGGGTATAGTAGGGTAGGGTAGAGTAGAGTAGAGTAGGGTAGGGTAGAGTAGGGTAGAGTAGGGTAGAGTAGGGTAGGGTAGAGTAGGGTAGAGTAGGGTAGGGTAGAGTAGGGTAGAGTAGGGTAGAGTAGGGTAGAGTAGAGTAGAGTAGAGTAGAGTAGAGTAGGGTAGAGTAGGGTAGAGTAGAGTAGAGTAGGGTAGGGTAGAGTAGAGTAGAGTAGGATAGAGTAGGATAGAGTAGGGTAGAGTAGAGTAGAGTAGTTTAGGGTAGAGTAGGGTAGAGTAGGGTAGGGTAGAGTAGGGTAGGGTAGAGTAGGGTAGAGTAGGGTATAGTAGGCTGAAGTAGGGAAGAGCGGGAGCGAAGCCGCGGGCAAAAGCTAGTTTATTATAATTATTGGTGGAGACCTGTGCCTTACACCCTGTATACAACATTTAGGAATGGATATCTGTCATGTTGTACATGTATATTTATAAAAGGCAAAATCCTGACTCGCATACCGACTTATCAAAACTCAGCCCAATCGTTTCATTGGACCTAGAACGCTGACATTTTACTCAGAGGTGTCTTTTATGATGTATACAAAGGATAAGATAGTATTTATACAAAATTCACCTCCTAAGTGTATGAAACGGGAGTCAAAAGTTTGTATGAAGAAACCTAGTCACAAATAAAACACATAAACAAAAACGTTAAGCATGTAGATATTATAATATAATAATATATCATCATCAATATTACCAACAAAGTTATTATATATTCGCTGCTTGAGGTTCTCTACAGCCGCTGCGGCACCACCAACACAGCACGACGAGCTAGAAAGATGAGATTTAAATTGACCGAAAGTTGAAAATGGTAAAATTGGCAATCACTCCCTTTTAGATTGTGAGGCCATTCACTTCTGCGAAGTCTTTTGTTTTTGCTTCGCAACTCAAATTGTGTAGTTACCTACTTTTGTAGAAGTCTAAAACTCCCTTAAATCTAATCCTGGTATCACCAACGTTTCAGTGTTGTCCATTCATCACACGTAACGTCTACGTATCGTTGTCACGTAGCGTCCCGTAGAAAACTTTTATTGCTTGCCGTAATTGGAACATCGAAATACAAACTACTTGCGTTGAGACTAAAGTTTTCTTGACAATTTTAGACTGAGGAAATGTTAGACTCCTGAAAACTACAGGTGGGAGGAGAGGAGAATTATACATGTTCTGTGGGAAATCAACAAATATTCCCATCCAAAACGAGGGAAACTGTCTGATATTTACTGACTAAAATCCACCTATGTTCTCCTTTAGTTGCTTTTTCCGTTGAACGGCAACTTATTCGAGCAATCCTGTAGCCTTGGCGACGAGAAAACCCTGGCTTTATGAAGAAAAAAAATCTAATTATGTTATAATCATACTGGCTATTAAACACTGCTGTAACCAGGGAAATTACATTTGAGAGGTTTGCGGAACAATACGTAAAGTCCCTCTACCTATAAATCTGTTAAAAAGAGAGAATTCTCCGATCAGACTGATGTTGTGTCTGGTCTAGGCAACTGTCCGATAGTTAATTGCGAAATGTTCTAATTGTGCGGAGAACTATTATACCGTGATGCAGGATTTTGAATTTTAGTTCCTACATGGTGTCATAGATGTCGCTACAACACCTTTATGTTTATACTTACTCCCCCTCACCCTCTACCCTCTTCTTCCTTTTCACTTCTTTAAGTCGTGTTACTTCTTTGGTGTGCAATAAAGTTTATTCTTTACTGTTTTGTTCCTGGTTTACTTGGAAATGCAAAGCATGGCATGGCAAACTATATTCCTAAAACCGCAAATATAAAAACAAAGTTCCATTTTATTTACATTCATTGCGAACATCGTTCGACTACAGCACGAAACCCTAATTTGAAACTTAGTTCGAAAACGTGGCTAGGTTTTATGATCACTACGTTTAACAGCCTTTACTTTCATGAATCTAAAAGAACTCTACGATTTTCCTAATCAATTTAGAACATTTATTTAGGTAAGAATACTTTGGGGTAACCGAGCCCACAATTTGCGTGTTAGATTGTTCTTCAAATTGTAAGAAAATCGTTTTCACGGGGGAATGGTTTGAGTGGCTGTCATTCTTCGGGTATTGGACGATATTGAAACCTGGTTCTCATTTTAATTAAGAATGACGAATGGTGGCTGTCAATCACGCAATTCCTTATGAGCACCCCAATGAATATCTGTCTGTTTTCAGGTGGTTTGTTTGATTTACGTTTTGTTTTAATCAAGTTGAGTAATACTAAGTTATTTTATATTATACAATTTGTTTTGGCTGTTTCTAATAATTTATTACTGAAAAAAAAGCTTACACATACAAAAAAAACATTTAAAAGCGATTTCAATTTTTTTTTTTTTTCGTTTTATTAAACTCCATGAAAACGGGTGAAGACGATGTTTGAAAGTAGCGCCAGTATCAGAAAATCTGAAAGGGAATCGTTTAACTTGGTATGGTCATGTGAAGAAAACGGATGAAATACCTACAGGTCACTAAAAGAGTTATTGAGTATACATAGGATGGGCGGAGAGGCCAAACAATGAATGAATTGTGTGAGGAGTTACATTAAAAAAGGGAGTTACAACCTTGCTGCGTCTACCCCAAATGACACGGGACGATTGTGCAGTATGACAGCGGAAAAAAGTCTCGATGAATGTCAATAAACAAAATGCTATTTTGTTCAGTCGATATTGCACCAAGAGGAGAAAAAATTTAAGGGTTAAATTCTGATATGTGCCTTTAATCAGCCCAGGGGACTCACCATGACTTGTTGAAATGTCAGTCATGCGAGCGAGAAAGAGGCATAGAGAAACACTCTCTATACATACATACACCACTTATTTTTAATTAGTACAAATACTTAAAATCTACACTAATATAATAAATGTTTTTTTTTTTGTTTTTATATTTTTTTGTTTGTAGGAGGTAATCTCTAAAAGTACTGGACCGATTGCGATAATTTTTAATAGAAAGCTGCTTTATTCCTGAGTGATATAGGCTATATTTTATGCACGCGGGTGAAGCCGCAGGCAAAAGCTAGTACTTAATAAAAAGGTCTTATTATTTAAGTAAAGTCTCAATAAATAATATTCGTAAACCGTGAAGTTATGAGCGTTTCTTTTATTCCAAAAGGTTACTCAATTTATGAAAATATTGTACTTACAGGCTTCTGATTATGAATGAATGAATGTCGATAAAAATGGAAAAACACTGCGCATATTATTTTCTAGTAGCTATTGTTATGAATGATTGATTCAATTATGAATATCAATTATAACAAAACTTTCGAGGACAATTTTGGGATTTCGTTTTATTTTACTTTTGTATACACAGATGTGATAAGTAACGAGTACGGACAGACCCTTTTTTTGTACTAATTAAAAAATAGGGGTGTATAGTTCCATTTAGTAGCTCAGTATAGATCGTAAAATGGATCGCGTTAAAAGCTCGTGGTAACACTGCTGCATAGGTATATTCTATCAAAACACTTATTACAAATTTTCTGATTTTGTCCTAAGCTTTCAGATTTAAATCCACTTCTCTTACTGATAATATAGATCCAAACAAGAGTTTTACTGGCATTTCCTGTAAGTAACGTGAAGTTAGAAGAACAGGAAACAAATTTTCATGCTGTGGTTAATTTTCCTTGTTTATGTGGGAACTTCAACAGTTGCGGCTAGTTAAGGAGAAGTTGGGTTAATATTGCGATCAAAATGTTGTGTTATTATTTTAAAGGTTAGGTGGCTGTGGTTACATGGTTTCATATCCGTAAAGTTCCTTGTCCATTTTTCTTGGCATGTTTTTTTTTTGTTGATAATTATGTTCCAAACAAATAATATTAATTTAGTAAGAAATATTTTGGCTTTGCGTTTGTACACAATTTTCATATTTATTAATATTTGTAATTTATTAATTGAAAAATGTGATAATAATATTAAATGAATTTATTTCGGAAACCAGTTCATGTGCATAAAATTTTAATTATAATACATGTGTGAAATTATATTAATATTATTATAATATAGTAAATTATACTATTAAAATAAATAATTATTTGATCAAAAGATCTTCTTCTTCCTCCCTTATCCCATATTACTTGGGGTCGGCGCAACACGTTTTCTTCTTCCATTCTGTCCTGTCACCCGGCAAACTATCACTAACTCCCTTTTCTTTCATATCACTTCTCACACAATCCATCCATCTTTTTTTCGGCCTTCGTCTCCCTCTCCATTCATCTTTTTTTCGGCCTTCCTCTCCCTCTCCATCCCTCTACATGTAGTATTTGATCAAAATTTAACATTACAATAAAAAACAGAATAAACAATACACAAATTCAAAAGTCGTCAATAAAAACATAATAAATCACTAGTTGTCAATTTTAAAAGTGGTAAATAATTATGATGTTTTTTTTTTTATGGATAAGTACATTTTTTTTTTATGATTACATCACAAAGGAAGAATAAAATTTATCAGAAAATACATTCATGATTTATCATTTCCTCTGAAAAATTAATCTGGTTATTTTCTATTATTAGTAGGTAATAAAATTAATAACCAGTATTATAATTTTTCCCTTAATTAACCCATCGAGAAAATTATAGCAATCAAAGTCTGGCTGTAATCACAACACAATACTAAATTGAATAATAGGATTATTTGTTATGGGAAACTGACAGGTGTGGGTATAACAAGAGTTTCTTGTTATCACACAAAACGCCCCCTCAGTAGGAGCTTCAAACCATAGTGTTGAAAGGAACACAATCCCATAGCAGGAGTCATTTTTTTTTCTTTAATAAAAAAATAAAAACTTTACCCATCCCTTCCTCGTAGGAATTACTCCTTTATTGTGGGTGCTTTCGCAAACATAAAATCACAAACACATAATTCTATATTTCTTTAATAATATTTTTTTTGAATTTCAATATCTAGCCTTTCCTTCCACCAAAACAATAACAAATGAACTTCTCAATTTTACATTGTAAAAGACAACAATCCGCAAAAATAGGTAAGGGACTTGTACTATTATTTATTCTGTGGTGAGGGCATCAATGACTCAAAGCATTTCGTTTCTCTTGATATTTTTTATTATTGGTAGTCTCACGTTTGACCTCTGCCACACCTACGCGTGATGTGGTTGACGATGGAGGCCATAATTAGCAAGAAGTACCTCAAAGACTCTCAGGGTGCAGCTATCAGGAAACAAGGAATGTCACTACATAGCTGTACGCACAATGGAAGTTTTTCCAAACTTTTTGGGCAATACACGGTGGGTTGTCTATCGCCTTATGACTAGGACTCCGATACTGGAACGGACTTGGCGGAATTAAACTGTACCAAGCCAATGCATACTCCCTGAAATTCAATCAATAGAAATCCAAAAGAGTAGTTGGTGCTCAAGACTTTGAACCCTGGACTTGACGAGCGTATAGTTACCGATGATGTCCTTGGCTCGTATCTCAATCGACTCGACTACATGAAGCTTGTATCTGGTAGATTCGTCTCAAACAACTACAGCACACTTGCCACTTGGTAGGCATAATTCTTGTTTTACGTTACAGCACAACTCAGCGTACGAACCCACTTAAGAGATTCAGCAATAGAAATATGAAAAACGTCTTCCACGTCATAACATTCTTCAATAAAACAATATAAATATAAAAAGAGCTGCGTACAGCATTAACAGTCGATTCAGCAAACGTCGGCACACTCTTTCAAATGAGACGGCAAGTAGGTAATTTCGTGAAAACCCAGTTCTGAAATAAATTATTCATCGGCGACGAAACGCCTCAAGCCCGTATTCATTTCATTTCTGAATCTGAATTCTACTTTTCTTTCGCGTTTTTTGCCAAACCTTACCTTTAATAAATTTTATATAAGCCCTAAGATTAAACAGCGAAGTGCTACTGGAAGGCTTCCGATAATATTGGAGATTGGTTGTGTAATAAAATTGTAACCAGTACTACGGTGTACAATGAATTGTTGAGTAGACATTTTTGTTCTGGAATTCTGAAGGAATCGGCAACTTTCAGGGTGAGTACATAGGCCACATATTGAAAGAGTTTTAGAAATGTTATCTTTTTTTATTGTTGATAGGTTCGCGCTTGACCGCTATCTCACCTGATGGAAATCGACGATGCGGTCGGCAATGGAACGCGCTTACCTATTCACTCTTGACTTAAAGATTCCCGGGTTGTTTATTGCAATATTCTTGTATTTTTAATTGAGAGCTAAAGCATTTTATTTCTAAGCATAGCACAGTATTCCAAGAGGTAAGTTTTTGTTCAGTAAAGTTCGTACGAATTTTCACAATTTAATTTTGAACGGTGTCGATTCATCGTGAGGTCGATTTCTAGTGAGACAAATTATCAATGTGGAAAAACCAATACGTACATGCGTCGCGCACACCATTATTATTAAAATTCCAGTCTGGTCGGGTAGAATTCCGTAGAAGTACGTATCTGTATTACACACAGAACTATTTTTAAAATCCTCGTGCATCCATGATGTATTAAAAAAGTTTTCAATTTTGCTTGCGTTGACCGGTTGCCAGCTCTCCTTCACTTTAAATGGAAATGTTGCTTCAATTCCTACAACGAAAAAATATGCTTTGAAAAAGCTGTAAGACAAGCTTTTAGATAAAAGTTAGACGTTTGTTTATTGAAAAACTTCAGTCAGATTCTTTTGACTGTTTGATTTGACTGAATATACAGTATTTTAGAGGTAATGACATATTCATAAAGGGTTGGTCCTAAACGTACATCCCACGGACACTACAGTCTTATTGAAAACTAGAATACTTAATAAAAAAAACTTTGCTCACTTAGGTTGATGCTTCTTATCAACCTACTTGGCTATATTCTTAGCACACATGCACAATTTGCGTATGGAGATGCAACGCCTTGGCGAAACTACACTGCCACGACATGGCACGGCATGGCGGACGGAGTTCCGGCTGGATCTCATGATGAAATGACGACAGCGACTGTCGCAGCCCAAAATGTGTCGCAGCTGGGCACGCCATAAATATGGGGGTAAATCCCCTCTTTAGGGAGTGTCTCAAACACCCTGTTGTTCTAGGACAAAGGCAAAAAAGGAACATAGTACGTACTCCTATGTTCCTTAGTCAGTAAAAGTCTGACACACCAAATCGCCCTAGAGCGCTAGATGCTTTTGAATGATTTCTCACCAAAAAAAAATCCTACCAAACTACAAAATCCCAATAAAATTTAAACTATCGCTGAACAAGAAACTTTGAAGCCAGTCTCATATCAAACTGAAAGTTTCAGCCGTTATCACAGCCTGTAATGGCGGCGATCGGTTCACGCTTGCAAACTAAACTCATTGGCAGGCTTCTCAAAATATTACATAATGGTAGGACACGATAACTGGAACTCATAATTGCTGTTTAGAATGGCTATGAGCCGAGGGCTATGTGCCAATCTTTAGCAAACTACACAAATTCATTATGAGCATGATATACAGGTTGACTTTAATTTCGTCGGCAACATTTGTGGCGGCAACTTTTAACGTAGTTTCAAAATTTAAAAAAAGATACAATTCAGTTAGTAGCTAGCTACTACATATGCGAACATTTATGTTCGCATATCGAAATTTAAGGGATTCCTAAAGGATTTTATAAAAATAAAAATGGTTGTCCTGTTCGTACTAATAATCTATACCACTTTGTTAACGTTTAGTATCTAAGTAAGTATTAAACATTTATTTACTCATAAAGAACCAGACTTAAAATAACTTATGTAACTAATGTAAAGTATCACATAAATCCAGATGTTTTCTTAAATTTATCATTTGCCAAAATATATTTTCAAAACTAAATATTTTAATATTCATGGCATTCTGCCACGTGAAGGATTCTCAATAAGGAAAGGTCACCCTGTATTTGTAGTTTAATATTCGAATATAGTTTTGTTGATTTTATTTGTAGATAATTTGTAACTTTAATTTTAGTGGAATATCGTTCTAGAATAATAGACACCGGTTTTGTAAGAAATTACGTGTTTGGTACTTGCTTGGTTGGTTATAGGCGGCTGTGAATTATTTAGTTATAGTAGTAAAGATTACTTGTCGTCAATGTTTTTAATTTTTTTTATTGGTTTATGTTTGTATCCTAATATTAGTAATCCTTGATAAACGGTGATATGTTTTAAAAATGATTAGCATAAAAATTGTTTTGGAAACCTACATGTCTTAAACAAAGAAAAAAGAAATAAATGCCATTGATCACGGAAATTCAGATTACCATTTAGATTTTTTTTATTAATCATTTAATTTCAAGTTTGCACTCATTATAAGGTTTAGTAACAATATTTACTTAAAAACTATGTGTACTAATATAGTTTTTAAACTGTGTGTACTCTATGTATTTTATAAACCCAAATTATAGGTCAAATTAGTAAGACTTTCAGTGGGAAAACATTAAGGAGCCTATCAAGCAACCTAAATATGTGTATTGTAATAATAAAAACGTGTTCTCAGCCAACATCTTCATCCTCTAACATAAAATATCGCCACATTGCGAGCTACTGTTATTTTTTCTCCCTTCCTTACATAATTCTTCGGTCCTCAACTTATTGTTATCCCTCGGCTCTCATTTTCCAACATAAATCAACTTGCAACAGCTGCAGCGCTGCAAAACGACTAAAATATGAAATAATAGGGTCCTTTAATGTAGGTAAGTACCTTTTTCTGAGTTGGATGAAAACTCCATCTGGAACAACTTGATTTCGTTTACTTTTGTTTAAAAATACCAGTAATATTATTTGTATTTATGCGCTTCATTTTATCTGATATAAACTAGTACTGGACTGCGATCCCACTTGATAGTATGCAGTGATGCAATCGTTGATGGTAAGGTGCACTGGTTTATTATGAGCCTATTGACTCAAGCCTTGAAGACACCCAAATTATAATCGGATAGGAAGACCGCAGCAGGCAAATTGTTCCAGTCATTCGTTACAAAAGACGAGGCGAAACGCTTAGTCCGAACCGCAGAGGTTCCAACAACGTAAGGGTGGATACTCGCCGTACGTCGGGTAGTCCGACGGTAGAAATGAGATGGCGGAATCAAATCAAGAAATCCCCGAAAAGGCAACCTGTAAAACACCGAAAAGCTGGCTACCCTACGCCTGTACTTGCCTTTGAAGATTGGACTTAACCACATCTGGATCACCAATTAGCTTCTTCGCATACCTTTCCACCGAGTTCAAAGCTGCCAGGTAGCATTTTGTAGCACCAGCCCATATGTGATGTGCGAAATGAATAAGCTATGTGTAGCAGCACTGTGAGAATGTGTGAGCATTTTCACCAAAGTTTCCAGTGAGGAGCTAAATTTGGATAAAACTTGGCATACGGGTAAACCATGTCTTGGAATAGCACATAGGATTTTTTTGTATCCCAGAAGAAAGTCCTCCTTGGATAATTTCCTATTTCCACAAGGCCTAACCTGCTAGCAGTAACAAGTATAACATAATATTGAAATTACGACACACTGGAACGTTCGTTGTGGCGACGCTTGGGGGAGGCCTATGTCCAGCAGTAGACGTGTATCGACTAAAATGATAATGATGTTGATGAATATTGAAATTATAAGATAAATAAAGTTTTGTAAATTGATTACATTGAGTCAACATACACTAGATGAGGCCTGTGTTCCCTAACTGAATACTCTGAAAGAAAACATCAAAACAAACTTGAGAGATTAGTCTTTTTTAAAGTTCATACAATAAACATGTTATGGTCAAATCATATGATAATATAGAACAACATGACTACTAGATAGATACCTATTTCGTAACGACCTACCCGTTTGCGAATAATTTATTTTAGTTTAATAACAGGTAACAAATAATGTAAACAAAAGCAAAATCGCGCCTCAATAAATTTAAAAACAGATTACACAAAAGCGATTCTGTGGAAACTGTTTTTAAGTTTTTATGTGAGTGATGACGATGACACAGTATTTTAAATGGCAGTAGGCCAGGACACATTGCTCACAGAACAGATGGTCGATGGGGCCGAAAGGATGCAGCATTAGAAGACTCCCACGAGGTAAACCAATGACCTAGTTGTGGAAATCCGATGGATGCGACATGCACAGGACCGTTCGTAGCGGCTACTCTTGGGGCGTTTTATGTTCAACATTGGACTTCTTTCAGTTGAAATGATGATAACGGTGACACAGCACGCAAGCTCTACCTACCTAATTACGTAACATGCACCAACAATTTATATCTGATCGGAAATCGGGTCTATAATTTTATTAAGCTGTTGTGAGTGGCATATTGGTGCGGTTTAATTAACAATTCGGTCCAAAATACGGGCGGACCGGCCCATAACTCAGCGCTGACATGGAGTCCTGTGACATAGCCGATATACGGTTGCACCTATGCGACTAAATGTAAGCTTATCTTGAACGTTTTGTGGACTTTTGTTAGCTTCTGTTCCGGTGTGATGTATGGTTTTACAGCCCTGGGTTTTCATGAGGAGCTAAATGATTTATTTAATACACGATGAGGCCATACAATGAGTGAATTTCCAATGGCAGATCTGGTATTATAATCACTATCCCATGGGAATACACTACCAGGATAAAATGTATGTTATGTTTTATTCCATGTCATGGTCTACTAGCGTGCCCATACAAATCTGTTCAAGCGTTTGAGCGTGAAGTAGTAACAAACATACACACACTAGCTTCTGCCAGCGGCTTCGCCCGCGTGTCAGTGGGTAGTGGACACCCTCTTAGAGGGTGAATTTTGGAAAATCCTCTCTTGGTACGTGCCTACATCATAAAAGGAAATCTTGTGCAAAATTTAACGCTTTTGGTTCCAGTAGTTTGGGCTGTGCGTGGATATCATGCAGACAGTCAGTTTCTCCTTTTATTTATATTTTTAGTTACATTAGACTATTAAATCCCCCCCCCCTCCCGCTCCCTCTGAATATCAGGATGGCGACCAGCCGATTTTCTTTTAAGGAGGCGAGCATATTCGCAAGAAGTTGGTAGAATCATCACAGCAGTGATTGGTTGGATTTTTTTTTCACAACAACATTGTTTATTTGTATGTATGTATTTACGATTTATTTGTCTCTCTTCTGTTTGTCTATTTATTAAGTTGCACCTGCCATGTTGTTTCTGCACCACCCTAAGGTCGACAGGTATATAATGCCTATTGCATTAAGTCCGCCTTTGTACAGTGTAATGTGCGTAAAGCATTAATAAATAAATAAATTACCGTTTCATAAATCAGTACAATTTGAACTATGACGTGTGTGCAGTTTCATGATTGACTTTTTCATGTATAAAAACCATTTATACTTATTTAAACACCGTCGCTTTTATAATAGTCTAATTCATACGATTTTTTTTGTCTGTAATTAGATTAGTTAGTAACATAAATCTCAGTTAACCTTTCCATAGTATCAAGGAATGAAAAGTTTTAAATGAAAGTTTTACTTAAGAACAAAGCAAGTAGTTAGTTGTCGGTAATTGACTTAATCCATCTATTCAAGGACTCATGTTTTACTCATAAATATTGTCAAGAATCTGCTTAAAAGTTATAACAGTGATTGATTTTCTTGAAAGCTTTGAAGCCAGTGTTAATATTCGCGGGCCTTACTTAATAAGAATTTTGAGCGAGCACTAACAAACATTATTCAAACTAAGCGAAGTTATTTTTGAAATTAGAACGCGCACTAAAAGTTTGGTCAGAGCTTAAACTTTATAATTACATACCTTTTTGCTTTGAAATTTTAAACTTTATTAATTTAACTAGTATGCAGAGTTAAAAATAATGATCAAAGTAAATGAATAATCATTAAAAATCTTTGTGGTTGTTTTGATAAGTTTTTTAATTTTGTAATCACAAAATAAGTTAATCAGTAATGAGTTTGTTACAAATTAAGTTTTTGAAACTTAATTTAATTTAAAGAAGGCAATGTTTTTGTTTAATTTTGATAAGTAAATATTTCTAAGATGTTTTACGTAATTTAATTAGAAAAACGGCAAATAATAGCGAAATTATAAAGAGTTATATTTAGTAGTTTAGAGTGTATGTAGTTTAGTTAGTTAGAGTTATATTTTTAAGAATTATTTCATCTGGTTTAATCTAATTCGTTTGTCAGTCAGAAACCTTTGGCTTGACCAAGTAGCTAAAATACCTGAAGCAAAAAAAACTGAATAACTGAATAAATACTCCAAGAAAATTACCAAAAGCCAACACAAACATAAAGATGAAAAGAAGTGGCTTACATACATGAACCTACAATTCTCTCCAAAAATATTTTCCTTGATAGCGGTTTTCACAAATCCTATCTACACAAAATGTTAAAGCTGGGTTAAGTACGGCCCTCATTTAGGGATACCACCGACATTTACCCTAGTAAAAAAAAGTTACTCATAATAATAAATACCAATTCCTCCTGCGGTAAACGTCGAGTTGCCCCATAAGCATGGTTTTTCAAAACCTGTGGAATACGTCCGCACAATCTAGTTGCCTAATATTAATTCTGAAAATGGGAAAGGAAAAGTCTATGAAAATAAGTTGCCCATGAAAATTCATGTTGCTTTTGTAACATTACTTGTTAGTGTTATTTCTTATAGTAACATTGTTTCAGGCTCTGTTTTATTTTTACTCTTATTATTATTCTCTTTCTATTCTTAAATCTTATTACTATTATTCATCATCATCATCATTTCAGCCGAAAGACGTCCACTTTTGGACAAAGGCCTCCTTCAAGTGTAGCCACAACGACTGATTCTGTGCGTCTCGAATCCACCGCATTCTCGCGACTCTCACCGGATCGTCTATCCACCTTGCCTTGCCTTGGTTTACCTTGCTTGTACTATTATTACCTATACTAATGTTATAAAGAGATAAAGTTTGTTTTTATGTTTTTTTTTTGTATGAAATAATCTCTGAAAGTATTGGTCCGATTTGTAATTTTTTTTCACCGATAGAAAGCTGCTTTATTCCTGAGTGAAATATAGCCTAATTTTTTATGTACGCGGGTGACATCGCGGGCAGAAGCTATTTTTGTTATAACTTAAACAGAGTTTAATCGAGACAGCTTTTGCTACCGTCATCCTTACGAATCAACTTTACAATTCACATTACACTTATAAAAGCGAAAGTTAGTGAGTCTGCTGATGGAATTTGGATAAAATTTGGCACATAGGTAGGTCATGTCCTGGAATAGCACATAGGATATTTTTAATCCCAGATTTATTTTCTTTTTTTCCTGGGTAATTTTCTACTATGACGCAGGCGAAACCACTGGTAGTAGTAGAAGTTATTACTATTTTAGAATAGGTCAAAAGTCTTAAGTAAGTAGGTACCTGACCGCGGCAAAGGTGATGTTATGATCTGATCATGTTTACGGGGCAAACATGGCAAGAGATCATCATAGAAAGAGAAGTTTGGAAGAAAAACCGGGCAAGTGCGAGTCGGACTCGCCCATGAAGGGTTCCGTAGCAGCAAGTAACATAATATAAAAGTTCTTGTAATGTGTTGTAACTTTTATCGATGTTTTAATAATAGTGTATTTTTTTCGGTTTATGACGCATTAAAAAAAAACTACTTACTGGATTTTGTTCAAACCAATTTTCGTTGGTAGTTTTTATAGTAATGTACATCATATATTTTTTTTTAGTTTTATCATTCTCTTATCTTAGAAGTTAGAGGGGGGGGGACACACATTTTACCACTTTGGAAGTGTCTCTCGCGCAAACTATTCAGTTTAGAAAAAAATGATATTAGAAACCTCAGTATCATTTTTGAAGACCTATCCATAGATACCCCACACGCATGGGTTTGATGAAAAAAAAAATTATTGAGTTTCAGTTCTATGTATGGGGACCCCCAAAATTTATTGCTTTTTGCAGACAGACAGACAGACAGACAGACATGACGAATCTATAAGGGTTCCGTTTTTTGCCATTTGGCTACGGAACCCTAAAAAGGGCAGGCCTTTGTAGCAATGGGACATACAATACAATAGGCTAATAAAAACATACTTATCTAAAAGTATATTCTTAACATACATACATACATAATAAGCCTTTTAATGTTACCTCTGCTGGGACTCAGGCCTCCTCCTTAGGAGAGAGAATGGGCCGTAAATGTCACCTATCCTCACGATGTTTTACTACACCATATATTCTTATATAAATATGCTTTAATTATTTTATCAAATGAAACAAATCACATTCTATTGAGTTTAATTTCCTGAAATTTTATTCAAACATTTTTTTCGGAATTTACTGCTAGCAATACAAAAAATAGATCTGAAAAAAGCATACATGTAACATATTTGCCGTCAATTACTCACCCGTTTAGGTCAACAGGGTGCTCCATTACGCTCTCAAAACACTGAATATTTTGCTTGCACGCGCTCACATAATTTTAATCAAAAATTTATCAATATTTGCCGTTCCCGGGAACATTATACGTTATGGCTCCGCGAGTAACAGAACAACGAACATGATACCACCCTACGCGATAACTTCGTTAACGCAAAATGAGCCTTCAATAGCTAAAGTTAAATTAGGTTAAAACAAAATAGCAGGGGTAAGGAAATAGCTGTTTACTTTTCTACTTACCCTGTATAAACAAATGAGGTTAATACGTAATCAAGATCTGCGTGATTACAAAACGCAATTGGAAGGAAGTTCGCGACGACATTGTTGAAGTTTTTCTGCTTTAAATTTTGCCCAATTATATAGAGCAGTGTTTTTCAATCTGTGAGTCGCGACCTCTAGGTAGGTCATTTTTTTCTTAGGGGGTCGCGGACGCAAGTCTGGTGAAAAGTAAGGACTACCTTACACTACAAAAAAGTACCTATAACAAAACAGTAATAAGGCTATACTTGTTTATGTTTCAATACTTTTTCTGATTTTTGCGCAGCGCACTTCACAAAAGCGCAATATTAAAGTACTAGGGGTCGCCCTATTAGTCTATTTAAAAAAGGGTCATGTAACCAAAAATATTGTAAAACACTGGTAAAGAGTAAAGGTGACATTCGAACCTCGACGGCAGGCTGCGAATGTAGGATTCGAATGCAGGTAGCATACACATGACACCATTACCTGCATCAGCTGCAAGTGCACAATCCAATATGAACGCTATCAGCTCTGAGTAGCGAATATTTCGGGATTTATCTAAACCAGTTAGAGTGACGTAACTACGTGCGCATGAACTTGCGGACGCAACAGTACTAGTCTACGGTCGGTTACGGCTGCAGGTCTCGGCAGCACTCGCAGCCGAAGCTCGGCAGAACATGCGGCCGCTGCCATGTTCGGAAAGGAAATACATAGAAAACCAGTCGCGTAGCTGGTGCCGGCTTCGGGCTGCCACCGCATATGCTGCCGACATTAGCAGCCTAACGCCGAGATTCGAATGGCACCTTTACAATCAATATCTACTGCAAAGTTGCAGTGTTGGTCAGGAATTTCTTTTCCAAGCATATTGTTTGTACAATGCTGGCAGAGGCGAGGCGTTATATAAGCTTAAGTCCAGCAGCAAACTTCTTTCTACTGATATGATGAATATTCTTAATCAATATTCATATATTTCTATTGAAAACGTCAACTTTGGGTACATATTATGACTATCACATTCATCAACTTTCAAGTCTTTACTTTCATAGATTTTTGAAGTGGTGGCTACTCACGAACCGAACATTTGCCACGCAATATGGCGCTCTTTGCCTGTGCCAACAAAATGTACGAAAACGATTTGGCCACAGCTTTTGAAGAATTTAAGAGCAGCAAGCTTAAGAGAAATTTAAGCATATTCTTAGTTAAGCCTAAAATAATCTTATTTTACGCCACAAAATTATTAAGTCAGTATTTATGTTAAATCTCTTCAAAAATTATAAAGAACATATTTTGGTCGATATGAACGATATTAAAATGAAAACATTTCAATGTTATCATGATACCGTGAAAGAGCTCCCTTGAGCTTTCTTTGGATGGCACATTACTTTAATATAGTGCTTTATATGAAACAACCTAATTTGTTTATGAAAAATCGTCGCTACCACGCAAGTCAAAATTACACGCGACTTTCGAAAGATAAAATATTTTATTATGCATAAATTATGTTATAAACTATACATGTAAATTAGATTGTTGATGACACGCTATTGCAAGCAGTTAAAATAGCAGAAAATCTAGAGAGAAATTGGTTGAAACCATACCGAACATCAACATCAATCATGACATCATTCTACTTTCAGGTTTTCACTTAGTTTCATTACAACAGCGACAAATTGCTGAATAACTACACAAAAGCTAGTTATTTTCAAATTCAGAAACCATTTGTCACAACTAGCACAGAATTAGCAATCCACAAAGGTCACTTAATTCTCTAACGCACACCTTTTCGACACAGAGTATAATCAAAATGGATTAACCAGTCCACAACTTCAGTCTGCAAACGAGAATACTTCGTGTAAGTTATAACGCGAGACTCGGCGTCAAATATACGACAAATGATGAATCTCCCCGTCAGCGTTTCACATAAATTTGAATACCGGTCATTCCATTTACATCCCACTCCGTGCCTTATAGGTACAGTGGGCGACATTTTCTCGCCACCTCTTTAATATTTTTTCACAACGGCTAATGTAGTAAGTGCCAACATCGATCAATCATGGCATTATGTGGGGATCAACGATATTCGGTTGCGTGTTTGCCGTGCGTGACATGGTAGTACTTGCCGACATCGGTTCATATTAGCTGAGTCGACCCACCTAAACTAGACAGATACGTATAAACGACTGCGTTTATCGAATTATGGTACCCGTTTATTTATTGGGGTATTGAAATATGGATTACGTGGATAACGATGGATGCCCACTGGCATATTTTGGAAGCGTTTTTCCGTCTGTAGTGCAGTCCACAGTTAGATTACTCGAAAATTTTGTTATTAAAATTTTCTTGTCAAAAAATTGTAGTGTCTTTGTTGATATTTAGCTACTACAATGGTTTGTGTATCATTTTTATCTAAAAAAAAGCGGTGATTATGACAACTTGTACTTAGTCATTAATCATGCTTCGTGATGTCAATAAATATTAATTTCTTCAATGACAACAAAAGCCTTTCATTAAATGTTTTATTGGCCTGAATCCTCTTTATATTGTTGTCTCAATAACTCGGCTTGTCATCAATAAACTTGTTGCGAATATAAAATCCGAACGATCGCCACAAACTGATCTGCATAGAAGTTTATTGAGATCAACACAACTTGATACACGACAGCGAGCAACGATAAGTGCGGCGCCAAATAAAGAGAACACCTCTAAGGGCATTAATCGTAATCACTTAGCTGAACGGCCACTACATCTATTACATAAAGAAGTCGAGTCACGAAGTGTGTGCGAGGTTAAAGTGTCGGATGCTCACTTGTTTGAGAAAACCGCAAATAAATATTCTCGAGTGCGACTAATTGGTTCCCGTTGGATTCGACAGGCGTCCGGATCCCGGTACTGTGGTCCGCCGCATAATTTATTGGGCTGACTGTACCCGCTGTGGCGCAGACGGGACGCGTATTTACGAAGCCCTATTCAGAATTATGGACCTAGATCTAATAGTTACGTATTCTGCGGCTGTTATTAATATCGAGATGGGTACTTGAGGCTGCTGAATAAGAAATGGATACGCGGGGTGTTTATTGTGGAGCTGTATGTGTGCGGAGGATCAGCCCTTTGTGTTGTGTATGTGTGTTTATGCAGACAGTGAATGAAGTCGCTTGATGTATTTTTCCTAGTGAATAAATAGCAAATAAACTTTTCAGAATTTTACTCTCGATCTGACATTTATGTATGAAAAAATAAATCAGTGGTTTGCCTCGATATCAAATAAACAACTTTTCAATAATTATTATTATTCTCTTAATTACGGTTCTCATAATCATTATTGGCGATAAGTGGATGCTCAATAAAAGAACAAACAACTCTATTTAAAATGAAAACATTTGCGGCCTACAATACACAGACATGAAATGTTACATAGTGAAAACCATCGCAATGGGGACAACAATTAATGTTAAACATATTTTTATTTTTTAACGTTGCACAATCATTAAAAGCTACAATCCGTAATAAATGTTAAGTAGATGACCACTCCAAACCTCACTTCCGGGAGACTGTTGGTGCCATTATTAATGTAATATCCACACTGAGGGCCGTCCGCTTTCATACTTTACAAAATCCCCACTGAAAAGCTAACCCGTAAAACATTAAATTGATCTTGAATAATTCCGCTCGTGGAAAATTGTAGATCCGTTTTTCACTTCTTTAACTCAACGTTTTTGCCCATTTGGATTCCGTAGCGTATCCGACTGAGCCTGTTATCCTCTAACTTCGCCTTCTCGTTGAAAAACTCATGCTATAACCGTAAATATCAATTTGTATGAAACTAGAGGGAGGAGCCGTAGCCGGGGGCAGCGCAACTTAGCCTGCTACAGTCAGTTACAAATTGAAGTGGCTACTTACAAGGATTTAGGATTTTAAATGTCACATTGGCTTACGAAAGAACTTTAAATTGGGGAACATTTCGGGTCATAAAAGTCCCGAGCTTTATGATAGTTACCGAACAGTTTTGCCGGCGCTGCGATATGTAAAGTCCAAGTTTTTTACTCGTGATTAGGTAACTATTTATGAGGTTATCAAAGTTCTAACTGCATTTGTTATAGGTAAGCGGAGCTATTCGCTCGGTGCAGTTCGTTCTGTTTGTAAGCCAATATAATTTTATGAGGAGAGAATTTTCAACCACCTTTAAGCTCAGTACGATATTTGGAATTTATAAAATCCTTAATATTCCACTATGAATATATACCTTCCTATATAAACGACGATTTCTCCTATGCTGTGTTTTAAAGTCATTTTCAAACACCTGATATTTTTAGCTAAATCAAATAATGCAGCCAGTGTTAATATTACTACAACAACATTTCGCCAGTAGACCAATGCAATAAAATTAAATACGTACTGCTAAATTAGTAGTAGTTCCAGCAGTGGTAACATTATAAAAAAAGGCTGATGATGATGATAATGATGATGACTGCTAAATTAAAGTCGTAGCCTTATATGAAACAATACCTATTTATAACAATATCGAGGTGGAGTACATAATAGAGATGTGCCCCGCTTGAGCAGAGCACCATGTCCTCGTGGGGGCGATTGGCGGCAACGATCTCTCGCGCCGGCCCTTGGTACAGGCCATGGTCCGAAGCGAGGAAGAGTGGCAGGTGGTCGCCTTCTTGTGCGAAGCAGTAATGCTAGCAAAGAAGGAGGCCGCGCGCGCGAGGCAACTGTTTTTATAATGCAGGCGCCACCGGGATTTCGATCCCGATTTAGTCGTAGGCGCGGGCTCGCTGTCCTCAAGCCCACGCCTACCATCCGGTAATCGTCCGCACCCAGCCAACCGTAGGGGCCCAGCAGGGTTGAAGCCTACTGGGGCCAAGGGTTGGTTTATGAAAAGAAGGTTTGGCCCCGGTACGAAAGGCAACAAAGGAACAGGAGTGGATTTTAGTCAGTAAAAGTGTGATGTCTCAATGACATCTCCTGTTCCGCCTAAGATCCCTAACGTAACCGAACCGTCTCAACACAACAACTTGGTCTTGAGTGTCTCATTGAATGATATTCCCACCATTAAAAAAGCTGAATACCAACACAACAGGTATAATGATTTTTTAAACCTCATCCTCCTTGCGTCGTATTCCTCAATGCTGAGGGTCGTGACCATGCTTCATCACTTTACTTTTTATGGTGTTTTTCCATTTATTCCTGTCTCTGGCATCTGCACGCTTAGCCAAGTTGTTATTCTGCAATCGTTAATGCTGTCGAAAAGTGATGAAACGTATGGGAATAACGTCATCTCAACGTAAAGTCGCGTGGTCAGAACCAACGAATAGACAATTCGTAGCCAAGTTCACATCGTTCAAAATCGTTTCTACAATGTTTAACGCTACATCCTTTGTTAGACAAACGCTACATTGTAGAACGAGCGGCCGACTCAGGCGCGTCAACATGGCTACCAACTTATCGTTTTCTACAATTGCTGTCACCGAGGCGTTACTGATTAGAGAACGAAATTTGACACAAACTGGTTGTAATTTGGCTAGGGGGGCTGGTTATTGGATTTTTTAAACACGTTGGTATCAAATCATTAATGACTTGTGGTCCAAGAACGCCTAAATATTTTATGTGTGCACATAAAAAAAAATGAATTTACCTTCACCATTCAAAAACCGACCTGGTACGAATGAATAAAAGTTTTATGAAAGCATTCTAACTGCGGTTTGGCACTAAATTCTTCCATAACAAAAGGTAGGTGCGATCTGAAACGCTGAAATAGTTTTTGCATACGTTCAAGCTACGTGGTGTGGGGAGTGTTGCCTCCGCAATAAATTGTACGTTCGATTCCAGTTTATTTTGCTGGTTTTAACATCGGCAAAATAGGAAAAATATTATTTCTTTTTGACTAAAATAGTTCATGGTACATTTAGATCACGGTTTGAAATTATGCTGAATTGATTTATTCTATATTATCTATAAGTATTCTTATTTAAAAAGGAGAAACTATTAACTAACTGTAGATATATCAACGCACAGCCGAAAGTACTGGGACTGGGAGCATGAAATGGCGCAAGGTTTCTTTTTATAACGTAGTTGAGCACAAAGAGAGAATTTTCAAAATTCTCCTCCTAAGTGGATGAAACCTACAAAAAAAATTGTATGGAAAAACCTACTTTACTTCACACGAGCGAAGCTGCTGGCAGAGGCTAGTTATTGATAATAAAATAATCTCGGAATTACTCAGGCTTACGCAAAACTCCCGAAGGAGCCAAGTGCGCTGAGCGGTCAGTTACGAACATGTTATTTTAGAACATTTGTTCCACTTCGCTACTTGCTAGATTCTGGCTAGAGCATAAGTAAGATGTCAGTGAACCGTAGGAGTCCAGCAGGGTCGAAGCCTACTGGGGCCATGGGTTATGCGAAAGTGAACCTTGTGAAATCCTGAAACGAAAGCAAAGAACGATCAGAGTGGGTTTTAGTCAATAAAAGTCAGACACGCTCTCCCTCTTCGCTCAAGGGCATCATCAAATGACATCTCCCGATGTCATTGGATGATTTCCCACCTAAAAAAAGCTAGGTTCTAAATAAGTCGCCCGTCAGTTTAATTCAATGCTGTCAGTGCTTTTTCGACCTTAGACTGCTTTTATCCTTGTTTTTGTATGTATGGTACTACCAAAAATCAATTGTCCAAAAGTCTTTTATAGCCTTTTAGCCACGTTTTGGTACTAAATTCTTCCAAAATAAAAATACGAAAAATGCTGGAATTGTTTTTGTGTACGCTCAGACCACACGCGTGTCGCCACCACTATAAAATATACGTAAAATTTGGTTCCAATTTGTATAGACAACAGGAAAATTGGGAAAATACTCGCGTAGAGGTTGAGTACCGGTTTTATTTAGTCTTATATATGTACTAAGCTGTTTTTCAGAGTCATCACGAACCGTCTCGCGCGCTGGTTCGACGACTTCTAGCCTCCCGAACAAAACGAATTCCGAAAAAGCTTTAGTACCGTGGACCACATACGGAGGCAGATTAAACAGAAGACTGAGGAGTATAATCAGCCTCTCTGCTTAGCGTTTGTGGACTACGAGAAAGCGTTTGATTGGATCGAGACGTGGTACCGTTGGAGATATTGCAGTACAGCACTGCAATATCTCCAACGCAGATTGACGGAGATTGACTATCGGTACATCGAAGTGCTGAAGTGTTGGTACAAAAACGCCACCATGTCAGTCCGACTTCAAGATCAGACATCGAAACCTATCCTCTTGCAGCGAGGTGTGAGACAGGGAGACGTCATTTCTCTGAAGCTGTTCACGGCTGCAATGGAGGATGTCTTTAAGGTTCTGGAATGGAGAGGACTAGGCATTAATGTCAACGGCGAGTACATCACTCACATTCGGTTTGCCGACGACATAATAGCTGACACTACGGAGGAACTCAGTACAATGCTCGGTAACCTCAGTAGAGCTTCCGAAAGATTGGGACTTAAAATGAACATGGAAAAAACCAAAGTTATGGTTAACAGCCATGTAGCACTCACTCCTATTAAATCAGAGAATCTACACTCGAAGTTGTGCACGATTACGAGGGAAAGACGGTCCAGTTGGGTAGATCTAACTTCGAGAACGAGATAAATCGTCGAATCCGACTCGACTGGAAGGCGTTCGGAAAGCTGCGCGATCTCTTTTCGTCCAATATACCAAAGTATCTCAAGACGAAAGTCTATGACCAGTGCGTGTTGCCAGTGATGACTTATGGCTCTGAAACGTGGTCACTTACAATGGGCCGCATAAGAAGACTCAATGTCACCCAAAGGGCGATGGAAAGGGCTATGCTCGGAGTTTCCTTGCGTGATCGAATCAGAAATGAAGATATCCGCAGGAGAACCAAGGTTACCGACATAGCTCGAAGAATCGCCAAACATAAGTGGCAATGGGGCAGGGCACATTGCACGCAGAACAGATGGTCGATGGGGACGAAAGGTTCTGGAGTGGCGACCACGTACCGGAAGACGCAGTGTTGGAAGATGGACCGATGACCTGGTTAGGATCGCGGGAATCCGATGGATGCTTGACGCACAAGACCGGTCGTTGTGGCGACGCTTGGGGTAGACCTATGTCCAACAGAGGACGTCTTTCGGCTGATATGATGATGTACCATCGTGGCGCTTATCTATCTATTTTTATTAAAACAATAAAAATCCTTGTTGATACTTATTTCATTTTTCTAAATGCGAAAGTACCTAATTCTGTTTTGAAAGTACGCCATATGAAATTTAACATAGCCATAGCCGTAAACTTGGATAAAGACTGTTTTCACACGGGTGTAAACGCTGGTAGAAGGAACACACCACGTACGGCGTTGCGCCACCGGTACATGGTGGACATCCCACCCATACGTACAAAGTGTTTTGGAAATATATTCATTATGCGTACAGCTAAGGAGTGGGATACCCTGCCGGAATCTGTGTTTCCTGATAGCTATAACCTAGGGGTCTTTAAGTCAAGAGTGAATAGGTTTCTTCTGGGCAGGCATGTTCCATCGTCGGCCACATTCACGCTTTCCATCTGGTGAGATAGTGGTCAAACGCGAGGGTTTCCATAATAAAAAAAAACTCGCTATCATTTAATTACCGCTTTTGGACTTCCGAAAACAGTATAATCCTCTCAAGTCAAACAACTTTCAGTTAACAATTAACATTGTATTCTGAGTGTATTAGAGCTGTAATTAACACATGCGTACAGAAGCTTCGTGTTTTGTAAACGACACGAATATAAGTACAATCTCCAACTAAAACTCGTATGCTAATGAAGCGGTTTTCTGAGCCCTGCATAGTGGACCCTTGTCAACAAAGTTTGCGTATTAACCAAGTACAGTGCAGGCTATATGACCTACTTTCTACTAACAATTAGCTGGGTTTAACGGCCTTTGACATAACTATTACATTGAATGGTATGTACTTACATAATCGTTGTGTAATTGGATGGGCTGGTTGGCACGCTATCAGTCCTTCTTTTTCTGTTCCATTTTTAAAGTGTAATGGGGAAGCGAATGAAGTAATTAAACTGTTTTTATTCAATGAAAGCTATCCTGAAGGTTTACGGCTACTGGAAATGGTAACCAGCCAGATTTAGTTCACAAATCAAAATTGTTCTTTTGTAATTATATTATTATAATAGTAATGTAATTATAGCTATTTTCACTTGCATTGATTAAAGGTCCATTGTAAGACAAGTGTCTAACAGCATCTTTCTGGCAACATTGCTGAAATGAACCTTTTTGACTTAGTCATGTTGTCAATAATGTTATTTTTTCATAATTGTGCACCTAGTGACTTTCGCCAAATAGTTAAATATTTATCCTTTCTTAGAAATTACACATTAACTACCTTTATTTTATCTTTATCTTCATTCATTTGAGTTAGGCATTACATCCATCTTATATTTCTTCCTTATATGTTTTAGTCTTCATCTCGGTACAGTAAATTAAATCATCTTTCACACTGTCCTTTCATCGTATCTGTGATCTTTGTGATCTTCCTCCTATAAACAATTTTATAAACATTCATACTGAATCTTGAAAGCTTAGAAATTGTATTTTTGGGTGAGATACCATCAAATATTTTCGACCACTCTAGGTGCAACAAGAAAGTGTCAGACTTTAACCAACTCATCCGTGTTCAAACACTCACCCTTTACATTCCAGAACCATGAAAACTCTTTCGAACAATAGCGCAGCAAATTATGCATCCTGTTTAATTTATACCTTAAACGTATATTCTTTCTTAAGTAAAGAACTTCAGAGAAAAATATGAACCATAGGTACATCTTTTTATAGCTCACACTGGAGATGAGATGAACTTGCCCTACGGTGATTCTTTCCGGTCAACTTTTCCACTTCATTTAAGTTCCATACTTAAATTGTACTTAATGGCAAAAAGTTGGGGACTTCACAAAGATTTAACAATGCTTATTTTGAAGGAACTCACCCTCCACGATTCCTATTTATCTGAACGAGGCTTTGTTACAGAAACGTTTATTGAAGGAAAGCCATTTCGTTGCTAAATTGTAAATTTTACGTGTTCATTAATTACTTACGAAATGTTATTATTAATGAAGAAACTGCGAGATTAAACTGAAGTACCTAATTCGATTTAGTACTAACTCCAAATAATAAAGACTTGATCAAAGCGCGAATGGGCCAAGTCTCAATAAATGAATAAAACTCCACAAGATTGCCAAGTTTAATTATGAAGTTAATTAGGTTGGTCTGATGAAAAATTTAAATCCTCACTCAAGTTAATTTCCTCAGGAACCCGGGATCCATTTTCTTATTCACATTGCTCCGGACAAATTTAATCCAGATGAGAGATTCTTAGAAATCGTTATTACTTAACTTATGAATTTGAGTTGCAATGCGATCGAAGTAATAATTGCCTTCTGTAACGCAAAAACATCAGTAAACTGCAAAAACATCAATAAATAAACAAATACACTGACGGAATAATACAATGACTGCAATGATGGCATAGACGTTCAGTGATTGGCTGCTGCGCAGTGTCAAGGGTTCGATACACGTACGGTACTAACATTTGTACGCCTATAGACAGTAGTTACGCCGGTCAAGTGTGTATGCGTTCACTTGTTTGTAAACAAAATACAGGAGTAGACATAAAATAATATATTATAGTTTAAAACACTAAAAAACACGCTTTTAGCAGGCACTAAATTTAATACCTATATCATGGTGCATTTCAAATGGCCAATCTGCCATCTAGGACGTGCGCCATATTGGATTTGAGTCACGTGACTATTTTTTTTCTTATTCTTGACAGCAAATCCTTTCATTTGATACCCATATCATGGGGGTGGATTTCAAACAGCCAGTCCGTTATCTTGGGGAGGCCGCCATATTGGATTTGTAATGACGTTTCTTAGCTAGTCATGTTATGTCATCAGAATTCTGATCGTGTGCAAAATTTTTTCCTTATCGAAGACCGGGAAGTGGGTCAAATTAAGATTTCAAGATTTTCTTACATACATAGTTACAAGTGAAGCTAATAAAAGCTTGTTAATAAGGAATACATAAAACAAATATTAATATTATATGCACAATTCTATAAATATTATGTAAACTACGGAACCCTTCTTTTTGCCTACATCGATTTTGCCTACATCTATATACAATAAAAGAAGAAACTGACTGACTGACATATCAACGCACAGCCCTAACTATTGGGACTAAGAACGTGAAATTTTGCACAAGGTCTCTTTATAGGACGTAGGTGAGCAATAAGAAAGTATTTTCCAAAATTCGCCCCTTTAAGGGATAAGACGAAGGTCCTAAGTTTGTATGGTTTCTTTTAATTGATATCTAGTGCTTGACTGCGAACCCTCTTGACGGTAAGCTGTGATGCAATCGTTGATGGTGAGGCGCACTAGTTTATTAAGAGCCTTGCATTGAAGACATTTAAATTATAATCTGACGGGAAGACCGCAGCAGGCAAATTGTTCCAGTCTTAATTGACACCTAATTTCACGCGGGCGAAGCCGCTGACAGAAGCTAAAGCAGAAGCGAAGTTATTCATAGTAGTAGGTAAATTAATCCACATTTGCTATCTCTTTTAAAACTTACGTAGGCAATTTAATAGGTAGATACTGAAGGCGTGAAAATTTTACAAATCTAGATAACTGGTTTTCGTGTGAATCACGAAAACCCACCCAAATAAAGTCCCGTGATTAATTAGTCTAATTTATCAAAGATTTTAGGTCGAACGTATCTACTTAACATTCCAGTTTTAAATTAGTCCCACGCATCTTTCGACTAAAGAAATCAACAAGACAATTTTTGGTCACGGCCCTTTTTATTTTCGAACGACATTATTAGGATAAATTAATTCAATGTGCGACCATATTAATTCAACGTAACGACATCTTTATGAGCTGTGACACAAAGTAGGACGTGTATACGAAGAATAAATCTGTCACTAAAGTTAACGCCCGGTCACAAATTGTAATTTACCGTCACATGTGCCGAACGAATAGTTATATTTCTATGTTATTCATGTCAGATGTGTATGCAAGGCATCTTAACGAGTCCAATAATGCTTGGGCGATAACGTCAATAAAACCATTTTCTGTTCAATAAAAATGTTTTTTGTAAAAAAATTGTTGTCAAAGGCCGATTTTGTTAGACTTGTTAGACTTAACTCTTCAAATTCAATTTACAGGTGTTGATATAATTGATAATAACGAAATAGATAGCTTAAAATGTTATGCAATATTTTGTTTACTAATATTATAAAGAAGTAAAGTTATTTGTTTTTTTTTTGTTTAAAAATAAAGGAAAAAAAAATATTAATCGATTTTTTACTGAAACTGACAATAAAACTTTACTATATTTTCCCAACACATTATCTTTATTCGATTTATGCTCACATATCCACAAGACCATGTGTCACAAGTCTGAACTAATAACTCTAATGCGCTTATTATGCTTTGCCCGTGTAATATTGTAAATTATATCCCAAGTCACACCATGTAACAATAAATCTTTGTCTAAATCAAAACCATTAGACACGCTTATTCATAAAGCTGGTTATTCTGTTAAATCTATTAAAACATACGCGGTGTGATCCGATGCTAACCTCAAATTGGATCCGCGCAGTACAGTCTTGGGTCCCTGTTTGTCAACTTCAATATTTAACTTGTCCCCTGTAGTTTCCAAGTTCTATCTGTCATGAACACAATGGTTGAGAACAGTAGACATACTTCTGTGTGTTTTGCGATCTATTGCTTGCTATTATGTGCTCTCCAAAGTTTTAAGTGTTACAGATGCTCCGAAAAACTTTGATTTGGCAGCAATTTTAGTGTTACTATACAAACATTATTTGGGGCGAACAAAGTTTTGGTAAAGATAAAACAACTGTTACAATGCTTTTGTAATACGGTACTATTTTCAGGCAAGCCAGATAATAAAGAAGTAATTATCTTATGCAAAATTGATGGATATATAAAAAAATACTTAAACATCAAAAGGCCAGTGTGGTATTGATAATTGACATAAAATAGTGACTAGAAAAGTATTTACATGCAGTTACTAAAAACTTGCAGAACGTCAGTCTAGACAGATATTTTCATAACATTAAAAAAAATCTAAAACTGTATTTATCGCCAGACTAACAGTCAATCCCAAATAACTACACCAAAAAAAAACTTACATTTATCAGTATCATTTCCGATATCATTTGTCAATGCCCTGTATTTTTACACGGTTCGTTTTGAAATCGAAGCGATGAATCGGTTATCCAGCAGTCGATTCCCTCGGCGACCAGCGCGCGACAATCTAATGAGGTCTCAGGGGAAAGACGTTGCCTTCCATTTTCAACAGATATCGTCCGTACGCTTATATTTCTGATAAATATATTCACGTAAAACCTGAATATTCTATCAGGGAAGTGTAGGGGATTGGAATCAATTGTCTTATGTTTCAATATCTTTTGGTATTTCTAGGATAAAAATGATATGTGTATTTTACGTTTCTGTTTCTACCTACTGATAGTTTTCTTTGAATATTTTTTGTTGAGTAACTAGCTGCATTGCATATGTTGAGATAAAGATCAAGTTACAAAATAGTTATTGCGTTAAGAATCATAAAAAATAATATCAAAAGAAAGCAGTAAGTGAATGGGTATTGTAGTGATACAATACCTACATCATTCTTGATCTAGCCCATTGTCATGAAACTCAATTGAGGAAACAAAATTCATAATATTGATACTTATAGACAATGGGATGGAAAATTGCTTCGGTATACGATGTAAAAACTAAACAATTCTCATAACGAAAAAATTTAATGACACGAACACCGTAAAGCAGATCAAGCTATACTTTGGAATAAATTTAGCGGTTTAGAGCAGTTATTAGGGAAAACTAGATTAAAAACCCTTTTTTTCGGAGGTGCATGCATTTTTAGCACACGTAACAACAGTACCAATGATATCCTGAGCATGGTTGCTGATAGGCTGGACTGTTCTGTGATGAACTGTCGCCCTTTTATTTTAATTGGAATATTTAAACAATGACATTATCTATTTGGATATGTGTAAATGTTGTTGCTGTAATTGTATCTCTAACGTAGTCATTGTTAGTTTATTTCGTTCGTCATGGTTAATTACAATTTTTTTTTTAATTCTTTAAAAAAATGTTAGCCCACCGGTATTGGAACAGGGTTTTAACTATCAGCGGGGTTCCGTGATAAAGAAAGAGCTCATCGGATATGGGTAGATATAATGACCGCTAAGTCCACATCCCGATTCGGTCCACCACCACTGTATCAGGCTTAACTTTCCTGATAGTAGTGATGAACCGACCGCAGTACAATATGATATGACCATTATCGAGAACTGGTTGGGTTACTTACTGTTATTAGTAATCCAGGCTACAAGGTTGTGTCTATGCCGCCCGGAGGACACGGTGGAGCACACAGTCGAGGTGTGCCCTGCTTGGGCGGAGCATCGCCGTGCCCTCGTGGGGGCGATCGGCGACGGAGACCTCTCGCGCCGGGCCTTGGTTGAGGCCATGGTCCGGAGCGAGGAGGAGTGGCACTGGCAGGCGGTCGCTGACTTCTGCGAAGCAGTAATGCTTGCAAAGAAGGACGCCGAACGCATCAGGCAACGGCGTTATCGCCGCCGCCGTCGCCGGGATTCTGATCCCGATTTCCGGCCAACGTAGACGCGGGCTTGCGGACAGTGAGCAATGGGTAGCTCGCTGTCCGGCCGTCCGGTAACTGTCCGGACCAAGCCCAAGTCGTCGACTGCGCGCACTGTTCCCGCGCGCCTCAAGGAGTTGTCAGCAACAGCAGGGACCCAGCCGGGTCGAAGCCTACTGGGGCCAGGGTTATCCGAAAGGGCGCTCGAGCCCCGGTATGAAGGCTAGAAGGAGCGGGGTGGGTCTTTTAGTCAGTAAGAGTCTGACACTATCTCCCGCTCCGCCCAAGGGCGGGGGATGTCAATGCATGATTTTTCCCACCAAAAAAAAAGTTTGTGTCTATGCAAATACTCTCCGTTAGCTAAACGAGAACAACCAGAGACAATGTGGCGTACTGATTGTCACGTACGGTGTCATGCCCGATAGTTATCACGGTGACGCCCTTTACAATAAAACTCCGATATTTATTCGTCATTATAATGTCGTTTATATTGCTTAGATGAAACCTACGGTGTCCCTAAATAGATCACCGAAACACCAGGCTATGGATGAAATACATTATTTAAAAATTTAATTTTTTTATTTCAATAAATTCCTAAAATTTTCTATTTTCTAAAATTTGACCCGAAGAATGAAATAGTGCAATAATACAAATTATTTATTTTACTCAATGGGGTTGATTTTTGGCTACGAATAGTGTTTTCTTTTCAATCTATTGATGCAGTACCTTTCAAAATTCCTCATAGATTTGGCTACCCAAGCCTCTTTTAAACATTCACTATGCATATCTATGTATGTAAAACATACATGACTGGCCTGTTGGTCTAGTGGTTAGTGACCCTGACTGCTATGCCGGAGGTCGTGGGTTCGATTCCCACCCAGGACAAATATTTGTGTGATGAGCATAATCATTTGTTCTGTGTCTGGGTGTAATTTATCTATAATATGCATGTATTTAGAAATATATAAGTATGTTTATCAGTTGTCTAGTATCCATAACACAAGCTCTGCTTAGCTTGGGACTAGACGGCGTTTTGTGATAGTTGTGGAATATTATATTATATTATTAAAACAAAAAATTTACTGACATATCAGCGCACAGCCAAAATTACTAGGACTAATAGCGTTAAATTTTGCACAACGTTTCTTTTTATGACAAAGGCGAGCTGTAAGAGAGAATTTTCCAGAATTCTCTCCTTAACTAAGGGGATGAAACAGGGGTCCAAAGTTGTATGGATACCGCCGCTGGCAGAAGCTAGTTATTTTTATATATATAGCCGTAGTGCACAAAGCTGGGTTACGAATAAAGTCCAGATTTGATTTCCCAAAGCCCTAACAGATCGGTTTTGCGAATCATGTGGGATATTTGGACGTATGTAGGCTCTTTCATGATTGGCAAAATTACTCCTAGTTATATTTCCAAGTTAATTGGTGCGTTTACGTGTGTTACGGTACCAGCAATCTCAGAGAACATACTAATAATTTATTTCCTTAAGCATAATATCTCGGCTGTCTGCTAGAAATTATTAGCTTTTATCTACAAAGCTACTAAAGGCGTAATCAATTTAGTATTTAGTTTCTGCTCAAGGGAATTAGTTGAATTTATCATCGTCGTGTTTGTAGGCAGATTTATAAAGCTGTATAACGAATATTTGAAACGATATTTTAATGATTATTGATAATTAAGTAATAAAGTGTTCTTCTGTTTTTCATTTGATATAGGTTTTGCTTCGTCAAGGTCTAACCAATTTGAATTATATTCTTTATTTTTTTTTAATATTAGGAAAAATATTTTTATAAATTTTCCACTCTCCTTTTTACTATCCATTCTTTTTGTTTCTTTGTCAGTGGTTACAATGTTGATAAACTCGTGTCTAAATAATAACAGTCACACAGTTAGATATTCAAGGTTAAGCAACGGTTGTCGCGATTGGTGGTCTTAACTTGTGGAGATAGATCCTCCATATTTCGGAAAGCACGTAAAGTCGTTGTACCCCAGCTGCTATTTGCAAATGTTTGACAGTCGTTACCGATAGTCAGAAGTCAGTAAATTTAACACCATAGTCTTGCCAAAGAGTATCATGTTTTTTGGGTTATGGAGGCCAGATAGGCAGTCGTTCCAGGTAAAGTACTGGTACTCAATTGTATCCAGTTGGACTGAAAGCCGACCCCAAATATATTTGGTATTTGGGAACGGATAGGCAGATTTATTGATCAGTAGTTTCAATTTTTTACTCATACTTCCACAAACACATAAACTTTGTCATCTTCTACATTTCTTCTGCCGCTTTATTCATTTAACACTTAATGTATAGGTTTTTGGTTGTATTTTTTGTGTGAAATTCAACTTCTGTTTTAATCATTCGCTAATTTATACCCTGAAATTAGTGTAATTTTATATCTCAAGTGTCTAAATGACTTGACAATATGTAAAATCATTATAACAGGCTTTATCTCGGTAAAATGGAGCTAAAAATTTTATCTCAGCAAAGCATAGCGAGAAGGCTGAATCGATATATTTGCTGTTAAAAACTGTAAAAATATTAATGGAACTCAAAGCGACTGTAAAACCAAAATGCTTTCTAAACTTGACACTAACTAAGCAAAAAAAAAATGTACACATATTATAATAAAACAGACGAAGAACAAAGTGATCCTATACTACGGAACCCTAAAAACGGCCAAGAAGAAAACTAATAGGAAAACAGGAAAGTCAGTTCAAAGATAATGTTTATTATTCTGCTATTTCTAAAGAAATGTCTTTCTTTCTTCTCTTCTTTCGAAGGTATGCAAAGAACTGTTTCACCATTATCGTACGCAGCATCTTCTTGTTCTCCGTCTTCTAATTGAAGTGTCATTATGAAACTCCTAACACATAGAACATGTGACTATATACGAAGTCGTTAAAGTTAGCCATATAGTGACGTATCTGCACATAACTAGGAAAGATAGATGTGGCGACTAACTCACTAAAGTTGCTCAGAAACTGCAAACAAGATCTTATTGTGGTCGTGTGCTGTAGATTGTTTGCAAGTGCACACGACCGTTGATGATTTAATTCAGCTCCCAGTGCCTTTATCGAGTCTCTGAGACGAAGAAAGTGGGTTGTCGGGTTTTTTGTACTGCGATATTTTTGAGTGCTTTCAACAAGTTCATTAAGATTTATTTAAACTTCATGTATAGAAGTGGTATATGGGGGGACTTAATGCCACATGACATTTTCTACCAGTCAACACTGTGCACAATAAATAATTACTAGACATATAAAAAGTGATCGATATTATGTGCTTATAATAATATTCTAAATTAATGAACTATTAAATACCACTTGTATGATGAATATCAAATCATTGTAATTAAAAGAAAGCATGCAAGAATTTACATAAATAATCACATGCATTTAAGGTCCTTTCAGATGCCTATTAGGGCTACGACATTGTTTGAGGTTGCCATCACCTTAGACCCTAAGAGCAAATGAAGAAGTACAGGTAAGCTCTCTCTTATCTGATATCTTACCTGTACTTCTTCATTGACTGACTACAGTATTAGACTGACACATCTTCACGCTCCATCTTAGAACGAGAGACGTCATTTGATGATTTTCTACCTTTAAAAAAGGGTTCTTTCGGATTCTTGAAAACGGTAAAAACATACTAAAACCTTGAGGTTTTAGTGTTTTTAAACGGACTGTTTATCAACTAACGTTGACATTGACTGACTGTCAAGAAGCCCTAGGAATAGAGAAGTAACTTCTGCATAAAATCTACGAAAGGAGCTTCATACCTTAACGCGTATTGACAATTTGCTGGGGAATACCATACTTGGAACAAGCGATTCTTTTTCGTTTTTAATGACGTCAATTGTTGGATAGCAATAAGCCTCACCAAAGTGTCACCGTAAAGACCGGTCCTGAGGCTCTCACATCCACAGGTCTCTCGTGACCCTCATCAGGTTCGCCTCTCCTCTTCCGGTACTTTCTAAGTACGTATATTTACTTGAAAATTGAGGTAAATCAATCCGCTGTGAGACTATAACTAAGAGTGAAGAGAATGAACTGCGCTTCGTAGTTTCATTTCCCTGGAGAATCCGTTTCCTACCAGCACGGAAACGATCGACCTCCTTCGGTTTTTAATCATAAATGAATATTGCAGCATAAAAGCTGTATAAACGTAGAGCGTAAGCATGAATTTTTAAGGTGATTTAATACCAGAGCTGAATATATAATCAACTAGTCAGATATTGTAGACTCGTGGCTCCTTTCAAGGGAGTTTAGTTTAGTTGGCTTGGTGGTTTTTTTTTTCTTTTCAGTTATTTTGACGTATGTTAATTTGAGTATTTCTGTGGCCTACACAAATGTCCTTTCCTTGGTATTGTTGGTCAAATTGTTGAACTCCTTAGTAGTCCTAAGTTGAGTTATAGGAAAACTGACAAATATTTACACTGACTAGACAGGTCCACTCAAATCTGTGTGGTCCTTTCCTCAAAACACCACCTCAGACACTAATCAGCATTGTTCTTATATGATTTAATCATTACATATTTGCTGTATGGACTTTAAAAGAGACTTTGACCCCTGAGTTTGTTTCGCTATCTCTTCTTAGGGTGGTCAGCTAGGAAACACCAGCCTCGTCTAGTTTAAACTGACGATTTGCATATAAAAGTGTTTTTTTAAATCCTATTTGCAAAATAAATATCTTTTATATTTTGGCTTCACCAAAAGAAATCCAGTTTGTATATATTCCATATATACCTATATCTACTCCTTCACGTTGAACATTTTTGAACAACGTAATGATCCCCAAGATCTTTGCCCATCAAAACTAACGCGCTTCACCAAAGGCTGAATTCAAAAAAACTTATTCGTCCCATTACATAAATAAAACAGTAAGTAACGCGCCTACCTACCTATAGTGTACTAAAACAACTATCTAAGGAGCCGGTCTATCCATTTTTTATCTTTAACTACCCAATTCCGTCAGCATAAAAAGCGCTTTCTTGCCATTTAGCGCTGTTTTCGTCCTTTTTTACCTCAAAACCGAGGCTATAACACCTCTCCCGGGTGCGGTAATATTTGCATTTAGAGCGAACGACTGATATTCTGACCTTATCAGAGGGAGATTGTGTTTGAGGGACGAATTCTGATGACGCAAGTGGCGCGAATCACTTAGATCAACTGCAAGAGACGCTCCCGGCTTACGTGATAAAAATATATTCAAAATGGGAGATCTTGGCGGTTCAGAATAATTTCAAATTATTACAAAGTTTGTGAGTAATTTATGCTTCATTTGATTTATGATCTTAAGTACAGAAGAACAAGTAGTTGTTTGAAACTCTAATTAAGATTTATTCTATTCTATTTTTACTTTATTGCAAACCAAACGATGATATTATAGTAATATGCAAACTCAAGATGTTCAGTCAGGAGTCAAAAGTACAGTTACACTATACAAATGCTAAAATTTCTTCTTATAAGAAGTTCAATAGTCCACGACTAGTTAATTCAATACTTTAGATTCTATAATACAAATTTAATTAAATACGTCATGAACCATTGACCTTCTTCTGCAAAGAAATTTTAAACACTTTAGCATTGGTGAATGTAACTGCACTTTTGACTCTCGACTGTACCTTTATTAATTTCCTTCGTCCTAACATTTGTTACCGTCAAACCATTTCATACTATTACTAGAAGTACTATACAACAGAGTACAACTAAGAAAGCACTGTAAATCAAATTCAAATATGTTCGCGGAGCAAATACCGAGCAACTCTAGTATTCCACTAGAGAGCAACTCTACACAATGTGAAGTTATCGGATTCTGTTGTATTGCCGGCTCGTAATTATGAATTCATGAGGTTTCTGAGAAACGAGGACCTACACGCTCCTACCTAAATTATTATTGATATAGTAGGTACATGTCGTGGCTAGATCTTAGAAATTGATCACCCCATGATATAGCCAGATATAACTGACCAGATCGTTTGAAACGTTAATATTTGATGATATTTCAATCCTCGTTTAGCCTACTTTCTTTAGACCTTTTATTATCATAGAAACCCAGCATCAATGATATGGTCAAACGAGGATTGACGTTTCACGAAATGCTAACATTTAAACGATGTGACCAGTTCAGTTGGTCATATGATCATAAAATGATCAATCTATTCTGAAATTCGGCCACGACACATACTCTTGTGTTGCTCTTGTTCTTACAAGAGCTGGGTGAAATAACTGTGACGTTTACTGAAAAGTCAAGTCAACCAATTATCTGTTCGTATAAAAAACTAATATATAATTAATTTACCTACCATACGTAGCCTCAAAGAAATGTCAACAAACCATAGGGCAGGGTCGATGCCTGCTAGAGCTATGGAATTGGTTCTGAAAAGAATATACTCACAGTCCTGTAATGCAAAAGGCAAGTTATTCTTCATCTCCTCGGGTCCAGAAGGTCGCCACTGTTATAGCGACATCAGTGGTGTTTTTGTCCTACAAAGTGCAGGCTCTAATAAGTGGGTCAACGTCTGGTCAAGAGCACCGCACTTGCAATAGTTATCGGAGGGGTCTGTAATCCGCCACTTTGCAGGTTGTGTTTGCAACGGCCTACTTGGATGCGTAGTCTATTGATCGCTTTCTATAAAGGCAACTGAAGGAACATAGGTGTGGTTTTAGTCAGTAAAAGTCTGACATGCTTTCCCACTTCACCTATAGCAGAAGAAGCTCACTACATTGCGCACACGTATGCCACGTGCCGCGTAAGCCGATCTGGGCGCGTCGATCTCCATACATTTTATATGGCAACTAGACTTGTAGAGGTACATTAGATCCATGCCACGCGTTCCACGTGACGTCGTCCTACGTAAAAATCAGGGGTGTGCGTCAGTCTAATGTAGTTCCAGCTTAAATGATTCCAAACCTCATAAAAAACCTACCAATTAATCTCAACCCGAAAACAGAGAGAGAGAGAGAAAAACTAATTTGCCTGACCAAAAAAACACACGAAAATGGTAAACCTATTATCACAAAATTAATTAGTGAACTCGTTGGTAGGATCTAATTCTAATTTAGGTGTTTTCAGGATAAAACGTTTGAAGCTACCATTCCCCATTCCCCTCTCGTTTTGTTCAAAGGCGGCTTAGCTGGCGAAGTTTGTTTAACTTTACTGTATTCTTATTTCTGTAATTTAATTTGCAAGCTCTTGGTGCTCTCACTGAAAGGGCCAAGTTGTTATCGATTGAGTAGATTGAAGGGTATTAAGATTGATACCAATGTTCTTTCTGTTATTTCTGACTCTGTGGTACATACATAGATAGATAGATATATTCTTTATAGTACACCAAAAATTACCTTACAACTTAAATTAGGGTGTTACAATAATAATAATATCCTACAACTATCACACAACGCCGTCTAGTTTGAAGCTAAGGAGAGTTTGTGTTATGAGTACTAGCTAGACAATTGATAAACATACGTATAATTTCTAAATATATACATATGATAGATAAATTACACCCAGACACAGAACAAATGCTCGTGTTCATCACACAAACATTTGTCCTGGGTGGGAATCGAACCCACGACCTCCAGCATAGCAGCCAGGGCCACTAACAACTAGACCAACAGGCCAGTCAAATGGGCGGACTTATCGCTAAAATCGATTTTTGATAGGTAATGATGGAGTTGTTAACTTCAAATGATAAGTAGTCACTAATAGCCAACTAATCTGTTTTAGAGATTAATGTAGCATGAATACTTGCTAATGAATAGGCTAGTTGCCGTAAAAAATGTATTTAGTCCGTCTTTTAGATTATTCAAAAATAAGGGACACGTATTTTTTTATTTGTAAATTAAACAAAGAATGACAAAGATATAGCCCATTAAAGTTTTGTGTAACGTCACGCCGTGCTGCATTTTTTCGCACGGGGTGACGTCACACGTAACTTTAATGGGCCATATCTTTGTTATTTTTTGTATAATCGAAAAAAGAAAAAATACGTGTCCAATATTTTTTATAATCTAAAATACGGACTTAATAAAATGTAATTATTTTGACCCTGGAAACTACCCTACTACCGATTTACAACATAATTGCTGCACGATGACACAAATGTGCTGATCTTCAATACGCCAGTTATTTAGCCTATTTTTTCCACTGCTGAGCACGAACTAGAGTAAATAGGCTCTTAATAAACTTGTGCGTTTCACCATCAACTATTCCATCACTGCTTACCATCAAGTGGGATCACAGTCAAGCACTTGTTTGTATCAATTAAAAAAGCTACCTCGAACCAACCCTTAAAGTCGGCGACTAGGTTCTCTAGCCACATTTTCCTAAATGTGCCTTGGCAGCGTCGGATAAAAAAAATACACCTTAGGTAACCACTTTGTGGAGACTTGTCCAGTGGTCAATGTGCATGCACCAGTCACCACCCAACCAATCCCATTTAGCCTACCAGCCTTTTTTCTACATCTATGATTCCTGTTTTTGAGCGTATTGTGACGTTTCTTATTCTGTTAGCTCTTTTGACACCCAGAATTTGCACTGTATTGCTCTTTGACAAAGGTATTTTTTTTATTCTTTATTTTTTAAGGGGTTTTTATCCACACGAATACGTCAACCCCATTGTACCTTATACTTTATTTACACACATAAATATAAACATATTCTTATATTATAAAAATAAGAAAGGTATTTACCTACTGCCTTAATATTCTTCTTCTTCTTCTTCCTTCCCTGGTCCTATTATTTGGGGTCGGGTCTCTTCACTTTCCTGCGCCAAGTGGCTCTATCTTGGGTTGTCAATTTTGGCAACTAAAAAAAGCTCTACTGCCTTAATATCTGTAAAAAATAAATAAACTATTTTCCAACAAACACCGGGACAGGTGAAACTTTAAAAAAAGGTTAGATCAGTGTCTAATGTTGTATAGGTAATACAGGACCCAACATCGTTATTCACCAGTTTAACTAACGGCATGTTAATTCCAACCGTCTTTTGTTTTATTTTCTGTCTATTAAAAGCTTAACTGATAGGCGACAAGTTTTACCTCAACCAACCAACATCATTATTTCCTCATTTGTACAAGTGTTTATACCGTTTAAAGTGGCATATTAGTCTTATATAGGTCAGGTTGTGTCTAGCAGTGCTCGTCCATTATTCTGTAGGATTCCGTTCCGCGAGCGAAGCAGTTCTCACTCAGTTGTTATGTTAGGCAGCCGTACATTATATATAACTCTTGTAAAAAAATACATTCCGACCACTCGGCAGCGGAACCTATAAAAATAACAAATCCCTCCACTGGAATTACGAAGCGGCAGAAAAAAAATAAAAAGTGACAAAAATCCAACGGCAAATTCCTAGCAACAAAACACGCATTCAAATTAACCACGAAACAGGATGCTCGTTACGTAGAGAACAAAAAACAAAAACATTATGAAACAGGTGAAGGGTACGGCTCCGGAATATGATAATCATATTTCAGAGAGTTTCAGTCCACTTGTTGCCATTCAAAATGTTCCCATGCAATTTGTCCTAGTTATATTTCACCGTATTGTTACCATTGTACGGACGTCGACTACTCTTCGTTGACCCCATTCGCCTTTATTTAAACTTAAACCTTTTTTATTGCTTGCAGCTCAGTTTTTATTGCTGGAACATAATTGGGGGTGTCGCATTTCTTAATACCCCCAATTACGTACGAGACGTCAAGTTAAAATAGTAAGCGTATGAAGGAGTTACCACACGCTGAGTTGAGAAGCTAAAAATAAAACGCCCTTTATTCACGTGGGTGTTGTTTTATGCTGACCGTGGTCACTAGGAAGAAAATATTCGTAATTTTTCAAGTCGTTTTCGATTTTTTCTTTCTAATAATAAGCATTTTGACGAATACCCGTTCATTTTTCTGGTAACAAAACTGAGCAAGTTTGTCCATCCCTATTTATATCATGTTTTGAATGGTTGTATACTAAGGAGGTATTATTTTCAATCCCATATGAAGATAGTTATTAAGAATGAACTTTACAACGCATGGCATGTCCCTCAGATTCACTTTGTAAAAAAATATAAGCGGAAAAAGAAGGCATTGATCCTGCAAAACCAAAAAAGAGGATATATAAAATAATTTTTTTGCTTCTCCTGCATAACCCCTAACATACAGTGGCATAAACTGTCTGCCTAAGCACACTTAACCCAAATCTAGATTTTTATTATAATTGTTTCCGTCCCTTTCTCGCAAGGGTGAACGTTGAAGCTGCCGGAAGATTAATAGCAACATTTATCAGACTTTCGTTTGTTTTGAGTGTCGTCGAGGATAACCGGAATTAGGTTGTTCGCGAAATGTGCTGTGAAAGTAAAATAATCCAATTTAAATTATTGCACGAACGACAATTGTTAAGCTGGTGGAGCTGCTTTCAGTTTTGTGACAAAAATTGTTTAGCGATCTGTTATTGTTTACAGTTTGAAATATTTCAATTAAATTAGGTGCAGTTGAGTGATGGGTAGGTGGAATATCTGTGCCTACTTAATTATCTATTATCATTATTATACCTAGCCTAAACTTTCCCAATGCTGGGCAGAAGCCTCCGTCCATTCCCTCCATTGTTTTGCGGACTTGAGCCACATCTTGTGAATTTCTAAGGAAAACGCCCAAGTCGTCCCGCCATCTCTTTAGTCTGCCACGACCCTGTATTGCGAATTCGGAACACCAACATTGTATTTTACTGGCACACCACTAGATCGGCATCCAGCAGACATGTCCAGCCCAGTCCCACATAAGCTGGGTAACTTTCGCTGTACCTACTAATAACTGCACCTAATAGCTCCCAAGTTTCCGAGTACTAATCATTATTTTTAGTACACCATTGCTAAAAATAATGATTAGCTTTAATAATCAGATAAAAAAGATTTTTTAATTACGTTCATCAACGACGAAGTTACAAAGCTTTAAAGCTACTTATAAGCAACTAGCTTTTGCTCGCGGCTTCGCCCGCATACATAAAATATAGCGTATGTCACTCAGGAATAAAGCAGCTTTCTAACGGTGAAAAAATTATCGCAATCGGACTAGTGCTTCCAGAGATTACCTCCCACAAACAAAAAAACATAAAAACAAACTTAACCTCTTTATGTATGTGTAGATAAAAGCCGACATGGATTCCGACGTCAAGGTCCTTCACTGTACAGCTGCCATAGAAACCAGTGTATTTAGAAAAGTGACAGATGTATTTGTATAAAATTTAATTTGCTTTTCAATTTTGATTTTGTTTCTACAGTTAGTAGTCTTATCATCATCACCATCATTTCAAAGACATCCACAGTTGGACATAAGGCTCCCCCAAGCGTCGCCATGAGGACCGATCTTGTGCGTCTCGCATCTACCGCATTCCCAATGCTGCGTTTTTCGGTGCTCGTCGCCACTCTAGAACCTTTCGGCCCCATCGACCATCCGTTCTACGACCAATCAGGAGCCTATTTTTCCATATATATGGACAAATTGGTTCAATAACAAATATTTGTAGCTTACTTGATTCTCCATTTTTTAAATCCTATATATATTTAAAAAAGGGCGAAACAAAATACGTTTTTAACACTTCATTTGTCGTTCTTTTTGCTGCCGCTTAATTTGACTGCTGACAACCGAGTCCCACGCAAATAATTTGCATACATTTGCAATCGGGACACCTACAGTCTAAATTAAAAATAAAATTGTCATTGGAAGGACAGCGTGATGTTTTTTTTTTACTATTTTTAAATGTCCTCTAGTATGTAGGTTAGCGCCAATAAACATGTTATTGCTCTTAGGGCTAAGTAATGTCTCTATTTACTGGCGACTGTTATGGTTTAAAATATCGTAGCATTTAAAATAACAAGTCTATTTTACCTGTGCTGGAAGAGGATTTAAAAATACTGAACATCTGCTAAATTACACGGATACTTTTAAATATGTCACGCCTGCTTTTAAAGAACATGTTTTTTTTTTGCCCTCTCCTTTTCGATTTCCATTACACTATCAGAGACTTTGTCTTTAGGTTCTTTTTTTTTTGTTTATGCTTACGGATCTGATTCTGAAAAATCCTTCAGTGTTACATTTTATTTCGGAAAAAATTATGGTTGTACTAGGATAAGCTCTTGGATAGACGTCTCGGATTTTTTTGTTGTTGTTGTAAGTACTGAATAATAAAACAAGTGAAGTGATCATTCGAGATAGTAGAATAGACAACATTGCTTGTACTGAATGTAGAATTCAACACCTTAAAAGCAAAAAATGCCCGTATAGTTAACCATATTAACCGATTTTTTTTTGGATAGAATTTACCATGGATATCCTACGCCCCGGGGTAGGTGGAGAGGGTCTATCTGACTCTTACTGGCTAAAACCACCCAGGGGTTTCCTTGCACACTTGAGCCGCGAGCTACGAGTGCAGTTTGACTTCCGATTTCCTGGATTAGTGTTGACCCGATCCCCATGTCTCGTCCCGTATTAGATAGTGGCTCTCCTATACGTTTAAGAGAGACGCGCGCAGAACACGACGAGCCACCATCCCGGGTCTAGATTGATGGGCCGACGATGGGTCTAATCCGTCGACCCTAGATATACATATAGCCTAACCTAATCTAACTGACTAACTAACTCCATAAAATATTGGGCATGCCACATTATAGCGGTAAGTCCCCTCTTTAAGGCGTGGCTGGAAAGACCTCACGGCGTCCTCACCTTCTGCATGACGCAGGTTCTCACCGGACACGGTAAGTTCGGGATGTTCGTTCACTGGATTCGTGCGGAAGGGACGCCCGGGTTTCGCCACTGTGCGGAACGCCCGGAGGACACGGTGGAGCACACAGTGGAGGTGTGCTCAGCTTGGGCAGAGCATCGCCGTGCCCTCGTGGGGGACGGAAAAAAAACCCATAGTATATGTGCGTGTAAGGGAGCTGTCAGTGTCGTTTTTGGGAGCTGTCAAGTTGTCAATTTACCCGAAACAGCTAGGAAAAATCGTCAAAACATGTTTGTCGCAAACGATTTCCGGAGGCGGCTCCGAAAAACCGCAAGCTAGTAGTGTCAGAAAGATCATTAAAAAAAAAAAAAATCCTGTTGAAATTAAAGAATGAAATTAACGGTCAAAAAAATTGCTATAAAAATATTTCTTGTTTCCATAGACGATAGAACAAAAAATTTAAATCAACCGCTTCAAAGTGAAAGTTGAGTTTTGTTTTAAATACCTGTTAAAATTAACATGATTTCAGTCCTATATAGATTAATTTTTGTAAGTACTGGTTTTGATAGTTAGATTCAAACATTGCGGGTTGCTAGTAAACTTTAATACATTTAAGAACGCAGCGCAAAAAAAAAAAAAAAAAACATGTTGCGTGTTTTGGTTAGCAAACAAAAGTGACCTGTGTGTCGGGGTGCTAATAATTTATCGTTCGCTGTAGTTATTTTCATTTTTACAAATACCCACTAAACAAAGCGTTTGCATTATCTGCCTTAATGTTTTCCAAATGGTTCCTCTAGTCTGGTGACCATGAAACAATTGGAAAGGTAGAAGAATTAATCGAAATAAAATAATGTTTTGGATCGATTAGGTCGATCGTTTAATCGATTACTGGGACGATTTTTGAATCAATTGCTGGATCGATTGGCAAGGCGTTTGTTAGTCGATTGGAAGGGCGTTTGTTAGTCGATTGGAAGGGCGTTTGTTAGTCGATTGGAAGGGCGTTTGTTAGTCGATTGGAAGGGCGTTTGTTAGTCGATTGGAAGGGGGTTTGTTAGTCGATCGGCGAGGCGTTTGTTAATCGATCGGCGAGGCATTTGTTAGTCGATCGGAGAGGCGTTTGTTAGTCGATCGGCGAGGCGTTTGTTAGTCGATTGGCGAGGCGTTTGTTAGTCGATTGGCGAGGCGTTTGTTAGTCGATTGGCGAGGCGTTTGTTAGTCGATTGGCGAGGCGTTTTTCGATCGATTGTTAAGTTGATTGTTGGACTTATTGTTAATCGATGATTGGATCGATGGTTAGATCGATTCTTGAATCAATGTTCTTGTTTATAAACGAAATAATATTGGGAAAAGTATCGGCAGACCTTGCAAATGGATAGTATCCGCTTAATCTAATTGTTGGCAATGCTGGTCGGGCAAACTGTCAGGTTGACATTTGTAGAGCTTTATAAACAGTGGCAATTAAAGATTTGCAGTTGATTTTATTTTACATCAAAAAGTACGTGAAAGTTCCCCATGTTATTGCTTTAACTTATTGCCACTGTGTTTTAAGCTTTTATGTAATTTGAGGATGGACGAGCGATGATTTCGAGGCAGGTTAAGAATTGACACAAGCGATATCATGGAACATTTTGAGAAAAGGATGTCTTAATGTATCAGCATGAAAGACAATTTTAAAACTTGATCTAAGATGTAGAAGTTTCTATTAAAATTTTACATGTACTGCCAAGTGGCGGTATAAAGTGAGGCATGGTTGGAACCATTATTTAAGATGTTTCGAAAAAATCGCTGTTCACGATTTAGTTTATGATAATGAGCCGACCGTATGGGCGGAGAATTTGTAAATTAGATTTATCGCAGTAACTAGTCCCTTTCCCACCTGTTACGCTGACTGATCACCAGTGTATCCTTTTTCCCTGTCCAGAGCTGATCCTAGGCGGGTGATGCCATAAGAGATGGCTAGATCCAAGGCGGGTGATGCTAGTTAGGGAGGCTATATCCTATGCGGGTGATGCCATGAAGGAATATGGCTAGATCCAAGGCGGGTGATGCCGTAGATTAGATAGTTTTAATGTGAATTGGCTTATTGCTTTAAAACAAATTATATTGATTTTTTGTTCGGACCTATTCAAGCCATTAATCATTTTTCAAGCGCGATATTTAGATTCATTAGATTAATTAGTCCCCTTCCCACCTATTACGCTGGCTGGCCACCATGCGTATCCTTTTTCCCTGTCCAGAGCTGATCCAAGGCGGGTGATGCCATGTGGTATGGCTAGATCCAGGGCGGGTGATGCTAGTTAGGGGGCTATATCCAAGGCGGGTGATGCCATTTGGTATGGCTAGATCCTAGGCGGGTGATGCCAAGTTAGGGCTAGAAGGCGAATGATGCCGTGTAATGCCAATCAGCCAATTCACACCAAATATTTGATACTGTGTAAGTTTGGCTAACCGTATGTGGGTGACGCCGATAGAATGTTTAATTTTGGGCTAACCCTATGTGGGTGACGCCGATAGAATGTTTAATTTTGGGCTAACCCTATGTGGGTGACGCCGATAGAATGTTTAATTTTGGGCTAACCCTATGTGGGTGACGCCGATAAAATGTTTAATTTTGGGCTAACCCTATGTGGGTGACGCCGATAGAATGTTTAATTTTGGGCTAACCCTATGTGGGTGACGCCGATAAACTGTTTGATTTTGGGCTAACCCTATGTGGGTGACGCCAATAAAATATTTGTTATTGAGTAATTTTTGGGCTAAGCCTATGTTGGCGACGCCGATAAACTGTTTGTTTTGGGCTAACCTTATGTGGGTGACGCCAATAACATGTTTTGATGCTGTGTAATTTTGGGCTAACCCAATGTGGGTAACGATAAAATGTAATTGATTAGTTTGGAAACTTTTATTTTTGTAATTTGAAAACATAGTTGAAGCTTGTGATCATTTATTAGTTTTGCATTGTATAATGTAGAAGCAATTTTTTCAATTTTGTAAATGTGCGGTACCATGGAGTATTTTTATTGTTACAACTTTTGTGACTTAACGAGTATGGCAGTTGGGTTTGTCATTGAGTCATTCAACTACATGGTGCTCACATAATAGAAGCAACAAAAAATATGTAACCAAGATAATATGTAACTCATAATATGATTTAAAAGAGTGTCCATGGAGTTTCTTGCACGTTCTTCTCCATAGAGACCCACGCTTTGGAACGTGCGACTTAGCTTCACTTTTTTGGACTGACCGACATTTGACTACTCAAAAGTGCCTATTAATGGTCTCTTTGAAATAAATGCTTTGATTTTTTTAAATTTTAATGTAAAGTTCTGTACAGCGCAGAGAGCGCGCTGAAATCAGAATGGCCGTGTGGGCGCAAAACCACTATTTGAATATTTTGATGAAGATTTAATTCGATCACTTCCTGCTAATTTCTTTTAAATATTGCAACATCCTGTTGAATTTATAGAAGGATTTAATTTGATAACTTCCTTTCGAATTATTTTAAAATATTACGACATCCTGTTGAATTTATAAAAGGATTTCATTTGATAACTTCCTTTAGAATTATTTTAAAATATTGTTGAATTTATAACAAATTAAATGACAACTTCCTTTCTAGAAAATATTAAACATCCGGTCGAATTTGTGAGGATTTAAGTTGACCACTTAATTTTTATTTCTTTAAAAATATCAGAGCATCCGGTCATATTTAAATAAGAATTTACTGTGACAATTTCCGTTCTATTAATTTATTTAAAATATTTTTCTACCTTCATAGTGAATTTTTATGCTTGTCAATTTCTGAGTATAAAAACCGTTGTAATGTGATTAGAAAGGCACTTTTTGACCGACCATAGAATAAACAACTTGAACTTAAGCAATGTATTTCTTTATTATCACTCTAAAACATTTCCTGATATCACTGCGACTGTGAATTTTGTGTGACGTCAACTCCGATGGCGATCATGCGCCGACATATATTTCCTCCATAAGTCTGCATCCGATCTTTACAATTTCTTTCCATAAGCGAGATTGCTAACCTCCCAGAAAACAAAATGTTTCAACTTGTACCCGACGTTGGGAATCGAGAAGTTTTATGCGAGATTATCTAAATTCAAGGTCTTCTATTCATTGGACATACTACAATTATGGTGGCAAGCAAAGGAGGCGGTGAAAATCGTGGAACAGAGAACATACTCACGCCCCAGATATCACAAGGAACGCCTTGGGTATTGACAGTACCATGGTGATTCCCTGCCATTGCAGGCTTGCGAATGGCGAGTACTGAGAAGTTCACCGTCCAATAATGACTAACCCCGGGTCGACGGCGCGTTCCACAAGAGCGTCAGTTACTAAAATAAATGGGGCTCATTAGGCCAATTCTTTCCAGGGCTGCGGTACTGGAGGCCTTGGCACGCAAATCGGAGGAACACATGTGAGTTTCAGTCAGTAAAATTCTGCCTACAGGGGCCAGGGTTATCCGAAAGGGAACTCGAGCCCCGGTATGAAGGCTAGAAGGAACAGGGTGGGCTTTTAGTCAGTAAGATTCTGACACTATCACCCGCTCCGCTTAAGAGCGGGGGTTGTCATTAGATGATTTTTCCCACCATAAAAAAAAGTCAGTAAAATTCTGACACACTTACTCGCTCTACTCAGGCCGGCACAAGTCATTTAATGATTTCCCACAAAAAAAAAACCGACCAACTAACCTCACAACCTATTTCTACTAAAAAGAAACTTCCATACACATTACACACAAAGCCTGCCTACCTTACAGCAAACAAAGTGTTTTGGCTACAGGTACAAGTGGGCACGGAGACGTTTTGTGCGAGAGCTTCCCACCCGAGGCTCTTATCTCCATAGCGGTGCCCTTGAGCTAGTTGCACCCTTTTACTTTGCTCGTGACCCGTAAATGTCGTGTGTGGCCCGCATTAATTTGGGTTGAAGTTTGTATTATGGAATATTTGGCATTTATTGAATTTTCACTTGAAGCTTTTTTGATAAAATTCGTAAGAAATAATTCAAAAGTTATTCTGTACCATCAGTTTGGCTGAATGGCAGTAGATACAACATATATCTATTACAATAAACATTTTTTTTAACCGATATAAAAGTCAATACTAGCTTCTGCTAGTGGCATCATCCGCATGAAAGTCGAATATTATGTCAAGAAAACATACTTCCAAGATAAGTAAGTTTTGTAGAATTTCAGGACATACATACCTAACCATGTACCAAGTTTCATCAAAGTCGGTTCAGCCGCTAAGACATAAAAAGGTAACAGAAAGACAGATTACTTTCACAGCTTGTTGCAGTGGCTTTCGCCAACATTATAAGGAACTTACTCCCGCAATAAAAATCCTGTGTGCTATTCGAGGACATGGTCTACCCGTACGCTAAATTTCATTCTAAATCCGTTCTACTCAGTAATCAAACATACACACAAACTTTTGCCTTTACAATATTACTGTGATTTAACAAATAAAACTCTAGTGTCTCAGCGTTTGGTATCGAACCTCTCCGAAACGGCTTGACCAATTTTTATAATAATTTTTTTAGTTAGTTGATCTAAGAATAGGTCGTAAAGTATTTGTCACCCACCTACCACCACACTTCAACATATGGAATGCAATAAAGTATTAAGTAATATACAATTTATATTTCACAGTAAATAGTTAGTAGTAATATTATGGTTACCAATAATATACAGTGAACTGGATGCATAAAAATGTACGCAAGAATTTACAGCATGCTAAATTCTATATCCATTTCATAACAAAAAAAAAAACAAAGCTTTCTTAGTCATAATCCTCACTTTTAAAATCATTGTTCTAACCGAAGCCAAACTTACACTTACGTATGACTTGCACAAGTTCGTGCCTTATAAAGTTCATTCACATCAATCTTCGTCCTTTTGATTTCTGTCGACGCTAAAACGGATGCCATACCTACCTAAAGCTCGGCATAATTTCACTATGAAAGTTTATTGAAAGCGCTCGTAAAAAAATTACGATCTCCTTATTACCATAGAAAGGAGAATCTGTAAGTGCCATAATAATATTAGAATGTAGTATTTTATACCCGGCATTGTTTCTACTTTGAATGCGTCGTTATATATCGATATTCGAACATGTCGATTTTATGACGTATTATAAGTTGCCACTTTTCATATTTATTTTATATTTCAAATAGTGGAAAGCCGGGACTAAAATCAACTAGTCACGGACTGTTAAAATTATTTATAAAATGTATTGAAATATTGTGGCTTATTTGTGGCATTGCACGTTTATTTTATAGTTGCTTTTGCCCGCTATTTCGTCCGCGTATTATAATATCTAAATCTGCAAAAAAGATCCAATAAATGAATGTGAGTAAACAGCCATGTCAGAGTATGGCTATGTACTCAGATTTACACACACACACACAGAACACAGCATCATTATGTTGTACAGAGAACATCTCTCAGAGAGAGAGAGAGAGATTTTCAGACATGCATGAACAAGAAGACTCGTCTCGACCCTATCTAAAGTGGGAAGACGGTTCGACAAAGGAGAAGAAACATTTATATCAATCTTTTGGCAGTTGTATGTACATTACTCATTAGTGTAGTTTTATAACATAGAAAAAAAATAACCTAACACCCGTGTGGCACTCGGGGACTGCCGCGGTAAAGCTATTGCATAGCATTTTTTATCAACTGATGCAATTATAATTATTTATTTATTTTATTTATGCAGTATTTTTTTTCCTTTTTTTTTTCTTTGATATTAATTGAAGTTACACTTTTTGAGCGTGGTGACCGATAAGAAAACAAATGAGTGGAGGTTTGAGGTTATTTTCGTTACTGAATTACTGGATTCGGTCTCCACGCTCAAGGCCCACGCTAGAAACTATGCAATAGCTATGAAACCGACACTCATGAAAATGAAAATTTGATAATTTCTTGCAGCCGCCATCTTGGATTTATATTTTGACAGTACCATCGGTTTTAACACCCTCGAAAACCATGAAAACGACCCCCATGACGAAAAAGTTGATAATTTCTTGCAGCCGCCATCTTGGATTTATATTTTGACAGTACCATCGGTTTTAACACTCTCGAAAACCATGAAATCGACCCCCATGACGAAAAAGTTGATAATTTCTTGCAGCCGCCATCTTGGATTTGAAAGTGTCGGTACAACTTTTCATGAGAATTTTTTCCATCTAGCCCCTTTTCACAACGCGCGATAAGGAACTTCGTTCACTTTTTGAGCGTGGTGACCGATAAGAAAACAAATGAGTGGGGGGTGTTATATTTCGTTACGGAATTTCTGGATTCGGTCTCCACGCTTAAGGCCCGCGATAGAAGCTATGCAATAGCTTGAAAAAGTTTGCTACTGCCAGAGATTACTTATATGAATTCTATGGCCTAAATTGTAGAACAGTACTCGGTACTTACTCTTCTCCCTCACGTGAGTGTTAAAATATCCTTACACTATAAGCACATTAAAAGACTCAACACGTTTTCTTGCCTTTGTAAAGTCCACTTTTTGAGGACTGGCAATGGTGCCTCGCCTTGGCATCCTCATTTTCCTCCTGAAGCACGTCCTCACTGGACCTGGATATTTCAAGAGGTATTTTTTCGAATTCAGCGAGAAAAAACCTCTGAGTGCCACAACGGTGGTGAAGCATTCAGTAGAAGTCTACCCTGCATGGGTGGAGAACCGCCGTATCCTCGTGGAGGCCACGGCGACGACCTCTCTGTTTTAGTCTATGGTACGGGACAAGGAGGAACGGAAAGCAGCCTCCTTCTATAGAGTAGTAATGTGAACGAAGAAGATGGTTGAAACGAGGCAAAGGATATCTTCAGACCCCTGCCACCACAGCAAGAGATGGTGCTTAAATGTCCCCGAGCATAGGGGATCACAGTGCTATTCCCAGCTACCATACGCCTGGGATTGCGAATAACGAGCAATGATAAGTCACCATCCGGCCATCCAGTAAGTCAACAGCGCGTTGTGTTTAATTCGCGCCTCAAAGTGTTGACAGTAATAAAGACAGAACCCACTAGAGTCAATGCCGGTAAGAGCTACGTGAATGTTCGAAAGAGTTGAAGAGCATCTAAAAAGACACAGGTAGGTTTTAGTCAGTAAAAGTGTAACATTCCCTCTCGTATCCTCGTCTTCATCTGGCATTTCCATTCCAAGCTTAGAACAGCTATCAGGTCGATAAGCACACTAAGTGATTTCTGATAACAATGTAATAAATCCCATACTAATACGCTCACCGATCGCCACACAACTATTGAGATATTTAGGTGCTCTAAGTAATCCGCCTACCAAACGATATGATTATGGCAATATCCCCTTCAATGTCCATTATTGTTGCATACACCACACCATGTTTAGCTAGGGAAATTTACGAGCTAGTTAAGTAGCACACTGTGGTCACCAGCTCCAGAAACTAATGCTATTAAGTGACGATCGGTATAAGGTAAAACAAGAAACCAAATTTTGCAACAAATGCCTTTAAACCACTTTAGTTGTATTTGCACTAAAATGCAAAACATTCAACAATCATTAGGAAAATAGGACAGCTGCAGGTGAAACCAAATTGCTCAAGATTATTCTTAATCTTGTTTAACAAAGTGTCTTATACTAAGGCAGTGTATTGATGAAGCCTTTATGGGTGATGGTTATTAGAAAAATTAAAAGTGAGATTTAGATAATACAGGGTTATTTGTAACGCGCCGGGCCTTGGTTGAGGCCATGGTCCGGAGCGATGAGGAGTGGCAGGTGGTCGCCGACTTCTGCGAAGCAGTAATGCTCGCCAAGGAGGAGGCTGACCGCATCAGGCAATGGCGTTCTCGCCGCCGCCGACGCCGCCGGGATTCTGATTCCGATTTACGGCCACGGAAGGCGCGGGCTTGCGGCCAGTGAGCAATGGGTAACTCGCTATCCGGCCGTCTGTAACTGTCCGGATCAAGCCCAAGTCGTTGACGGCGCGCACTGTTCCCGCGCGCCTACAATACAATAGCGGAAAGGAATGGGAATGACAACCCCCGCTCTTGGGCGGAGTGGGAGATAGTGTCAAACTCTTACTGTCTAAAAACCCACCCTGTTCCTTCGTGCCTTCAACCCAGGGCTCGAGCTACTCTTTCGAAATTAACCCTGGCCCCAGTAGGCTTCGACCCACCTGAGTCCCTGCTGTTGCTCACAACTCCTTGCAACGCAATGCGCGCCGTCGACGACGTGGGCTCGGTCCGGAAAGTTACCGGACGGTCGGACAGCGAGCTACCCATTGCTTGCTATCCGCAAGCCCGCGCCTACGGTGGCCGGAAATCGAGATCGGAATCCCGGTGGCGGCGAGAGCGCCGTTGCCTGATGCGGTCGGCCTCCTCCTTTGTTAGCATTACTGCTTCGCAGAAGGAGGCGACCGCCTGCCACTCTTCCTCGCTCCGGACCATGGCCTGAACCAAGGCCCGGCGCATCATTGCATTGGGTCGTAAATATGGCTGCTAGGGCTGTTGGATTATTTAAAAGAGTAACAACGACATAGGAACGTAAAGAGCATCTAGAGGAACACAGTTGAACTTTAGTAGGTAAAAGTGTGACACTCCCTATGCAACAAATCAAAACCAATTTTGATGATGACCCCAAAAACAGCCTCCCTTGAAAAGATTAAGTTAGTTGCTGACGCGAGATTAAATCTATACATATAATAATCATACATATAATAAATCTGTAGAATTTTTAGTTATAATATGTTTGTAAATATAATTATGTAATCGATGGAAATAAAATTATGTGTCACTTGATATATTACTTAAGCTTTGTTTCGTTGCAATCAGTTGACTATATCGAAATATATATTACATTGACTGTTAGTGTCCGCCGCCACGAAAAAGACCGCCACAAAAAAACGCCGCATTAAAAAAAAAAGCTAGAAGCGACCACAAAAACAAAAGCTGAAGCGTGTGACAAAAAAGGTCGCCTCCATACAAAAAAAAGCTTGAAGCGACTTTTTTTGTGGCCTGTGTGCGGGGATACTTAGGCGGTACGAAGTTCGCCGGTTCGGCTAGTAAAGAATATCCCATAAATAATAGGGAATATACATGAAAAAAATATTTGCCACAATTTGATCATTTTATCAAAAAAAATTAATACTATCTGTAAATCAATATCAAAATTGGTTTTTGTAACCAATTTTGCGAACGAGATAAAATAATTTTAAACAAATATTAATATCAAATATCTCTTGTTAAAATTGTTCTATGGCGTCCGTAAGCGCGTGATTGGTTTTGACGTCAAAGTCCATGTCGAACTTCTCTTTCTTATCATCAGCTTTAAAGCATGATATAAAGCTTTATATTTTGTTACGTACGTTGTTGATATATTTTAAAAATTCTTAGTTCTTTACTACATCTAAAATTTCAGGAGGCCACATCTGACAAAATTCAAAAATTTAAAATTCAAAATCTTTTATTTTAAATAGACCATTTGCAGGTACTTTTGAATAGTTAAATGTCGGTCAAAATGGGTCGCAACGAAATTGAGCGAAGCCAACCACTGACTGGATCCCGAACAGCAAGACCCACGATGCGGTAGGCCCTGAAGGAGATGGTGTGACAATTTAGACTTCTACCAAAAGGAATGACCAGAAGTTGCTAAAGACAGAAGAATGGAAGAGAAGCATTTGCCTTGCAGAGGGTCATAATACACTCATATAAAAAAAATGAATATTCCCTATTAATGGCCGAATTGTACTAAGTTGAAGTTAATAATAACCCAGATTTACACAAGCGGTCATTATTCATTGAAATACTCAATATCTTTAAAAAACGCCTTACTAACAAACGTGCTCTTTTTAATCAAATTACGTCACCAACATTGGCCGCAGAACTTCCATTATGGACGAAGCCTTAGTTCGCTTGGCCGTGACTAACACGCTTGGAAATACGCCAAAGCAAACTCTGCTCAACTCTAATATGATTTCAGTTTAGTTTCCAAACAAATCTCGCATTCGGCAGAACGTTGCGATTAAAACTAGCTAAATAAATGTTACTGAACATAGTGTTGCTTTGAAATATTAGTTCTTAAAGTCAACTAGGTGTCGTTTTAAGGTTCTAAGATTTCTATTGGTCATGGAAGGCAACACTTATGTGACGTTTTCAACCCATAGACGTTTGTAGCTTATTACGGCTTCGCTACAATTAATGGTCATGTGGAATATCTGAATTGCTTCAGCGAATGTTTTCGCTTACTAAAAAGATGAATGGAAGGAAAGTAAAATGTGGAGAAGCCGGGGGGCTTCTCCACATTTTACTTTTGAGCCAGTCAATCACCGCGCGATATAAAAGTGAATTTTTTAAAGATAAGTATTAATTAAATAATATTATATTTTAAGTGATTTATTTGTTCAATTATTTCTTTAAAAATACTTTATTTTTTAAAGATAACAATTAATTTCGCTCGGCCGCCAACTCCTTCTCGGGAGGAAGTGACTTACTTTTACCCCTGGTGTAACAATGTACTATTTCAATACACTTGCTCATAAAGTGACCCTTATTGTAACGCACTTAAGTATATAATGGCACTTGTTACTAAACTGTGACTTGATTACCATTACGCACTAGTGCTATAATGTTGTTAAAACCTTTTTGTTCAACCTCTCCCCCGTCATATTTTTTTTTAGATTTATCGTATCTGGTTGGGAGCGCGTCGTTCCCACGACGAAAAAAACAGATTTTTACCGTCACAAAAGTTTACTAGTTTGACAGTTATTTTCTTCTCAAGTCTATTGAAAAACGTCGTATCATACACGTGAGTAATTAATGATTACCGTTGTCGGCTCTCCTAAGACCCTCGCCATGGCTCTGGTCTAAATACCGACTTGACGGCAATCACTAACATTACACACTTATTTCATAATGTACTATTATTGTACAACTCATAATATACATACACAAATAAGGTGTACAAAGGGCTGTCCTATCGCACAGGGCAATTTCTTACAGGTAACCTTAGAATGGACTGAACGATAGGAGATAGATTTGGGTACCTTAATTATTTATATTAATCATACATACGTACCTAAGCAGCAAGGATGATTCAATAAGAAAACTCAAGATGACGTCAGCGTAGCTAAGATAAGCCCGAAGAGTACCGTTCCACCTGAAAGCATAACAATATACATAGCATTTTATATGGCGGGGTCACGGCCGCCACTGAACCTCTATTCCTAATTTACATTTTGATCACTACAGACTGCTGAATGCCGTTTGGCGGAAAATTTACTTCGGTTTAGGATTGGGTTAGACAAATATCTAGGGTATGGGTATTATTATGAGCGCCGTTCATGAAAATTGAAAATAACTGCGGCTGTATTTTGAACATGGACGAAAGGAGAAACATCGAGGAACTGGAACTATTTGCATAATTATAGTCCCTTAATAAACTAGTGCGCCTTACCATCAAACATTTACCATCTTTTTTGCTTGATCATGAGACTCCAAACAGTCTCGGCATCCAGGTTGGGCGTAGCAAAGACAATCTCCACAGATGGGGGTTCCTGAACGGTTCCGACCTTAAAGTATTTATGTGGCGTCTCTCTGCGGACCATGTTCTACCTTCCATCCTGCCTAACGTACTATTACCTGTTCCCATAGGGGTCTAATGACAGCATCAGTGGACGGCATTACCGTGGCCGAATACTGGACCAGGCATGGAGTTTAATTAGTTTTGCCATCGACACGCTAAGAAGAAGGAGCGTGAGCTGACCGCTACCAAAGCTACCATAATTTTAACCATTGGCTTTTTTTCAGGGTTGGAAATCACAAAACGATTTCTTCAACTCTGCATCGAGTAACAGGGAGTGTTGGATATTTCCATACAGTTGCTCTTAGCGTTCCTAGACCGTGTTAACTCTTTCGAATAACCTAGCACGCCTAACCAGTGAGTTTATTGCAGTATTTATATTACGTGTTTTATTTTATATCGCATAACTCTAGGGTATGAATAACACTATATCAAAGAATCAACTGGCATATGAATTATTTTTCAGTTATCTTTTTATACTGTTTTCATTTTCCTAAATAATTTTAAAAAATCAAGATTATTAAAGTATTGTATGTGAAATTGAAATTTGTTTGTAAACTATTTTAGATTTGGCTTTTTTTACTTTAGATGACCCCGAGGTCGCAAAAGTAAAGATTTATCATATGGGTGACAATTTTTGACCTAAATTAATTATAATTGATGATATCTTTGAAACCATACATTTTTGTGTCATAAATAGGTATTCTTAGACTTTTAGTATTATTTTTCCTTATAGAATAAAAACCTTGAGTCATGGGATATCAAAAACAACTCGTTGTATATTGAGTATATTAACCCTAGAGTGGGCGCGCTATGAGCATTTACCCGCCCGCGCGAAAAAAAAGTTAATAATTTTTAAAACATCTGTCCGTTAGGCTTGCGCTTTTTAGTAGCTGACCCTACTCTCGTTAGCAACGCGCGCCGAAAAGCTGGACGCCGTCAGTGCGCTGGGGACCGCTTGAGGAGAAGGTTGTTACCACCGGGTGTTGCCGGGCGGCAAATTGCTCACCGCGCGCCCACTCACGTAAGTAATATAGTGTAATGTATTTTTTACAAACTTGAAATGTAGACTATATTTTGTGGTGCATTTATGCTTAAAACTAAAAAAAAACATGTTTGTTTTAGGATTTAAAATATTAGTTGATAATAATAAATAAGAATGGACAAAATGGAAGCTCAAATTGTGTCTTGGCTAGAGGAAACATCTGATTTTGAAGATGCTAGTACACGGATTGTTGATGAAAATGTGTCAGACAGTGATCGATCTAGTTATCATAGTGAGCACAATACGGAAACAGAACCATCAGCAGACAGCGACGCTTATAACAAGAATGAACCAACTTCTAACATGAAATTATAACATTTTGTAATAGTACTAAAGGCGGTGTTGACGTCGTCGGCTAAATGAAGGAAGAATATTCTGTTGGGAGAATGACTCGCAGATGGCCAATGAGGTTGTTTTTTTCAATGATGAATATTGTCAAATACTACATAATACAGTCAAATTATATACAAAGCCAATACTGAACGTTTGATGCTACGCCCAGAGTGTTTGAAAGAAATTGCCATGGTACTTGTCAAGCAATATATTTATTATTTATTTATTATATATGGCCATAAGGTGTTCTATAGACAATTTAAGTATTCCTTTGAAGAACCAAATTGCTCGCTTTGTACCAGCAGAACAAGCATCTTTTTCAAAAAAAGGAGGGCAAATGCAGTATATGTCACTCAAAGAAAAACAGGCGCACGAAAAAAGGGTGTTCCAGATGCCCAAAGTTACTGTGCAACGAACATTGCACATACCTTTGTGAAGACTGTTTTAATAAAACATATCCTGTAGATTTAGAAAATATATAATTTTGTTATTTTTTTTCCATTTTTGAAAGTTTTATAGAGTATTATGTAGGATAAGGGAAAAAAATTCAATTAAAATATTAAGTTTCCTAAAGTCTTTTGTACACCAAAGTTTTTAAAACGAAGTTTAATAAATATGTTGATTTATTATTACTTATTAGTGTATTATTTAAATCCTGAGAAAAAATATTGATTAAATTGCTGTATTGCTAGTTAAAATGGTCAAAGAAAAGGGGCGGCAAAATGCTCCCCACGCGCCCACTAATGTTTCGCAAAAAGACGCGCCCACTCTAGGGTTAAGGGCGAGCAGTGCTCAGTGTTTATGGCCCCAATTTACGAGTTGCCGGTCATATCTTCAGACTCGGACAGGCGCATAACTTTCTGTAATTTATTTCATCATCACTGCTCCTAAAGCTCTCAAAAATAAATATAAATAAAAAACCGCATGTGTTATTGAACACATGAGACGGATGCCAATCCATACTGAGTTGACGTCTTGGATCCTAGTCCATGCTTTTTAGAATAGAATAGAATAGAATAGACTTTATTGTACACCATAAAGTAACACAGCTCTTCTAGCTTCTTCTTCTTTTCTTATAGATAAAGCTTGTGTAGGAACATTATAAGCTGATTATGCTTAACTATATTATAAAGTTAAAACCTATGTGGTGTCTTTTTAGGAAATTCTTGCATTGATCGTAGAAAATTACTTAATTTACAACAGAATATTTTTTTTTACAACCCAATACAAGGTGTAAGGGACAGCCCTCCACAAACTGAAGAACCTTCCACAATTTTTTTTTTTTCAGGACAGGAAGAATAAATCAGCCCCGCCATACAAATTCTCCAATCAATTTTATCATTTTGTATGGTAAGGCTTTTTTTTTTTTTTTTTTTCGATGGGAAAAATCATCTTATGACAACCCCCGCTCTTGGGCGGAGCGGGAGATAGTGTCAGACTCTTACTGACTAAAAAACCCATCCCGTTCCTTCAAGCCTTCATACCGGGGCTCGAGCGCCCTTTCGGATAACCCTGGCCCCAGTAGGCTTCGACCCGGCTGGGCCCCTGCTGTTGCTGACAACTCCTTGAGGCGCGCGGGAACAGCGCGCGCCGTCGACGACTTGGGCTTGGTCCGGACTGTTACCGGACGGCCGGACAGCGAGCTACCCATTGCTCACTGTCCGCAAGCCCGCGCCTACGGTGGCTGGAAATCGGGATCGGAATCCCGGCGGCGGCGGCGGTGAGAGCGCCGTTGCCTGATGCGGTCGGCCTCCTCCTTAGCGAGCATTACTGCTTCGCAGAAGTCGGCGACCGCCTGCCACTCCTCCTCGCTCCGGACCATGGCCTCGACCAAGGCCCGGCGCGAGAGGTCTCCGCCGCCGATCACCCCCACGAGGGCACGGCGATGCTCCGTCCAAGCAGGGCACACCGCGATTGTGTGCTCCACCGTGTCCTCCGGGCGTTCCGCACAGTGGCGACACCCGGGCGTCACTTCCGCTTTAATTCGGAACAGGAACCTCCCGAACTTGCCATTTCCGGTGAGGACCTGTGTCATGCGGAAGGTAAGGACGCCGTGAGGTCTTTCCAGCCACGCCTCAAAGAGGGGACTTATCGCCATAATTGTGGCGTGCCCAGCACTGGGTTGCGATAGTCGCTGACGCCATTCCACCATGAGATCCCGCCGGAGCTCTGTCCGCCATGCCGTGTATGGTAAGGCTGATTTTTGTGGAAGGTTGTTCAGTTTCGTCTACTGAGCATGACCTTAAAGTTTGTGGACTGCTGTCCCTTACACCTTTTATATAACGACACTAATAAATACTTTAATAGAAATATGAGTAGGTAGCTATAGATAAACTGATAATTTTATAAATGTAACGCATATAAAATGAACTCGAAAAGCTTCAAAAAACTCACATTCATAATACAAACCGCTCGCTACCCAGATTCCACAGCCAGTCCTTAAAATTATTCCTAATGATGATGAACTGGCTCTGCCCTTGGATTCTCCCGAACCTTCAGGTTTGATAATTCTGTGAAATATGGCATTAGTAATTAAAACTTCTTTATTACCCTGTTCCCTTTAAGAGAGAAGAGAACTTTTCCGAAAAGTACCATTAAAAGGCTTCGTACTAAATTTTCGGTTGTCAAATGATAATTTTGGGAATTATACGGTACGAAATGTTGATTCTTAAACATTGTGTTCCGTGTTGATGGTATTATTTTTAGATATAGTCTCTTTTTTATTATGTAAATATGAGCGTTGATGTGTAACACTATAGACTCCGTGGATTCTTTAATTACTTTCTCTTTATTAATATTTTTGTTGAGCTTTTGGATACAGTGTTGATTGTATAAATTTTGTAGTAAGCAAATATTGTAAAATCACTTTTTTTTTTACAAGAGTAACCATGTAGTTTCTTAACGATTCTTTTTCATAAGAAGCACCACTTAGAACCGTGCACTACTTTAATCGACGTTGCAAAATTCGACGGAGGTATATTTTTAAATCGTGTACCAATGACAGTTAAAAAGGGATCTTCACAAAAATGGTTGCATTCTTAAAATTATTAAGATATTTGTTATTAATAACTAAATACAATCTAACCTAAAATACTAAAAAGAATTAAGAAAAGACAGAAAAATGTGAACAAAAACCACTACAAATTCACGACACCTTCATCATAATGTTCTTAGTATACAAAAACATTTTCTCCATTAAGTCGAGTTTCTATTAAGGAATAGTTTTTTTTAATGTTTTGTTAAAAGTACGGAGCGTGGTGCAACGGCACACAAAAGACTGCCATATTTCATGGGATAAGTACCCCGGCTCATAATGCACATTTCTTTCATTTATTTGAAAAATGGCTCAGCCATAATTTAGGTCAAATATACGTACATTTGTGTTCTTTAAACCCTGTATTTTATTAAGTACTAACTGACTCAAGTTACGTAGTTCTGTCACAAACATTATACGGTAAAAAAAATGTGAAATCTAAGTATAAATTAAAGTTAAAGTAAGAATATTGTTCCATATTCTCAACTTTAATTTATTCAAACTGGTGGTGATGGTTAGGTACAGTTTATATTTTTTTACAATATTTTGTACATTTTTTTTTCTTCATAAAAACCTTCCTGAATCTTCAATATAAATGAAATAAAGTGCATACAAAATTGTTCCACTCATTCTCGAATATTGCACTTAGCAATACATTTAACAATTTTTTTTTAAGAAATAGATTCCTTCACTTCATTTAGCAGAAATGCTGAAATTATTCTGAATTTTTAAAACGTTTAAGAAATGATTCCTGCTAAATAATAAATGATATTTATTTAGCAAATAGGTTTAATAAAACACTCGTCAGTTTAAACTAGATGAGGCTGGTGTTTCCTAGCTGAATACTCTGAGAAGAAGAAAATAAAATAGAGATACTTTTAAAAAACCCGAAACAAACTCAGGGATCCAAGTCTTTTTTAAAGACAGGTCAAATCACATGAGAACCATGCAAATTAATGTCTGGAATTTATTGCTAAAATAATATTGAAACTAACTAAAATAATATTTTATTAAGCCGTCTTAAAACTTAAGTTTGTAAACTAAAAAAAAAATATTGCTAAAAAAAAACTTAATAATTTCGCGTCTTTGTAAACAAAGCCTTCTAAGAACGAACTGTTCGAAGAAAATATTGCAAAAAAGCCAGATGCTGCTTCGAGAAAACTTTAAAGTGAAATAACCTAGAGAAATGGAGAGAGCTCTGCGAAGAATCTCTGTTCTCTTCAACAACAATAAAGCGGTTGTCACATACTTGTGGAAAGTTAACACTATATCATAGGAGCGCTTGACATTAACCGAAATACAGCTATCCACGCTCATTTTTCGTGGGTTAAAAAAATCGATGAAAAAATAAAACAGTTTTCGGAACGATTTAAAAATGTATTAACTATTTTTAGTTAGATAATAATTATAAAACATGAGGGCAGATACATACCACAGTGTCTCAAGACGAAAGTCTATGACCACTGCGTGTTGCCAATTGTGAAATATGGCTCCGAAACGTGGTCGCTCACAATGGGCCTCATCAGAAGGCTTAAAGTCACCCAAAGGGCAATGGAATGGCCGTCATAGCTTAAAGCGGCGGAAATTTGGCGGTTGCCAAACTTAAGTGGCAATGGGCAGGGTACATTGTTGAGTCGAAAGATTCTGGAGTGGCGACCGCGTACCGGAAGACGCAGTGTTTCAAGTCTTCCTACAAAGTAGACCGATGATCTGATAAAGGTTGCGGGAATCCGATGAACGATCGTTCGTTGTAGCGACACTTGGACTGATGCCCACTGTTGGACATAAGTCTCCCCTCGCTATAATGACCTGTGTCTACTGTTGGACATAAGCCTCCCCAAGTATCGCCTTTTAGGCGTTATAATGACTGATGCTTTTTTTTTTTTTTTTTTCGATGGGAAAAATCATCTTATGACAACCCCCGCTCTTGGGCGGAGCGGGAGATAGTGTCAGACTCTTACTGACTAAAAAACCCATCCCGTTCCTTCAAGCCTTCATACCGGGGTCGAGCACCCTTTCGGATAACCCTGGCCCCAGTAGGCTTCGACCCGGCTGGGTCCCTGCTGTTGCTGACAACTCCTTAAGGCGCGCGGGAACAGCGCGCGCCGTCGACGACTTGGGCTTGGTCCGGACAGTTACCGGACGGCCGGACAGCGAGCTACCCATTGCTCATTGCTCACTGCCCGCAAGCCCGCGCCTGCGGTGGCTGGAAATCGGGATCGGAATCCCGGCGGCGGCGAGAGCGCCGTTGCCTGATGCGGTCGGCCTCCTCCTTAGCGAGCATTACTGCTTCGCAGAAGTCGGCGACCGCCTGCCACTCCTCCTCGCTCCGGACCATAGCCTCGACCAAGGCCCGGCGCGAGAGGTCTCCGCCGCCGATCACCCCCACGAGGGCACGGCGATGCTCCACCCAAGCAGGGCACACCGCGATTGTGTGCTCCACCGTGTCCTCCGGGTGTTCCGCACAGTGGCGACACCCGGGCGTCACTTCCGCTTTAATTCGGAACAGGAACCTCCCGAACTTGCCATTTCCGGTGAGGACCTGTGTCATGCGGAAGGTAAGGACGCCGTGAGGTCTTTCCAGCCACGCCTCAAAGAGGGGACTTATCGCCATAATTGTGGCGTGCCCAGCACTGGGTTGCGATAGTCGCTGACGCCATTCCACCATGAGATCCCGCCGGAGCTCTGTCCGCCATGCCGCGACCTGTCGCGGCAGAGGACTTTCACCCCGGCGTTGCATCTCCACGCGCATGTCGTGCATGTGTGCAAGGACTGTTGCCTCCAGATCCCACGGTGGTAGGCCAGCCAGAAGGCTCGCCGCTTCGCGGGAAATCGTGCGGTATCCCCGCACCATCCGAATTGCCATGACCCTCTGGCAGGCGTTTAGTATGGCCGCCGGTTGCTTTTTCAGCAACGGCGCCCACACCGGCGCCCCGTAGAGGGCCATGGACCGAACGATCCCCGCGTAGAGCCTCCGGCAGGAGGCGTCTGGACCCCCAAGGTTGGGCAGGAGCCGCTTGAGCGCAGCCCCAGTCCGGTTCAGTTTGGGAGCCAGACGTCGGAAATGCTCCACGAAATTCCACCGACTGTCGAGGACGAGTCCCAGGTACTTCATCGTCGACCCGACACCGATGTGAACTCCTCCTACCGTTAGTTGGGAACTCATTGGCGGCGCGTTCCGAGAGCCACCTCGAGTCCCAACTCCTGGATCCTATCAACGACTATCGCAACCCCGCGTGTCGCTAGAGCGACCGCCGCCTGGTACGACTCTCCCTGCGCTAGAACCAGCGTGTCGTCTGCGTAGCAAACCACGCTAACCCCGTCAGGGAGGTCGCCCCGCAGCACGTAATCGTACCCGATGTTCCACAAGGGTGGCCCTAGGACCGACCCCTGCGGAACACCGCACGACATCTCCCGACGTTTCCAGTCTCCCTGGTGACCGGGGTAGACAATGTACCTGTCCGACAGGTAGGCCTCGACTACTCGACAGAGGTATTCGGGCACCCGGTGGTACCGGAGTGCCCTCCGGATCGTACTCCAGGGCAGGGAATTGAAAGCGTTGGCAATTTCCAAAGACACTGTCACGACACACCTACCCTGGGACACCGCATCCCCCGTCGTGAGGGCTCGCACGCGCATGATGGCGTCCATCGTCGAGCGCATCCTGCGAAAGCCGAACTGTCCGTCCGAAAGGTCCGGCCCCACCCGTGAAAGGCGCGCGACGAGGCGGCTCGCAATCACTCTTTCAAAGAGCTTGCCCACCTCGTCGAGCAGCACAATGGGCCGGTACGCGGACGGAGAGTCCGCAGGGCGCCCTGGCTTCGCGATAAGGACCAGTTTCCCCGTCTTCCAGCGAAGTGGGAACTGGCCCCTCTCCAAGCATGCGCTGAAGAGCCCTCTCAGTCGAGGCCCGAGAGCCTCCATGGCCAGGACCCAGGCTTTCCCAGGCAAGCCATCGGGTCCTGGGGCGGCGTTCTTGGCACTCAGCCTTTGCACCGCCACTCTCATCTCTACCTCGGTCACCTCTGGAGCATTATTGTCGTCGTCGCTATTGCGGTCCGCGTCAGACACCGCTGGCGGAGGCGGAGCCATGGGCGGGGGGGAGTGTTCCCCTCGCGCAGGGAACAGAGCGCTTACCACACCCTCCACGAGTTGGGGCCGGAGACTCTGAGTCAACGGGGGAGCCCAGGGGCGCAGTTTCTCCCGTACCAATTTGTACGGGCGCCCCCACGGGTCCGCGTTCAGAGACCCCAGCCACACGTCGCGGGCCTCGAGTTTGGCTCGCTTAATCTTCGCTCGGAGGGTGTGTTTTGCCTCTCTGTAACCTTCGTACAGCTCCGCCTCTCTGGCCTCCGCATCCGGCGAGCGGATGCGGCGCCTGCAGTATCTGGCGTACCGGCGTCGCGCGTGATTGCACGTGTTGCGCAGTGCAGCGATTTCCGGCGACCACCAGTACACCTGGCGCTTAGCACGTCCTGGACGGACTCGGGGCATTGCCGCATCGCAAATTTGCGACATGGCCTCCCGGAACCACTCCGCCTCGACGTCGATATCGACAGGCCTGTCCGGTGCTTGCACCCAGGCCTGTACCGTCGCGGCTTCCAGGAGGAGCTCCCGGTCCATCTGCTTAAGCGCCCACCGCGGACCGCAAGGGCTCTGTCGGACCGGCGCGGCCGAGGTTTCGGCGGAGACGTCCAACCGGATGTACCGGTGGTCGGAGTACGTCTCCACCTCCTCCATAACGCGCCAGCCAACGACACGCGGCGACAGAGCGGGGCTGGCGAACGAAAGGTCCACCACTGATTCACCCCGCCTCCGCACCAACGTGGGGACAGAACCCCGGTTCAGGACGACCAGGCCCAGCTCCAAGGCCCAGTCCTCCACCATCCGACCCCGTGTGTTCGTGCGCCGGGAACCCCAAGCCGTATTCCAGGCATTGAAGTCCCCGCAAACGACCACGGGGAGGGTACCAAACCCAGCGACGACGGCACTTAGCTCCATAAGGGAGACATGGAGTTCGTCGGGAGTTCTGGTCGGGGACAGGTAGACGCCTACCACTGCAATGTCCCCGACCCGTGCTGCCACGCAACCCCGTCCCCTCGCAACAGCCTCGAGGGGCGGGGTACCGGCGGCGGCCGACGAAATTAGCGTCACCGAGCCGTCTAGGTCCTGAACCCAGCGGGGATGGACGTAGTACGGCTCGGAGACGACGGCGACATTGATCGACCACTGCGCCATGCTCTGGAGCAACAGATCCTGAGCGGGGGCGCAGTGGTTGATGTTCGCCTGGAGGAGACGTAATGGTGTCCTTATTGACATTCCATTACAGTCTCCTCCTGGGCCCCCTGTGAGGGCACTGCCACGGCGGGAGCGGCGGCGACAGCGGCGGCAGCCAAGGTGGTGGCTGCGGCGGTGAGGACGTCAGGGTGGATGGGCCTGACCTTGCCCTTGGCCTTGGCAGGGGGGTCGTAGGACCTGCCCCCAGCCCGGTGGTCGGCCGGCTTGCCTGCAGCCGCACATGCGTAGCAGTGCGGCTTTGCACGGCATTCAACGGCCTTGTGCCCGGGCTGTCCGCACTGGTGGCAGCGGTCACTGCGGTCCTCTGCGGCGCAATAGGCCCCCACGTGGTGCCCCACGTGACAGCGGTAGCACCGCAGAGGTTTGGGTTCCAGCATCTTGACTTGGGCCGAAACCCAACCCACCAATAGCCTTCGGCCCTCGGTCGTGATGGCCTTGGCCGCCGACACGGGGCAGCTCACCGTAACGGCTCGCATGCCCGTGCTGTCAGCGCGGATGGTGCCCACCCGGACCTGATCGGTCGTGCACCCTCCCGCCCTGACGATGGCGGCCACCACTTCCTCCACCCTAACGGAGTCGTCCAGACCCATAATGCGCATGTCGATGCACTTGGTGGGTCTGGACACTCGGGCCTCTTCGACATCTAAGGACGCCCTAATCCTTTCGGCCAGGGCGTCAGCGGCTTGTCCACTGTTCGCACCTGGGACCTCCAGGATTCGGGCTCCGGTTGCGGTGCGCCTCATACGGAAGCCCCCTGAGGCTCCGTATTCGTCGAGGTGGCCCACCACCGCCTCTTTCGCCTTTGCCATGACCATGTCATAGTTCACGCCCTTCTTTTCCGCAGCTGGCTGCAGTGTGATCACTACAGCTGCGGAAGTCGGGGCGCGAAGTCTGGCTGCCATGGCCCGCTTCTTGCGATCTTTTCGCCGCCTTCTTTTCTTGGCCGCCCTAGCCGCCTTGCTCGCCTTCTTTTTGGCGCCGACTACCGTCCACTCGGCGCCAGCCGAGGGGTCTTCGGGCGGAGGAGGCGGCAGGCGCGACCTAGTCGCCGCCGCGGCGGGAGGCCTCGCCGGTTTGGTGGCAGCCGCCACCCTATCCTTCGGGGGAGGGGCAGGCTTCCCCTGCCGCTGCCGCTGCTTGGCCGCTGGGACCGGCCTCGCAGGCTTCGACGCCGTAGCCATGTGCCTGGCCTGCTCTGACGGGCTCGCCCTGGGTGCTGCAGTTGTGGCCGCGGTGACGGCGGCGTACGATGCCGTCCTCTTCTGGCCGGAGGCCGCGAGAGGGGGGCGCAGGACAATGCCCTCCAACACAGAGAACTGGCTCTGGATCCGTTCCTGGAACTGCTGCTGCTGTTTCTGCTGCTGTTCCCGGAAGGCAACCAGCTCCTGCCGCAGCAGGGAGACGACGTCACTCTCCGCCTGGGGCGAGGGCCGGGATCGGCCCTGCTCCTGCCTGCTCCCCCCTTCGGGAGGAGAGCCCTGGAGAGTGGCCACGGCTGCCTCGAGCCGGCCAAACCTCCCGCTGAGGGTTCGCTCGTAGGGCTCGAAGACGAGCCCCAGTGCCCTCTCAATCGAAGCGTTGGCCAGCTCGACGGAGCGTTTTTTGGCCACCTCTCCCTCTTATTGGCAACGCTAGTGATAGCGGCTGCCACGACCTCCCGAAACCTTGCCAGCGCCTCCTCCATCCCTTCTGGTAACTCGTCAGGGAATTTCGGCACCAAAACGCTGGCCTGCTCTTTCGCGACCTCCAGGGGTCGCCGGGACGCTGCTTCAGCGCTCCTTTTGCCCTCCCTTTGCCCAATTTTCGGGCCTTACCCCGCCCCGACGACGAGATTTTCCGGGCAGGTCCCGTCTCGTCGTCGGATGCGGAGCGCATGGCGCGCATGAACGCCCTCCTTCTGTTGGATGCGGATTCTTCCACTTCCATCAAAAGGAGGGGCCCCCGCACCTCCTCCTCCACCTCCTTCCCGTCTGAAGTGAGTGAAGACGCGGCATCTGAATCCGACGCCGCGTCTTCACTCACCCCTCTGAGGCCGAACCTACGCCCGGCCTCCACCGGCGTCGCGGACGTGCTGGGAACTGGTCCCAGGGACTCCGCGCTGCCGAATCGTGAGCCACCCTGGCTCTGTGCGTCCACGGAGGACGGAACAGGGTCCGAAGACCCGAGGCGATGATTGCCCCCCCCAGAATACGAGGGGCAGCCCGAGCTCTGCTCGGGGAGGGATTCTCCTGCATGCAGGTACCCTCCTGGGGTAGATATATTTTTATCGGTCGCGCTCATGGTGGTGCTGGACACAGCTTTGCCTTTTTGTTTTAAATGGGGTGGGGTCCCCATTGCACGTTCGCCATCCTGGTCATGTCTGCTGAGCAGACATGTACTGGAGGCGAACCCTATCTCCCCGACATCGCTTTCCAGAAGGCGCCAGCAGCTGTTGTGCCAGCGCTTCTGGACAGTGCACCCTCCGGGCGGTCCGACTGGACTCCGCCGTATGTTCCTCTTGGTCTGGTCTCTCGCTTGAAGCCTTCCGGCATGAGTAGCTCTACCGGCATAGCCCTCAAGGTCACTGAGACACGCAAGCCCCACCACGACGACAACGTGGGAACACAGTTGGTGGGGATAATGACTGATGCCCACTGTTGGACATAAGTCTCCCACTCGCTATAATGACCTGTGTCCAGTTGTCCACAATTGGACATAGATGTCCCCTAAGTATCACCATTTAGGCGCTATAAGGACTGCTGTCCACTGTTGGACATAGGCCTCCCCCTCGCTATAGTGACCGATGTCCTCTGTTGGACATAGGCTCATAAACTAGTGCGCCTCACCATCAGATTACATCACTGCTTACCATCAGGTAGTACCAAAAATACGCATTAGAAAAAATCAAACATGATGTTTTCGGTTCTTTTCATATTTTTCCTTTATTTTTGGTTTTATTGGAAAAATACATGAAATTCGTATTTTATAAACTTGAAAGTTTCGAATGTTACATTGAATAAAACAACGGTATTTGAAAGAAACGGGAATTTTCCCTGATTTTTTTAACGCTACTCAACTACTCGTAGATACTTTTAAAATTAGCCATGGCAAGCCAAAAAGAGGCACGGCCGTAACATTATTTTCTTGAAACATTTCAGGCTACAATAGTCATGAGAGTGTTCACTATACAGGCTATATTGAATTTAAATTACATTGAAATGAACACTTTCTTTAAATTATCTAATATTTGTTAATAGGTACAAGAATGTCGAATGTCATTCCAAACGTGAATTCACTTGGCTCTTCCACTAGCCAGCTTATTAAGTGCTATCAACACACTACAATTATTTCAGCACTTTTCATCAAACAGTATAATTATTTCAGTACATCACAAAAACCTTCTAACTGCGTGGGAAGGGTAGCAGCTGATGCACTGTTTTTCTTTCATTGCGAGACCGTTACAAACATAATGATATCATACAATACTTAATGTAAGAAGAATTTGAACTTAATATTATATATATACTACATACTTACTTTATACTTAATATAAGAAGAATTTAAACTTAATATATATATGCTACATACTTACTATATACTTTGAGAAGAATTTGAATTTGAAGAATTTGACTGGCCTGTTGGTGTAGTGGTTCGTGGCCCTGACTGCTACGCCGGATGTCGTGGGTTCGATTCCCACTCAGGACAAATGTTTGTGTGATGAGCATAATCATTTGTTCTGTGTTTGGGTGTAATTTATCTATGATAAATATGTATTTAGAAATATATAAGTATGTTTATCAGTTGTCTAGTACCCATAACACAAGCTCTGCTTAGCTTGGGACTAGACGGCATTGTGTAATAGTTGTGGAATATTATATATTATATTATATAATGTAAGAGAAGGGTTTAGAGATACAGAGCTATGTATAGTGTATAGTGTCAAGATAGTCTAGTGGTTAAGGCCCTAGTTCCCGAACAGTGCCATAAAACTCTGACTTTCTGAACCTACTACTACTCCTCGGTCGGCTTGGTTAATAAGTTTGACAAAAATATAATGTCTAATATAAATTCATGTACAACATCAATATAGGATTTTTTTCGTATGAATAATGTACTCTTGGCAAAAGAAAAATGTTTTTTTTTTTCGCTTTTTTCCCTACTCTTTTCAAACGGCTTTGATCTTTAGAAAAATATGTACACAAAAAAAATACTGGAATGTACATAGTGTATGTAAATCAATCAATATTTCGCAAAGAAAATGGTTTTAAAGGTCAGCGGGGCTCTATGCGGGTACAGGAGGCAGTACGAGTATGTGTGCATTTAACTTCGGCCAGGACTATATTCCTAATCACCAATATTTTTTTTTTACCTCCAAATGGTTGAGGAAAAGCTAAAGCAGATTGATTATGCTATAAAACTGTACGTACTAATGAAATGTATGGAACGGGTGACCCGTGGTACAGACAGTTAAATTAAACTCGGCGGCTATCTTTCCCTTCGGCGGTAGATTACTGAATTGCAAATTTGTAGGAAGAGTTACAGTACTGGAAAGGTCAAGGATTCTTTTATTGAGGCCCTGAATTCTAGAACTATTCAACAAGAGTTTCAATTTGTATTTTATTCTGGATAAGTAACAAGTTTTAGTTAAAAAAGTGTTAAGGAAACTAAATACGCACATTAATATTCTTAGTTTTGTTAAAAATATCATTTTTGTCTTATTAAACACAAATACTCGTAAAGTCCGTGCTTCAAATCAACAAACATACTGGGCCTCAGGTCTGCTATTACAATAGTGTCAGAATGGTCTATCATTGATTTCTTAATTGTTGATTTTGACAAGTTTTGGTAATCTACTAATATAATGGCGTCATTGTGACTTTCCGATGGTCAACCACTGACACTCCATTGAAAGAAATGGTATAGAATGGTAATCTCGTACATAATCTGCAAAAAAATTTACAGTTCATTTGATCAGTGTTCTACCATTACGACGTCATTGCGCAATTAGTGCTTTTAGTAAGCTCGATATTGACATTCTACCACAATTCTATTACAAGATCATTGACCGATCAATGATCGATCATTATGAATTAGTAGATTACAAACTTTTAGCAAAATGACAATGGAATCGTGTTGGAATGACGGATTTATAAAAATAGCAGACTTAGGCCCCTGGATGCGTGATCTAACAAGGTATCGGAATCGAGTCTAGTGTAGCAGCAACCTTATTCCTTTTTTTGGTATGAAATTTATCAAACAACTCCTCACGTTTTGAATTGTGCATGATTCCACTCACTCTACCCAGAGTGGAAGTACGTGAGTGTGTCGAAAATTTTTTGACTAAATCTCACTTTTACTGCTTTAATACTCCAGGACCATGGTAACTCTATCGAACAATTATGAACTCTGGAGAATTTAAAGCATCTGAAAAGACTTAAAGCATTACCAAGACGTGTTAAAAGATCAGCCGGACAAGCAAGAAAGAGGGTTGGAGGATAGATGAATACAGTTCATACATACTGGTCATACAGTTACCTGAAATATTTTTTTTTATAGCTCCATCCCAGTTTAGTTTAGGTCGGAAAACGGATCGCATTAAGACCTCATGGCATCACTACAGTACCTGCATTATTAAAGATAAATTATGTAATCAACAATCACATAAGTATAAGTACCAATAGAAGGAGTGTCGCATCCAGCAAGTCTCGCGGTAACTCGTGACCCGTCACGGGTGGTTCGTGACGGCCGCTTGTCTCAATTCAATACGGCTCACATGCAAATTTGTGTTGATTGTCGTCTGTATCGGCAAATAATCGACCGGAGTCTGGCGGGGCCCGGCGGGTCCCTGCGAATCAGGGACCCCGTATTGGCCTTTGGAGGACATTCTATTGAGTAATAATATATTCGATGGCAGATTCGGATTCTGTTAGCGGATTAATGGTATTAATTTATATTTAAATTTGGTGAGAGTTGCTTGTGTTGAGCTGAGAGTAGAATATTTGAATCGGTGTGTGATTTGACTGCTAACAAAATCAAAACGTTTTTTTTTTTTTTTTGAATAGCTGAATTGAAAATGCTGTCGATCACTTGTTATTGAAGTTTCACAATTTTTTTTTAATTATTTTATTTAAATTGAGTCATGTTTCGTCTTTTTAAATGGGCAGATTATTATTATTAAAACTATAATACTAAATAAATTAAATCAAATTATTTGTAGGAAACATATCTTATAATTTCCACACCAATATGTGACCAGATTTTTTGAAAATTATAACAGTGTTGAACTCACAATTCGTCGAAATAGCCTCCCTAAATTTCTCAGCTCCTTCTAGTATCTACGCATACCGAATAATGACAAAATTACTCTCAGCAAATGACAAAGACGTCACAAGATGATGATAAACCATTTTCCGCCAATCAGGGCGCCGCAATATTCCAGTGATTAGGGGTAGGTAGGCACTGGACAGAAACGCGTCATTAGTTCGAACCCTTACAACGACGTCCAAGCATTCATCAAATTGATTGACATCGGATTAAGTATGCCAATACTCTGGAGGACAAAGTATTCAAATAATACACTGGCACGCAAAATTTTCGGGCGCTAATAAAAGTGTTAGTTTTGAAAAAAAAAATTATTAAATAGATAAAATGGGTTTAAGCAACTGTAATATACTTTAGTATGCCTATTTAATTTAAATTAAATTTAAAAAAATACTATAAAGTCTCATCGCAGTTTGTCTTAAAAGAAAATAAAAGATTTAATTCTTTGAATTGCCTCCACAAGTCTGTATCATTTCATATGACGATGCGATTTGCTTCTGCTTTCGTCTATGATTATCTGTTCTTCCACTGTTGCACTCTTTACTTCGTGTAAAGTAGCTGTAGAGTGTTTGCTAACAACTATACGTATCACCCGAGCTTTATGCCAAGGCTGCGCTATGAGGTCACGTGTCATCGTGCTTGTGAATGGAATTTGCTTCTATACAACATGTAACTGAAATATCCTCTTATACACTCTATTTAGAAAGTTGAGCTACAGCCATAATACCTGTAAACATTGAAATTTTACTTAAATGCACTTAGGTAATGTTTATGTAAATGTGTAAGTAAATAAACAAAATCTGTACTCGATGGAAAACATAACCCGAGAAAGTAAGCGAGAGTGTCCGACTTTCACTGACTGAAACGCATGTATACCTTCATTTGCCTTTTGCGTTACAAAACCACCAAACATCCTCACAACCTCACAACCTTGAGCAAACCTTAACCTGACGGCTTGATGTTTTTTTTGAGTAGTTTGGGGCCATTTGATAGCTTGTATCCTATTAATCAGCTTCATAAATTGGTTGCAGGATCGTACTAGAGCATGATAAGTATTATTAATCAGCTGTGTGTATTTATGTATATCATGTTATTATACAATATCATAATTATTATTTAGACCAGCGATCTACGTACATAACTTTGTTAGATATCACAGTTTATCTACGCGACCCATTAGTTTTGCTACCCAGAGTATTTCAGTAACTAGACGTATTCTGAAAAATTGGGATCGAATTTTAATATTTTTATTAAAAATTTCAACAATAGGCCTTTGTTCTAGCCAGCTACAACTTTTATATTCAATCATAACAATACAAATGGAAAAAAGCATTAAATTTGTATTATAATAACTGTAGTACAACTTGTATGTACCTGACTTGGACTACAATTGACTTATAATTAGGTGAATGATACCTTGACAAGATAGCCAAATAAGTATAACATCTGATAAACATGAAATCATAGCAGACTTACGATATATGTACAAAGGTTTGTTATTATTGTTTTAGAAATAAATTCTTTAAATTAAAAAGATTAAATTCAAATTGCATAAAAATAACACATTCATTTCGCAAAGTCCACCTAAACCACTTAACTATCCTTAAATGCACATCACCTGACTATAGATTTAATATTTAAGGCCTCGTGGCATTGCAGGTTGTGTACGGTAAGGAGTTGCTTAAAATGTGCACTCAAAAAGCAATGAAAAGGGTTAATGCTGGAAGTTTCTTTTTTAATCGAATCAGAAATGAAGATACCCGTAGGCGAACTCAGGTGAGTAATTAACAATTATTAATATTAATAATATTTTCTTTTTTTATGCACCTGCCATTTTGTCTCTGCACTACCCTAGGTTGACTGGTAGAGAATTCCTAAGGCATTAAGTCCGCCTTTATATCTTTTATTGCATGAAGATTAAATAAATAAATAAATTAACCCAAATATTGGCATAGCTAGCTGTCAGCAAGCCCGCGTCTACGGTGGCCGGAAATCGAGATTGGGATCCCGGCGGCGGCGAGAGCGCTGTTGCCTGATGCGGTCGGCCTCCTCCTTTGCTAGCATTACTGCTTTGCAGAAGGAGGCGACGGCCTGCCACTCCTCCTCACTCCACCCAAGCAGGGCACACCTCGACTGTGTGCTCCACCGTGTCCTCCGGGCAGGCTTTTCACAAGGTGGACTGATGACCTGGTAAAGGCGAATCCGCTGGACACGAGTCGCAGAAAAACTGTCGACGTGGCAACACTTGGGAGTGGCCTATGATCAGCTGTTTTAATTTAATTTTATCAATTATTTTTAAATGTCAATTTCAAATGCTATTGAGTAACTATGGAGCTTCTTACTAGTTCTTCTCTAAAAGAAACGACTATTTGGGATCGTACACTAGCTTCTGATGTCGTGTAAGTGCCTATGTTAGCCTATGTGAAAGAAAAATAATTTTGAATGTATAATTTTTTTGATTTTGAAAATCCAATTAAATTACTTCTCCCGCTTTGGGGAGAGCAGGAAGGTGAGTATACTTTTATTGACTAAAACTCATCTGTTTTCTTTCAGTTTCGCTTTGCGTTCTAGAGCCACGGTAACTCTTTCGAACATTTATTGCATAGGACATAGGCCTCCCTGAAGTGTCGCCATAACGACCGGCCCGGTACTTCTTTTACTTTTCATTCCCATCGACCATCTGTTCTGAGAGCAATGAGCTCTGCCCTCAGCCACTTCTGTCTGGTGATTAACCTTGGTTCTTCTGCGGATATCTTCATTTCTGATGTGATCATGCAAGGAAACTCCAGACATTCCCGCAGCTCAAAAACGCTTATGATGTGATTTTTCCACCCATTCACCCCCAAAAGTCCAACCAAAGCCACTCACAATAGACTTAAGCCCTCAGTTATACCTACACAATATCACTATTGTATTTAAGCCTTGTAATCAAAATAGGGTGTGTACATAAAGTGGGTGGTTATTATGCACAACAACTTAATCCTCAACACGTGCTTGTTTGCGACACGTATCTCTTGCGAAGAGGATCGCATTCTATACTGCTTGGTTTATGAGTAAAAGAGAAGCGGGGATTTGTAGGTTAGATATATCTATACCTAAGTAGTAAATTTTGACCATCTCTCTTGTTCTTAGAGGACGCAATTGCTTGTCAACAACTGTGCTTCGATCCTCTCTTTAACCTTTTAACCAAAGCTTACTTCGAATATGTATATACAACACTCTTTCTACAGGTCAGGTCACACATATTTGACCAAATAAACACTCCATCTCATCAGCTCTACTATCACTTATGGGGATTGAAGAGCTAAACGAGATTGAGTACCCAGTCGCAAGCAATACTTAAATATTCAGACTATGACAGACAAGATGAGTTACCCTTTTTAGATGGGAAAACATCCAATGAGTTCTTCTATTGAGAGGGTGTCAGACTTTTACTGACTAAACCTGTGGTCCTTTAGTTGACCTTTTGGATTCATGGCATACTTTTGAACATTTGCGCAGAAAATGACTGTAACTCAAGTTGCTAAAAATTAATACGAATTAATTTTTAGCAACTTGAGTTATAAGTTATAATTATATGAATTGAATTCTGAAGCAATTTTGAACCATATAGGACAGAACTGCTGTATCTACTGCTATATAACTTTTACTTTAGGATGATCTTGAATGCTTTGAAAACAAATATGGTATAAAATAGCTTGAACTACTTATACTAGAACTTGTTAGTATTGACTGCAAGGTACTGGATATTGAGGAAACACAACCGAACAAATCCATAAGTGAGTTGACATTTTACACTCTACCCAATGAGCTCCTTTCGCCAACAGAGGTAATTCAATTTTCTAAGGAAAACCAGTCATACAATCACAAAGAGGCAAGTCATGATGTATTTTTTTTCCCATTTAATATCTTACCCTCTACGTATTTAGTTTTTGACAATTTCTCATTAGTATGTAGTAATAACAAAATGTCAACATAATGAGATTTGGAGGGTCATGTCAGCCGCATACATTGAGACTGCTGGGTAAGCGTCGCCACGCATTGGGTTCCTGCAGAAGGAGGTGGCAGGATGATATGGACGCGTGCCGTAAAGAACTGGTTTGAGACGACGTGGGAGAAGAAAGTCTTGAAGGATATAAGAGAGGTCCTTGCCCAGCAGTGAGGCAGTACGAGCTATATGAAAAAAATGAAGGAAACGTCGCCTGTTACTTAAGACTTGTACCATACACTAAAGAATATCCAGCTTAAAACGAGCTTAACCAACGTGCATTGTACTGAACTCATCACAGCTAATAGTATTCATAAACGCAGCGAATTCTGACTAAATAGAATATTTAATTAACACAAAGCCATGTTTATTTATAAATTAAAAAGCTTACCCACAAAGCTAATTGGGTTTTTATTTAAAACAAAAAAAATCATCTAGCTTACTTTAATGCAAGTAACTTAACTATAAAATTTGTAAAGATGTAAAAAAAAAAATCCGTGAAGGAAAATGTCGCGAGGAAACATCGGCATGTCCTAGAACCAAAAATTCAAAGACGTGTGACATCCACCAACCCGCACTGGGCCCGCGTGGTAGATTACGGCCCATTCTCTTTCCTATAGAGGAGGCCTGAGTCCCAACAAAGGGAACATAATGAGATGCTAAACAAAAAAATTCAGTGATTAAAATTTTTCAATAAATAAAAGCGAAAACTAGATCTTGTCTGTCGTACTGTCCCCTCGCACAATGGACTTTTGTGCGAGGGGACAGTACGACAGTACGCCAATTTTCAATTGTTCATAAAACATTCCAGTCCAAAAGCTTGCCCTAAAACTTCATGCATCCATCAGTCCAGTCAATCAAAGTTGGGTCCAAACTGTCACTTGTCCACGAATTGAAATTGTACTGTTAGGATGGACTGGTGAGAAATAGACAGTGCGCAGAATTGTCAATAGAATTTTGGGATGTCGTAAAATGTAGGTTATTGGAAATGTTTCAGCAGTCTTCTCATTCTTTGCTCTCGTATATTTGGACATTTTGCGCAGTGAAAACATACGTGACATTTGACTTTTGTGAGCACAAAGTAACGAAAAATATTTACTGTCTAAGTACAAAGCGTTTCTACAAAACTTTAATATTCTGAAAGCCACTGGTTGCTAGAATAACTTGTAACCCACGGATGCCCCTCAAGTTGATAGGTAAAATATACAAATTCTTGATAAGATTTGTAATACTGTGTATAGATCAGAATGTTGGGCTGCGAATAAAACTAATGAAACAGTTTTGAATGTAGGTAGAGATTATTTTATTTGAGGAAGTTTGAAAGTGTCGCCTGTGACAGAAAAGTTGAAAGGGAATCCATTGTCTTGGCATGATCATGTGAAGAGAAAGTATAAATCTAAGTATTTTACTAAAACTGTTATGATTAAAAATTACGAGGATGGAAAAATTGTGTAATGAGTAGTATGAAAGAAAAGGAAGTTAGTTTTTCATTTATAAGAAAAATGGAAGAAAAAACGTTTTGCGTTGACTTCTAATAATACGAACCAAGGGCAGTAAGATGATAATGAATTAGTTTGAGGTTCTCAAAACTTTTATATCGTATTACTAAAGCTGCTCAGCCATTTTGACGTGACAACGTCTTAAATTAGGTTGCGGCTGGGAGTCACTTATGAAAAAGTGTAACGCTCGGTAACGTTACGATGAGTCACCGAACGAGAGAGAGGCCCGCCGAATGCCTTGCGTCTCTCTCCCACTCAACTATGATCGGTCTGCCGCGCGCGCAGCACTAGAGAATTAGGCGCATTGAATCGGCGCATGCTTGTGTCTCTGTCTTTGTCTTTCTCGAACGTTCTTGGCGTTGGAAAAAAAAAGACGTTGTCACGTAAAATCTTCGCCCGTAAAACCGACTTTACAGGCAACCATTTTTTTGATACACATTTGTATGATAAACTTAATTATTATCCCAAAACAGCGCAACTGAACTACCTATGTCTCTTCATTTCCAATTCTAGCCTAGATTCTCAAGACAATGTTAAGCAAACGGCATAACAAAAACAAACACTTCCCGCCATGTTGGCTTACATTACAATATATAAATAGGAGTACAAAAAGCGATGCGGTCGGGTCCGGTCGCGACCTTAGCAGTTAGGTACTCGTAGTTAGGTGTAACGAGCCAGTCCTAGCCCACCGCAAGCTTGTTAGACAAACGAGGCCAAACATGTGTTTGTTTTGCATTTTTTAGACTGGTAACCCTCGTAAGCAGAGGTACACAGTACACAATACAAAGGCGGTCACATTTCACAGACCTAAAAATCTATGGTAGTGTTTGTATTTATTTTTCGGATAATCACAGAGGATAGAGGATTTGTTTTTGTTTGCTTAGGTCTCCTTACGCTTGTGTGATTCGCCAAAGCCTTGTTTGTCTCACCTTGACATCTCAAATAAGTTTTTTTTGCCAAGTATTTTTTCCAACAATTTCGTTATGTATGAGGCGAAAGCTAGACTTATTTTTTGTCGTGATTAAAAACATAATCCTAATAGTAATATTGGCATAACCACTATATTTTTTTCTTTCCTAACCTATTTATAGGTACATTGTGTCTATATGTATACTTCTCTCAACTAACTCTTTTGTAGCAAGTCTGCTGGAAGAAATTTCATTTGAAATAAGCAGCACCTTTATAGGTGCTCTTCTATGAGTATTTGTTATTTTCATTTTTAAGATTTTTTTTTGTTGATAAAAACTAGTGCTTAACTGCAATCCTACCCGATGGTAATCAGTGACGCAATCGTTGAAGTTGAAGCGCAGCAGCAGTTTATTAACAATCTATTCAATCTAGTCCACCTAAATTATAATCGGATGAAAAAAGACCGCAGCAGGCAAATTGTTCCAGTTGTTCGTTGTGGTTGTGTGTACTTAAATAAATAAATAAATCCAATCTCTACAAAATCCTTCATCCGAACTAAGCAGACATAACGAACAAAAGCGAGCCAGGGAACAAAACTAAACAAAAACGCCACAGCTCACGGACCACAGCGCAAACAACAAGCATTTGAACAATAACTAGCAAAAGGCTTTAATCATTTCATTCGTGACAAATTCCCGTACAGATTTAATTGATGGCTACGTCATCTGAACTTGGTCTATAATTGGGCGATGGTGAGTGCGCGCTAACGAGGTCCCGAGCAATGCACATGCCAAAACACGTAGAATAGACTTCCTATATCTTGTGTTGGGCGAAAAATTAAATTACCCATTTTAGAGTGGAGGACATTGTATAGGTCAGCTGTTTTCTAGTTAATTGGGTTGCATAGGGATATAGGTCAATGGATAAATGGTGTGGACTTTGATTTTGGAAAATGCAATTTTTAAACTAATCAAACAATCTTTTACAACACGTTTGGCGCAGTGAGTAAGCGATTGGCTGCTGTGCTGCGTGTCGCTGATTTGATTCCCAGTTGTTTCGGATCTGGGTTTCTTGTGTATGTAACTTTATGTTTGTGAACATAACCATGGTACAGGAGTGTGGCCCACTACAACAATTGGTCCATAGACATTAATATCAGAGAAAAAAATAGCATATAACCTATTTTCAGACCTCAGACTTACAAAAAAAAATCACATAAAAATCTGTCAAATCGTTTCGAAGGAGTTCGATAGCAAACACTGTTACGCGAGATTTTTATACATTAGAAAACATCACATAATTAAGTATAAGAACGGCTATTTACCCGATACTATGTCCAGTAATACTACCTTAGCCAATGATGATGATGATTAAGAAAACAAAAACTATAATCAATGTAAACTAACTAAATGTACACTAACGATTGCAAAGAAGACAAAGACAAAAAAGCTAAACACAACAGAACTTCTAATAAAACTTAAACATCTAATACCAAACTCAAAGAATCAAATGAAACAGTACAGTAAATCCACTAAGCTCAGAAAGTCAAGTTACAACTACCACCTTCGTTAACAACTGTTAATAGGCTTAGTAATTCAACTAACTGGGACACAGAGGGGACAACTGGAACTAAAAAAAACATGATGGAATTAATCCCCGGTGCTGGCTTAGCCTAGTTAATTCTCAATAGGCTAACTTTAATCTAGAGTAGAGTTGCCAACTGTTCTGTTTTCCCAGGACATGTCCTAGTTTTTGTAGTGTCCTAGGATGTCCTGGATAGTTTTCGAGAAGCATCCTGGGTCTTTAAAGCGCAATGACATGGTATATTATACAATTCTTACTTTACTGGTGGCCTCACGGTTTGCGAATATTCGCGCTGTTATGTGCCATATTTTGTTCAATTTGCTTTTATTTAAAAACTGACTTTTGCCAGTGGTTTGGCCCGCGTCCATAAAATATAGCCTATATCACTCAGGAATAAAGCAGCTTTCTATCGGTGAAAAAATTTTAGCAATCGGACCAGTACTTTTAGAGATTACCTCCTACAAACAAAAAACAAACTTTACCTCTTTATTGTATTAGTGTAGATATGATTTTTATCATTACTCTAAAATACGAATATGATTATTATGAAATACAATTTTATTCAAAACATATTTTAACAAAATATTAATTTAACTATTTATTGCAATTTTATCACAGCATCCTGTTTTTAAACTGAATTGTCCTCGTTTTTCCAAATTGAAATCCTAGTTTTTAAATTTGGAGTTGGCAACCCTAATCTAGAGTCACGATCAACCTGGATCAACTTTATTTTTCATTTCCCCTTTAAATTGACCCTTATTTAAAGTAACGGCTGTAACTTTTCTTTACAAAATAAGGTGTTAATTTTCAGAATTAGTTGGCAGTTTTGAGTTGTGATTAGTTCTGGAATTTGTTTTAAGGGATTGTAGTTAAAAATCGACAGTAGGTCAAGTCATTTTTACTCCAAAATAATATTATCATAACAGGTGATAAAATATTTTTATTTAGTAATTATTTCTGGTCTCTCTTCTCAGTATAATTATTATAATTATGTAATAGATTTCATAAAATACGTCAGATTTTAAGAAAAAAACTCAATTCGCAAATTAACTTTCGGAAGCAAGTGATTCTGGTTAGATTTTTTCGTTTTATGACACTGACTTCCGAAATTAAAATTAAAAAGTTATTTGGCAATTTTTGTTTTTTTTTTTTTTTTTTTTTTAATTCGGTTGTAGTTGTTGTTATATTTTTTCAAACATTCGTTTTTTTATTTCTTTTTGTTACACAACACACAACTTTACTAAAATTAAATAGTGAGCAAGTTATCTAGTAGGTGACTCATAGGAATGACTGGCAAATAATAAAAAAAAAATCTAAACCTAAATCTAAAAAGCCTGAATTGATAACACGAATAACACGGAATTTGAACATACCTAAATGGCGTGTTATGTTATGAAATAATGTGAACAATAAACAGACATGCGATTGCAGTAATAATGGGACATTACTATTATTTATTATATATTAATAATAATAATATAAAATAATATTCTCTCACAATGTTTTCTGTTAAGAGTTTAGAACTACATAATTATGTGAATAAGCTTCTGCCAGCGGCTACGCTCGCTTGAAAATAGGACTTTCTTACAAACCTCCAACCTCCGTTTTACCTCCTAAGGGCTAGGGTTTGGTAAAATCCGTTCTTAGCGGATGTCTTCATCCCCTAAGGCCCCTACCAGCCAAATTTTAAGTTTGTAGGTGTTATAGTTTTTGAGATTTCGGTAATAATCAGTGAGTGGTATTTCGCTTTTATAGGGCAACGCCCGTTTTACCCCTTTAGGGGTAGAGTCCGTTATTAGCGGATGTCTACACCCCATAAGGAACCTTCTTGCCAAATTATAAGTCTGTAAGTGTTATAGTTTCTGAGATTTCGTAATTAATCAGTGAGTGGTATTTCGCTTTTATAGGGTAACACCCGTGTTACCCTCTTAGGGGTAGAGTTTTGTAAAATCTGTTCTTAGCGGATGTCTACACCCTATAAGGAACTTACCTGTCAAATTTTAAATTTGCAGGTGTAATAGATTTTGAGATTTCGGGATTAATCAGTGAATGATATTTCGTTTTTATTTATACAGATTATTATGAGAGCTAGTGTCTGTTGTTGTTTGTTGTACTTTAATCAGAAGAGAGAGATGCCTAAGCGCCTTTTGTGTGAATGCGGGCCCCTTATCCACAAACGCAGTGTCCATCTGGGCCGACACATTATTCGCCCGGAGGAGATTAAAACTCTAAAAGCTAGGAGTATTTTAAATTTCTTGGAAGCCTCCGGGCTAAAAGAGTTACTCTAACAAGGTGGCGAGTCACAATAGATCATTTAGGTCGCAGTGACTACATACCCTACACTACGGGTGATGCATAGCCCCTTATCTTCTAAATAATAATAATAATAGCGTCAGTTGCTGGTTTTGGAGAAACCTGTGCTACAGTTTTTCATGATCTACCAGAGCTCCATGGTCTTTTTCCGAATTTATTTTCCATATCTTCACTTATAAAATAGGGCCATCAGGCAAAAATATTCCTTCAGACAAAAGAAGAATCTCGAAATCGTATAACATAATTACGGAAATAATATTGCTGAAGTATCTTCTTCAGCGATATCATTGTCGTAATTATGTTAAAAAAAAACATCCAGTCGATTTGGGGAACTCCTCCGTTTTGGATATTATAAGCAGAGGTCAGAATTAGGTAGAGTTATTAAAGTAGTTATACTGATTCCAGCGAAAGAATAAAGCGGATGTACCTCAAATCCCAAGAATGATTTTAAAGAACAGATTTTTTATGAGACTGTATAAAATATTTCTTCCTGCGTTAATAACGAGGAGAAGGAAGTGTAAAATTTTTTTAATAAAGAGAGACGAACTGAAAAAAACACGTAGAGAGATGAAAAAAAAAATTGTGTTAAATTATCTTTATTCGTCTTATTTCTAAGGTTTTTATTAATATTTATTTGTAATATTTTTGGCCACACGGGAGTTTTCATTACAAATCCTGGTAAGATCCATATTAATATCAACATTTCGATGCAAGCACATGAATAACTCTACGTAATTCCGACCTTTCAACACTGGTAAGACTCATTGACCTACTAAAATCCTAATTTCCTTTCATCATCATCACCATCATCATTTCAGCCGAAAGACGTCCACTGTTAGACATATCCCCCAAGTGTCGCCATACTGAGTGGTCCTGTGCGTCTCACATCCATCGGAGTCCCGCGACCCTCACCAGGTCTTTGGTCCACCTTGAGGGACGCCTTCCAACGCTGCGTCTTCCGGTACGTGGTCGCCTTTCCAGAACCTTTCATCCCCATCTACCATCTGTTCTGCGAGCATTGTACTCTGCCCACTGCTACTTAAAGGCGATTCTTGTGACCTTGGTTCTCCTGCGAATATCTTCATTTTTGATGTGATCACGCAAAGAAACTCCGAGCATACCCTTTCCATTGCCCTTTGAGTGACTTTATTTCCTTTTGTCACCCACAAATCACTTGAGGTTCTAAAGAAAATTATCTTAGTCTGTAGCAATAAAGTTCAATTATTTCAGAGTTGCTCATCTGCAGAATATTTTAAATTACTTTTTTCATAAAAACAACAAAAAGTTTAAGTTAAAATAACCCCGGGCTTTAGACATCGTTATCTCTTACTATCCTTGTAAACGACGAAGGACGATTTAAAAACTAATTACTTTCTTTGAAAGGAAAATGTATATAAAGTTTTGTAAAGTTAGTTTTCATAAAGACGTTAAGCGGAGTTGAGTCTTGGGCAGGAAATTGAGCAATTTTGGCATTATGTAGCGTGCGCGCGTTGATTGCAGCTAAATATACTAGAAAACAGATATGTTTTAAGACACGTAAATGTATATGACGTGTATATTAACTCATCGAATGCCGTAATTAGAGACACAATAGAAAGACAATTGCTTATGTCGAACTGTGTAACTTAAGACATTCAAAAGGTTAAATGAAAATCTATGTTGTGGCTTAACCTAACATAATATAGTCACACTAATATTATAGACGCAAAAGTTTGTAACTGTGCCTTTTTTTAATCATCTTTTTCTGCTGACTCTTCTTCTTCGGTCTAGGTGGAGAGGGCGTGTCAGACTTTCACTGACTAAAACCATACCTGTGTCCTTCAATTTTAGGACTAGGGGTTTCCTTTCAGAAAATCCCCGTGGTCCTACCGGGCATCAGCCCTGTTCCAAACCGTAACGGGCCCCTACGGTTTGCTGACATCTCTTTGAGGTGCGCATGGATCGCTACGCGCTGTCGATGACTGGGGCTGGGTCCGGTCGGTTACCGGATTGCCGGTCGGCGAGCTACCCATTGCTCGACGTCCGCAAACCCGTATCAACCGTAGCTGGTAGTCGGAGTTGGGCTAAGTTATAGCCATCAGGGAACAGAAGGCCGCGGCTAATAATTTTACTCATTAGCTGTGAGCACAATTTAAAGCACTCAATCAAATTTGTTCATGTTGGTAAATTACTGCACCAACATAATCATTATATGTATTTATGAAAAGGTCAAACACTGTTGATATCAACATAGAGTATATTATTCAATAGCTTTATTAAAACCTTTCATTAAAAGTGCAATGAATAGTTGCCAAATAGCATCGTGAATAGGCGCAATAAAACCGACAACGAATAAACGCTTCGTCAGAAATTAAAAGCACTCGGGATCATTCGGAGAACCCTCATCACCGAACTTCGTAAAACCCAAATCAAACGGTTTTTGTGAAACAACCCTCATTCTAAGTTTAAATTAATATAATCAACAATCTAACACCATTGGTCAATATTGAAGTTCATATTTTATTTGTTTTCTCTAACTTTGTTTTAGGAAAGTAGGGGTCCAATGAAGCTAAGTTATTATTCAAGGTCAAGGAAATTGATTACTTTGACTTCCTTAACTCTGTATTGTTATTGTTAAACAATATTCGTAGGACTTGGGTAAATATTTGACGGTTGTCGACATTGACTTTGATAGAAAATTGGATGAAAATTTTCCTCCAAATAATAAAAGTGCCAGAACCGTCAAAACCGAAACAGATTTCATTAGAATAATATTTTTCCGAATCGACAATCCAATTCATAAACAGGGACAAATGAACGCCACAAAAATGGCCGTCATAATAAACAAAATAGCCAAGTAGGAAAATTTATTAGCATACTCCCATTACGACTTAAATGAGGGGACAGATACTGGAGGAGCGGCGTTGAACAAAATTTCAATTATATCAGTGGAGGAGTGCAAACGGGCCGCGCTTCCTCCGCCCCCTGGCGCCTTCAGCCAGAACTTTCTGTTTACATTTTGTTAACGGAATGAGAATTTAAAGCGAAATTTCTTAGCAACAAACGTGCGTTAAAAGTCAACGTAGGAGTGGAATACTTGTAGCGTGAAATCGTCGCCGGGCGGAGGTCGGGCTTCGAGACGCGTGTGCAGTCTGAATTCGCTCACGAATTTCAATGTGGCTGTAATTTAATTTGGCTGTTTTCGCTTTTAATTTATGTTTCGACAGTCTTAATTTCTTAATTCATAATAAATTTTAATTATAGTCCGCGACGTTGCGATTGCTGAAAGATTTTTTTTTTAACTTTCTTTCTGTAAATCTGTTTGGGTGCCTGGTTGTTCCTGTAATTTAAACCCTGTTTATATAGCGAAAAGGTTTAACTCAATGGTATATACTATGTTAATAGAAGCTAAGTCTGGGTAAATGTGCTATGGATGCAATTCCCACTATATTTCATCATATGAGTATACCGCTCGGTTGGCGCAGTGGTCGAGCAATTGGCTGCTGCGCTGAGTGTCACAGGCACTATTCCCGTACAGAATAAATATTTGTATGGCCGGGCCTCAGTAGGTATTGCCAATCTTGGGTGTCTTATGAATGTAAGTTTACATGTTTGTAAAAGCGCCCACGATACATGAGTTTATATCTAGTTTCTTTAGAACGTTTTCATTACTGGGACTCAAGCCTTATCTAATAAGATAGAGAATGGTTTAGGTTTTTTAAACAAAAAGAAAAAAAAGAAACGAAAAAAAACAAATCTTTAAAACCTTTCATACCAAATTATTTCCAATAATATTGAATAGATTGAGTAACTTATATCCAAATAACACTCGATAAAATAAACAAATAAAAGAAACGATTCTACATCAAAAACCCGATTCCAAGAACTCTCAGTAAATCGTCCTTCATCAAACAGTGACCAGTTCTCGATCCGCCGCCGAGGATCACAGACGTCGTTAAAACTTTTAGGACGGATAACACGGTTACTCTTTTTTTTACAAGAAAAACTTCATCGAAAAGTTATCATGTCTGTTTGTACACGACCTGTTTCTCAGAAACTCGATCTTGACTTTTTATGTACTTTTATTTAACTTTCTGTATACGAGAGTTGACTTTAGTTGTACTTTAATAAGTAACTACGTGAGACGTATTTTTCTCTTCTATACTAAAGATAAACTGAAGTATACACTATACAGTTCGTGGAAGAAAATAATACTCTCACGTTTATGTTACAAAAAATATTATCTAATCCAGTAAGTAAATATCGAAACAGCAATTATATTAACTTTCCTTATCAAGCCCTACTTCAAGCAAACATCAATGTTTTATTGCTTTCAGTCAAACCAATCAAGGGGCAAATATATCACAAGTCAACAAAACAAACGCTAAGAATCACGATTTTTCTTTTATAAAAGTTTCCAAAGAAAATCTTTCATACATTATTCAAGTAGTTAAAGGATTTATTTGGAATGGGCGAAGTTACGGGGTTCAGATACTAGCAATTACTTAAACTAATTAATTGGTTGTTTTCCTGGATCGTAACATCAGCATACTTTTTGCTTAATGAAGCGAGCAATAAAGTACTGCAAGACGGCTAGGGTTGGCACATATCCTAGATACAAATAAATACTACAATCAATAAAAATCGAAAATTGTAATAAATTATGTGTAGTTGTTTTTAAAAAGATACCCTGTTACATCATAATATTTATAAGTAAATAAGAACAGGTTACGGAAGCCTTTGATAAATACCTATTGGTGAGTCATTGAATTTTAAACAGATTATATTTATTTAAGAAGAAGAGAAAAATCAACGTACACTGTTAACCAAAACCAACTTCACTAAAATTTTTGTTAGGTATTAGATGTGATGAGATAAAAATTATAACATACTTAATAATTATACTAAATTCTATTACAACATTATTATATTCGTACTGTTTACACCTTTGTGAATTTCTTGTTGATTAATTAAAATAACACTTAGAACCTATAAATACTATTTAAAGATTTATCCAAATGCCTACTTGCTGAGCTAAACCCATGGGCTAGTTTTTACTTCATTCAAAGATAGAAAATTGCCATATAACGTAGCAATGCCATCAGTCTTTTGGGCACACTTCCAGTTGACAGCGATATGCAGTGAAATTTATTGACCCCATATTTTCGGACATTTAGTTAAGAGTTCTGGTTTTAAGTGTTTTTGTAGTGCCTACCTATAGTTAGTTAAGTTCTTTATCAATGTTTAGTTGTTCATAAATATTTGGTCGTAATATTTTCTTGTAAATAAACCACTTTAACAAGTATTTAATGCTAGCTTTTGCCCGCGGCCTCGCCCGCGGCTTCGCCCGTGTAGCTAAGGTACTTAAGGAATCGGGATAAAAGGTAGCCTATGTTCTTGCCCATGTCAAAGGCTATATGCATGCTAAATTTCATCCAAAACCGTTCAACCGTTTTTGCGTGATTACGTAACAAACATCCAAGTATCCACACTTTCACATTTATAATATTAGTTAGGATTGTAAAGAACTTACTTACATATCCCAAAAAAATTTAACCAAAAATAGTTTGCTGAAACTTTTCCTAAATTTAAACTTTTCTTTAAGAAATGCGAGACATCCCTACCCTAAACGAGAATTGCAATCTCAAGATGAGTCCGGCTCTTGCGAGTTTCCATACAGTCGCCGCCATTTTGGAACGAAAAATTCGGATAAATTGTTAATTTTCCAATAGCGGACTTTTCTACTGTGAATAATGTGCCTAACTATGTATTATTGCCTTCTACTGATGCCAAATAGACTTATTTGTGTGTAATTGGAGTTTACTACCAACCTTTTAACTTTCTGTATGAAATTCTGTTTTAATTTTGGTCGCTACAATATTTGACTGGCCTGTCAGTCACTAAGCCTAGATCCACCTAGGACCTAGGTATTGGTCACCAGGGTAATGATCCTGACTGCTATGCCGGTGATCATGGGTTCGATTCTCACCAAAGACAAAAGTTTGTGAGATGAGCACAATTATTTGTTCTGTGACTGGGTGTAATTTTATATATATTTAGAAATATATACTCGTAAGTTTGTTTATCAGCTGTCCAGTACTCTTCGTACTTGTACAAGCTCTGCTTAGCTTTAGACTAGACGGCGTTGTGTGATAGTTGGGAAAAAAAAAACTTTTTGTATAAAATTCTGTTTTACGTCTTGTCGCTACAATACGTTGTACTGATACATTTATTAAAATTTCTTTACAGCTGGGTAATACAGAACTGCGCAAGTGTCATGATCACTCAAATAAATATATCTTATTACGAGTAGATAGTGGTGCAGGAGCTAGATCATTTGGTTTCCTTCAAAATGGTTGGACCTAATGATGCTAGTCATATGCGTGAACGAAAAACAATATGTATGTAACTTGATATATTATTTAGGCTTTGTTTCATCGCAATCAGTTGATTATATCAAAAGATACTGCATTCATTGACTGGTAGGTGGTGTAAAGTTCGCCGGGGTCAGCTAGTGTATATTATATTGCCTCAGGCAATAAGTGCGCGTCTGTACCTTTACGTGCACAAATTATTAAATAAATTAACTCACAAGACTTGAGTGCAATCCCAATAATTAGTTCGCTCAGTAAGTATTTTGTTACTTGCAGCAATTAATCGAATGAGCTCGATAGAACCATCGGCAGCTTAAGAATGTATAACTTTTCTAGTGCTTCCTTTATCGCTGTTCTTTAGCTTTTAAAGTAATGACTGACAAAAGCCACATGCAGTGGAACGATCCCTTGTATTTAGACTGGACCTGTTAACAATGGTGAGAAAATGAATGGCTCTCTCAAAGGACTGGTCCAAAATTGCAGTGTACTAAGAATACTTGAATGTGAAAGAAGATAGCAAGACGAGTCAGAATCCTGCTAGCTCTGTAGCCTGAATGTATACATAGCCAAAGTCAAAGCCATTTATTTGCATTAAATGTGGTACAAGAGAGGGTAACTTATAATTTATTAGTGTAAAGACACACATTTTGCTATGAGTTAACTGCAAATATTAAAATATGATATATGGTGCTCCTAGTAAGTAAAACTACAAAAATTAATAAATATTAAATAAAATTGAGACATATTTTTATTATTTATGTACACATATAGAAATATTATGCATATAATTAACAATAAAATCATAATATCATTTCAGGCAACAGTATCCATATCACAAATACCTTATAGAATAACATACATAATTATATTACATTATTTTGTTGGTAAATATGATTTAGTAAGAACTATATTAGTAACACTTCACTGGGCACTATATTGTCTTGGTAGTAGTCTGTGGTTTTTGTCACGGAAGCAACCGAACACCTCACCAAAGTCTTCTTCGATAACAAAACTAATGCGCCTCACCATCAAAGTGCATCGCTACTTACCATCAGGTGGGATCGCAGTCAAGCACTAGTTAACAAAACATGGCGCAGAAAGCATTTTCGGTACTCGTACCAAAACAATAACGCTTTGCAATAAGCCTGTGGAATCCCACATAACACAGGATCATAAGAATAATAGTTTTCTGAATATACAACTTTATTTTTAATATAATTATGTGAAACCTGAAACACCTGTCTAGTATTTTATAGAATTAATGTTTTTTTTTTATCTGTTATAAACTAGTACTTGACTGCGATCCCGCCTGATGGTAAGCAGTGATGCAATCGTTGTATCTACAAAACAAAACTGTATTATGAAAAATCACAGTTATAAGGCCATTATGGTATTTGATTGGCGACATAAATACATGGCCACCACCCTGGCGACTGAGGGGTAGTTTTGCTCCCGCACCCAGCTGTGCGCTAGCTCCTAATGCCCACTATGACCTGTACCCCAAGCCAAGTTGCAATTCTACAATAGTTAACGCTTGTAGAAAGCTTCAAATGTACGGGAATGACGTCATCTCAACGCTCAGTCACGTGGTCAGAACAAAAGATTCAGCGACGCGGCCAACTCGAAGCGTTCAAACGGTTGTAACTTGGCTAGGGGGGCTGTTTTGTACTTCGTGTCGGTGGTATGCAACTTGTAACCTTTTTTAAATATTTTTGGGAAAAAACATGACATGGTGTAAAAATTATTGGATTCGATTCATTCGTTACTGATTCTGAACAAACTATATTCAGGTTTCGCATATACTTACTAAAAATAAATTTGTATCGTCCAACTTTCAACAACACGCAGACAGACACAATTGCCTCGTAAACCCACCAACTTAACAACACCTTTCAAAAACTCAAACAAATTCTCCAGCAATTAGACACATAGACACGTTACAAGGTAATTTACCCACCGCCGTAAAATAAATTTGCTCGCCCGCTTCGCCCAAGGACGAATTCAGACTAGTATGAAATTAACAAAGCAACATGGGAATGGGCAGCGTTTAACGGCTGATGACAGGCCGTGGGCGACGCCTCAAAACAAAGGACTGATGTAAACTGGACCACAAGGGAACATGTGTGTGGTTTAAGTAAAGAGAAATGGGACTTTCATTTGACAGCTGTGTTGGAGTCACTCTTTGTCGCTGTGATTGTGATAGCGGGTTGTGTTTACGCGAGCGTCTGATTTTAGTTTTCTGCAGTACATATGGGAAGTGATTACACGGAATAGTGAGATATTGGAGTGCTAAGAAATACATTTATTTGGTTGTTGGAAACTGAAGTAGGTACATCTAATAGTTACTTTCCTTGAAGCTAAAACACATTCCATTATTACTTTTTTGAAATGAGATAAAATTATCAATAAAAATACTCATGTAATTTCGTAATTTATAATTAGGAATACCAAATCAAATCAAATCAAATCAAAGCATTTATTTCAAATAGACCATTTACAGGCACTTTTGAATAGTCAAATGTCGGTCAGTCCAAGAAAAGTGAAGCTAAATTGCACGTTCCAAAGAGTAGGTCTCTATGGAGAAGAACGTGCAAGAAACTCCATGGACACTCTTTTAAATCATATATGTGTTACATATAATGCTTGGTTACATATTACTTGTTGCTTCTATCATGTGAGCACAATGTCGATAGTGAAATAAAAATGTAAAATAATTAAAAGATAGAAACTGAATTAAGCCACTGGCAGCTAAGAGATGACCAGTCCCATCTGACGGCACCCGTTCACGAGCATGACGCGTGCATCAGCCCCACTCAGCTCAACCATTTTGAAGGGAACTGAACGACCCAATAACACGTGCCACCAACAGAGAGACATTTGAGTGAGCATGACAAACTCTCAACTGCCATGCTCGTAATGTCAAAAAAAAGTTGTAACCTAATAAAAATGCTCCACTACCACCAATAAATATAATTACAAGAGGTAATTGTGTATTAGTTCAGATCTATACATGTGCATTTATAATATCGAGTATACCTACATTGTACTATTTGACATTAGATGAAATTTTATGTAAATAAAATTATTTAAAAAAAAAGCTATATAATTATAGAAATATATAAAAAATGTAGTTTTAAATCTATCTCTATTAGATTTTTGATCTTTTGTAATATTAGTGTAATGTGATTTTGTATGTTTGGATGCTTGTTAATCAAATGCGCCTCAGAAGCTGAATGAATTTGGATAATTCACCGTCGTCTTTTATGTATTTTCACCGCATACATCCTAATTCTACATAAATTTATTATTATTATACATTGCTATAATTTACAGTATAATATTTAGAGTATAATCTGCTAAAGGCTAGCAGATTGAAAGTCCAAAAAATATCTAACGCACAGCCGAGACATACGCCGTAATTCAGTTCACGGTCAAAACATATCACGAATTTCATCCAAATCCGTTCAGCTGTTCAAGCAATAGCTTAATGGATTTGGTTGAAACTTTGCACACGGGTAGAACATGTAATAGTAATAGCACATAGAATATTTTTTATACTGGGAGTTTGTTCCCTTGGGACAGTTATCCAAATTCAGGCGGGTAAAGTCACCGGCAACAGCTAGTTTAAAATATTCATCTGTCTTCTCCAACATAACGATTCCCTAGTCGCACATCCTTCCGCAATGTTCCAAATAAACATTATATCACATAAATCAACTAAAACATTTACTCTACCCGTTGTCAGCTCATCACTTGTCAACGCGTCTGAGGCCACAACGACGCTAGGCTCTGGGCTACACCTGCTGGCATTTCACTCCGATCTCCAAGTTTTAAGGGTGCAAACTGTTTATCTATGAATGTTTGCTTTATTATAACGTTAATTTAGATAACTGTTTACCTGGGTATATCTTTGTAGTCTCAGAGAGAAGGAGTGATTGTCGAAAGTGTAAATTGTTGAGGTTTGGTAGCGCTTGACAATTCTCTACATTTTATATATATTGGATAAGGATTTTATTATGAATTAGCTCTTACTCGCGTTCATAAAATATAGCCTATGTACGTCAGGAATAAAGCAACTTTCTTTCGGAAAAAAAATGTAGCAATCGGACAGTACTTTCAGAGATAAAAAAACAAATTTTACTTCTTTATAATATTAAGCATAGATAGCATAGAAAAGTAATGGTATCAAAATTACCATATTTCCGCTTATAGCACATTCCAATCTGTCCTGTTGACCGTAACTCTCTATCACTGACCCCCTTTTCTTTCATACCACTTATAACACAGTCTATCCAAATTTTCTTTGCTCTTTATCTTCCTCTCTATCCACGGTAACATCGTTTCATTTCCTTCCTCTTCTTTACGTGACCATATTGAGACAAACGATTAATTTTCAATTTTTCAACGGCAATGGTACTAAAATGATTAATGGAAATCATGAAAATATCTATATCAATCTACGATGTGATCACTTACAAACATTATCATATGGAAATATCATCACCATCATCATAATTACATTAAGATCATCTATACAAACTTATGGATGATGTTTGTTTACTCAGAAACAAATGTTCATTTTCACATCGGGTAGATCGTTATAGATATTTTCGTGATTTTCATAGGTCATCATTTTGGTACCATTGCCATTTTCGCTATCAACATATTCCAAACAAACTTACTTCCTTTTACATTTACAGGATACAAAGGACAATAGTGAAAGAACCATTTGCAGCGAGGTAAGAACCGTAGCTCAAAAAGTAGTTTCAACCTACTTCCACGGTAAAAAGCCGCTGCATAACCCTGTATGTAAATTAAACTGTTCTATTCAAATACCAAGTACCACGTTTACCCTGAAACATCCACATAACAGTTTTAAAACCGCATTCAAACATGAAATTCAAATATTCAGTGTGAATTTTCGCTCCCACCTCAAAAGTCGTTAAAAACAAAAGCATGGACGTTGGGAGAGATAACGATATGAACTCGGCCTAAACGCATAAACGTTTAGCGGTTGTAGTACCAACTAAATAGCTTCCTATGCGAATGAATACCCCACAATGATCCGGTCATAAATGCTTTTACAGTTTAGGCTGTGCGCACACATGATACTTTCAGCGATAGCGTATAACCCCCCTCGATGGAATTCGATCACGGTGACGAATCTCAAAAGAAGTTAGCCAAGTATGCAGGAAAAAATGTAGTCCATATGCATGTGTACAAACACAGGTGCACTGTCTGTTCCTTTACTCTTGTAGTCCAATGGGACGGGAATTCAGCACGATTAGCAGAGAGAGATCAGATGCAGAAACAACGACTATACTTACTTTCCGAGTCATCCTAACTCCGGGCTGCCACAGGGTATTTCTTGTTTCTTCTTAGTACAGCCCTCTTCCCAGCTTAGCTGAGGTCGGGTTCCTTTGTACGTTTGCGGCAGGGAGCTTTGTTCTGGTTTGTCTGTGTATTCAGACTCGCGTTCTAGATCTCTTTTGGCATATTTGACCTCCAGGTAGTCGTCCTGTTCCTCTTTGTGACAGGGTGACTGTTATTAGGTCTAAGAATTCTACCTTCACTTCCTACCTACACTTCTTTCAATTTTCTGCAATCGATGCTACCATAAACGTAAAACTTAATAGATAACCCCAGTAGCACTTTTTGCCCGACCTGGAAAAGCCTGGACTCTCTCTAAGTATTGCCCTTTTTAAAACTACACGACAAGTGAGGTAGTGATTAAACGCTACCTATTATAGGATGATATATATCACGTTCAAATGACTACGTCACAAGCGACAGGTCAGTAAACATGCAAAATTGTTATTACAGCAATAAACAACCAAACCTTTTCGCAAGAATGTTGGAGTCGACTTCCCATCTAACCAGTGACCAAATTATTTTACATGAAGCAACTGCCTATCTGACCTCCACAACCCAGTAATTGGGTACCAACATACCATGGTGTATTACATTGAGCCTCAATGGACTAACAAGGCTACCGACATGGCCCGAAGAATCGCGAAACTTAAGTGGAAGTGAGCACTGCAGATTGCTCGCAGAATAGATGGTCAATGGGGAGTAAAGGTCTGGAGTGACAATTACGTAACGGAAGACGCAGCGTTGGATTGCCTCCTATAGGTAAACCGATGAGCTGGTGAAAAACGTGGGAATCCAATGAATGCGAGACGGTCAAGACCGGCCGTTATGGCATCACTATCTATCTCCAACAGTGGACGTGTTACAGCTGAAGTGATGACGAGTGTAATTTTTCCTAACTTCTGAATATCCGTAACGATTGTCACTGATCTAGACATAACAGCCAATTCAGAAGACCGTCTTCTATGTCATTGCATCTATGTAACTATATGCATAATATCCATCAAACAAAGTATAAACATTATAGCAGGCATCATGTCTGGCAGGTATAAACATTTTATGGGTTATCGTCGAAGCATTTATGGGGAATTCACCTATGACATATGAGACTTTTTGAATACATCAAACGCTTTATTTATCATTGCATGGGGTCGTAAATTATGAAAGTTATATTGCAAAGAAGTACCCATATGATATTTGCGGAGTACTTCGCGAAAAATGACATTGCTTTTTTTGAGGTGAGAAATCATCTAATGATATCTTCCGCTCTTGTGTGGAGTTTTAGGTAGACTCGGTCAGACTTTTACTGACTCAAAACCACACCTGTGTTCTTCAGTTGCTGTTTGCGTTGTAGGGCCTTGAGTTTCCATTTCTGAAAATAACTGCGGCCTTAGTGGGTATCCCTGCTGGGCCCCTATGGTTTTGCTGACATCGTGTTAATGCAGTCGACAGTGACCAAATTGTGTGGGAAATTACTAAATAACCTCTTTCGCTCTGGTTAGGGTGAAAGGGAGGGTCAGATTATTTACTGATAAAAACCTACACGTGTTCCTTCAAATGCCCTTTGACATTTGCAATTCGGTGACAACGACTTCTATGATTGATGATAACACCAGAATAATCTTACCGATATTCCAAACAGTTTTTCTTGTAAGAAATTGTAAACAGATAATTCATTTAAGTATGTAAAAGTCCTTACAATTTGGGCTGTTGAATCTTAGCAAAGAGAAAAGCAACAGGTATTTAAGACAAAACGCAAAGCCAGACAGTTTTCTCAGCAGTTTGAAATTTAAATGAACTCCATACAAATTTTGCAGTCATTTCATTACAAAATAAACCAAGCCGAAAATACTGTCTGTAGTCAGTTAGTGCATTTCAATATTGCAGAGGTTTCGTCCATTCTGAAATATAATGCAGATAGAGAGTTAATAATTTACAAAGGCAGTATCATAATGCCGATTTAATTACGCGGATGAGACAACACGTCAGGTTGGGTGCGTCGTAAATACATCAGCAGTACACCACACCACACATATTCGTACGTAACTACGCTAAACTGCCTGCTATTGCTGCGAAACTTTAGGTGCCTAGTGTATATAGAACTGTTTATTATGAGCGAGTATGATCTTTAGTAGCAAAATTACATTTAGCATGTTAGCATAATCAGCCTTTTAATGTTCCCACTGCTGGGACTCAGGCCTCTACTTCCAGAGAGGGAAAAGTTACATTTAATTGGTTATATACATATAATTTACATTTTAAAATATAAGCATTTAAGAATATAAAAAAAACTAGCAAAAGCTAGCCTGCAGCTTCGCCCGCGTACATAAAATATAGCCTATGTCACTCAGGAATACAACTTTCGCAAGAGCGATAGGAACGCAGCTTTCTATCGGTGAAAAAATTTTAGCAATCGAATCTGCACTTCCAGAAATTATCTCCTGCAAACACAAAAAGAAAAATAAACTTTACCTCTTTGTAGTATTAGTAAAAAAATAGTAGTGCACCGGCATCAGAATCATGGTCCATGCCAAAAATGGGCAGGGCTCCTGAGAGAGAAATGTCTTAACAATACGCGCCGTGTGCAGGTATACTGCTTTCTAGATCAAGCCCTTGATCCAACAGCCTAACGAAACCTTCCTCTGGTGTTTGACGAGACTCTTAGCTATTATAACATTGGTCCTCACTACTACCGGCATAATTCGGTCTGTATTCACATCCCACAATTTATTTATTACTAGCTTTTGCCCACGGCTTCACTCGCGTACATAAAATACAGCCTATGTCAATCAGGAATAAAACAGCTTTCCATCGGTAAAAAGATTTTAGCAATCGGACCAGTACTAGATTACCTCCTACAAACCAAAAAACAAATTTACCTCTTCATAATATTAGTGCATATTTATTATTTTTATCCTTAATTATTTAGAGAATTGTAGCCAAGACGTCTTTACTGAAAGCTCACGATAAACTTTCAAGGTCGGACAAAATACTACCTACACAGAAAAAAACCTCATAAGAATTATGACCATAATAGGTAGCGAGAAAATAAGTAAATATATGACCTTGTAGGTAACCAGACTTACCTACTGGATAGAAGGGACCTAATCCTTAAGCCAATCAACTTTTACGACCAGCGTGGGTAGCTTATGACTCTATACGTATAGATACCTACAAGTATATACGTATGTATGTACAAATATAGACCCGCCATACAAAATAATAGTTTTATAAATAAACAAAAAATGTTAACGTTCTGGCGTTGCAATAAAAGTGAACATTTCAGCGGCTGTGGTCACGAACCAATCAGTCTTCTTTGACCACAAAATGCGAAAATGAAATTCAATGAATTTATTTAAATCGTATAATAATTGTAAACAACAATCTACACTAATATAATACGGAGGTAAAGTTTGTTTTTTTTGTTTGTAGGAGGTAAACTCTGAAAGTACTGGTCTGATTGCTATTTTTTTTCATCAATTGAAAGCTGCTTTATTGTTGACTGACATAGGCTATATTTCATGTAGGTACGCCAGCGAAACTGAGGGCAAAATCTAGTCATTCATATATATTTGTAAACAACAATCTACACTACGAGTAATATTATAAAGAGGTAAAGTTTGTTTTTTTGTTTGTAGCAGGTAATCTCAGAAACTACTTCTCCGAATGCGAAAATTTTTTCATCGATAGAAAGCTGCTTTATTCTTGAGTGACTTAGACTATATTTTATGTACGCAGGCGAAGCTGCGGGCAAAAACTCCTCCTCCTCCTCCTCGATTCGTATTCCTCATTACTGAGGATCGTGAAGTTTCCGCTGGATTAGCTTCTTATTGATGGAATCTCGCCATCTGTGACGATTTTTAGCGTCATGAAGTGCGACGTGCAATTAGGTGTCCAGTGTGGAGTGGACCTGATCTGCCCATCTTATTGGGCTGCGGCCTCTTGATCGTTTGCCATCAACCATGCCAGTTACGATGAGCTGTTCAAGATTGTGGCCATTTTTTCTGGCAATGTGGCCAAAAAACTCCAGTACTCTGCGCATGCAGGTGGCAAAAGCTATTGTTATATAAAAATAGTTAGGGACAAAATATTTGTGAACACCTACTTAATAGGACCACCACACCCATGGACTGTATCATTGATTGAAAGAATTACCGTGGTCCAGGAACGTAAAATGTAACTGAAAGAACGATCGGTTTTATTCAGTAAAAGTCTGACATTTCTCCTCATTTCACTTAGAGCTAGAAAAGTCTTTAAAATATTTTCCTTCAGACATTGACATAGAAGTAAAGTACCCTTCAGACATTGATGATGTCTTAAAAGGCGTGTATTTTAAAAAAAACTAATTACGAAGCAGTATTGCTACTATGGATCCTTTGCTGGGTTGCTTTCACCACTTCATCTTTTGATTGAGACATTAACAATGAGTTTAATTCTTTTTTTTTTTTACTAAAAAAATTTAGCAAGCAAATCCGGGTGGCTTGGATTGAGATCAGCAAAGAACTATGTTAATCAGTGTTGTATTGGAAGATATAGTATATATGTAGTAGCTAGTTTTATTACTTGAAATTGTAGCCTGTGAAGAATGTGGAAAAAGGTAGCATAAATTGTTTTATAACGTAATATTTAAGATATTATGACACTTTTTAGGTACTGCTGTTTTTTTTTCTTGAATAAGTAAATAATATAAATTAATCACACTCTTAATTACAATAAAATTGTGCCTAAATTAACGTATGCTAACGAACTAGGCTTAGAGCCTGTATTTTGGCACGCAGCGCTTCTAGCTCCGAAACATCTTCTGAGCTCATAGTGCTCATAAGCAAATAGTATCAAAATAAAAATAAAATTACTACGTTAAAACCGTAACAATGCCTCAAACAAGCATTGATGGCCGTCCACAAAAAAGTCTTTACGAAACATCAGCGAGCTCACCCTACTAAACATCCCCTATGAAAGGCTAGGGGACACTTTATGGCCTAAAGTGCTTTCGCTTTATAGACGTTGCCATCTGAATTAGGTATCATAAAGTTAGTACATAAATATACTTTTACATATAATAGGGTACTTATTATATAATGAAGCGTTAGGTTAACGCTAGTAGGTGGAGTTTGCGTTGAAGTAAATGTCTATATATAGGTATTATTTTATAGATAAATTAATGAAAAAACGTCAGACTCACCTAAATCTGTTTCTTTTTTCATAGGTATTGTTTTTAAGACGTAGATGAGAAATACAAACGATATCGAAATTTAACCTTTAAGAAGTGGAAGTACTAAAACTGAATAAACGCCGTCTGTTGACAATAATGGAAAATTTCTACTTTTCCGATCGATTTCACATATGCGAACGTTTACTTTAACGCGATCGAGTTATCGAATACATTAACAATCTTATATTAGACCCTCTGTCTGTGGAAATAATAACCGAAAACACCCGAAAGATTTAATTAACTATATTATAAAATGTTGGTTTTAAGTTCGCCTAAAAAACGTACTGTGCTCAAAGAATATTCTGCTCTACTGACACCTCTTATTTTCTAAATACATATATCTAATATACTATTTCCTATTATTCGAAGCTCAGTCCAGCCAAATCCTGTTTTTGTAAACTCAAGGGACTATAAACTCGTATAACAGCGTCAAAGCAAATTCCAAATCAGAAAGAACATTGATGATATCTTCTCTTTTATTCCCAATTATTTTTTTTATTTTTACCTGGCACTTTTCCACAATATCTCCGTATTAACTCAATATCAGGCCACATACAGAACAACAGCCCACTTCGCACCTGAGCTTATCATACTTTTTCCAACAAGAAAACTGCTTGCACAATAATAATAGCAAATAGCCCACGTACAAGGCAATATTAGTAATAAATTCGACACCTCATCTCGTTCCAAATGTATCTCGATTACCCATAATGGTACAATAGGGCCATATTGAATGGAACTCGAGTTGGCACCTGCTTTGCCGCCAACACCGCCTTGCTGCGTACCTCCGCTAACAATGGGTTTGTTTAAGGGAATTTAGGCGTTTCGTTACAAGATTTGTGTAAGGTTTTAGAGAGATTCCTATCATTACATATTAGGGACTCCTACCTCTATCATGAACTGAATGCGGAAACGAAACTCCAAGCAAAAAAAACATCTCATTGAAAAAAGACGAGAATTTTTTTTTTTTGAGACTCACACAGAATGACAGAACCAACAATAATAAAATAAAAAGTAAATACTTAATCTATCCTAGGTAGACTGGTAGAGAAAGCTTTAGGCCTTTGTACTTTTGTGTTGCATGAAGTTTTAATAAATAAAAATATCTATAAATACTTAACTTAAAAAAAAAAGAAAACAATATTGTAAGATTAAAAATAAAAGACCTGCGTGAAGTCAAAAAGGCTCCTATCTCAGCATTTAACAAAATCGTAAAATAACGCAGGGCTGATATTCTGTTAAGGTAGTATTGAGGATTGTGAAAAGGTTTATGGTTAAGTTTTTAGACATTAGTTTTGATTGATAATCATAGATTGCATGATCATTTCTGTGATCAGCATTTTGACATTGATTTTCTTCCCGAACTACACAAACACATTTTAGTAAGATTTTTTACAAAATAATGTAAAAAGAACAAAAAAATTCAAAACCTCGATAATAATCCTACAACATATTCATACCAGCATGCCTTTTATACTCCAGCTATCGTAAGTACTTATAAAGAAGCTCAAAGAAGGAATTCTGATAACAATTTTAGCCGCGTCTGTAAGCTTGTGCTGTGGTTCCCATTCTATGGTCCGCGTAGAAATGTTTGTGCTTTTATGCTGTCACTGACTTATTTGCTTTTAATGCTTACATAAATATATTTTAGTTGCTACTATGCCATACTACCTCCCAAGTATTTCGCTAGAATTTCACAATACAGAAACACTACGGAACATTTCGTTAACACAAACTTGTATAACAACACAAGCTCGTTTTAAAATAACCATTCATCATGATTCAATTTCAAGTTATTTTCGTTCGTAACTAAGCTAGAGAGCGAAGACGTTATTCACAAAGTAATCTTTAAATTAATAAAACAAATCGATCCGACTCCCGTTGAACTGGTTACGTTTGTTAAGACATGTCAAAACGTAATCTAGCCGCGGACACTTGCAAATGAGTGTGCATCATTCCTTACTCGCTTACAAAGATAATTTTGCTATCGAAAAACAAAAACTTGGTCCTTGTGCACCAAAATAAAAGGTACAAACTCGTTGAAAGAAGAATTCCCAAGCGGTAAATTAAAGTTGTCAAGTATTGTGAAACTCGTTTTTTTACGGACTGAAGTAGGGACAGCATAAAAGGATGTTAATTGGTGTTCCTTACTTTCTGAAGATAATTGAGTCGTAACTAGGATGCTAGACAATGCGAATAGCTGGCAACGTAGTCGCACATTGCGCACCTAACATTTGCATACAGAGCCCTTTTAACTCACAAACAGCGGGTAGATTCCTTGGTAATTACGTGTTCTACAAACCTATTAAAATAGCGACAAGTTAAACACATGTTCACTAGTCGATTGTGAATGATATTAGTAATGTTGTGGTGTAATAGCGGCTATTAGATCGTTGATTTGATTAGCCTATTTTGATTTATCTATTTGTGATCAGACGCGAGTGTCTGTATGCTAGACAATCAGGAATGTTAATCGTGCCTTTATATTTTAGTTCAAACTCGGTGTGCGACATTTAACACCTAGAATGAAAGTGACTAACTCAAAATTCCTGTAAATTCTGATTTGGTTTATACCAATGATACTTACTGATCTTAAAAAGTCTACTACTATACACAGTTGCGGTGGAAAAGAACCCAAATCATAATATGATATATATACATATATATATAATAATCATATGATTTTTTTTACATATTATGTAAAAAAAAAATACGAGATCCCATTCCCATCCCATAAATCATAAAAAAAGCCTTGTGCAAAATTTCACATTCCTTGTTTCAGTCTGTTTCTCCTTTTATACCGTATTTATATAATTCTTCTGTACGTGAGTTTATCACCCAATTCCTCCTAAACAGTTTGACTTTTTAAAAGAGTCCCAGGTTGGTTGAATTTGGTGGGTGGTGCTGCAATACCCGCTTTTGTGATGAATTTTTTTTTCTGACGGAATGGCAGCTTTGGCTAAGACAACGTCTGTCAGGACTGCTAGTATAATATAAACAAATAGATAAATAATCTTTCTCTTTGCAGATCCAAATAAATATATTCTACAAAACGCACGTTTACAAATAGGTGTAAATCAACAAACGGCAGACACTGCAAATCCAAATAATAGCCGCGTGTGCGTCTAACATTGCAGGTTGCAACGTTTTAGTTTTTTTTACTTCGATAGTTTAGTTTGATTGCCATAGATAAAAGGATGCATGGCAGTGCGAACATTTGCCGATTAAACCGGCCTTTACAAATAGTTTTAGTTCGATTACTAAAACTATTCGGACAACTAAAACCGGGTATTTGTGATCGCTCCTGTATTCAACGTTTTACTGCTAAATCAAGGATTGCACAGTGGTGAAATAGATAAGGTTTTGGCTTACAGACAAAAACAAACTGCGCATACAAAAACCTTTAAAAAAAAAATTTAACCGACCTCAACATACAAAAAAAAAAACAGTAAAAAGTGAAAAACAAAAACTGCATAAAAAAATACAAATTATTTTTTGAAACCTGAGTTTTTTTTTTGTTTTGTTTCTTCTACAAAATACCAATCTCCAAAATTACAATTTTATTATAATTATACGAACGATTTAAGCTACTTAAAAATAAAACCGGAAAATACCTTTTACCGCTTATGAGTTAAACTTTAGACAAAAGAAAAACCTAAACAACTTTTCATCAACAAAACCGCACATACTTCTAACTAACCGCTCAAACATGCCTCATTAAAACTAAACATACCTGAGACTATAAGTATTTACCACAAGTACGTTCGTATACCACAGGTATGTCTGTTGTTGCCTCGAGTTTGTTGTCCAGTTTAGTTGTAAACAAAAGAGACGCAAAATATACCACAAAGCGTTCTTGTGGTGGCTTTGTATCGTTTTCAATCTACGTTATGAAAGCGTCCTTTTGACCTTTCACAAAGTAATATTGCTGAAAGCTTAATATGTATATATTAACTGCGTCCAGAACTTCATATGCTAATATCAATATTGTTTGATGTGTTTTTGGGAGTGTATCTGGACAGGTTTATCTTTGATGTCGATGATTGCTTGTGGATATATGAATGGCGCAATGTTTTAATGATTTCAGGATATCAGTTTTGTTATATAGGGCTCGACGTGGTTTGATTGGTATGCGATGCGGTAGATATATCCAGTCTCAATTAATCTGGGCAGCCTTTTGATCCACGTCTGTGTTTTCGCGACGGGGTCGCAGCAGATCACGAAAGAGGAGGTGGAAGGACTTCGAAGTTTTCCTTATGAATTGGTAAAGAGTAGAAGTGAAGAGCTGAAAGTAATGAAAGGATTGAAGGGAGGCGTTTGTTGTTGTGGCGTGTGTTGAGTATGAAACAGTACGAGATAATATTGCGATGCGTTTAAGCTGTCCAATGCAGTTATTGCAACGCAAATGAATGACGCATTATGCGTTAAGCTACATTAGACCAACGCACACATCTAACACGCCTGATTTGTACGTAGAACGACGTCGCGTGGCGTGAATCAATTGTAGTTCTAGAAGTCCAGTTTCTACAACGTATGGAGACCGACGCGCCCAGTAGCCCGATTCACGTAATGAAAACCTTAACGATATCGTAGCGATTTAGTCGTTTAGACCATTTCGGTATTCATTCACATCCATCAATCAAGTTTGAACGACTCCGATTTTAAAGTCGTCTGAAATTCGTCGATTTTAAAAAAGTCTGTATTTTATTATTCTGGTAGAATACTTATTAATGTAACTGGAAATAAGTCGATAGATCGAAAACTTCAACGATATTTGGCTTGTTTGATTTTACGTGAATCAGGCTACTGATCAGATGTAGCTCTACCTTTACAGCTGTTGTATGCTACAAACTTTTGTGTACATACAATCCCATGGTTCACATAGGTACTAATTTAGGTTAGTACTGCCAACAGGTATACGTTACGTATCTAATACTATTACCACCTTAATACCTTCATCTGCTAACAATGGGTGTATCCGAACATCTATTATATGGAAACTATAGACACTGTTAATTCATGTCTATAGTTTGATATTCAAATCCCGTGTGTGTGTAACAATTATTATAGAACTTAATGTTGTTTATCTACACTAATATTATAAAGAGGTCCCAAGTCGTCGACGGCGCACACTGTTCCCGCGTGCCTCAAGGAGTTGTCAGCAACAGCAAGGACCCAGCTGGGTCGAAGCCTACTGGGGCCAGGGTTAGTTTCGAAAGACAGCTTGAGTCTGACACTATCTTCCGCTCCGCCCAAGAGCGGGCGTTATCATTGGATGATTTTTTCCCACCATAAAAAAAAATATAAAGAGGTAAAGTTTGTTTTTTTTGTTTGTAGGAGGTAATCTCTGAAAATATTGGTCCGATTGGTAAAATTTTTTCACCGATAGAAAACTGCTTCATTCCTGAGTGACATGAAATAGGCTATATTTTATGAGCGCGGGCGAAGCTGCGGGCAAAAGCTAGTGCTTTATAGAAATACTGGCTTATTTGATAAACGCTGTTTTGTCGGGTAAGAAATAGCCTAGAACCTAATCTTATACTAACCAAATATCTATAAAAAAATCATTACAATCGGTCGCTTGACCGATTGTCATTTTAGAAGAATTCCATAACGCACACTGAGACACGAGATTTTTGATATATTTAGAATATTCACTTTATTGCACGCCAACTCGTAATATATCTAGTTGTCTAGTATTTTGCTGAACTAGACCAATTTGGTGTAACTGTGAGATATTACACTTTATTTACTGTGTGTATTAGTTTGTGACAAATGAACCGGTTTTCTTTCTTTGTTTACAAATTATCTATATTAATGCTAATTACAATAGCAGCCTGGTTGCTGAATTTGAGAACTTAGACCAAACTTTTAAGAGAAGCATACTTGTTAAATTAACACCAAACGTGAAACCAATTTACTTATTTTTTGCACTTTGAAATACAAAGATAAATTCTAACTTCAAAGTGATGTTTCTAACTTTGCTTTATTAAATTTATAAAAAAAAAATCGCTTGAATATTTTTTGTTGTTTCACGGGGCGTCGAGAAAATTCCTGTTCAAAGAAGTTTCAAAACAATTTTTCGTTTGTAAAAATATTTGAAAATTGTTGCGCGTTTAATAATATTATACATACCGCTGAGTATAAAGTTTTAAGGCGCGTTTTCTCGTTAACGGGTGGGGTGAAGGGGACGAAGGGGTGACATCAAAGTGAATTAGCGAATGTTGTCTAGGGGCGTCCGTTTGTAAGCCGCTTTGAAGTTAGGGCTACCTGCAGGGTACCGGGGAACTCCGTTGAAATGTGCCAAAGCGTAAGGCGTTTTATTTTGATACCACTCCGAAGGGCCCGCGAACGCAAACGCGCGGGAAAAATGTAACACGCTAATTTTGCCATGAGTATGCTTATTACATGGCGTTTGAAGTTATCTGGCATCAAAAGATAATTTGCGTTGTTTTAAATGAGGTTTTACAGGATTTAATTTATGAACATTTTTGCACGGCTTGGTGATTTTGCGTATTTTTCTAGCTAAACTACATGCACGAAAGGTTCAAAGCACAAATTAAATTGTGCTTTAAAGAAATAATAATATGATATTATAACACGTTGAATTTGTAACATTCAGACCTCATCTTTTATTTTCGACGCACGAGCGCCATGAGTCCACTTTTGACGAATATAAAAAAATGCTGCATTTTAATGTAAAATCTCAAGGGTTCTCAAATTGTTACTATTTTGGTGTACAATAAAGTTTATTCTATTCTATTCTATTCTCAAGGCTTCAACCAACCAACTACATGCTTTGACCTACATCTTGAAAGTAACAGTTAAGTACACGTATTTCGACAGTGTCGCAAGAGACGATGGTTCACAAAGGCAGCGAAGATACGTCTTTCTTTTTAATACAGCGTCTAAAAGGGTTGCCAAGCTTACCAAAAAATCTTTTCGCCCATTTTTCTATGGGACCTTTTTGCCGGGGGACATTGAGCTGGGCCCGCGGATCCGCGATAACGTCGTGGTACGAACTCACTTTAAGAGGACTACATTAACTAAAACGCGGTTACTGTCGGACTGCAGACAAAAGAAAGTGATGCTCAAAGACACAATGCTTGCAAATATGAAGCATTTTAACGGTTTACTAAAAATCGACAGATTTGATTACCAAATTAAAACACTATAAAGGTAAAACGTTCATGTTAAAGGTAAAGCCTATAGAATAATTTGACAAATAGTAATAATTATAATTTATTACATGTGTATAAGTCCGGTTTTTAGTCAATAAAAGTAATTTTTTGAGGCATCTACTTGTTTCTTTTCTATCGTAAGTACTAAATTATTTATATTATGTTTTAATTACTTTGAACACACTTTGATCCTGAAGAATAACATTTGTGTTTTTCTGATTTTATTTGCTGCAATAAGTTAAATTTAGTATGTATATTTAGAAATATTTAAGTATGTTCTCTTTGCTCTGCTTAGCTCGGGACTAGACGGCGTTGTGTGATAGTTGTAGCAAAATAAAATACTTTTGCGCATCATTAAACTCGCGCTTAGCTCTTATAGTCCCCTTAAATGCAAATCTCTTCACTACCAAATTCGGCACGATGTGGCAGCTCGTGATGGGTGGTAGAATTCGAGACAAATAAGATGCGATGGCTGTATTTTAATCCTATTGAATGGTTTCGAACTAGTCATTGTGTGTGAATAAGGTATTTGCCGGTTATGCACATCTAGTTTTAACTTACTTTGCGAGTTGCTGTGTAAATATCTTTTTTAACTACGTACATAGTCATTGGTATTTAATTAATTGATTTGTTGTATTAGTTTATTTTATACGTGTTTTTTTTTCCGGTGGGAAAATCATCTGATGACATCCTTCGTTCTTGGGCGGACTTTTACTGACTAAAAATCCACTCCTGTTTCTTCATTGCTTTTCGTACCGGGGCCTAATCTTTTTTTCAAAAGAGGATTCTTGGCCCCAGTAGGCTTCGATCCTGCTTTCCCCTTATGGACTCTTAGTCTATGACTCCTATAAGATATGTGGGTTATAGCAATATTTTTTTGAACGTGAAATTAGTCCTTCTCAAGAAGGAACTTCTTGCCTTACGTATCGGGACCGAGCTTCCCTTTCGGATAAACCTGGCCCCAATAGGCTTCGCCCCAGCTGGGCCCCTGCTGCTGCTGACAACTCCTTGAGGCGCGCAGGAACAATGCACGCCGTTGACGACTTGGGCTCGGTCCGGAAATTACCAGACGGTCGGACGGCGAGCTACCCATTGCTTGCCGTCCGCAAGCCCGCGCCTACGGTGGCCGGAAATCGGGATCCGAATCCGGGCGGCTTTCGCCATTGCCTGATGTGATCGGCCTCCTCCTTTGCTAGCATTACTGCTTCGCAGAAGGAGGCGACCGCCTGCCACTCCTCCTCGCTCCGGACCATGTACACTCACTTCCAAAAGTCGATAGGAATTCTTAAAACGTATTCGTTTGACGTTTAGTTTGACTTACGACCTTTTATTTTCAAGTTTCGCCAACAAATGATTGAAATTCACAATTTCATCAACTTAGCATAAGTCAAGATGGCCCAGTGGTATAGGCACACAGATTGAAGCGCAAATCAGTGTGCCGCAAGTTCAAATCCCACGCAATTATTGACTTTTTGTAAGTTCTTACCCGATTGGAAGTTATGTATTTGCATTACATATATTAAATTATTCTTTAACTTGTTCACACATTTCTTAGAGTTAGAAAGGTAGATCACAAAAAAACTAAATAAAGAATTAGATTTCTGCGAGGTAGACGAGGTTTATGAGTTTTAACTTGACCGAAATGAACTGTCGTTTGGTTGTAGTTGTTGGTCAGTGACGTGTGGTTGACAGTATTGTAATATTCGCAAAATGCAGGCTAATATTAGTATTGAAGTGAGGGCGACTATCATTGGGCTGCATAAAAGTGGTTTTAATAAAACACAAATATCTGAAGAAACCGGACTGAATGTGAGTATAATAGCTATTAATGAATTGTAACTTTATTACAAATTAATCTTCTAATTAAAACGTATGCCATTTAAGAATCCATTCATCGTATCTATAAGAGGTTTAGAAGAGAAATACGTAAATCGTTGGGTTTATTGGATTGGTTATTGGATTAATAAATGCAGTTTTATTTTAAAATTATATTCAATAATTATGATTATTAACATTTTATATAATGAAAATGAAGTGAAGTAGGTATAGCTGCCTAATATATATTTTTTTTTATTTTAGAAAAATACTGTAAATCTTTGGCTAAAAAGATATGAGGAAGAAGGTAGCCTTGCTAGTCGAAAGAGAAGTGGGAGACCGAAGCTTATTAGCGAGGCGCAGCGACGACATATGGTGGACGTATACGAAACGAATGGTTTCGCACCAACGAGACATTTTGCGGAATTATATGACACCTCGATGGATACTGTTCGCCGTGCACTTCACGCTGAAGGCGTGCATCACAGAAAACCTGCTAAAAAGCCGTACTTGACAGAGAGGCACAAACAAGAACGATTACGTTTCGCACTAAATGTTTAGTGTTAACTAAACTAAAGGGCCTACCATTTTATTTTAACATATCTGTGATTATTCGTTAACAAACACTGTATTATATTGTGTTTACTTTCGTTTAAAACAGCTATATCTTTTAATTTGTGCCATCGCCTCATCTTAAGAATGCAGTGAACTCGCTATCAATTTTGTTGACAATAATCATGAGTCTATTTCGTTTTTTATTCTTCTACCCGCACTGTTATAACATAATATTATAGTTCATTTTATTTTGCTCATCTTGTGAGAACTAAAGTTCTTTTAACAGAAATTGAGGTTTAGTTTCAATCTTCTTTTCGTCAAGAAAATGAACAATTAAGCTATGACCTCAATACATTAATTGTGACGTTACACAAAAATAAAATGTTTACAAAGTCTAAATCATAAATCACTTTTCAATAAATAACTGGATATAAACAATTACCTATATTTTATTTTATTAAAATTTGAATATCCGTTCATTGTTACGTTATTCATAATATGAATGGTCTAAGTGGGTATACTTCCAACAAACAATCTTACGTGTAACATAGATAACGGTTACAAGATAACTTTTTGCTATTCGACGTCACAATTCTCATAAATGTTTAATTTGTAAATATAAAGCATAAACATTTTTATTAAACACGTCTTTTTATTTCCACCTTACAACATCGAAAAGATGTAACAACTAAATAATTGCAAATTACGAATGTGATTCTTCTTGTGGTTAATAGATCACATTCGTAATTTGCAACTATTTAGTGCAAAAAATGCAATAGTATTTTTCATAGAAATTTAAAAAAAAGACTATATCAATATAGATTGGGAATTTTCAAAGTAAGAAATAACTGCAACGGACCGACCATGATTTGAACTCGGGTTACGTGATTTGCGAATCCAACACTTAGTTCACACGGCTACCAGCACATGACGTATTTGCGCGAATTTTATCAATGCTATGGTAAGAACAGAAAAATAATAATGTTTTGCTCAGTGCGACGACAGTTCCTTAATGTGTGTTATCTGTGGAATGTGGATACTCATACATGCGCACACATACGCATCGCGCTCGCTCGGTTCATAGCAATGTAATCTTTAACGTTCCTATGGACTTTTGCCTCCTTACTGTACCAACGATCGCCCTCACGAGGGCACGGCGATGCTCTGCCCAAGCGGGGCACACTTCTACTGTGTGCTCCACTGTGTCCTCCGGGCATTTTATACATGTCAGATATTAAAGCAGGGAGAGTGCTAATACTCGCCAAACCTATTACTTATTGTTAACTTTATCTCTACTGATAAAAATAAATATTATTGTTAACTTAATAAAAATATTATTGTTAACTTAAAACTTAATAAAAATATTATTGTTAACTTTGTCTCTAATGAGCAATGAGGGGTAGCTCGCCGTCCCGCCTTCCGTTAATAGCCCGGACCGGGTCCGAGTCTTCGACGCTTAGTGTTCTATGCGCGCCTAAATGAGATGTCAGCAAAACTATAGGGGCCTAGCAGGGCCGAAACCTACTGGGACGATGCACGGGTTGACTTTAATTCATTAAACCCCAAGCGAACGCCGGCATTCGCGCACCTATTGTCTTTCTATTGTGTCTGTGATTTACACGATTGATAGGTTAAAAAGGGTAAGCCGTGGTCCTGAAACGCAAAAGGCAACTGAAGAAACATAGATGTACCTCCAAAAAAAAACAGGTTTTATTCGGGAGAATATAGTTTATTTCCTTGTGTTTTATTATCCTACTACTAGTCATACTCTGAGTCCGGAAAAAACAAGCAATATCTATAAAATAGCAGTAAATAGTAAATATTCATTCGCGTTTGCCACGTAAGTAAATCTTAAAGGAAATTACTGGTAATAAAACATGTACAAATAAAATGATATATTCGTCGTAAGCGAGTTTTTTCCGCTTGCAATAGTAATCTGAAAAAAAGAAGAAGAAAAAAAGCAGGTTTTATTCAGTAAGACACGTAGAACGCATAAGTCACGAGTGCAGAAAGGGGAAGAAGGGTAAGGGTAAGATCAATAAAGAAATAAAACCGTGCAACATAAAAAAATGACAGATACATAGGTATATTCTTAAATGTACACCATAAATACAATTACAGTAAAAATAAAATACCGGCCAAGTGCGAGTCGGACTCGCCCATGAAGGATTCCATAGCAGCAAGTAACATAATATAAAAGTTCTTGTAATGTGTTGTAACTTTGATCGATGTTTTAATAATAGTGTATTTTTTTCGATTTATGACGCATTAAAAAAAACTACTTACTAGATTTCGTTCAAACCAATTTTCGTTGGTAGTTTTTATAGTAATGTACATCATATATTTTTTTTAGTTTTATCATTCTCTTATTTTAGAAGTTAGAGGACACACATTTTACCACTTTGGAAGTGTCTCTCGCGCAAACTATTCAGTTTAGAAAAAAATGATATTAGAAACCTCAGTATCATTTTTGAAGACCTATCCATAGATACCCCACACGCAAGGGTTTGATGAAAAAAAAATTGTTGAGTTTCAGTTCTAAGTATGGGGACCCCCAAAATTTATTGCCTTTTTTCTATTTTTGTGTAAAAATCTTAATGCGGTTCACAGAATACATCTAATTACAAAGTTTCAACAGTATAGCTCTTATAGTTTCGGAAAAAAGTGGCTGTGACATACGGACGGACAGACAGACAGGCAGACAGACAGACAGACAGACAGACAGACATGACGAATCTATAAGGGTTCCGTTTTTTGCCATTTGGCTACGGAACCCTAAAAATCACATTCGTTTATTAATTTTGTGTACACTGATCTTTTACAAGGTGTAAGGGACAGCCCTCCACAAACTTTAAGGGCTTGCTCAGTAGACGAAACTGAACAACCTTCCACAACACTCTTTTTCAGGAAACGAAAAAAAAATCCGCCTCACCATACAAAATTATAGAGAGGAAAATTAGAGAGAGGCCGATTTTTTTTTCGTTTCCTGAAAAAAAAAAATTGTGGAAGGTTGTTTAGTTTCGTCTACTGAGCAAGCCCTTAAAGTTTGTGGAGGGCTGTCCCTTACACCCTTTATACAAACACAAAATAATGATGGTAATATCAATATACTCGTAAACTATCAAAATTAAATTAATTGTATAAAATGTACAAAATCTCATAAAAAACAATCAGTATTACGGTTGTCAAAATTAAATCAATTAAAATAATACAATTATAATTATATTTTAAAAGGTCAGTGCGTGTCTCCAAGGAAATTTCACACCAACTGATCGACACTTTGCGTGACTAGAGGGCTGGTTCGTTCTTTACCCCTAGAATTACCATTGCCATTCACCGTGGCAACGCTGTCTGGCTTTTAGGTACCTACTTTTTCGAACGAAAGCGATATAGAGAAGTACTTCGACACCTAAGCGTATTTTTAATGTTTTTATATTTTAGCTTTAGTATAAATACTTAAGTTAATGTTTAAGTAACTTACATATTTTGTTAGAAATCTTTTGTCTGTCAATTGAAATTTTAAAAGTATTATTTCGTGTTTGACAGTGGCTTTGTCTGTGTGAAAGTAGATATAGCAGCATTGGTCTGTTCCAGTAGTTTCTGAGTTTTCTTCATTACAAAATACAAGTCTATCCACTTTATAATATTAAATTAGATAAAACTGATCTACTTTACCAGTCAATAAAATATCTTACAAGGTACGCAACGACAAACTTGTTATATGTAAGATTATAACAGACGCCAGCTTGCTTAAGTAAGTACTAAACATATGTGCCTCCTGCGAAAAGTGATATAACTCAAAAACCTTCACTTTATAGGAAAGCAAAAACAATTTTCATAAATTGATTTTTTTTTTTGATAAGCTGTATGTAAAAATCTCAAAAATGACATATTCGAGTTATATCACTTTTCACAAGAGGCAACGATATAATTTTTTCCCTTTTTCAGCAGCCTTGGTTAGGTGACTAAACTATTCCTTTTCTTAGTGGAAAATCATCAAAACACTCCACTGGCTCTGAATGGAGCGAGGGGGAGTGTCATACATTTACTGGCTAAAACCCATCTGTGTTCCTTCAGTTGCCTCGAGTGTTCTAGGGCCGCAAAAACTCATTCGAACATTCACGTAGTTCTGAATTCTGAACAATAAGTACAGATAAATTCAGAACACGATACAATAACAAAACACTTCATAGGAAAAATAATAAAAAGTCAAGCCTATTCTGAGTTCTCGTCTTTAGGAAAACATGAACAAAAAATAGCAAACCCCCAACCCTTAAACGCCAGTTTACCAACTACGTAAATACTCAACAATTTCCTCCGAAAGCCTACCGTTATTCCAGTAATTTTTATAATCCAGCCACTCGGTTGGAAGACTTCCCTCTGCCAAATACTATTAAGTAAATTTTTGTAGATACAGAACAGTGGCTTTTGTTAGTTTCTTGGCTAGAAACTCGGTAAACAGGCGATTTTTCACCATATTGTAAGTGGAGCACATCCAGTAGCAAAACAACGAAATATATCCGTGGAACAATACAAAAAAGTACATTGAAAAGACTTATAGTAATACTTGATACAATGGGATCTGTTGGTTACGTTTCCAATAATGGTAGGTTTTTTTTTAATGGTACTTATAGGTAATCTATTGCTTCAAAGCGATCCCATCTGATAGTGCGGAGTGTTTGATGATGAAAAGCATGAGTTTAATAAGAGACTATTCATTCTAGCGTTGAAGACACCTAATTTATAATCTATGTCTACACTTCTTCACTAATATATAATATAATAAAGAGGTCAAGTTTGTTTGTTTTGTTTGTAGGAGGTAATCTCTGAAAGTACAAGTCCGATTATTAAAATTTAATCACCGACAGAAAGCTACTTTATTGCTGACATAGGCTATATTTTATAAAGCTAGCCTATTTTAAAAAAAAAAGTTTATTGTACAACAAAAGATCCATAGTTATAAAATTATATTTATCACACATTATATTTATTTATTTGGTTACACAATTTCATAAAAAGAAACAAAAAAAAAATGAAATTAAATATGATGGGTTATTAATGGATGAAATTAATAAAATCTAAAGAGATAGGAAATCCTCTATAACTAAATTTTTTAAATAGCTAGTGACTGGGCTTACCTGGCTGCCATCAGCAAGTGTATATCTTCCAACTTTATAGTTTACAGATATCTGTAATGAAATAAGTAACTGTAGAATACAGTATTCTACAGTTACTTATTTCATTTTGATATCAATATACGTCCTCTATCTTTATCGTATATATTGATGTATTCAACAACAAAATAATTGAAGCGGCACAGAAATTGTCCATCAGCCGAAATGGCATTGTTTCCGATTGCGATATTGAAAATGCTACACGTGCTGCCATCTATCACCTACCTAGAAATGGATTTCAATCACGTTACTATCATGCTATAACTGAAATAGAATAGACGTTATTCCCAGAATCGGTAAGCATAACCTGAAATTCTGACCTTTTGAAGTAAATTAATATCTCCAACACCCAGCATGAATAGTTTAGATTCGACGTAACTGGAAACAATTAGAACAGATTTGGGATACCTGAAGTGATTTGAGTGAAGCGGAAACAATTACAGGTACATATATCTTTGCGTGGCGGAGTTAGACCACTTAGAAATACATACTATTCAGATAGTGTCCCGTCGGGATAGTTTCCTGGGATAGCCCCGCCAGTACCGCACAGAATGCAAATTCTGATGAAGTGATTAAATTATAAGCGGAAGCGAATTGACCACCGCCGTAATTCGATCACAAACTACGGTACTGGTCTGTTTTGAAAACAGACTGAACTGATTTAAGGCTTTGAATGCAAGCCTCGCCAAATGAGATACAGTGTAATTTATTCGGACATTAGAAACAAAATAATTCTGATTTATTTTGTTGATTCAAAACTTGAAGTTGGCAGCCTAAAACGTTACTGATGTGAACAATTTTACTGAAATACAATCACAGGTACACTAAGTCTAAGTACAGAATAAGACTAGGAAGATCAAAAGCCTATAATGTAGATCTTTCAACGGCAGTGGGATAAAATAGGTTAAAAACAATAAGCCTACGATATAAAGTGAAAGTAGATAATAGTAATAGTAAATTAGTGCACCTTACCATCAACGATTGCATCACTACTTACTATCAGTGGGGATCACAGTCAAGCACAAGTGTGTATCAATTTAAAAAAAAAAGATAATGATGAAAGTCTCCTAAGCCAAGGTTACAAGATTGTTCGAAAAAGATTGTTACCGTGATCCAGGACTGAAAAGAACAACTAAAGGAACACAAATAGGTTTCAGTCAGCAGGTAAAAGTGTCAACAACACTCCCTCTTGTTGTACTCAGACCTTCATTTGAAGATTTCCTACAAAAAAGTCAACTATACATATATAATAATATCTGTATGCGCGTATCACGTAAAATGTAGATAACTTTTACACATTGAAATTATGTGTAGCTCAATACTCAATTGTTTATTGCATTCACATTGTACATGCTTAGGTGGTAAGTGAAAATTTAATAGACACAATTGTGGACCTTGTTGGGACAGCAAAAGACATTATAGACTAACTTATACAATTTCATTAAACATTCATTATGCTATTCATTAACTACATTAGCTCGATATATTACTTAAGTTTTGTCTCATTGCAATCGGTTGACTATATCGAAAGATGCACTAAATTATTCATAGCGGTACGAAGTTTGTCAGGTCAGCTTGTAATTAGTATTTTTTCTTGTTTTTTTTTTTTTGCTATCATATAAAACTGCGATACTAATTGCTGCGATAGGTTTTCCTGCGGCAATGCATCGGTTCAGGTGCCCACATAATGTGCGATGCGAATCAATTCGCAAGTTCTTGCGATGCGTCGTGCGAGCTCGCAGATTTTTGCGATGTCGCAACGCATTTTTGTGACTAATTTTTCTAGTGCCTCCTATCATTTTGCACCACACCACAACTGCAGGCAAGCCAGCGTACGCCAGCGCTCAACTAGTTCTCATTTCTCTTCTTTATGCTTTGTAAACAATATCTTGGGTCCGTCCTTGGCATAAAACTGTGTTTGAATAAAAATCAGATCAAACTAACCTCACAGATGCTGCAATATTGGAACAAACTGTGTCATCTCTAAGAAAGGTCCACAAAATGGTAAAAGGGTCCGTAGTATGTGAACAATACGTTGATAAGATATACTTGAAAGAGGCATTGAGTCGATTGCACTACATTGTTGGAGATAAAAAAGGTAGAATGTATTGTGTTTGTATCCTATTCAGTGAGCGGCAATGCATGCCAATATTTCGTACGTGTTTGAGTGTTAGTACTAGTTGTGGTCCGCGACTTTGCCCTTGTTTTTAAGGGTCTTGTTTTCGTGTGAATGCTTAATTTGTTTATATGGCATAAATTACTCAATATTATAATTTCAATGTAGTTTCACCTAAATCGATCAGATTTTCGGAGTTTTCTTTCAACGAACAGACAGGCCAAACCAGTTTTTTGTTTTTAAAAGTACCATGTTTATATTATTAGATAGTACATATTCACAATGATTTATTAAAAAACCGTTATTTTGACATCAGAAACAAACACTCCAATTTAATTTATTTGTATATAGTGTTTAACGATGCGTATTTAATGCGATGCTTTTCCAGCCAGTATCTACCTAGACATTACACTACTCAATATATAACTTAGTGACTGAGTGACAAACGGAAAGACATCTGTATATAATGGTAGATACACAGTAAACCATTTTTCGTTTTTAGATTTTGGTCTTTGGCTTTAAAACAATCACATAAAAGAAAGAAAAGAATTTATTAGTGACTTAGGAAAAACAAGAAAATAAAATAAACTTAAACAAAATAACAACATAAAAAAGAACTATGCGAAACCAAAAATACTCCTATCTCAGCATATGCCACGAAATTAAAAATAATTATTTAATATTGCTGCTCTGGTTTTCTGATATGATTTATCATAGCATGTAGTTTGCTTTGCATTGGATGTTGAAAACCAAATGGCGAAACATTGTAGTAAAATGCAACTATTAGTTACAAAGATTGTTAAAAATAAATAACAACTGAGGAAAATTCAGTACACTGAAAATAGATATTTCTTCCAGAAAATATGACTAAGCAAGCAGTATTGAAAGTGGTCACGTGTAAAGTTTGTCCAATAACAAGCTCGAGACGACGGGCACGTGAGATGTCCGACTCTTACACCGATACGAACTTAACGACAATCGTGGAAATTACAGACACAATAGAAAGACAATAGGTGCGCGAACGCCGGCGTTCGCTTGGGGTTTAATGAATTAATATCGACCACCAACCGTTCGTAAACTTAGAATGATGTTTTTTTTTATTGTTGATAGGCTTGCGTTTGACCACTATCTCACCTGATGGGAAGCGATGATGTGGTCGACGATGGAGCATGCTCGCCTAGTAGTAACCTATTCACCCTTGACTTAAAGATCCCTAGGTTGTAGGTATCAGGAAACAGACTCGAACAGGGAATTTTGAATTTTTTGTAGAAGTTTGAGTAGCTTCTATAAAAAGTACCACATATTACACGCCATGCACCTGCTCCAATCTTTATTATAATTAGAAGAAAGAACACATTTTTTTGGTGTGGGCAATCATCAAATAACGCCTCCCGCGAGTGAGAGGATATGTCAGACTTTTCAGAAGGCTTAAAATCAAAAAAAGGTAATGAAAAGGGATATGCGTGGAGTTTACTTTCGTGATCGCATCAAGAATGAAGACAGCTGGAGAACCAAATTTGTCGACATAGCCCAAAGAATCGCCAAATTTAAATGGTAGTAGTCCGGACACATATGCTCGTACTTATAATAGGCGATGAAGCCGAAAGGTTCTGGTTCTAGAGTAACTACCGCACACCGGAAGACGCAGCGATGGGAGGCCTCCCACAAGGTGGATCGATGCCCAGGTGAGAGGAACGGAACTCCATTGGACGCGAAAAGCCCAGGACCGTTCGTTGTGGTGACACCTGGGGGGAGAGGCCTTTGCCCAACAGTGGACGTTTTTCGGCTGATATGATGATAATGTCTTACCCGTGTTTCTTCAGTTGCTCTTTATGTTCCAGCGCCTGGGGGATGCTTTTGAACAACCCCTTAGCCCAGATATTAAAACCTACAAATAACCAAACAACACGAAAAAGAAACAACAATGTTCATACCAAACTAAACAAACAGCTACCTTTAGATATTATCACTACCTTTAAGCCAAAGATTTTCTTGACGCTCCTTAATATGCAATCTGACACGATACATAATGTATACTGTGCATCCAAAGGATATCAAGTGAAGCGTAAAATATAACGAAGAAATATTTTAAACGTGAATTTTTCTTGCTGACAATTCTCCAGTCTGAATCTCTTTTTCGATTCTAGGTTTCAGGATTTTACCGCAAAAATCAAATCTATTTCAGCTTCGTCATTCGTTTTCGGCTTGTTGTCCAAAAACCAAATGTCGAGAAGTTTTACGACGGGAGGACATTCTCTTCGGTCGTATTACGCGACGTTCTGATAGAATGCCTTCTTTAGAGTCCCGCAGACAGATTGCTGACGAGTCGCACCATTAAAAGTTTCTGATTCAGTGATACGTAGTGCCTACGTAAGGATAAGAAATTCATTCTCTTTGAGACGAGTTCAAAATTTTGGAACTCGAGCATAAACCGGGTCACCCATTGTTAAAGTTTATGGGTTTGGCGGTATTTTTGGAATAACATTGCGGAAATAGATTCTCAGTCATCTCAAAGATAAATTTTGAAAATGATTTTTCTCGTCAAAACCGGTAAAGAGTTTGTCTTTGAATTTGATTCGAAATTATCGATCAGTAATGAAACATTTAACTCACTCAATGTTTCACTTGAAGGTCAAATTGAATTAAACCTCGGGGACGTGTTTGATCGCCATTAAATCACCCAATAAGTAATTAGCACCGTTAAACATAATTATGCCATTCATTACACGTTCATTACAATCGCCGATGGCCCCACAATAAACATAGATTTCCATATAAAAAGTCCGATATTTGCATTTAACTTAATGAATGTAATAGAGTAAATAAATAAAACAACAAATTAAAAGGCATTTTTAATTGAAGAGTTCGATAATGATGCATGAATGTTTAAATTAATTAATGAATTTCGTGGAATCGAACGGGCTGAGCTCCCTCCCTATCGACTGTAGTGTTCGCAAAACGAACATTCTTAATTAATGTGAACAGAACAAACGTTTCGCTACTCTAGATGTTCAATAATGTTAGCCAATTTTAAATCGTTCCATTTAATCCGGTGTTCATTTAAATTGATTAAGTTAGAAACAGTGTGATTAAATACAAGTTTCGGAAGATCTGTTATTGTAGACAGCTACCGTATTATTTAAGAGCGACTCAATGTTAATTTTATATATTATTTCTTGTAGGAAATCTCATGTTAACTGAAACGTAATTGTTTCGTAATAATAACATATCAAAACGGTACCCTGGCAGTAAATTCGTGGAAAATATGACGGCAGTGTTTAGCAATCCGTATAAATTTCGCAAGCGAGCGAAAAAGAGAAAGTAAGTGTGTCGGATACGCGTCAGCTGGGCAGCATTAGTCAGGCGATGCGAGAAAATTTAATAAAAGCACTCCTTATCGCCCAGTCGCCCAGTCGCCCAGTACCCTGGCCGCTACTCAGAACAGTTTTTGCAGGCTGTGAGTCGCTCGAAAATTTCAAAATGGACAATTTGTTGAACAGCTAACAGCCACTGATGTACTTTTTATTCTTGTGACATTACTCCGGGTTTTTGAAGTCGAATGGGATTGCTTTAAAGTCGGTTAAGTGTTTGGGCGGATTCCCCTCCTCTCGCTTTTGTCCAATCTTCTTAGCGTATTATTGTTGTGTTTACATAAAAAGTGTTTCAGTCTGTTTCCGCTGCCGAAACATTTCTATAATGTTGCTTTTAATGCCATTAACAAAGCAGGCAAACAATTTCTCCCTCGCTACATTGTAGAGCCTGCAACATTTTAATCAATAATTACATTTCGTGCAATTTTATTATTATTCTATAGTGTTCACGGCGATGTCGCCGTAGTGAGTGCTCCCCGTCATTAGTATTCAAAATGCAAATTGCTGCCAGCACTCAGGGCATTGCACCCGTCTCAGATCTTACTTTCCCAGAAATAATTTCATTAACATCTGCATACTTGCATGTTCCTTGCAGAAATTCCTTTCAACTCGTCTAGAACCTCCTTGGTACGTCTAGGTGTTTGCATTGTGAATGCATAGAAAACTTAGTTGGTTATAACACGTTTATTATGTTAACGAGATTTTGTTTGTCTTCTCTTAGTAGTTTATATTCAAGCTGAACGTTTGTGCTGACCGTAATACTCGTTAAATTAAGTCTCCTTTGAACTGTTTGTATAGATCAGAAAATGCCTGACCGATTTCTTTATTTCCTGACCTACATTCTATGTCAGCTATTTCAGTGTTTGTTTTTACAGAAACAAGTAGGTAAATCTCTACAATTTCGCTGATCAGCTGGGATGTTTCCAAAAATCTAAGCTTAGATATAAGTTACTTTTTGTTTTTGTAATATTAGTATACTCGTTGGAGTACCTTGATAAAAATAAATAAAATATAAAGGAGATGTATGGAGTATAAATTAAACACGAATGTAACGTCATCATAGTAAAAAAATACCTTGAAGCGACATCAAAAAAATACAATAAATTCAATATTTACTCAACTCCAGAAACCGAATCAAGAATTCCAGGTAGAATACTACATATTGCAAATTTTTCGTGTACAATGAAATTATTTATCTTTGTATCGCCTATGTATTTTACTCGTTTCATTCGACTTCATCAATACTGAAAAAGTCGAATAATTTAATATTTAAATTATGACCAAAAAGATTCGTCTGAGCTGACGTGTTTGCATGACAACGTTGTGATTGTTAAATATTTATATCGTATTACGAGGCCCGGTTGATTGCAATTAACTTCAGCTATGGGATATACATTATCAATCTTCCCTCACAAAGGGATATGGATCGTATTGTAACAATATCGTAGAGGAAATAATAAGTTTGCTTATTGGTCTGTTGGCAATAAGTTCGGCTCCAATGCAATGCTGATTCGATTTCTGGATATAATAGTAGTATTTATTTGAAAAGAGTACTATAATTAAATGATGAAATTGAAAAATGAAGTTGTGTAGACCACGAGGGTGATAACGGGGTGACTTAGATGTCTTCCTTAAGAATTAGTAAGAAGTGACCTAGAACCGGAAATAATGGAAGCCTTTGCCCAGCCGTGGGCTAGTAAAGTTTAGATAAAATTATTATAACTTAAATGATGCTTTGAAATTGACTAAAGTATGTCCACAATATAAATGCAATTAGTAACAGTAAAGAAGTTGGTAGATTTCTGTGCCAAAGTTTTCACGAACCGAAGACAATCAAATTGGCTAGGCTATATCTTGAACGATTGGCAGGTGACTTGTGTCTTTCATACAAAAAGCAACAAGGAGAAGATGGGTCTGGCGACGAATCTTTCGACGCACTTATCTTTAGGACTTCATGACACTGCAGTGGCGCGTCATCTCCGACAGTGCCAGAACCACGTCTCTCCACAACCTCGTCACTTCTGTCGTCGGTGACTTATACACAATGATTTGATGGCATAGTACTGTTTCATTATTTATCTGTGGAACAGTGACTACTACTGTGAATAGAGGATTTGCTTCAGGGGCTTCGTTCACCGATTACAATGATGACCTAGTTTTGCACTCAGGGATTTCGGGATCAGCTTAGTTCAGCGAATTGAATGTTTTGATTATTTACCTATTACCAATTTGTGCGATAAGGCGAAACCTTATAATACACAATGTTTACGTTAATTAAACAGTGTGTTTTGGTTTCTGTGCATTAATATTATGTTAGATCGTACCGCAGTGGTTTCATGACTAGACTTGCACGTTAGAAGATGGTTGTTCGAATCTCTTTGAATTTTTAGGCTTCGGGATTTTTCGAAAGAATTGCCGCAGCTCTGGAACGCAAAAAGTAATTGATTGGGTCTCGATTCACACAGGCCCCCAAGTAATTATTTGATGCACATGTTCCACAGGTATATGACATTGCTTACTCCTACATTGATATTATTGAAATAAATGTATTGTCCTTAGTTTGAACCGTTTGATTTTATAAGATAACTAACTTGGCAAACATTGTCCTATCGTATAAATTAACAACCCTTTTTAATTTGTTGGGGGATAAAGAGTTACTAGACCACCTACTCACGGTCCTAACAAATACGCAAACAAAATGTTTCATAAAAATTGGTCAAGCCATCTCAGAGGAATTCAATAGAAAAGTGAAAATAAAAGTAACTTCAGAACAGTTGTTTTCACAAAAAAAAATCAGAATTATAGTTGCAAAATATATGACGTCACACGAGTGGCGAAAAATAAGGAATTCGTATCACGTAATTTGTGAATGGCGCATGTGTTGATTCAACAATAGTTGATTTGGTTTTGTTTCACTAACACAATACTCAATAAGCAATATATTCAATAATAGCAACTGTAAATTCGAAATCCTATAATCAACCCCCCACCGGGGATACCAATTTAATATTGACAATACCTTAATGTATGGTTCCCGTATGCAAAATACGCGCTTTAGTCGTGGAGTTGCGGAAAACAGCCCGATATACCATACTACTCATCAGCATCATCATCATCATCATCATCATTCCAGCTGAAATACGTCCACTGTTGGAAATAGGGCTCCCCCAAGTGTCGCCATAATGACCGGCCCTGTTCGTCTCGCATCCATCGGATTCTCGTGACCCTCATCAGGTCATCAGTCCACCTTGTGGAAGGCCTTCTAACGCTGCGTCTTCCGGTACGTAGTCGCCACTCTAGAACCTTTCGTCCCCATCGACCATCTGTTCTGCGAGCAATGTGCCCTGCCACTGCTACTTAAGTTTTGCAATTATCATACTAGTATACTACCTTAATGTATGGTCAATAAAGGCAATTTTCGGAGCAGTTTAAGGGTTGAATTGGAACTAAAGCTGTCCCCGCACACGAGCCACAAAAAATGCCAGCTCGAGCTTTTTTTTTGAGGCGGCCTTTTTTTGTGGCTCGTGTGAGGCGGTACCACCACAAAAAAACGCTTGAAGCGGCTTCAAGCTTCTCCGGACACAAGGTGTCGCGCGCTTCTTGCGTCTTTTTTTGCGGCCGCTTCTAGCTTTTTTTTTGTGGCCTCTTATAGCGTTTTTCTGTGGCGGTGTTTTTGAGGCCCGTGCGGGGACGCTAACTTAGCTTACCATAAACTAAATAACAAAACTTTTTCAAAAAATTTTAACCAAATGAAAGTACTCAAATTTTTCAACCCTATCTTCAAGGGTGCAGACGTCATTAGTCATTGTAATACTCACAATCAAATGCTTAAGTAATCCTACAATTGTGACTAAGTGCTAGAGCTTCGTACGACTTTGATTTAATTAACTTAAGTGCATTTGCATTAATTTTAATCTTGTCAGATGTTAATTTGTCGCCAGGCTAAGAGCGACTAGACTCTTGATCTGCGAATAAATTATCATTCATTTTGCTTTGTAACATCCATAACTTCATACTTTATGTTTTTGACAACATCCTTTATATACGGGGATTACAAGATTGTTGATGTTCGGTTTTAGTAAGTAACTCCGTGCTTGTAGGTACCATCGCGCATCTCTTTCTTTTTTTTATGAAGTCAGACCAAACCAAAAGATTGACCACTCTTTTGGTTTTGACACGGCCTTGAAGACCCTCTTATCGGTCATTCAAAGAGATTACGTATTGCACTGTATGATTTGGTTTAAATTTCCAAAAAAAAACACGATACCAATTTGTTTTGTAATTATTAAAACCCTGTTTGGAAGCAATAAAAAAATTGATTTGAAAATTGTAAGCATCGAAAACGAGCGTCAACACTAATTTTCGTATCTTTAGGCGTGAAAATGGCAAAATATATAATATATAAAAAAAAACTTTTCTAATAAACGGATTTTAGCAAGTTTTTCATAACATCCATAACTACCATCAGTGTCATTTCTGCCTGATCACTTAACATTTTCGCTTGAATCCTTTGAAGCAAACCCTTGAAATCAAACCCTTCGAAGTTTTCGTTTCGACTGCAAGCAAAAATGAACTTAGAAGTGTTCAGGCGGAAGTTTCTGTCTCGTTATGTTTTGTGTACTAACTTCTTATTGCCCATCATAGCAATTTTAACTTTCGCACATGATGGAAAGATGAGATAGCATGCATTTTTGTGTCATGCGTTTTACGGAAATCTATATTAATTTGTTATTATGATAATGCGTTTGATAAAAGAGCTCACCTGAACATTGGGCTTGTAGAGCCGCGTACATACATCGCGAGGCGTGCGCCGCGAATGGTTCGTCAGGCTTGCCTCTACCTGAGACGTGCGACGGTAATTGCGTGCATCCCGAACGACACATGCTCAAGCTGAGCACGGAAACCACACCCGCCACCACACCTGTTCGTCCACACGGAGCGCACGGCTCGTACTGTACTGAGGCAGCATTCGCAACGATCGCACGCCGCGAATGCTCACTGTGAGCAAACTCGTCCACACAGCCCGAGGTATGCGAGACGAACATCTGTGCGCAGCTTAAAATCTCTTGACTTAAAAACCTCCAGGTTATGGCAGTCAAGAAACAGACTCTGGCGGGAAATCCCACACTTCTGTAATTGACACAATGTAAGTTTCTCTTAACGTGTTGTGTGTATGAGGAAGAAATCAACCGTACACCAGAAGAAGGAGTACCTTTATCACCAGACTTCTCAAACACATTGGTGATCAATATTCCCAGTCCCACTCCAATAAATATATAAATAATTCAAACGTATTACGTGATGTACGAGCGAGTACATCTGAAGTAATGTCGTTGACAGGAATCCGATCAGCTTAAATCTAAGATGTTCGGAGATCAGAAATCCAATTTACCCTTATAATAAGCGCGTCTCGTGCGTATCACTAACGGAATGATACCTACTCGTAGAAAGGAACGCGAAGTAAGTGCCTGTGTTACTATAAAAAAGAAAATGTTTTCTTAATATTTATGTGCCTTTCGCTTTCTGAACTATGTTTGGTGTAGGAAACAGCTAAATACTTCGCATCTGTCCTACACAATTCAATAATTGGGCATCACTGCCTAATTGATCTCTGTGGAATTCGATTCGCATATCGGGAAATAAATGCTATAGCGTTGATAGGCTCGCGTATGACCACTATCTCACCTGATGGTAAGCGACGATGTGGCCGATGATGGAGCAATCTTGCCTAGAAGTAACCTATTCACTCTTGACTTAAAGACCCCTAGGTTGTGGCTATCAGGCCACACACTCAGCCTGGAGTTTAGAAGTGGGTGGAGTGATACCCCCGTGTCTTGGTAAGCGCGTAAAGCCGTTGTTCTTGCTCCCGATCTCTCTCTGGTCGTGGCAAATTGTCGCCTCATCGAACTATATGAGTAAAGAAACAGCTGTTTGCGCGCACACTTGAGCACTGCATACTTGGCTACGCAGTGGATCTGACCTAGTTCAGGCGAAAATCCCGCTTCAGCTGCAATTTATTTAGAACAAATCACAAAACAGTTCGAGTTCACGCGAAAATATCAAATCAACTACTAGCGTCCGCTTCGCTTCGCTCGAAGCTTCACCGCATCCACGTCGGGTTCATCACGTAAGCCAGCGCAATAGAGCATTGTTGTATGCGTTCGCGTAAAATCGCCTACGTACAAACAGATTTACCTACATATGTTCAACACAGCATTAGCAAGGCTGGTACCAGATTTCCTTCTGACTATCCGTAACCACTGTTAAAGATCTACAATTGACAGCCGTGACCATCGGCTTAGCGAGCTTTCAGAAGCATGAAGCAATCTCGGTATATTAAGATGGTCTCATATCCTCAGACTGATCTCGGCAAGCGCCGCGTGGCTGTTATTATTATCGCCACGAATTCTAATTATGATTCCTTTTTTCTGTACCTAAGGGCTGAAGCTGTAAAGAAAGCCGGCTCTAGTGAATAAATGTAACTTTCGTCTGAATTTCGCTATTGCCATATTACCCCTTTTTTCACTATGTGGAAATCATGTACGTGTCTCGCCCTGGAGCTTGCAAACGGGTCTTACTTGGCAGATTCTTCCTGACTAAAATCACGTGATATTCTGTAGCTAGCTTTGGCCGAACCTTAAGAGTACTTGCGCATTACCAACACATACACGCTTTCCCAGACATTAAAAATCTAATATTACACTTTTTATTTACTCTACTTATTATCAGAGTACCCATTTCTCTTGACAATACCAACTAACCCAAACACTGTTGTGATACATTGTTTTATTATGAAGTTCTCGTGTCTCCTTTCCACCATTCGGTTCCATCATCAGATCAGTAGTACCTTATAGCCAAAGTGCATCTCGTGACAATTCCATAGACGGCATACCATATAAAAGAAATACAACCGAATTGATAACCTCCTTCTTCTTTTAGAAGTCGGTTTAAATTGATATTTCTGTTACATTCTTTCAGATAAAACATTGTTCAGACCAATCGCTCAAAATGATAAAGAAAACTCATAAAAAAACAAATAAGGTAACCATCAAAACGTATTGTCAAGCCGTCTGTTCGTTCAGATTTACTACTTCAACTGAAACCTTACCTAAGAGTACATCACAAGAGGCGTAACTTATTTGCACGCAAGTTATTAGCAGTAGAACCCAGCCAATTACATAGTAATCCTTTCAATAGCTCAGCCTAGCTTACATAAACTTTACGATATAAGTACTCACAGGGCTATACCAATTTACCCATATAAACCTCCAGTATAAAGTACATTGAATATTCAGTGGTATAGGACTTTGAAAATAACTAGACTCTAAGTGCTTAAGGGTTAACTACTACAGTATGTTAATCTATACATACATACATATAAATAAAATTGGAGTGTATGTTTGTAATATTGAAATAACTGCTTTTTACTACATGCATATGAATATATATACGGTATATACACCAAAATAGCATTTTTTTCAATTTTTGTCTGTCTGTCTGTGTGTGCGTCTGTCTATTTGTCCAGGCTAATCTCTGAAATGGCTCGACCATTTTGACGGGACTTTTTTTGGCAGGTAGCTGATGTAATAAGGAGTAACATAGGCTACTTTTATTTAAGAAAAAATAAACTCAAAATCTTGTAGTCCACGCAAACGAAGTCGCGGGTACAGCTAGTTGTTAATATAAATATCTATTTTTACTTTTGTATTTTTCAAGGGTTATGAACTTTTGGAAGGCTTACGAGGGGCCAAAACCAAGCCGCAGAGGTCCCCTGGACACTTTACAAGGAACGTGGTATCGTTCTTCTATTTATTAATATTATTATTTAAAACGAAACCTTGCCCTAAATTGGGAATTATTCCTGTATTACAGGTAAACACAAAGACAAAGACATCCTGACCTGCGGTGGTCTATGACATACCTACACACGGATATGTATCTATACAACAGTATGTGGAGGTAGCGGAACAGAGTGTCAAGTCCCGCAAACCTCCGTTGAAAAGGGAGGATCCTCCAGCCAAACGGGTGTTATGTCTGGTGGGCAACTGCCCGATAGATGATTTCAGGCTGTTCTATACGTTCAAATCGCGGAGAGAACTTTAATTGCGCGATGCAGGATTAGTTCTTATGTGACTCCATAGATGTCGCTACACATTTATAATTTGGGATTGGCGCAAAACGTTTTCTTTTTCCATTCGGGAAAGAAAAGAAAAGGAAGTCAGAGAGCGTAACAGTGACAGTTCCCTGTCAACTGTGGCACGTTATCTCTTACTCTTTCCCTCTAACGTCAGATTCCCTCTCGATCAAATCCACATTTATATACCTATATTAATGTAGGTTCTTAGAAAAATGGAGGATAACTCCCGGCTTCAGTGGAAAACCTCCAAACAAAACCAAATAATGCGAATAAGTTCCAATAGTGGCTTAGTATACATCACTAACTTCACGAATAATGAACTTGATTACTGGTTGTGAATTTTCTGACATTAAATCACCCAGAGCTTTGATGTACGAGTATAATTTTGGATAATCATAGGAAAATAAAACACTAATTTCCCTGTCAATGTCAATCCCTGATTAATGAACCTACCACTTTGACCGATAATACTAATTGTGGCAGTTCTTTTTTTTTTATTGGTATAAACTAGTGCTTGACTGTGATCTTACCTGACAGTAATCAGTCATACAATATCTGATGGTGAGGCGCACTAGTTTATGAGCCTATTCACTCTTGCCTTGAAGACGCTCAAATTATAATCGAACGGGAAGATCGCAGAAGGCAAATTGTTCCAGTCCTTCGACGTACGCGGTATAAACGATAAGGCAAAACGCTTAGTCCGGACCGTAGACATTTCAACAACGTATGGATGGTTACTCGCCGTAGTTCGGGTTGTCTGATGGTAGAAATGAGATGGCTGAATCATGTCATGCAATTATCAAAAATTTCATTGTTAAACTTTGCTAGCTACATAATAAACTTAATAAACTCTTGTCTAAACTAGTCCACATCTTGAAAACTTGTACCTAATTGTTAGTAATTTTCTCACGATATTTTCCTAACATCTGAACTTGATAACAAATAAAGCATAGGGCAGAGTTCAAGTTCGTGTTCGGGTGTGCTGTATGAGGTAAAGAGTGTTCACACACAACGCTAATAAATGCCGTGTGCATGCTGCCTTAGAATAGCTTAAATGGGCCACCGCCTTAGATACACGAGCCTTCACATGGTGTTGTTAGAAATCACGAATTGTTAGTGGTAAAAGTGAATCGGTTAATAAGCGGCGAATCGAATCGGTTAGGTCCGTGATGCTGAAAGAAATTAAGCTAAAATTAAGCGATTTTACTGCTTGATTAACAGCAAAAAAAACAGTGTATGTTTGAAACCACATCTGCAAGACTAATGAAAACCCTTGAAATTATAGCGTATACAGTGAAGGACTGGAAAAATTTGTTCGCTGCGAACTTCCCGTTCGATTGTAATTTAGTGTCTTCAAAGCTAATAATAATATTCCACAACTATCACACAACACCGTCTAGTCCCAAGCTAAGCAGAGCTTGTGTTATGGGTACTAGACAACTGATATTTCGTTTTATAAGTGCCCATGTAGGCCTATGTGAAATAAAAAACTTTTGACTTTGACTTTGATAAACATATCTTCTTAAATATTTCTAAATACATACATATTATAGATAAAATACACCCAGACACAGAACAAATGATTATGCTCATCATACAAACATTTGTCCTGGGTGGGAATCGAACCCACGACCTCCGGCATAGCAGTCAGGGTCACTAACCACTAGACCAACAGGCCAGTCATGACTCTTAATAAACTAGTGCGATTTATCATCAACGATGGCATCACTTAGGATCTCAATTAGGATCGCAGTCAAGCACTAGTTTATATCTTTTAAAAAAAGTTTCGTAGTACGTAAACCTTGTGTTGTAGCTTTGCGGTAGCATAATAACTTACCTGGAATTCGATAACTTCATCTAGATACATTTATACATACAAATTTTGGGTTCCTAGTAGCGAAAATAGTTTTACTTCTAATTGAAGCATGTCTAACTTAAATGGTATTTTAGTAAGTATTCAACACGGAAAGATAGTTGCAAAACCAATAAATTCTCGTAAAAGCTCGAAATTGATTTGATGTAAGATTTGGATCCAGTAAGGTTCCTTCTGTCTTGTCCAACCAATGTCCACCTTTTTTTTTAAATGTGAAATCCTCAAACTACGCCTCCCTCTCTGGCTAAAACCAACCTGTGTTCCCCTTCCTTTAGTTACCCTTTGCATTTGAGGGCAGGGTCAAGGTTTGCCTAGCAGAGCCCTGCACTGCTATTCTCTAAGAAAACAGCCTTGAGCACAGTGCTGGCCGCAGCGACGAGTCGAGAGCGCAGTACATTGAATTAATAATCCAATAATCCATTGAATTAATAATCCCTTGGATTGTTAATCCAATGTACCTATTTTGATTTCGTGGCTGCGGTCAGCGCTAAAGGCTGTTTTCTTAGAGAATAAAACCGTAGGCTTGCGGGCGTTGAGCTATTGGTAGCTTGCCGTTCGGCTGTCCGGTAAACGTCCGGACTGAGCCGGAGTCGTCGAAGAAGCGTAGCTACCAAAGCGTATCCACGTGAGCCTCAAAGACATGCCATGAAAACTGTAGGGGCTCAACAGGGCAATGTCAGCTAGGGTCGTGGGGAATTTCTGAAAAGAAAAGCCGTGGTCTTAGAACGCAACAGCAACTGAAAGACACAGGTGTGCGTTTAATCAGTAAAAGTCTAACATGCCGCTCTGCTTCGACCTAGAGCAGGAAAAGCTGTAGGATGATTCCTCAACGATGCAGAAGTAATTCTTAGTATGGGGTTACTAACGGTTTATTTAGAAACTAGCTGTGCCAGCGACTTCGTTCGCGTGGACTACAGGATTTTGAAAATAAAAGTAGCCTATGTTACTCCTTATTACATCAGCTACCTGCTAAAAAAAGCCCCGTTAAAATCGGTCCAGCCATTTCAGAGATTAGCCGGGACAAACAGACAGACAAAAATTGTAAAAAAAAAATATTTTAGTGTATGTACCGTATATTAAATTCATATGCATGTTAGTGTTAGTTAAAAGCAGTTATTTCAATATTACAAACAGACACTCCAATTTTATTTATATATATACATGTATAGATAAAGTAATCAAGAAGCTGCAAACTTATCTTTTCTGACATCCACCCACGAGAATACAAGGACTCTTCCACGTCCGTGATTTTTTCGTTCCTAATAAAGAATCTTCTTTAGAATCCAATCTCGAGTAAAACAAAGGTACAGAAAGAAAGTTCTTGAACAATTTATGCGGTATCCCTAAGGATAGCATTTCGTTACACTGAACAATTCATATGTGAATGTTGTCGGAGGCCACTCATAATATTTACCGAGAGAAAGTCGCTTGGGTGGAATTAATGTTCTTACGACTGTTCTGTCTCCCTAGTCGTAAAACCTGAGGCTTTTTGGATATTAAGAAGACAATGGGTTACATTAATGGGTGCGAATTTTTCGAGTGTGTGTGTGGATAAGAGTAATTGTTTTTTTCTTGGATTTTTATACTCGTAGTATAGACTTTGCTAGTTGTAGAACCACTATCATTGTTTTCATTAGTTATGCAGTTGACTATCGTTTTATTAGAATCCCTTTGTTATTATTTTTAACATAATTATCTATGTTTCACATTTCAAAATATATCCTATACAAAACTGATTATTAAAAAAAAATAATAAACAGGAGTCGTAAATATTTTCATTATTATTTGTGTCAAAAGATTACTTTGCCTAAAACCAAAAATTGAAAGAATTTAGATACCTCTCGAATCTAATGGAAACTAGCAAATCTCAGAATAAGGATGCAATACTTACTGTAATGTGACGTCACTGTTATGAGGTAACGTGAGCGCGAAAGGGAACGAGCTACTCCTATCACGCCCACACTTCTCCTCCAAGCAACGTTTGAAATGTTAATGACCGCTTCATTTATTAACAAATATTGTGTTTAGTATAAAATATTGTACAAACATAAACACAGGTAAATACTGTTCTTGATATTTTTTATGGGTATCACAAGAATGTAGAACTGAAATTCTAACTCAAAACTTTAGTGCGAATTGCACTAATCTTCTATACTATAATATTATAAAGAGGAAAGATTTGTATTTTTGTATGTAACAAATAAACTCAAAAACTACTGTGCGCCGATTTCAAAAATTCTTACACCATTGGAAAGCTACATTAACCCTGAGTAACATAGGTTATTTTTATTGCCCGTGCGAAGCCGGGACGGGCCGCTAGTATTATTATAAAATCTAAAGTTTCTCTCGCACTTAAACGGCCGAACGAATTTGGATTAAATTCAGCCCACAGGTAGACCATGGGCAAAGCAGATTGCACGAAGAACAGATGATCGATGGGGACGAAAGGTTCTGGAGTGGCGAGCGCGTACCGGCTTCGCAGCTTCGGAAGGCCTCCCACGAGGTGGACCGATGACCTGGTCAGGGTCGCAGGAATCCAATGGATGCCTGACGCACAGGACCGGTCATTGTGGCGGCGCTTGCGGGAGGCCTATGTCCAACAGTGGACGTCTTTCGGCTGATATGATGATGATGATGACAGGAAGACCATGTCCTGACATTGCTTTGTATCCCGAAAGTGTGTTCGCTTGAGATAAATGTCTATTTCCATGCTCGCAAAGTCTCTGGCAGAAACTAGTGATAAATAACAAGCCGTAATTCATCAATTATGACAGCAAAGCTTCGTGATTGACGCTTAGCTCCTCATAAATATAAACTATTCCAGTACTAACACATCCTACCGTAAAGATAAACGGATAACAGAATCTCAATCACCATTTCAACACTGTCAGAATTTATATGACTAGTTGAACCAAATAGAATACGGATGAAGTATCAATCAACAGCTGCCGATGCTATCGGGAGCCTTCAATTCTATATTAGATTCATATCTTAGGCCACTCGCCCACGAAAACTTTTTGTAGCAATGCAGTAGCGATGCTGTCGCGCGTTCGTTTCGATACAATCGCGATGCAGTCGTTAGCTGTTTGCCATCGCCCACGCCACATTCTTAGTCGCGATACATGCGCAATACTGACGCGCTTCTGTCGCAATGCAATCGCAATTCAGTAACAAAAATCTTATTTTTATATATGTAGAATATGTAAGTAAAATATTGTGCCACCCTCCCTCCGTTTTCTACCTAATGTTCGTCACGGTCGCACGTTTGCACCGCTACAGTCGTGATGATATAGCACGTTAGTAGCGCGTTAGTATCGCTTTCGTAGCGCGTTGCAATTATGCGATTAACACGCGTTAGTAGTGATGCAGCTCTAGCGCGTAAACAAAACGTGCGATAGCATCGCTACAAAATGTCGCCGTGAGCGATGAGCTTTAGTATCGAATAACCAGTAAAGGAAATATGAAAAGGAATAAGACCGCGGCTTCATGTACACGCGAGAACACGGAGAACCGTGCGTGCGGCGACAACGTAAATCGCAACGTGTAATGTAATGAGGTGACGCAAAGACGCATTGCCCGGTGAGTGGTGTAGTGCGTTCACGCCCTTTGTAATTTTTATGTGGTGTAATTTGCAATTGATGGTCAAATGTTTGTGGTAACGGTGGAATAACTTTGGCTTACTCTCTCTCTCTCTCTATCTTCAGTAAATTATTCAAACATTGTAATTTTAATACTGCTTAATTAATTTAAGATTTTTTTTTTTGGCCGAATTTCTCTTAGCGCTCTTTTATTAGTTCTAGCGTCGCCGTCCAAATAAAAAAGGAATCATTATTAATCAATTTAAAGCTATAATAGTATTTATATATGAAAATGGTAAAACACAAAAAATTCAAGGGTAATACGATATCTTTACATTATTATTTAAGGAGACAAGCAACTATTGAAAAACAAAAAAGGTCCCACGAATTAAAAAAAAGACATACAAAAGGCTACTTACAAACCTATAACTGCAGCTAATATTATTTTTTTTTAAAGTTGTCTCACACTAGGAATGACTTCTGTATCGTGAGTGTGTTCACAAATATGTAAACTCGGTTTGTTCTTCGTTCGGCCCACTGAGTTTTGTCCCACATAAAAAATTCCTGGTTCGTCCCTAACTATATGCTTCCTTCGTCCCGAAATAGTATTTTAATTATTTTGTTCTCGATTCGTCCTATTTCATATTCCTTGTTCGGCCCATATTTTTTTTGTATAGGCGATTTTGACTTTTTTGTACACTCATCCAAAAAAATTTATTACTATTTTATGAGTACAAATTACATACTAGCTTCTGCCAGTGGCTTCATCCGTGTGATAGCAAAAATATTCTCAAAGATGTGATGCATTATCTAGCGGATGGTACATTTAAATGTGTGGTGAAACGATTTAAACATTTGTATGTCATTTACGGTGATCTCAGAAGTACCAGTGAAAAAAATAATATTGTGCCGTTAATATATCTACTGGACAAAAAGGAACTTACATATGAAACTTTGTTCTCTTATTAAATCGCTAATTCCTCGTTGGAATCCCATTTCATTTAGAACTGATAATGAGAAGGCGGCCATGAATAATATCCGTAAAATATTTCCAAACGTCACATGCAAAAGTTGTTACTTCCATTTCTCTCAAGCTCTTTGGGAAAAGAGCAAAAGCGTTAAACTTAAATAAAAACAGAATATTTAAGAAGCATATTGCTTTGTGTTTGTCATTAGTTTTGCTTCCATCAGAACTCAAATGTGATAGCTGGCTATACATTATCGAGGACTGTCCCAAAACAGACAATATCAATAAATTTAATGATTATTTTGTATCGGCTTGGCTTGAAAATGAATATTACATGGAACATGGGATTTTTCTGGTGACACATATAGATCGAATAACCCAATAGAATTAGTCTGGTAGTAATTCCAGATTATTAAATAGAACATTTTCTGGTAAACTGAACATTATTCGTTTTTTGATAACAATTAAAAATGACGCTCAATCTCGACTGTAAAGTCAAAGTAGACCACGACATAAAGACGACGTTATTTATGACAGAAACATTAATGATTCAATAGCAGCAATGTTGAACCGGTCCATTTCTTTGGGACATTGTTTGGAAAAAATATGCCCGTTTGTATTTTAATTGCATTAAGTTGACATTGATTTTTACCTTGCTTACTTTGTGTTTGTTTTTTTTTAATATATCACTGTTGATCTAATTACCAGTTCATAATGTTGATTTTCAAAATACTTTTTCTATCAAAGTTTGTGTCAAAACTTTGTTTATTGATTTAACTTAAAATTTTGCATAGTGTTTTGTTAAACCTTTTGTTTTGATAGGTACCTACTCTCACTTTATTCTTGGTCGGTAAATTATTTTATAAGTAAAATTATCATGTCTTAAATAATATTTATTAAGTATAGATCTGACCGTTTTATCTTATCTGATTATTATACCATTTCTGTGATTTTGATTGATACTCGATAGTAAAGATGATTTATACAATTTTTAAAAAAAAATGTTTTATTATTAGAAATCGAATTTCATCATCATCATATCAGCCAAAAGACGTCCGCTGTTGGACATGCCTCCCCGAAGCGTCGCCACAACGACCGGTCCTATGCATCACGCATCCACTGAAATGAATTTACTTTAAAAAACACTTAGCCAACTATATTACTGTAAAACCGACAAATAATAATAATTCTAAACTAAATAAAACGAACTAAAATATGATGTTTGTTTTTAGTTGCTTTAGTTTTTTTTTTATAAGTCCGTATTCAAAATTTTTGAAATGTTAGTCGAAAATTTCAATTATGTATTTACGTTTTTTCGTTGACTGTACTTTTAAAGTATTTGGAATTCGGGACGAAACACAACTTTAATAGTGATGTGGGACGAGTAAATATTTTTTTGGAATGTGGGACAAAACTTCGGGACGAACGAAGAACAAACCGTAAACTCACATACACAAGACACTTAGATCCAGAACACTTATCCCTACAGCCACACAAATATTCCTCAACCGTGCCGTCAAATATATACAATACTAACGCATGAAAGTAGGTTTTTACATACAAACTTTTGCCCCAAGGTTTATCTTTTTAAAATTTCGATTTCCAAAAATACATTCTTATCTCGCCTACGTCATAACAGGAAGCCTTGTACACAATTCCACATTCCTAGAAAGAAAAAAAGAGAATTTATTTTGTCACAATGCAAGGCACACAATAATTTATAGTTACCTATATGTAAAAGCAAAAAAAATACAAATGTGTGTGCCTCACGGCTGCACCAAAACTTCCTAGACCCCGTAGTTTCGGCTATGCATTGATATATTAGTCACTCAGTTTCTCCTTTTATATTTAAAATGAAGAAAAAACAAGTGAAAAATTGATTCTAACAGAGCCCCATCTCACAGCTCCAAGAAATAATGAGATGACAGTCCTACTCAAATCATAATCACGATGCCCTTCGGTGAATAATTAACAATACTTTATTGAAATCCATTTGATTATGCGCCTGCGGCTCGGTGCACACGTGCGCCGTAATGAGGCGATGAATCGAACGCATCATTTGACAGCCTGTGTGCAGACGGCCGGATCGATACCTTCCTTGTAAAGCTGGTAGCCTGGTACATAGTAGCAACTAGAAATTACATTTTAAGCATTAAATATATAGCTGTTAAACTAAATGTCTTGTACATAGTATGACGTAACTATGCTCAATATGCAGAAACTGGAGATGCTTGTACAGCTTTGGGAACGCTTGTAAATTAGTTTTGAATGTTTCGAATTTGAATTTTGAGAATACAGTTCGCTTTTAACGGTTATTACAACCGATTATTCCCTCTTGTCTCTAATTAAACTAAATATGAAAAGCGTTTAGTATATTCCAAACTGGATTAGAATTCGCTGTTAGAGTTTATGTATGTTCCCTGGGTCTTGGTTTTTTCTAGGCAAACATGGTCTATCGTGAACTGCATCATCGCTTACTAGGTGAGACAGTGGGTAAATGCGAGGAGCTTATCACTATAAAAAAAGTCCTCGCTCGTCAAGCCACTATGTAGTCTGCTGATGTAGTAAGAATAAAAAGTAATAATACAAGGCACTTGCAAAACTCCATACTACATCACTTGCGGCTATTTATCATCAGATTTTTTTCCAGCAATCCAAGTCGTGACGATTAAAATGTCGGCATCATAGACCATACCGACTTTTTACGAGAAAACTACCTCATCCATAAATTCTATCCACGTGGTGGATATCTAAAACGGCGATGGAGATACCTGTCCATTCAGAAACTAGTACAGCCGGTACATACTTCAAGTGTCAGACATTCATCACGGTGACTGACACCCGACCAAGTGCGTCATGTCCCGCAATCATACGTTTTATTTATGCAATTATTACATGTTACAATGCTAATCTTGGGATAAACTTGCCAGGTAGCAGTGTGATTGGAACTTGGGACCGAGTAAAATATTCGACCACTTTTCAGTCCAGACTTCATGTCTGTCTTTTATTGGATCATACCGTTATACTTTACCTGATATGACATAGTCATTGCAATTGGAACTCAGAATCGATATTGGGGCCAGATAGCATAGCATCGAGACATAATGATCTCTAAAAATGAGTCAACTACATATATATCTGTTGGAAGGCCTCCTACAAGGTGGACCGATGACCTGGTGAAGGTAGCGGGAAACCGATGGATGCGGGACGCACAGGAACGTTCGATGTGGCGACGCTTGGGGGAGGCCTATGTCCTTACAACGTACAACAACAGTGAACGTGTATCGGCTGAACTGATGACATATATATCTTGGAACCTACAATAAAATAACTTATCATTTCAGCTAAAAGCCGTCCACAGTTGGACACAGGTCTTTTTCAAGTGTCGCCACAACGACCAGTCTTATGCATATTGTATCCACCGGACTACCGTAACCTTCATCAGGTCATCGATCCTCCTCACGGGAGGTCTTTCAATACTGCCTCTTCCAGTACGCGGTTGCCTCTTCAGAAACTTACGTCCCCATCGACTATCTATTCTGCGAGCAATGTGTCCTGTCCACTGCCACTTAAGTTTGGCGATTCTTCAAGTCATAACGATAATACCTGCTCTTCTGCAGATATCTTTATTCCTCTCTATTGCCCTTTGAGTGACTTTAAGCCTTCTGATGAGGCCCATTGTAAGTGATCACGTTTCAGAGTCATAGATCACCACTGGCAACATGCTCTGGTCATAGAGTTTCGCCTTGAGACACTGTGCACATTTAATTAATAGACAGAAACTTGCCTAAGCTGAATATGATCTGGGAATCGAACATGGAAGAACGATAATAAGGAAAAATCATCCACTTAAGGTTACGGCAAACTACAAAGGAAATAACGGGATCAACTAAACTTGTTTCACCAAAACTGGAAAGAGAAAGTGTTAGCCTGCGAAATATAGAAGCGGAAGAAGGTCTTTACTCAGGAGTGGGACAGAAAAAACTAGAAAAAACCGTTAACTGGTGCACACTGACAACAAGTTGGTCTGAATAATGCGGAATAGGATTTTTGCTTGGACGAGCTTGCATCCGAGTTGGACCTAGAAAATGTTTTAATTCACTTTTACTAAGAACACTTAGTAGAGCTATAGATTTGGAATACGCACTTAGGAAGACATTTCCATTTCCTAATAATAAATTTGCGTAGTTTAACAAAATTTTTTGTAAGCTGTTTTAGCTGATAAATGTTTTGTACCCATCATCCCATTAAAAATCCGTATTATTATTCCAACAGAAGTTTATGTACGTTAGTGCATTAACCAACATCTAAATGGATCATGGGTCTGGGTGTCTTGTCTACCATTTGTATCTAATCCGTACAGAAATTAAACCCGAGACGCATGTCTCGATCGCACTGCACTACCTCGAATTAGCACTGCATAGTGCAGATGCTAATTCATCATAAACATACATACAAGGTGGTTCAAATAGTAACGTCAGTAAAAATGTGATTCCTCATTCCTATCCAAAAATATCCCATGTTTTTTTTTCTCTAATATCTTTCAACGATTTATTTTTTGCGATGAAATGAAATACCATATCATTCATAAAAAAAAACTTCCTAACATTAGTGCACGATACATTTCTTTTTATTGAGAAATATTTAGTTTGCCGTTCGACAAAAACGTCTTCCAGCTGTCGCTTCGATACATACGCGCACTTTCATACAAACCCAGACTTGATATGAGAAACAAATTAGTAGCGGAGACAAAAGTTGCCCGTACGCGCTATCCACCATCCCGCAGTTAATGGATTAGCGGAAAGGTTGCATAGACTGTACCACCACCTTAGTACTTACATAAGATATCAGTTACGTGATATGTCCTTACAGGGCGATTATAATCAACAATTCATTCCGAGAGCATCCAGTCCCCGGCGACTGCTCTATACTAGTGATCCCAACATAAATCCTCCAAGTAAAGACAAATGACTCGACCTTTTTTTCCTTTGGATTCCCGTAGGATAAAGGATACCAACAAATCCTTAAGAACGCGTCTTTTAATGGAATGATTACGCATTCCTAGTCATCTGTGTGTATTTATGTGGATTAGTATGAGTGTTTTTTAGATCCATGTAAAACTTGCCTTGCCAACGGAATTCGCGTCCGATTATAATTTAGGTGTCTTCAAGGCTACAGTCAATATGCATTTAGTAAACTGACGCGATTCACCAACTACGATTGCATTACTATTTACCATCAGGTGGGATCGCAGACAAGCACTACTTCATATCATTTAAAAAAAAAAACTTCTGCAGTTTGATGGAAAGAAATGATACATGTTCAAGACACTAACTTACGTGCAACGTTTGGAATTCCAGCCTATTTTAGATGGAAAATTGGCAAATAACTTATCCCACTCTGAGTGAAGTGAGAAATATTTTTAATGACTCAAAAACCACCCGTGTTCCTTCAGTTGCCATAGCATTCCAAAATAGCTATGATTCTTTCGAACAATCCCTTAACTCTTGGAAAACCAGCCAACTATATAACTTTGTATGCTTCAAGCAATATCAAAATCTGAATAGATTTTGTATATTTTAAGATTTCTACGAATATAGTTGTATTAATTGAGTAAACCAATAACTAAATAATATTTCAAGCTAACGTAAAGACAAAACATTTTCTCAATTCAGAGCCTATCCATTTGAAATTGATTGAGTGGCTAGTTCACTTTAAATATAATAACAAAAGATAAATTCAAGACTGAAACTAAAATAGAAAATTGTTAGGCTACAGGCCGAACAACCGGATTCTCAGGATACTGACAACGAAACTTTATTTATTTATTTAAACTACATGTACAGTAGTGGTATATAGATGGACTTAATGCAACAAAGCATTCACTACCAGTCATCCTTTGTTATAAAGACAACAAAGTGGTAGGTGTGCACATTAAATGATTATCAGATATTTCAAATAGAATGTAGTATCATTAAATTAAGTTACATTTGTAATGATTTTTTCACAAACATCCCATAATTTTGAAGTTTGTATTATTTTCATTGTTGTTTTTTTTTAGAACCTAAATAGCAATTTAAAAAATATCGATTTCTTTTGGAATATTTATTTAGTTTTTAAGCTGTGTATTTTAATAGTGTAATGTACCGATTGTTTTAACATAATATATATTCATTTACTGTAAGTGAAAACTTGTAATTTGCCTTAGTTTTATTATGATAAGTTATCATGTTTTTGTTAGCTGTAAGTTTTCCAAATATAATAAAATAAAATTAATAATAAAATACATACACAACATTATTTTTAGTATATACAAAACCTAAATATAGTTTGATCAGAATCAGTAACTGAATCGACTCCAATAACTTTTACACCAAGTTATATTTTTTCCCAAAAATATTTATAAAAGGTCACAAGTTGGACACCACCGTTGCATTGCATCATCAGGCGCCAGCAAACAGCTGGGAGCAAGTGCAAAACAACCCCTCAGTCGCCTGGATGGCTCGATGACATAACAAGCTATAAGCTTGTGATTTTTTATGAAGCAGTTATGTTTTATACATAGATTGTTTACATAAAAATACTTGACACGTGTTTGGGGTTTCGCATATACTAAAACTAATTTGTTGTAATTGTTGTTTAATATGAATTATAAACGAACCAGCTGTGCCTGCGACTTCGTTCGCGTGGACTACATGATTTTGAATTTATTTTTTCTAAAATAATAGTAGCCTATATTAAAAGTCTAACTTGCCGCTCTGCTCCGACCTAGAGCAGGAAAAGCTGTTGGATAATTCCCCACCTAAAAAAAAATCACATAGAAGTAATAGTATGGGGTTACTAGCGTTTTATTTAGAAACTAGCTGTGCCAGCGACTTCGTTCACGTGGACTACAGGATTTTGAATTTATTTCTTCTATGTTACTCCTTATTACATCAGCTACCTGCCAAAAAAAGTCCCGTCAAAATCGGTCCAGCTATTTCAGGGATTAGCCCGGACAAACAGACAGACAGACAAAAATTGTAAAAAATGTTATTTTGGTGTATGTAAGTACAATATATATATTCATTATGCATGTAGTAAAAAGCAGTTATTTCAATATTACAAACAGACACTCCAATTTTATTTATATGTATAGATGTATAGTTATCTATACATCATGCTTTGATAAAATATATACTTCCTCAATGACTTTCCTCTCTAATTTCCAATTCATGAACAAAAAATCTATGAAGGATGTTTAGTATAAACATACAGAAAAGGGGAAAGGTCATTGCCGCAGGGAGGCACCGTAAAACAGATGATGGCAAAGAATTCTACAGAGGCTAACACGTGCCTCTAAATATATGGCTAGAGGGCTTTCTCTAAATATATAGACGAAATAAAGAGAATAAATACGAAATCCTTTGTGGCTAATTACGATACAGAGAAGACTTACGTAGATGTATTTGTATTTTTGGTTGTTATTTGCAAATACAAATAAACATCGAAGACAATGCTTCGGCAAGATTTTACTTGAAACGGAACTTTTCTCGGAATTCGTCAAGAGTTTTGCGCGGGTTTGTAACTCGTGCCGAAAATTGACATTATTGCGTAATAATATGATAATTATCATTCTGGCCTACATAGTAATACTGTTTTCTTCTTCTTCTTTCATGTCAATCGGAATGTTCCGACCAATATTTAGTCACCAGCAGTGCTATTCCCTAAGAAAGCAGCCTTGAGCGCAGCGCTGGCCGCAGCGACGAGTTGAGAGCGCAGTACATTGAATTAACAATCCAATTGTATAGGTGTATTAGATTGTTAATCCTATGTACCTATTTGGAGTTCGACACTGCGGCCAGCGCTGCGCTCAAGACTGTTTTCTTAGAGAATAGCACGCCTGGTCATAACGGACATGTAAACAACCCTTAAGACGCTTGTTTGGTCCGGTAACTATGTATTTTTGCTGACATAACTATTAAGCTATAACTTTGTGATATTTCATGATAGTTATGAAATTTACATAAATTCTTTACTTAAAAATACTAAACATGTGTCTCGGGTTTCGTCTATATTAAAACTAATGTATCGCTCCATTCATTGTATCGCTTCGCAGGAGAACCAAGGTTGCCGACATAGCACGAAGAATCGCCAAACTGAAGTGGCAATGGGCAGGGCACATTGCTCGCAGAACAAATGGCCGTTGGGGCCAAAAGGTTCTGGAGTGGTGACCGCGTACCGGAAGAAGCAGCGGCGGAAGGCCACCTACAAGATGGTCCGATGACCTGGTGAAGGTTGCGGGAATCCGAAGGATGCGGGACGCGCAGGATCGATCCTTGTGGCGACACTTGGGGAGGCCTATGTCTAACAGTGGACGTCTATGGGCTGAAATGATGATGATGATGATGATCGCTCTATTCTTCTTTCTCGCTAACATAACTGGCGTTTTAACACGCCATGGTAAGTCCCCAGTTCGTCTGAGACACATGACCTGATGAGTCAGGTCATCCTTCACCTTGTGGGAGGCACACCACACCATTTAACAACTTGAAAAGCTTAACTAGATATTCTTTATTGTAATATTCATGTCCTCCCCTTTTGGTAGAACATTCATTACAATGGAACTAAATACGCATAATGAACGTCGCCTCGCTTTCTATTTTAGCAGTTTTACAAGTACATAGATAGGATCAAGCGATTTATGAATCCATTGTCTGAACCAACTATTCTCATTTACGTCTACAAGTTGGGCGATGCACCTGAATATATGGATGATTTTTGTTTTAATTCGTCCCTTTGCTTTCTATTGTAAACTGTTCGTATTACTTTGTTTCGTAACGTTCTGCGTAATTGAATGCAATTTAGATGGCTATCGCAACGTACAATGCGTTCCAAATAAGAATAGTTGTGACGTCATTACTGTCAAATCGAAAAATGAAGTTTTTTTTTATTATTGATAGGCTGTAGTTGTAGCTATCAGGAAACACCGACTCCGGCAGGGAATTCCACTCCTTGGCTGTACGCATAATAAATGTGTTCCTAAAACCCTTTTTGCGTATGGGTGGGATGTCTACCATGTACATGGTAGATATCCCACCCATAAGCGAAACGCTGGCGTGCTACTGGTGGCGAAACGCTGTACGTCGTGTGGTCCGATGATGGAACGGATATGGCGGAATTAGATTGTGCAATTCCAGTGCACACTCCCCGAAATGTAAACGATAGAAAACCGACAGACTAGCAACTCGGCGGCGATGCTCAAGGCTTTGGAGTTTCGACTCTACAAGTGCATCATTGCCGATGATTCTCTTGGCTCGCCTCTCGATCGAAGTAAGGTAAGCAAAACAAGATTTTTTTAAATATGTAATATTTGTTTACGGTTCATGAACGTAAAAAGTCCATCAGAAACCAGTTCTTCAATTTTTCTTATCTATGCGTCACTGTGAGTAGTGGCAAATCGAAGAAGAAGGCGAATTGTTTCTAACAATGACAATTAATACGCAAAGAAAAAGTTTTTTTTTGCAAACTGTACTTTTCAATCAATATTTGTTTATTAACTTTACTATTATTATTTGAAACGCATAGTAAAATTTTATTTATGTTAAATAGAGCGAAAAATATTATATAAGTCATTGTATGTCATGAAGCTAAGTACACGACAGACGCAGCCACTGCCTGCCAAATAAACTATAGAATAAAATAATAACGCACATTTTGGACCACGTGTAGCTCCATCCATCGCGGTAATTGCTGACAGGCGGAAGATAGCTGGAGAGTTATGACGTCACATAACGTGCTAATGACGTCATAACTGCATTGCCCCGGGCGTGCGCTGACTTACGCCTCTCCCTGGGTGCAATGGATGCGATGCAATTTACTAAGCAAATCCTGCGCGAGACATTTTAACTGGTTTTGCACCTTGCCATTAAAGGCACGTAATGACATTACGTGATAAGTGCACCTGATAGTTGATACTGGTGTCATTTTTTTGTCTCCCACTGTAAAATAAAGTGGTCATAGTCAAGCGTGCTGAATGCTAAAGACTTTTTATTGGAGCAGATGTTTTAAAGGCATTCGTATTACATCTGTATAAATAATGAAAATCGCGCTTGTTACACTATTTATAAGTTAAGAACGGCTAAACCGATTTGGCTGAAAATTGGTGGGGAGTTAGCTTAAAACTAGCAGACGGACACAGGATAGGACTTTTTAATCTTCTTTAAAATCTTTAATCTGTTTTCGCCTCCACCATAGAGCTGGAGAAATCATCGGATGATTTACCCAACTGAAAAGAAAAAAATATCTGTCCATCTACACTAATATTCTATAGAGATAAAGTATGAAATTATCTCTGAAACTACTGGTCCGATTGATTACTTCAGCGATAAAAAGCTACTTTATTCCTCAGTGACATAGACTATATTTACTTAGCCGCGGGCAAAAGCTAGTTTGAAATAAATATTTCTGCACTTGTTTTGAATACAAAGTAATACAGTACGATACAGATAACGTGACAAATACATACAGCAATAATTTATTGGTATGGTAGTTCATTTGTAAAAGGAATAGGTTAATTAAGATGGGCAATTTATGAGCTCTTGAGCAATATTAAGAGTATGTACGATATCTTACAAAGATACCTATACGGTATCTTCTATTAAGTACTGTTAACCAAGCAATATATGTATTTATTTTATTTTTAGTGTACCGTATCTCAGTCGGGAAAAACGAAACCCTTACATGATAACTTTGTTCTTCGTGTCCGTCTGTCAAGACCTTTTTCCGCAGGAATGCGAAAACGTATTATGCTAAAACTAATACAAAATACTCCGGTTACTCTTCTCTACTTTTCGAAGCAGAGAAAAATGCAAAATTCCAAGCCAACGGAATCAAAAAATACGGCCGGTTATGCTTCATTTATGGCACATAACTTTGACGCTTGGATTCGAAAGAAAGAAAAAAATACGGTTTATTTACGCAATAAAGACGCAATTTTAAAACCAAGTACCAAAATATAACATTTCAGCAATTGATAGGGAAGATATGAGTCCTCTTCGCGCAAAACGGCCGAACGAATCGAAGTATTTGCTAAGTAAGTTTGTAAGAAACCCTCAGTGCGCGAGTCCGACTCGCCCAATTTTTTATTTTTATTTAAATCAAAACTTAAAGCAAAAACCGTCCAGCACAAAAGCAAGCATCGTCTAACCCCCGAACGCTGACACGAAAAGTGCATAACACATTGTGACAAATAACACATTCGGTACAGAATGGCACAAAATTGTTGGTGTGCAGATCGAGGGCTATTCTCTGCAATAAACGTCAGCCGTCAGGTTGAGCCACTATAAATCTACCTCGTCGCCGGTTCCCTTCATGAATCACCCGACGAAACGCCAAGTTTTCTGCTACTTCCATTTCGTAAGGAAGAGTTGACATTTTTCGTGTTCAAACGTAAAGTAGATGCGGTGTGTATTTTGGATGCGGGTGTCTTGCTTATACTGAAACTATTTTAAGAATTTTTGGTTATTAAATTTCTAAAGTTATAAGATGAAAGAATGGCCGTGGCCCTAGAATGAAAAGAGCAACTGAAGGACACAGGTGGGTTTAATTTAGTAAAAATCTGCCATGCCCTTTCGTTTCGACTTAAAGTGGGAGAAGGCATTAATAATAATAATAATATTCCACTACTATCACACAACGCCGTCTAGCCCCAAGCTAAGCAGAGCTTGTGTTATGGGTACTAGACAACTGATAAACATACTTATATATTTCTAAATACATACATATTATAGATAAATTACACCCAGACACAGAACAGATGATCGTGCTCATCACACAAACATTTGTCCTGGGTGGGAATCGAACCCACGACCTCCGGCATAGCAGTCAGGGTCACTAACCACTAGACCAACAGGCCTGTCAAAAATTGAATAGTACCTCAAAAATCATTTCATGAATAGTAGGTACCTCAAAAATCATTTGATGAATAGTACCTCAAAAATAATTTGATGAATAGTACCTCAAAAATCATTTGATGAATAGTACCTCAAAAATCATTTGATGAATAGTACCTCAAAAAAGTTAGGTAGGTACCTTTTGCGTTCCAGAGCAACGGTCACTCTTTCAAACAACCACGTAGCTCTTGAAAAACCTTTACACCCTAAACTTACAAATGACGTTTATAATTACAAAGAACATACAATAACAAAAAAAAACAGTTGTCCAGTACATTTTTTATCTCAAACTACAACGATAAGCAAGGATCACGTAAAGTTTTTACTAGTAGTAAATTTGTGCTTAAACCAATCAATTGGTTACTTACATATTCCTTAATGACAGAAAACATTACAACAAAAAATCAGTCATAAAATAGGTGAAAAACCTGCAAACTAAAAGTCTGAAACTATCTCCCGCTCCGCCCAAGAGCGGAGGATGTCAGATAATTTTCCCATCTAATAAAAAAGTGCAATATGAAAATAATACCTTAAACTGATTTACCAGTAGTTATCATATTTTTTTAAACAACGCAGTATTTCGTACTGCTCGTACGGTTGTAAAAAATGTAAAAGAACTTCAATAATTCAATTTTATGGGGAAGTAAAATAGCTGGCACGTCATGCTCTTTTACAACTCACATAAAACTATAATATTTCTAGCTTAATGCATAAAGTAAGCATACAATAGGAATTCACGCAATGCAATTAAATCCGCCGACCGCTGCAGGGTTGAAGCCCCAGTTTTCGTACTAACCAACTTTAATATTTTTTATTACCAAGTGTTTTAGGTACCCGTATTATCCGCAGGAGAACCAAGGTTACCAATACCGCCAAACTTAAGCAGCAGCGGGCCTAACATTACTTGCAGAACAGATGGCCAATGGGGCCGAAAGGTACTGAACTAGCGACCGCGTACTGGAAGATTCAGCGTTAAAAGGCCTCCCACAAGATGAACGGACAATTTGATGAAGATTGCAGGAATCCGATGGATGCGACACGCACAGGACCGATCGTTGTAGTGCCACTTGGAGAAGTCCGACATCCAGCAATGGAAATCATTCTGCTGAAATAATTACTATGCTGATCCGTTCTATATTAGATATACGTAAAAGCTATAAAGTAATATAGATACTATCCATATTTCATACTTACATTATAAATGCGAAAGTAAATCCGACTGTTTGTTACCATACACGACTTAGTAACTGAGCGAATTTGCATGAAACTTGGTACACAGATAGACCATGACCATTAAGATAATTTCAGCCATTGATTCTGAAGACACTTTGGAGAGGCCTATGAGAAGCCAACATTGGACGCCTTTCCATTGAAATAATGGTGATGATGCTGGCAAAACTGATGGTGGAAACCAGCACGTAATAAAAAATATACGTACCAACCATTCATGTACCTCAACTAAACAATGTAGTTAAGTGAAATAAAGACACTTTTATTTAAACATTAGGAGGAAATTATTTTCCCGGAGATCCTGGGGCAAACCCCAGGGAATACAAGCGAGAAGTTACTGACTGTCGTACAATCTTTACTTACTTTAATAATTTTTAGTTTGTAAAGGTAGCCCTCAGGAAAAGGCGATTCTGATCACACTAATATTATACAGGCAAATGTTTGTAAAGAAAGAAAGAAAAATATTTAATAAGAAAAAAAAACAAAAAAAACTAACATTGTGTGTCTCGCGTCTGCACCAAATAGGTAATATTTGTATCTAACAATATATAATATTAGTGTATGCTTGGTACTCTTTCATGTTGAGCATGTGTAAACAAATTTAAATGAAATTTGCGTCATGGAAAGACCACATCCTGAAATGTTACATTAGATATAGAGAGCATATTTCCTTGGTATAACTCGCTGGCAGAAGATATAGTAATAAAATACAAGAACATAATCATCAATTGAAAAATCCAAAGAAACCTCAGGAAATGCACTTATTATTTCTATTACCGCAATTTATTTTCTATTATGAAAATAAAATACTTATAAACGCATTACCTACACTTGCCTATAATTAGTTGTTTCACCCTCTAAGGCTTATAAACGCTACGGAAAAAAGATTACGAGCTGCCGGCATTCAGAATATGTGCTATTAACATACTGACTGAATATCTGATAAAGGGCGTTTGTGAAAATTTAGTGGATGCCCGGTAATTACTGGATCGGTGATACGATCGCGTCGACACGCCCCACCGCGCGCCTCTACATGTATGCCAGTGTATGCGTATGCAGATGCACTAAGGAGGAATTTAAGTTTCTATGAAATCAAAGTTACTTTGTAAAGCTTGATGCAAAATTGGTTCTTGAACTAGTTAAAAAACTAGACGTCACCCTTGTATGATTAAAATTGAAAATTTCTCACATAATTAAATATCATGTAGTTCACCGATTAGATTTAACCTTTCAAATACCGTAATTAGAGACACAATGAGAGAAAAAAAGTATCAAAACTTATTTACAATTTTTTTTTTATTTATTTGCAACAAGTTAGTTCTACATATGGGATGAGGGAGGCCTTCTTCTGGATATTTTTTTCTCGAGCATTCTCGGATCAGCCCCTGCGGTAGATGTCTAAGTCATCCCGCCACCTCTTCTCTGGTTGGCCTCAGCGACATCATCCATCCTTAGGAACTCACTTTTTGATGACTCTTGCCCAGCAGTCAGTGTGCTTGCAGCTGACGTGACCCACGTTCCATTATACTGAAATAATAAACATCATATTTACAAGCCAAAAATGTCCTGCATCACGAAAATCGTTTACATCTTTATCAATCAAAGAGTTAGGTACCCAAAAAGATGGCAGTTTTATCACGTTACACGTACAATCAAGAAAACATAAATCCTGTGAAAATATAAACAGGTAAACAGAAAATACACTGTCTCAACTGATATCCCACATCCATCTTGGCTTACGATCGTCACCGTCAGACATAGGACATGACACCAAACAAGATCACTTCACGTAGCAAAGTTCCTGTATTTTCCAACTATGTGTTGAACAAGACTGAGTCACCAAGTCCCCACCGCCGCGTAATCTCGCGTGTCGCGTCTGTTCCACTGCAATGACCACCCTTTGCCTGTCCGCGATGGAAATCTAGCTTATGCGCAGAAAGGACATTTTATTATCGACCCCATCTTATTAAAAAATGCAGCATAGCTTGTAATTGGATATTTTTAGCACAAAAACTTTTATGAAGAACAGTTGGTAGTGATGTCATTTTATAAAGGGCAACGTGTTTCTGATAGATATTAAAAAAAAATTAATAGATATTTACATAAAATTTAGTCAATTCAATCAGACTTGCAAGATAAAAACGTTGATTATGGATAACATTAATCGTAATCTTCTAGATACAAAAATAAATCTACATTAATAACAGCAAAGATCGTAAATAACTTTAAGTGCAATAAAACATTAAACACTCAGCACAAAAAAAAAAACATGGTGAAGATTCTTGCTACTGATATAATAAATATGCCATAACTCCACAAATATAAAATAAAAGATTAATTGTTTTTCTCAATGTTCTTCAACAGTGAAGTCGAAATTGCCACTGAGGTTTTTCACATATGGAACACCAAATATCAACACAACCTTTAAGGCTTTTAATGTTTTTTTGCACGCAGATGGTCGGATGTTGTCATGATTCCACGAATTCTTGTACAGCCGCTTAATGTTTTAATTAACCCGTGGTTAATCTCGACTGCCAAAAAGACCCCAAAACCTATTTTTTTTTTTGTTTCGGCACCAACGTCTCGGCCACTTGTTGCCACTTCCCACGCAAGCGATCTGCATACATTTGCAGGCTCTTTCATCCTCGTACTTAGCATAAAACAAGCCCGACACCAAGTCATTATGCAGTCTCGGATTTCGAAGTACGGCTGCATAAATTTACGCCATTATCAAAATATCGTGAATGAAACAAACCGAGCATAAAACGGATTTAACCAGTTTAGGGGTCATTAACGCACGCAATGCGTATTGTTGTGTGCTTATTTGCACGTACGCGTCGGTAGGGTTAATACGAGTGGAAATTGACGCATTATGATGAATGTTCCAAATTAATAAATATGTAATTAAAGGCAAATTAGAGCGTCCATTAATTTGTAGAATTAGTATTTGAATTCTGGAAATAATAAATAGGAACGTTGTTAAGCGTGTAATTTTCATGGCTATTAGCTTCGTGTCGTCACGCAAAATTACACTGGCGTGAGCGGAAAATATAAAACTGTTTAAGTCCCCTCATCAGGCCATTGTAGGGCGCTTGAGATGTAAAGATGCCGCGCCCACACAAATCCTTTGCTCGCTTGACCTGAGGGATCCGTGATTCCACCTCAAATATTTGGCACATTTCTCCACGAACGTTTAGATCAAAGAGCATTGAGCAATGACCGTCAAAAACACTCATTGTTAGCTCCCTTTGATGATCAGTACTCGAGGTACCTACTCCATTATTATGAACGCCGCTCGAGGCGCCGGTCCTTACTAACAATTCACTCAAATACTTAGCTTGAAATAAACAGACGAAAATTCGTCTTAGATATACCCGACCGGCTCTCTTCACTAAATCTAATATTTACGAAAGAGGTTGATTTTATACTGTATTACAGATACGTTACTATTATTCGATGAAATATTATTTCGAGTGGATGTGTACTTATGCTAAGTATACCGGTATTATAAGTAATTGTATGGACCACGGACCGCCAATTTTTATTGATATAATTTTCTTTCAGCTTTGAGCCACTTCTTGCCAATTCCTAAGGAAGACATCTAAGTCGTCCTGCCATCTCCCCCTTGTTCTGTCGCGACCTCATCGTGCGATTTCGGGGCACCAACTTCATGTTTTACTGTCAAGCCTCCCTAGCCAATTAACGGCAGTTTCGTCTCGATTCTCTTGAGTCGAAAGCCTCGTGTTGGCTACGCCTCCGATTCCTTTGTTCTGACGCCATCTCAACGCTAAGTCACGTGGTCATCGAAACGGTCATAACTTGGCTAAGAAGGCAGATTCAGCGCAATAATCAGTTTTCCAGATCTACTTCGATATAAATAGCGCCACTAAATCATCAATTACATCCCCAAGCGGGCCGAAAACTGTCACGAACATTACAAGCACATTACAATAGCAATCAAACGACTAATTACATCGCCAGCTGTATTGTTACAGACACTAACACCATTATCCTTTGATATCGTTATAAGCACTGATCGAATTTCACTAAATCCCTATAAGACAATGAATATTCATATGTGTTTAGTGGAGCTATTACTGAGCTGAACGCGTTGAGCCGCTCAAATCTGTTGAGGCCCTACCACGAACTCTTAATACGTTCCATTGGACGACCTAAACTGAACTGTTAAAGGGATGGAGTTTTAAAGGTGGACAACATTATTTTTAGTTTATGTAAAACCTAAATAAAGTTTGTTAATAATCAGTAACTCTTGGGCGGAGCGGGAGATAGTGTCAGACTGTTACTGACTAAAAACCTACCCCGTTCCTTCTAGCCTTCATACCGGGACTCGAGTTTCAATCGCCTGGATAGTCCGGTTGACTATGTGTTTTTGCTGACATAACAAGTTTATAACTTAGTGATTTCTCATGATACGGTTACGAAATGTTGTACATAGATTATTTTATATAAAAATACTAGACACGTGTTTCGGGTTTCGCTTACTAAAACTAGTGTTGTATTACTCCATCCCTCTTTCTCTGTCACGCTTGGCATTTTAACACGTCATGGTACGGGTCGCGCAATTTAGACGCCATCTCATCGCGCAATTTAGACGCCATCTCAGGAATTATGCTCAATCAAACGGGTTCTGCAATAAAATTAATGTTCCCGGTAAAATAACCAAACCGTAATTATGTCTTAAATCCTTCAACCATAGTTTACTTTGGATCATATTATCAAGTTGTTAGTTCCACCACGGCTCTATTGAAACCCTGTTATCTGTGCCAATTTAATGGTAGCGAAATATGAGCACAGTAATTTTCCAAGCTAGTAATGACTTAAATAAAATTAGCTAAATTAATTACGTTGAAATTCCAGAGAACTATGTCAAGAAGTTGATTTCGTAGATAGGTTTATTAATCTGAAATATAACGCAAAATAATTAACTCTCGTTTGAATCAACGTGTCTACTAAATATTTAATATATTGTTACAGACGAATATTAAAATGGCCTTCATTAATAATATACTTGAAATTCTGCGAATTTGAATTAATATTCGATGTGCTTATGATAAATAAAACAAGGTAATTTCTGAGTGAAGAAGATTTTGTCTTTGCTTTGTTTCATGTCACGATTGCCAGGTGGCGACAATTCAAAACTTTTCAATGGGGACCGTCCTCTAATTAATTCTTGGTTGTAATTCTCGGAGACTCTATTCATTTTAAGTCTCGAGCTCGGAGTGTACTGCCATAACTCATTAAAAATTTCAACCAGAGAAGTATTCGCGAATGTTATTATAAATTCCGCTCCGTACCGTTCGCTCAACGCCGCTTAACTTCACCACAGTTTACGTGTAACGAAATTCGTATCATTTTATAAAATTTCAAATGATCAAAAACTCTGGAGGTTTGATAACGTTGCTGAAAACGAACTGAAACCAGAACAAACATACCGATGAATATTTAAGTATGTTTCGTCAACTTTACTATAACGTAACCACAGAGCCCAGTATTCAAATAACTAAGGCATGTAATATACACAGTTATTTAACCAAAACAAAACCTGAATTAATTGAATCTAAAACCTTTATAGATTTAGGTTCAGTTTGTTTAGGCAGCTGACTCAAGTTTCGCACATAACTCAACCACACAGCTCTGTGGATCTGGACCACAAATTGGTCATAATAGCTATTACGAAACTGAATGAGCATAATAAACGTATTTAAAGTAAAATTCATTATCTATTGTATTTTTTCTTAATGATATTTCTGTCTAATTGAGCTCCTTAATTATCAGTTCTAAGTTTGCTACACGAATACTGACAAATGCTTGCATTGAATGGACAGGTCCACTTAAATCTGTGTGGTACTTTCATCAAAAGGCCATTTGAGATACTAATCTGGATGGTTTTCATATGATTTGACTATTAAATATTTTCTGTGTGGACTTTAAAAAAGACTTTAACCCCTGCGTTTGTTTCGGTGTTTCTTTTCAGAGTGACAAGCTAGGAAACACTGGCCTCATCTAGTTAAAACTGACGAAAAAAAAATGTACGTGAATAAATGTTTTATTATTCTATTTCAAATACTAATAAAATTCACGCCTAAGTGTACACATTTGTAACATGAAAGGTTGGCTGATAAAAAATGCCTTAAGACGTCCACCTATGTACCACTACTGTACATAAACATAAAACAAATAATATTTAACTAACTTTGGGTCAACATGCCGCAGCCTTGGAGGCAGTCCTGTTCATCAACAGCCACAACCACTCTGACAAGAGTGCCCGACTAAGAAGAAGAACTGTTGTCAATTCATCATCACCTCCCTAACGTTTTCCCAACTAACTTGGGGTCGGCGTCCAGTCTAACTGGATACGGCCGAATACCCTTATTTTACAAGAAACTATTGCCTATCAGAACTCCATAGCAAAATTACTGGAGAACACGATATTCCTAAGAAACAAAAATGGTCATAAAAATATAAACTAATCATCAAGAGGTTTTTTTTACTTTTTATTTAACTAGCTTTTGCCCGCAGCTTCGCCTGCGTACATGAAATATAGCCTATGTCACTAAGGAATACAGCAGCTTTCTATTGGTGAAAAATTTAGCAATCGGACCAGTACTTCCAGAGATTACCTCCTACAAACAAAAAAAAAACAAACTTTACCTCTTTATTATATTAGAATCGATAAACATTTATAAAGAAAAGAACATAAAATTGAGTTCAGATCTCGTAGCATAGTAATTAAAAATACAATATAAACAAAATCAAAACAAAAATACCACTTCAATACGTCCACAACATATTTCAAATCGAAGCCGCACACGGAAACTTTATTAGGAAACCTAACCAACTCCCAACGTTCAGGTAAACACATTCTTTGTACTTATATAACCTAGATTCTTTAGAAATTAACCAAGAGCCGTTGAGTGAACTAATAAAGACATAAGACAGGTCGGATTGAAGTGTGTTCACGACGTCATAAAGTGTTTTTAAAGCCAATCTGCGTCATTTTATCGTGCGGTCCACGCCCGCCTGTGTGCGTACAGCCTAAAATATGACATGAAATCTCAGCTGAATTACGCACTTAATGTTAGACGTCTAATATATCACCCGAGCTGTTTGTAACGTCGTAAATTGTGTAATGGATAAATGTCAACTGTTAGAAGGTAGGCCATAAAGATGTATAGAAGCTTTGTGTAATGTTTCAAGCTAAAGTAAGCGTAAAACGCATGCATGACTTTGTTTTTAGTATGAAATAGATATCTATCTTCTATATAATTATAACTATAAGTATATATACAAATTAATTGCTATACGTTAGTTTTGCTAAAACTCATAAACGGTTTGATGTTTTTTTTTAGTTTTTTCTTTGTAATATAAAACATTTGGGAGATCCATAAAAAAATTAAAACTAGTATTTTTTAATGAAATGCCACCATTAATAAAATGGCTGGTCACCATTTTAAGATCTGGCCACGAAATATATATTATTGTTCATTGGTCCACCTTGTGGAAGGCCTTTCAAAACTGCGTCTTTCTGTACGCGGTCACCTCTCCAGAATCTAAATTCATAACCCATAGAAAAATAAACTATTATAAAAATAACTCCAGCAGCCAATTTTGAACATACTACTTTCAGGATAGGCATTTATAAATCATCGGTATATTTTCAATAAACCCCAAGCGAACAGCGTTTGCGCATCTATTGTTTTTATTATGTTTCAAATTGACGGTATCTGAAAGGTTAATATTATGAATACCTTCAGAAATATATTCCAATTACAAATGCTTGAATCAATATCGATAGAACGTACTGAAAACAAGAACAATAACTGAGAATATATACGTCTCCCTCATTCTTATTCAAGTGGCCTATCATTTAATCAATCTAATTCTAAGGTTAGCATAACTAGCGGATCGGTTGCGAATACTAGATATCCACTCAAATTACGTGCCTCACTGCTTTCATTGTAAACAGAACCTACTGTTGGTAAAAGGCCTGCGTGTAGTAACAGCGATTGTAGGCGAAGCTAAAGCGATAAATATGTTTAACTTGAAAAATCAATTACAATTAAATATTTTATCAATTACATTTCTTAAAATAGAGAAATTAATAGCACAATAAACATCACTTTTTCTTTACCGTTTTGTGGTACCGGTGGACCGCTGACCTAGTGAGGATCACGCGAATCCGATGGATGCGTGATGCATAGGTACTGTCATTGTAGCGACGCTTTGGGTAGCCTATGTCCAACAGTGGATGTCATTCGGATGAAATGATATTGATGATCTTTTGTTTTAGATTACTAGTCGTACTAGGTGCTTCACGGTCTTATTCGCACTTGGTTGTTGTACCGACTATACGTACAAATAGAACACTAAGCCTGTTATGCACACAGCTAAAATGTACATAGCTCTTATAGCAATATTACTGTCTCTCAACAACAACTCTCAACACATGTCTCAAGAATCTGTAATCGGTCAGCCTTTAAAGCAAGTAATGAACAAACATCTTGTAGTCTTTTACTCCATCGCAGACGCTCCATCTATAATGAGATCAAGGTGACCAGCGAACACAGACTAATCGCCTAGTGCGTATGGTGTGCACATACCTTAACTTGTTTAGTTTTATAATTTAACACACCACTAACTAACTCTAAATTATCAAAGTAGTGTTCCCAGGTAATTAGGTCATCCATATAGTTTGTGCCGTATTAGACATTTGACAAAGATATCGTCTCGTACCTAAATAATCTTCTAAAACCTTTCTTAAAACCAGTAAGTTCTTTAGCACACTAAACCCGAGTATCTATCTATACTAACTACCTGTACTTACCTTGGAGTTGATTATCCAGTATAATAAAAGGCACAAAACAGTATTTTCGCCGTCCATTAGCACATAATAACGTTTAATTTAGCATAACCGCTCGTTAGGCGGCTACACTTTCAATTTAGTAACAATTAAAAAGTACTAAAAACGTAAATCACTAAGACATGCAATATGCGAATTATGACATTGGCGGGTTCGCTGGCTCAACAATCACACAGGTAGCTAAATGTAGGGGTGCCACGCTAGATTGCAAAATTAATTAACTTTGATTTAATGTACAATCGTGGCGATAAGTCTAAACTCTTTGGGGGAGGCGATATGGCGTCCTCACTTACCGCCAACGCCTCACCAGACTCGATTGTTTCGAGAGATTCATGTTCTACAATCGGAGGGAAGATACGCCCGGGTTTCGCTGTTGCTCGGATCATCCGACAGACAAGGTGGAGCACGGTGGTCTGCCTAGATTGAGCACAGTGATCTGAGTCTTCGAAGACGAAATCAACATCAGTAATTTTTCATGTCCAGCTCATGTCCAGCTCTGGTGAGGGCCCCGCTATAGTACAAAACAAGGGTCCCAGAGACAGGAAGCAGTCACAACATTCCACAAAGCATTCTTGTAAGCAAAAGAGGCGCCGCTGGAATGATCCTCTCCACAAAAAAATGTTGTTTTTCACAGCAAACAGTGCTAATTTGTCGTTAAATCATATCAAAGCATGATTTCAATTAATTCTTCTGAAAAAAAATGTGGTGCTTTAATTTACAGCAATATTAGTTTAAGAAATTCTCTCGGTTCGTAGAATGTTGGAGATATATTAAACTCCAATTTTAATTGCACTCAATATGTACCATAGTGACCTATAAAATCAAGTTATTACGAGGTGATCGTGTTATGTTTTTTTTTTTTTTTTCAATTTGTCCACTCACCTGCCAGTGGCAGCCCTACGCCGCACGAGAACCCTCCGGTACTCGTAATGACGGCGATTACAGCCCACCCGACTGTGGGACCAACTCCACTATTTGTCTAAAATCACTTAAAAACGGTTGCATGTTGCTTAATGTGCGTGTGTTTGTATTAGCTCTGATCATACGTGGATGGATGGTGTATGAAGATGTTTTCAAGTAATTGGTGTCGCATGTGAAGAGTTAGATGCAGTTTGAGTGTTAGATGTATGTGTGGGTAATTTCTCACGCTTCAAAACTTATATACTATAAAGAGGTAAACTTTTTGCTTGTTTGCCAATTTCTAAAAGTCTTAGGATAACGTATATATATTTTCTTTTTAGCTGATAGGAAACTACACTATAATTGTATAGTTAACCTTTCGAATGTCTTATGTTACACAGTCCGACATAAGGTAATTGTTCTTCTATTGTGTCTCTAATTACGACATTCAAAGAGTTAATGGTACTAAGGATCCTGAGTGCCATCGGATACTTTTATCCCATTAGCATAGGACCAACCATACACAATGACATCTTAAAACCATCACAATACTGGTGTGTGAAACAGCTGTCTGTTTCACACACCAGTACAGTAAAAGATAGTGCTATAGCCGGATAGCACTACTTTTACTGTACTGGTAAATCTGTGTTTATACAGGCCGGATAGTACTGTCTCTTTCTCATATCGGATTCTATTATTAGCTAACCAATTAGAATAGTACCAATGTTTAGTTTTCAAAACTGTGGATTCTATGACAATATACTTTTCTCGTGGAAACTTTGTCTTTTCATTACTGCAATGTCACAGAAAAAACCAAAAAGCTATAAACTTCTTACTGGTTCTTCGAACCGGATAACTATAGAAAGGCGCCGAAAAAATCTGATTGTTGGTGATAGTAATATCTAATTAAACTCTAGTAATTTCGTGATAGTGGTCTGTATAATATTGAAAATTGACATCGGTATGGCGACAGAAAACAATAATATGATATTAAGACGTGCAGTGAAGTATCGAGCGAGCCGACCGATGCGTTCTCGTGGCGAACGCCCCTCTCGTGACCTCTTCTCAGATCATTGTCGCCTCCGGGCCGTGGTTGACGCCATAGTCCGGAGCGAGGAGGAGTGGCAAGCGGTCGCCGACTTTTGCGAAGGAGTAATGCTCGCCAAGGAGGAGCCCAACCGCATCAGGCAACGGCGTTCTCGCCGCCACCGCCGCCGCCGGGATTCTGATCCCGATTTCCGGCCACCGTAGGCGCGGGCTTGCAGACAAATCCCACCTCCCACCACCGTAGGTCCTACTCGCCTTGCGGCATACGGACCATTGGAGACACTCCCGGCAATTGCGTGGCTGCGTATGTCTTTACAGCTTGCTCTACCGGGACGTGCTTTGTAAACTTCTTAAATTCTTTTTTCCTGTCCCTCTCTACTAATTTCACTTCTCCCCTTTCTGGGGTGTGCTACACCACACAATGTGACTTCGCGCACGAGCAGCCCTTAATGGCTTGCTGTTCAAACTAAAAGCCTCGGCTATTCCTAATCCTAACACTCCTACCGCTAGTTAGAATTGCTTCCTACTACCTATCTAACCCTGTTCTAGCGGACCCTACTGCAATTCTAGCGCCTTTCTCTTACTGTGCCATTTGCTAGCAAAAGACCTCAGCCTTCGAAAACCCTCCGGACTGTCTACAAGTTCTCTGTGATAGACAGCCCCTGCGGGCTTGCGGACAGTAAACAATGGGTAGCTCGCTGTCCGGACCAAGCCCATGTCGTCGACGGCGCGCACTGTTCCCGCGCGCCTCAAGGAGTTGTTAGCAACAGCAGGGACCCAGCTGGGTCGAAGCCTACTGGGGCCAGGGTTAGTTTCGAAAGACAGCTCGAGCCCCGGTATGAAGGCTAGAAGGAACGGGATGGGTCTTTTAGTCAGTAAGAGTCTGACACTATCTCCCGCTCCACCCAAGAGCGGGGGTTGTCATTGGATGATTTTTTGCCACCATAAAAAAAAGCCCACTGTCGCCTGGCGTATAGCAAATTGGCGTTTTGACGGCAAGTTTTAGTGATATCCTAATACAGTAATTGTTGTCAAGTTATGATAATTTACGTCTGGATAAACGTGCTCCATGGTCGACCACATCGTCGCTTATTATCAAGTGAGGTCTAATCTAATCTAAATAACCTATTATTGACTGGGCACCCTTTCCATTTCCTTTGGTAAGAGTCAAACTCATCTCTCCACCTTCGCTATGGTCTGACGCGATGTCGCTTTGTGTTTAATTGGGCCCGGATACATTTTTTATATTAGTTTTGGCCCGCAGTATTGATATCAAGTAAGAAAGTAATATAAAAACTTACTTTTAGGTAGTCTACATACACCATCCTAAAATGTTCAGCTCTATTTAGGTATAAGTACGTCCGCGTCGATTAGGTAAATGGCACAGAGCGGTGGGTCAACTAAGTGAGTTCAAATTCATGCACAGTACTAAATGTGATTGAAATTCATACTCGTCGACAGGTGCTGGACAATAACACGAGAACAGGCAACTTTGGCCTTTCAGCTCAACAAACTGCATATTTCATTGAAACGTTCCTCAAAGCTACAGAAACAAAACGCGCTCGATACGAGAGAAAAAAGGTTTCTCATATTTTCGATAAAATATTTAATGAAAAACACGTAACAGAGCTAACGAGCGAGTTAATTAACTCGTTTATTTTGCAGGTGGGAAATCGATTTTTCTTTAATTTCCTAGAGTTCTGTTTAAATGGAGGGTGTTATTTCGTTATTTCCGTATCGGGTCCGTTAAAAGCGGCGTTTATGAGGACCACCCGAGTGTGGGAATATTACTGAAATTGTAAACGTTAACGGAGCAACACACGGTTGTTTGTACCGTACCCGTGTTTGGCGCACTAGCGATTAACTTTAGCAAATTGAATACTAAATTGCTCGGAAGTGATACTTTCGGTCTTGTGTTGTGTTGCTTTTACTTGGTTAAGCTTATGTATGCAAATCTCGGTCATTAACCCGCTTGGCAAGTGTGGTAACTTCGAATCTTTTAATTGAAACGAAAGCGCTTGAACCATTTTCTAGCAGTTTGTAGATCTAGATGCTGAAAGATTTCATTTTAGATTAACTAAGCATATTGAATAGAAAGTTTATACATGAAAAGAGCTTTATTTAAAAAACTCAAAACACAAATAAGTCTATTTTACTTTGAATTTTTATTGTGTCAAAGGATTCATTAGCCATGTACATAAAAATTGCGAGTTCAAAGTTTGAGCTCGCAATGTTTAATTCAACCCTTTTTTTACAGATAACAAACCACAGTGAAAGTGGGGCAAAGGACAGAATTATAAAGCAAATAAATCAAAACAACCTTTATAAAGTTTATTTTGTCCCTCGGAGAGCTTGTTATCATTTGTTTATTGCTTGCTTTAGCCCAATTTAAATGTTTGCTAAGCCCTCCCCGAAATAGCTGTGTACAAACTAACGTCCTCTGTGTGTTTGCAATTTAAATTCTTTACACGTTTCTTAGTATCACACAAAGGAATACAAAAGATGGGAGAAAAATTGTCTATTTTTGGATGCTGTTTGAACTTTGTCTGTGTTTCAAAAACGAGTGCTTAGACATCACAATTTACCTCGCAAAACTGTTGTTAAAAAAGCGATTTAAGTCTCCATTAAAGTACTGACTCATAAATATTATAGACTATCTAACTGGGCGAACTTCGTACCGCCTAACAGTCAATAAATGTAATATATCTTTTGATATAGTCAACCGATTGCTATGAAACATAGCATAAGTAATACACAGTCTGCTCAAAAGAAATTGAATTTTTTTATTCATCAATATCCATTTTGTCCCCTTCAAAGTAATCCCTTTCAGATATAATGCACTTATGCCAGCGCTTTTTCTAATCCTCGAAGCACTTCTGAAATGCGCTTTTGCTTTTGCATGAGCTCATTCTTCGATTTTGACTTTATCTCATCAATTGTGGCAAAACGCTTTCCTTTCATTGGTCTCTTTTTTTCACTGTTTCGATGTTTTCTTCGCTTGTTCACGTGGTTGCAACTCCAGGAGGCTCATCGTCATCAACATCTCCTCGACCTTCTGTAAAGCGCTTGTACCATCTTTAAACACTTTTTTGAGACAAAGTGGACTTGCCAATTGCCACAGTCAACATTTCAAGTAACTTGGAGTACTTTATTCTATTTTTAACGCAGAATTTAATACATATTCATTTTTTTCAAAAGTCAAAAATCGAAGAACACCCAAAAACGTAACTTATCTTTTCAGTTGTCAACAACAAACTACTATCTAATTCAAATTGGCTGATAATGCCAACATATGAAAGACATATGTGTACCAACATAATAAAAAAAAAATCTAAAATCGTATGTACACAGCCCGCGAAAATTCAAAATTTACCTTTTCTTTTGAACAGACCTCGTATATCAAGTTAAATACAATTTTCTACTTTATTATATGTACAGATACTGTTCAATAGAACAAACAGTATGTACGTACACATAAGCAACTTACTATACTATTAATATTTACCCGTCAATTTCACATCAGTTTCAAGTAAAGTGAATTTGTCGACGCCATAGTTTTAGATTGTCATTAATTAGTTTCAATTAGTCAAGGATTTTATTATCCTTTTGTTTTAGTGGTTATATTATACCATGTGTTTTTATTGTGTAGGGTAACCGGCATGTCCTAGAACCAAAAATTCGAAGACATGTGACATTCACCAACCCGCACTGGGCTCACGTGGTGGATTACGGCCCATTCCCTCTCCAAGAGAGGAGGCCTGAGTCCCAGCCGTAAGAAAATTATAAGGCCGACTATGCTATGCTATGTGTTTTTATTTCCTTAGTCAGTTAAGTGTTTTTAAATACGTCAAAAGTATCCCCTAATAATCTTAATATCGACAATTTAGTTGCATTTAAAAATAATTAAAAATGTTAATAGATTTTCTAAAATAATAACAATAGTTGACTATATAAAACGCAAATTTTCAAGCACCAAAAGAACTAAACATTTTCAATAAATTCCCAAGAAATTATAAAAAATATCAAACAAATTAAAAACCTTTTAATCACACAAACGCCAACAACTTTCATAACATAAACGCGTATTTAACTTCCTAAATACCTCACTTGTTGCTTCCCAGGTTCTATTAAGCCTACCAAAAAATATCTATTGAGTTCCAAAGCCATTCATTAAGACTGGAGTATGGCCACCGCGGGTTCACTGGCTGGCTGTGAAGCTATCATCAATCTTGGGCTACAATGATCCCCTAACTAAGAACCGATGACACCGAATCATTCAGGGAACACACAACATCTATCTATGGTCAGTGTTTGGCTGCCTTTCACTATGGTTGCGTAGGAATCAACATAGTGTGGGAGTGTTTGTTAATTTTCTGTATACAATCTAAGTTGATAAAGATGATCAGATGTGGTAAGTAAATAAGTAAGATCTTCAATGTGTTATTAGCGTGCCTGATTTTCATTTCAGTAATGGACGATAATAGTATCAAATAGTTTTTTTAACCCAGTTTAAAAAGAAGAAGACTATATGCTACTGTCTGTATGTATTTATTTTAAACCGATGTCTGTTTTGACGTTGTGTTTTGTGGCTGTTTTGCGTCTCTGAACTCAACTTAAAAACTCTACAATAATTAGGTATATCTACTGTTCTCTCTGTAACAGATAGTTATCTATCTAGTCACTGTGTGATAGCTTTTTAATAAATTAAAACTTAGTATGTCATCAACATGGTTGATTGTGGCAAAATAAAAATACACATTTTGTAATAAGCACCAATCAATACACGTGCTTATGAATCGAAATAACATTATAAACATCGATATCAACAATTTATTTCTGTTTAAATAGTTGTTTCTGTTAAACATTTATTTATAAACCTGTCTCTAACAGATATATAAACACACTAGCTTCGGCCCGTGGATTCTGCCGTATGAAAATAGTAAATTATTGTGCCTCAAGTCCTTTAATAATTGTAAAAAGCGCATTAATATTTTTTATACAATAAGTATTTTTACCGAAGAATTTTTGACGTACAATTAAAAATAACTCGATATAAAATATTTTTTATACTACTTCATAATATGGTCTACCTGTATGCCAAATTCCATCCAAATCCGAATAGCTGTTTCAACGTGAACAAACATAATCAAAAGAAACTTTCATCTTTCTAATATTAGTGGGATGCAGCTATTTAATCATTCATCTATTCATGATCGCATCTCAGTGCGATACGCAACTAAAAGCTAACAGTTTTATTCGGAGCTTGATCTAAGTGACTGATTATACAATGGGTGATCGTTAAAGGTGCGTATAGACTGGCTGATAAATGTTGCGCAACACTTAGTACAAGTTAGACGTCAGCGATAGTGTGATGAGTGCATGAAAAATAGCAAAATGTTATGAAACAATAATAATAATCATATTATTACTATTTTTTCATATTTTCTAATATTTTTTGGTGTTTTTGAATAAAATAAAAAAATCTAGACTTAAATACTATAAAAAAGCAATATATCTCTGGTTCCCACACGACGGACGTCCAGTCCCTTACCTAAGTTTAAAAATGAATTAATAAATGCAGGTTTTACGTATAGGTATTTGAACTATTAGAATAGAATAGAATAAACTTTGTTGTACTCCAAAATAGTAACAAAACTTCTACACTTTAAATGTATGGATACAATGGAATAGAATTTAAAAATACTAACAAAAAGAAAAAGATAGGTACTAAAAAGAAAGAAAAATTGATTAAATACCAATGCAGTGTTGTTAAATTAAGGTTGCCTTCGTGCATCAAAATCATAGTATTAGTGTTAAAATTACAAAATACAATAATATAACAATATAAAATCTACCTTAACCCAATATAAAATTAAAAACATTTACATTAACACACACTTTACAATAAGCTTACTTCGCAAAAGCCAATAAAACTTGCTATAATTAGCTACTCTTCGATGAGACCTCAATTTTGGGCGGTTCATTGAGTCTAAAACCAAAGTAGCTGCTAGGAAACTAGGGGTTCTTGCAAAAGTCCGGCGGTACTTCACATCGGAATAGCTTTTAATGTTATACAAAGCACAGGTCCGAACATGTGTGGAGTACTGCAGCCACATACGGGCTGGTGCTGCAAAGTGCCACCTGGCAGCTTTGGACTCGGTGGAAAGGCGTGCAAAGAGGCTGATTGGTGATCCAGATTTGGTTAAATTCAATCTTCAAAGCCTTGAGTACAGGCGTAGGGTAGCCAGCCAAATATCGAATGACATCAAAAGTCTTAGGTATACGGGACTTCACACGTTCCACATACTTTTGAACTGGTGACACTCGACGCTGAACATCAGCACAGCCTTCGTGTAGCTACTACATTATCATTATTTCCTCAAGCTCTCGAGCAGTGAGTCAACTCCAACATCCACGGTTGTAAAAGGTATCCTCCTTCTTCTTAGCGTGTCGATGGCAAAATTATTTAAATTCCTCGCCTGGCCCGGTATTCGGCCACCACAATGCCGTCCACTGATACTGTCATTAGATTCCCTACGTGAACAGGTAACAGGGCAGGGACAAGGTCAGCGGAGAGATGCCGCACAAACACTGAGGTTCGGAACCGTCCAGGAACACCCTTCTGTGGAGATTGTCTTTAACTCTCTAATCACCAGCATGCCTACCTGGTCATACTTTAGCGACCTGTCGATCTTGTCTAAGCACACAGCATTTTCGGCTAGTCACATGAAGAGCAATGAAGTGTGTTGTCTTCTGGTAATCTCCGCACCAACAGCAAACAGCAACAATTTTTAATAGCCAGTGTGCATACCTCTTACCAAACAGTTAAAGCAAACGGTAAAGCTCTCAACACCATTAATCATTAGTGTTTCTCATCAGTCATACATTCAGTGTTTATTGACTTAAAGTTCACAAAGACGAGTGTGAGATACTTTCACTTAGACTTTGTAATTGTGAGCAGAGTTTAGTAACAGTATCAAAGAGAAGACTTGAGCTTACTGTTAGTATCAACAGTAATATATTAAAGAGGTATTTTTTTTTTTGTAAGGTTTTATCTCTGGAAGTCCTGTTCCGAATGCTAAAATTTTTTCACCAACAGAAAGCTGCCTTATTCCTAAGTAAAATAGGCTATATTTTAGGTACGCAGGCAAAGCTGCGGGCAAAAACTAGTATTTAATACAATGAAACCTGGTTAAGTGGTTTTAACATCAACCACTTTTTTAAAAGACCATGACCATAACCATGGAGTTTTTTGCCGGTTCTTCTCCATAGAAAACGTCCAATTTGGAACCGCGCACTAGCTTCTGACGTTTTATAAGTGCCAATGTAGGCCTATGTGTAATAAAATATTTTGGCTTTGATTTTGTTTTTAAGTAAGCCCTGATGACATTGAGTTCCTGACACATTTGCGTTGAAATAACTCTTTTACACATTGCTTATTGTAACAGATGGTCGAACGGACTGAAAGAATCTGGAGTGGTGACCACGTGCAGCATTGAAAGGTCTCCTACAAGGTGGACCGACGATCTGGTGAGGGTGTGACCCTCCAGTCGTAGTAGCCTTGTTTCTTGTCTAAGGACAAAAATATTATTAAAAAAATCTATCCACAAGTAGAGCTTAATGCTCGTCGGTCCTACAATGCCAATGTACCGCGATGGCCATTAAGAAGTCAATCTCGAAGAAGTCCCACAAAAGGACGGCGAGCGATAATCTTTTACCATTTTCCTTTCATTTGCAGATTGGTTCAGAAAAATCTCTGGCTATCAAGTTTTATAGTTCGATCCTATTGTCAGTTAAATGCTTGAATTTAATCTAATCACAGTAATATTACGAAGGAAACTTTGTATATATGTGTATGTTTGTGACTCCTTCACACTCAAACGGCTGAACGGATGTCTTGGAATAGCAAATATGATGCAAAAATACAAAAAAAAAATCACCAAAAAAAACTTATATCATCAATATACCTCTTTCCTTACCATATGTCTTAATTGGATAATTCAGTGTTTGAGTTGTTTGGAGTTCTTCAGTGGTGAGTGTTTCCAGTGTCAAAATAAAAAAGCGAAACCCTTATAAGATCATTTTTTTGTCCGTCCTTCTGTCTGTCAAAAACCTTTATCTCGAGAAAGCGCGGAGGTATCGAGTTGAAATTAAAACCATATACTCAGGTCTCGCAAACTCTTGAAGTTTTAATAAAAACAACTTGTAAGTTAACGAGAAAAAAAGATACTTTGGTTTATGTGGCAAAAATATCATAACTTCGTTTTTCCATTAATTCATTCATTCGTTCATTCTTTACCGGAATTGAACTATTTACGTAAGTTTGTACGGAACCCTCAAGGCGTGATGGTGACTCCGACTAGCACTTGCCTAGTTTTTAAAGTAAGCAGTGGTTCAATGTCTTTTTTAACCCAAAGGTTGACTGATAGAGAATGCCTTGTTGCATAAAGCCCACCTATGTACCACTACTGTAAATGATAAATAAACAAATAATTTTCTACTTTCTCGCGAACAAAACCTCTGGCCAGAAACCAGTGTTCTATAAAGGTAACAATAGCAAGTACAGATTAGGTATTGAAGATCATTATTCAAAAATGACACGTGCATTTATAAAAATCGATTTTGGTCCACAGTGGCTACATCGATACAACGACGTATCAACAGCGATACACCGTACCGATTGAGTGTGTGTAATCGTTGGCCGCATGAATATTTATTGTTAATTTGTAAGCCCGATGCCCCGATAGTCCCAAGGCACACTGAAAGCAATATTTTATAATTTCGACATTATTATATCAGTGTTTAATGGTCCCCGGTTAACCGTTCGAGTTATGTTCGACTTTCAAATTCACATTAATGGTCACGAATTGACTTCGCATCGATATTCACTACACGTGGTTTATTTATGTGTTTCGTGATTCTGTCGCGGTTCGCGAGTCAGGAAGATATTTTGTGTTAATTGAGGACGGTTTGCGGACGAATGTACATTTTTCATTTTTGTGATAGCGCATCGCGGGCGTACTTGTATTGCAAAACTTAAAATAAGTAACTATAAAAGGTGTAAGGGACAGCCCTCCACAAACTTTAAGGGCTTGCTCAGTAGACGAAACTGAACAACCAAAAAAAAATTAGCCTTACCATACAAAATGATAAATTGGATTGGACAATTTGTATGGAGAGGCCAATTTTTTTTTTCGTTTCCTGAAAAAAAATTTTGTGGAAGGTTTTTCAGTTTCGTCTACTGAGCAAGCCCTTAATGTTTGTGGAGGGCTGTCCCTTACACCTTGTATGTTTTAAAGTTTCATTTGATTAGAATGTAGAAACAAAATCAGAATACACGGCTTTGTTTTTTGTAAAAACGTTTCTTAATTTTTACTTTAAACTAAACAGTGAGCAAGTTCTATTGAAAGGTACCTTACGCCTAAGAATGCAAAATGTTCGAAAAAGTTACCGCGGTCTTAAAATGTAAAGGGCAACTAAAGAAAAACAGGGTTTCAGTCAGTAAAAGTCTGTCATACCTCCATCTTTATCCTATCTTGCTCCATCCACTGTAGCAGAAATTATTTGAGGATTTTCCAACTCTAAAAAAACCTGGACGACAAAATATCCATAATGGCTCAATCTACACATTCGTTAGCGCCAGTGTGTACGTGAGCACCATTTTTTAAGTGAACTGCAAGTAACATCTGATTCTGCATACCTCTTTAGAGCATACTGGCGTAAACAGTTTCGTTATCATTTATCGAAGAAAGTTTTTCATCAAATCTTCTCCAATTCTTCTAAGTAAGCGTGCTCCATTGTCGACTGCATTGTCGCTTTCCATCAGGTAAGATAGCGGTCAAGCGCAAACCTCTCCACAATAAAAAACAAATGAAACAGAACCACAATTAAATTTTTTTTGCAGGCGGTTAATACAATAATTTAACATGCCATAAATATATATATATCCTTAAACAAACTTGCAAGTTATGTGCGAAATAAATTCCACACTCAGATCTTGTTTTATGCGTCTGCTTGATAAACGCACATAGGACCGCATTCACTTTGTAAACAAACAATAAAAACGACATTGCGTGGGCGCTTCATAAAGAACTTTAATCACAATCCTTCGTTAATAGAATAAGACAGGGAGCGCGTGGGCTGCATCGCTTTCGATTTGATTCGATTGTCGAACATCGAGATATCGGTACCAATTGATTAGTGCCGAGATCAAAGATGTGCTTCCGCATGACGGCAGCTGATCGTATTCCTACGATTAACGAGTAGGCACTGGGATGTGCACCATATACATATAGACGTGTAACTACAACGTCTCATGTATACTGTACAGCAATGTATGTATATATTATGTGTGTGGTTTATAATCTCCTATGCAACCAGGTCGCGACACTGCCGCCTAACGTGCAAGTTTGTATAATGTGTTTAACAGTTTGTTTGTCTGTTCTAATTCCGAATGTGAGGGTAGCATGTAAAGCGAATTTTCATGAGGACAAAACAGATTAACAGAGTTTATTTTATAAATTGTAGCGTCACAGAAATCTATCGTTGAATAAAACTTTTTAATCAAAACGGTGAAGTTAAAAACCAGGATTAGTTCCATTGTATATTCCTAACTATAGTCTGTCTAAAATGTCAAACGACTTGGGAATTTTGTATAATATTTAATCATTTAAAAAATACTTACATTTGATACTTTTTATAAGGTTCTTCTATTAGTAAACAATGATCAAGATCTCTTGATCAACTTTGATTATTGAACCAGTGTTGACTACATCAGATTTCATTTTGCCCTAATAATTATCCAAGTCGTTTGACTTTTTAGACAGACTCTAAAATATGTTCTTCTTTTGTCTGTTATAAACTAATGCTTGACTGCGATCCCACCTGATGGTAAGCAGTGATGCAATCGTTGATAGTGAGGCGCACTATTTTATTAAGAGCGCACTCTAGCCTTGAGGATACCCAAATTATAATCGGACGGCAAGACCGCAGCAATCCTTTGCTAAACGCAAATGTTCATGTTTAAAATTCAATCCGGTACACATCGATGCCTACATTGGGTTGCGTGTCACAATCTCCTCTGTTGGTACCTCTAAATATCGGAAAGAATTCCTTGGAGCCATTCCGACTCTTGCAAAGATATCACGGTGCGAGCATCTTTAGAGCCACGGTAAACCGGTTGTAAACTCGTATCTATATGTCACAGTCGTACTAGCCGATCTGACTTACTACAATACGCTCGTAAATGACCTGAAGTGATTCGAATAATTCCTAGAGTTTTAGTTTATGAATTTATGAGTTCCACGTGTCAATTTGATCTCCATTAGATATATCTTTGACAACATGGTTGCCTTCCTGTAATGTTAGTTTCGACTCGCTACTATGTAAATCATTCCACAATAAAGGCAAACCAAAATACATTGTTGACACGAGATTTCCATCACACACGTGTATCCGCAAACGTCGGCTTTGTGGCAATTTAGCAAACGCTCGTATTTACAATTTGATAGCAACAATACAAGCTTTGAGCGGACGGTACGGTACCAATTAAATATCTTAGTTTTATTTATGTGCACCGTGTTAAGTAACCGTGTTTGCTTTTATACGCTTTTCGCTCGCGATAACTTCGACTAGTTTATTCTGTATAGACATGGGATAATAATCTAGAATTTTAAAGCTACCGGCACGACGAAACTTAGCCGGGATGAGAAATCAATTAATTTGCATTAAGTACACGTTCTATTAAATATGCTTCCGGCACTTAACTCGATAAAAACGCATTTTTATTGAGATCGTGAGTATCTTAGCTTCCGTTAATACTTCAATCTAAGTTTATGACCAGCTAATTACTAAACACAAGCAACTCATCCGAGCTTTGCACGGTTGTTACCCACTACTCTTTTTCTCGACTTGTATTTACTGCAATATGCATTTAAATCATCTTTACAAATCTCTCTGTCTATTAGAGAAATCCTTAAATGAATATCGGTCTAGTATTTTTTGATAGATAGACAAACGTATTAGGGGCTTTATTTTATAATATGTAAGGATATCCTGTGTTAATTCGCTATCACAATCCCGATCTTATGTTTTACACCGTGTGAAAATCAAACACCAACCGCCGCTAACAAGTTTACTTACAAGCTGTAATTGAACTGCATCTTACAATACGGAGAGATGGTTATCTCATCGGGTTAATTGATAGAGTATTAGTTAGCGTATATTTGTTTTGGCTCCCCGACATAACAGTAATGGGTTAACCGGCGCAAAATACTTATCATCATCATCACATCGTGACCCAATAGTTTTAATGAAAGCCAACCGGGGACCAGTAAATCGATTAGTTCCATCTAATCCGATAGCATCAGTTGGTAGTTAGCTATCATTGTCCGCAGAACAGCCCGTTACCGGTAGTCTAGAGATTAATGATAGGAGGCTCATTGTTTGAAATGTTAGAAAAATCATCTATTAAATCTACACCGTCCATCAATGACAGCCCGAGACGAGCTGAGTGGGTATTGTTTGATTATGTTTCGATGACGTGTATCTAGAGGTATTTTCGACGGGCGACTTATGAACTTTGCGGAATATGACAGCGGTAATTTTTAATGTCACGGATTTGGGAAAGATTAGGAGGTGATAAGAAGTAATTATTCATTGCCAAATTTTGACTTTAAATGATTTGGCATCATTTATTTATTACTGACTTCACTCGCACGAAAGTTTTTTACTTCCTATTCTAGGACATGTCCACCCACCATTTCACTCAAATCTGACCGTTTTAGCATGAAAGAGTAACAAACATACATATACGTACAATTTACGCCTTTATAATACTAGCCTCTGCCAGCGGCTTTGCCTGCATGAAAGTAAAAAATGGTCCCAAGGGAACACACTACCCAGATAAAAAGTATCCTACGTATTCCAGGGAACATACTCCTGGTATAAAAAATTATAAATATTCAAGGATTTTGATAATGTCAAACCGTGCGCTAAATTTTATTAAATCCGTTCTGCCGTTTGAACATTAAGAAGTATCAAACACCTTTACAATTTATTTAATTAGTGTGATTCAAACAAAATCGATGACGACAGTTCTCTGTCACTATCTTGTCTAAAGATTTTGATATGTTTGGGGAAGAATGGAAGACAATACTGTCAGAATGTATGAAATTCTGTGAAATGAATGCATGACTGTCTACTATTTATTAAATAAATAGTGTCTACCACTAATGTCCTGTGCGACATATGACTTGTCTGTGTTCTTTTAATGTTTTATAGTTTTCTCTTTTTGTGTTATGTGTTTAAATAGTGTAATTGGTTTCGGCCGTTCTATTTGAATTAAATAAATTAATAAATAAAAAAAACTAAATATCTCAAACTCTTTTAAAACAAAAACTCATCAGAGGAAGTTCTGAACATCCTCACTGGATCCCGTTTCCCAGTGGCATAGGTCCGCAGCGACCGACTTACTTTGACGACAGAGCAAAACATTTTTCGATCAAACTTCGAAATTAATTTTGAAGTTTCCGTCTGACCAACGCTCAGCGAGATCCAAGAGCCAGTCCCAACTGTCGACCCGTCTGCAACTTATAATTTTATAGCCAACTTGAATGTTACGAAAATACAAAGACTAACTTTTAGTGCGCACATACAGCTACAGTTTTATAGTCTAGTCAAGGCGTGTAGTCCCTTGAACATCTGGACGGAGTTAAACGCACACAAACTCATAATGTTTCCCGGCCCCGCTGACCTTTAAAATCATTTTCATTGCAAAATATTGATTGATTTACATAATTATGTTATGTACATTTTGAAGAACATTTGACTAAATTTGTTTTGTGTAACCTTATTTCTAAAGATCTAAACCGTTTGAAATATTGTAAAAACCAAAATTTTAGAAAACTTGAGACAAATAAAAAACCGGCCAAGTGCGAGTCGGACTCGCCCATGAAGGGTTCCGTAGCAGCTAGTAACATAATATAAAAGTTCTTGTAATGTGTTTTAACTTTGACCGATGTTTTAATAACAGTGTATTTTTTTCGATTTATGACGCATTAAAAAAAAACTACTTACTAGATTTCGTTCAAACCAATTTTCGTTGGCAGTTTTTATAGTAATGTACATCATATATTTTTTTTTAGTTTTATCATTCTGTTATTTTACAAGTTAGAGGGGGGGGGGGCACATTTTACCACTTTGGAAGTGTCTCTCGGGCAAACTATTCAGTTTAGAAAAAAATGATATTAGAAACCTCAGTATCATTTTTGAAGACCTATCCATAGATACCCCACAAGTATGGGTTTGATGAAAAAAAAATTTTTGAGTTTCAGTTTTAAGTACAGGGACCCCCAAAATTTATTGCTTTTTTTCTATTTTTGTTTGAAAATCTTAATGCGGTTCACAGAATACATCTACTTACAAAGTTTCAACAGTATAGCTCTTATAGTTTCGGAAAAAAGTGGCTGTGACATACGGACGGACAGACAGACAGACATGACGAAAATATAAGGGTTCCGTTTTTTGCCATTTGGCTACGGAACCCTAAAAACTACAATAACTTAGTGAAACATTTCACTCAGTTATGGATAATGGGTTACAGAGGGTAGATAATTTAATGATAATAATTATATACATAGACACAATGTGTCTCACGGCTGAGCCAAAAAAGTCCAGTTCGGCAAAAATGCCAGACATGGTAGTTGCTTGACGCGAATAGGAAAACAAGCCAAGCAAAAAAAAATATCATTTTGTAATTTTTTTTTTTTTACAAAAGCTTTACTCATACGAAAAAAACATTATTATGTTGATAATATTATAAATGAATCTACCTTTTTTTTTTTCAAATATATTACTTCAACCGTTAGCGAGGAGTAGGCTACACAAAATCACTTTTCCATGGCACTAAATTGGATCAAGGGCCTTAAAGACTTACAGAGAAGGTACTGGGTGGTGAGTGGTGACAGACAATTTGATCTTGTTTCAGATATGAACTTGTGTCTACGTTGTACATACCTTATTTGTATGAATGATTGTATCTTTTATGTTAAGTAATTCAATTACATTCTGTCAGTAGTAGGTTTGAAATACATCTTTTCGTTCATTATTTTCTAGAAAGATAAGCAGCTTACTGCTTTTTCAACGTGAGAACCTAAGTCTGGTTGATTTACAGTGCATGAATGATTGTATCTTTTATGTTAAGTAATTCAATTACATTCTGTCAGTAGTAGGTTTGAAATACATCTTTTCGTTCATTATTTTCTAGAAAGATAAGCAGCTTACTGCTTTTTCAACGTGAGAACCTAAGTCTGGTTGATTTACAGTGCGAAGCAACCTTGCTTTTCTCCTCTAAAGTTTAGACAGTGAAATACTGAAATGCCAGATATCACAGTACAGAGAGTGTGCTTAGTAGTTCCTATATTTAGTGCATAATTTTGATAAAGGTATTTACTAGCCACCCACATGGGATTCACATGGCTGCAATACATTAAAAAAAAACTATTACACATTTTTTTTTATTACACATTTATGAACACAAAAAAAAAGAACAGGCAAATCGGTGAAGCCGTTCTCAAGTGATACACGTTGCAATGACGAATTTTTAAAGATGTTATTCATATTTAACTAAATGGGATCAAAATATAGACCAACACTAACTAATCAGTGAACCCTTTATCAATAAATGACTAAGAAATTAATTATTTAAGATTATCACAAAGATTACTGTCTCTCATTGGAGAACGTCTTCATTGGACTTTAATGAGATACCACAAGTCATTAAAATACACAAGAGTGTTTTTTTTATTTCATCACAATGGTAATGGGCCTAAGACGTCACACACTGGAGCGCCGCGTAAAACGAAAATATTCTTGCAAGCACTACTTTAAAATTCTGTAACTTTTTGATTTATTATAACATTTTTTCACATTTTTGTTATATTTTACTTATTTTTTTTATTCTAAATAGGTATGTTTTTTTATGGTTTTAAAATCCAGATTACTTAGAAGCAACGGTAGCGCAACTCCCTGCCATCTACTCCAGTCCAATCAAAAATACTAGTCTGCATTTGACGAAGACAAATCCTGTATTAAGCTAAGGTGTGCAATAAAGTTATAAATAAATAAATTAGACAGAACTCTGTGGTAAGAAAATACAACAACCATCGTACTGCAACGGAGTAACGTAGATAAATAGGCTTATAAAAGAAGAAATCTCAGACTAGTTCAAAACGATTCATAATTGCCTTTTTGCCATCTTGAAAATATGTAAATTCTCGATAAATCTAACTGATATTTGAACGTCACTAACCACACAAACCAAATCCACCGTATATTTTTATAATACTCCCAATTTCAATGTTTCAGCGGGACCATTTGCAATTTAAATTCCCTCGCTTGAAAGACGCATGTCTCCAATATTGACTCAACGGATAGAAGGACGCTCTCGAAGCCATGAATACATTTCACTTACTTTTCGAATGCGCTAAATAAACTATTAAAAACTAACTGTAGATATTGGATCGTAAGGGGTGAATAAAAGAAAGTAGTGGAGAGAATAAATGAATACTAACTTGGTATTTGGTATTCAATTGAAGCTTATGTTCATGGCTTTATCTTATATCGTCAGCATGAGGATTTATGGCTGAATATTTACGACTGACTAATGACTGGTGTCGGGAACGAATGAATTGAAACTTCTATAATCACCAAGCGTTAACTACTAAAGTGACTAAAAAGAAAGAATTAAAACACGCACATTGGAGACCCTGAAAATTCTGAGAGCCCTAACCAGTTTTCGAGAGAGGTGGGCTGGTTAAAATAAAACCCAAAAAAGGCACGCATAATGGTCCACATAAGACTAAGTGTGAAAACCGTACTCAAACATAACTTAATCATAACACATATATTTAACACACAGACAGACGCACAATGAACGAACAAGTAAAATCAAATGATATTGTGTGTCTCACAGCTGCACTAAATAGGTCCATTTCAGCATAATGTCCGGTAACTACGTAGCAGTTGCCTGACCCTTTGACTATAGTTTCTCGATAGATAGAAAGTTGCTACCGCCTATCTCTTTGGCACATGTCCATAGTTCTCTACAAGCTTCTGCCAGCAGCATTGCTTTCGTGAAAGTAAAAACAAATCCTGGAGGAAATAAACATCTGATATAAAAAGTATCATATGTGGACATGGTCTAACCAGAATAATAAATACCTACACACGCTTCCATAAAAACTTTCATCTTCACTTGACTACCATGACAGCGAGCAATGTGTAACTCGCCATCCGACAGAGACCAAGTCTGGGTCAATAGGAATTTGGGTTCGCAGCCTGCTAGAGCGATGCCTGCCAAGGCTGCGGGATCGTTTGGAAAAATTAATGCGACGCTGGTATGCAAAAGGCAACTGAAGTAACATGACATACAAGACTGATACTCCTTTTCATTCCACCCAGAGTGGGAGTATTTCTTCGAGGATTTCCTAACTCAAAAACAATTTGATACCATACCCTAACCCCAACTAAATACCAAAGCAAAAAGAATGGAACATCACTTTAAATAATCTGGTCTACAAGCGATTATTCATATTTGAAACAAAGTCACCTTCTTTTACCCTTTACAAAGTTGCCTTTTGCCTGGCTAATCCATTTTGCGAACGGCTGCAGACTAAATTGTTTACCCAAATATGACTAATATCGGCTTTTAAGCTACGATACTGCTGCCTGCTTCACCGCAACCCTTAGTAAATTGAGTTTTCGTATAGTTCAATAGTCAAGAGAGACCCTTATTGCTCTCCATCTGCATTATCTACATAGGAATTCCTTATATTCTATACAGTTTTGTATAGGAAAACCTACAAAATTAGTTTTAGTACTTATGTATACTAAAATTATATGCGAAACCCTAAACACATGTCTTTATGTAAAGACTCTATGTACAAAACAAAGTTTGTTATGTCAATAAAAATACGAGGTTTTTTGCTCCCACACCCAGCTGTGAGCTGGCGCTTAATGCCCACTATGACCTGCCGTGACCTTTGTTGTTCTTAGTGTCAATGGTTTCTAATTTATGACCTTTAAAAATATTTTTGGGAAAAAAAAATATTTTTAGCTGTAAGTCTTACAAATTACTTAAATAAATAAATAAGATATGCGAAAATCTATTTTGTAGTTAAAATTCTTCAAAGCTTATGTTTATAATATCTTAAAGTTTTTCTAAGACTCTACTAGGATAGTAAAGAAAACAGTGATGGCAAACATTATCATATCTAGTGGTCTCTTTGTGACTAATATAGTCTAAAGTTTATAACACTCAACCAGATTAATCATGAGAGTATATTTTTACATACCTGCCCCCCTAGCCAAGTTACAACAGTTTCCCTTGCGTCGAACGCTTCGAGTTGGCCACGCACCCAATTCTTTTGTTCCGACCACGTGACTGAGTGTTGAAATGACGTCATTCCCGTCCATTTGAAGTTTTCTACTAGCGGTAACGATTGTAGATTAGCAACTTGGCTAGGGATACCTACTGCGTTCTTTTTAAAGCATTGCATCTTGCAATTCACAAATAATAAAAATACAATCTACGGTTATTGGCCATCACAAAACCAAACCTTTAGATTAAACTAAAATAAATTGCACGAACATTTTTGAGTCATGCGAATGTGGGCTGCTGATGTCTGTTAACCTGTATTACAGATCACTAGAATCTCTAAATAAACGAAACCTAGCGAAAGACAAAGAAACTAGACCCTGTCTATCTCCACAAACTTCAACGAACATCGCATCGTCATCCCGCCCACAGATGATGACATAGCGCAATTAAGCGACTGCATCATCCACGGACATTCAACGCAAAAAATAGATTAATACCATATAGAACTTGCCACTTCGGAGTAATTACTCACACGCTTTCTGCATAAATCTTCAAAGATAAACATCAAATCAAGCTCATCCTTTTAATTATATTCTGCGAGCAAACGAACTGAATAAATATAAAATTCTAGACTGCTAAATGAGGCCCGTAAAGAAAAATATTTTTCTACAAATCTTATCAAAAATACAAAGAAAATCTTCAAAAAAACAATTTCGCGAAACTTAATTCTAGACGCAAACTAATTATACTTAGTTTTCGAAATAACAACAGAATTTTCTATTTGTGTAACATTAAAGTAATATTTTTTTGACAAAAAATCATAAATATCAAGTAGATAATAAACACAATCTCTAACTGAAACACAACAATCGTATTCTAAAAACATTTTAGTAAAAAAACTCCGCTCTACGTAAGTACTAAATAAGTTTCTTTATGCATGCCTTAAATAGACGAACTCCCGTTACTCTATCCAGTTCATTTTAATTAAGTATGTGATATAGATTTATTAATATCTTGAGTACAAATACGGTAGGAAATCAACGGTAACTCCATTAATCCAAGCTCAGTATTAAGTGTTTCCTAGAGAAACCGACAAGCGCCATCTATGCAATCGCGACTGAACTAGGAAGGAGTAAGGCAAGCTATTACTATCCATCACAACCCGCGTTCGATCGATTATGCTCGTTTCCTAATGGCTTTCTGACCGTTAATGGTTTAAACTAACACTCATGTCTTCGCCTATAATGAAGCGTAATTTATTACTCTGTTACACTTTAGAAGCGATGATTCACATAAAGTCTTATAGGTAGGTAGGTACCTAGAAAAAATATTTTGGCGGTGCAAAGCTGGGGCCTGTCACTAGTGTACAAATTAATATCGTGTACATTAATAGAAGTTAGGATACAAATGAGCAACAATTTAAAAAAAATACTTTGTTTTCCAAAAAACAAAGGCTGAAAGTTCTAAATTGACTTTAGTAAGCATTCGACAAGCGAATGAGGCCCGTTCATTAATATTCGGTACATGTATAAACGGAAATACTTTTCAGGTGTCCGACGGTAACGTATCTCGCTTTTCTAGTAATAGATCGTTTTTGACTGATAGTAACGTTATACATTGCTGGTTTGATCCTTTGTGATTGCGTAGCCTTGAGCGAGATATGAAGATCGTAATAAACGAATGTCCCAGTTTTTTTGCAGTTTGTACTTAGTTAATTACTGAGTTTTCCATATATAACAGTAGGTAAGTATAGAAAATTCATCATCATTTCAGCCGAAAGACGTCTACTGTAGGTTGTGTCCAATATAAGCTCTCTCTTAAGTGTCACCACAACAAACGGTAGTGTGTATCTCGCAACCATCGTATTCCCATCATCAGTCCAATACCGGAGGCCTCCCAACACCGTGACTGCCAGTGCGCGATCGCCACTTTATAACCTTTTGGCGGCATCGACCATCTGTTCTACGGCACTTAAATTTGGCGATTCAAAGAAAAATTCACTTTAAATTACAAACCCTTTATAATAATGTTAAAGACATGCCAATACAGCATACTTAAATCAAAGCAATTACAATCTAATATTTTGATACCGAATTCCAAACTAAATTATAGGACGGTAGGAAATTGTCGGGACACGATAAAACACCGTTTATTTTCAAACTGGCAATAAATTTCATAATATCCGCCTCTGGTTAACGTAGTCTTGGTAGCTTCACTTAACTCAAGTTTATAAATTAAAAGCCTTTAAAGAACCAAGTCGATTGAGTACCATTCGCGAACCATATTCTCGAATAATATTCGGAATTTTGTAATAAATACTGTTGTTTCGAGTTCCCATCCCTCTTTTGTCTTAACAAATTAAATTAGGTCAAATTGATTTTCGTTTACTGAACCCTTGTACTGTTTAATTTGTCTTGTGGGAAGTAATTACATATTTAAGTCGTCTTTAAATATTTAAATCTAAATAAACCATTTTTAGAATAGGTCACATTGTTAACATACTTACTAAACTTGCCTGTAATTAAAAATATAAGGTGTAAATAACTGGATTCGGTTTCATATAAAGAGCAGATAACGTTCTCGCATTTTATCAAAAAAATTCATAACACGTCTAGCCACGATTTAGATCTCTTTACAAACGTAATAAGTGTCATCACGCCGGTAATGTATGCCCATTGAATATGAGAACTGGTGTTATATTATTATGTAGATTTTTCTAATTCTCCTCTTCGCGAGGCCGAAACGAGAGATGAAATTGTATTTTATTTAACGCCATCATAAATCTCCTCATACATGCTAAGAAATGAAAGAACCTTCATTCAAACATACCTATTTTCAGAGAGAATATAAATTCCACATTTTCAGTATACACGCATCATTACAATGTAATTTCAGAGCTGTTTTCCATTACAGGAAAGTACATGTTATACTAATTAAAATATAGAAACAACGTTACACGAAGCTTGTTACTAGATAGATGTATGTTTTTCATTTGTTATCATTTGAATAATTCTTAGTTCAAAATGTATACCAAGGATATTCAATGAAAGATAGCACGCATAAAATCGTAGGCCAAAGAGAATGGGCACGCCATAACTAAAGCGGTAAATCCTCTCTTTGAGAAGAGGCTGGAAAGACCTTACGGTGGCGTCCTCACCTTCCGCATGACGCATGTTCTCACCGTACACGGTCGATTCGGGAAGTTCCCGGAAAGACGCCCGGGTATCACCACTGTATGGACCGCCCGGAAAACACGGTGGAGCACGTGGTAGAAGTGTGCCCCGTTTGGGCAGAGCACCACCGTGTCATTGAATGATTATCCCACCTACAAAAAATAGAACAAAAAAAAATTCCTACTGATTTCCTTTACTAAGGCTGCATATGTTACTCCGATATCCCTCAGTGACTATAAAGTCGCAGATATTTTGTAATTCGAGTCAGTTTTGGAGTTCACGACCTAGATACATGACGTCTCGAAATTATAAAGGGAGCCGAGGAGCCCTTTAAATTGAAGACACATCTAAAGCTCACATACGAAGGTGGATTGAAAATAATCCAAGTAGAAAATTAATCCTTGATTACGTCCCACTCCTCTCGCTCAGATTTGAGGAGCAAGTCAAAGATGTCAGACTGAATGGATGAGGTTAATAAACAAAATTTATTTATTTTGTTCTTGTGTTTGTAGACTCTATTGTTAATCGAGGTACGATTGTATTATAGATAATGTTATAACTTTAATGAAAATAATTAACTCAAACAATAACGCAATAACTATCAAGACATAATAGCTATTCGCTAATTATATTTGCTCTGTTATTTTATCGTGAATCTAAAGAAAGTTTTTTTCTAACTAATAAATTAATAACAAAACTAAATTCTTTGCAGCAGTAAAATAATACACCGTTCCACAAGCTCGAAAAACAAATAAGAAATATCTCATAAAATATGAGTTAAATCTTCTATCAAAATTTCGCTCACACCTTACAACACCGTAATAACTCACGCATATATACATACGTTGCCTGCCCTCCACACTTTCGCGCTTCCTGTAATTCAGCATCAGGGGTGCCTAAAGCTCCCACCTGCATATATTTAAGGAAATCGAAATATTTCACCTCTTACCCACTGGAGATTTATTTTAAAATTTTCGAGCGAAATCCTGCTATGGATACTTTATACCTGCTATTCATATCAATGTAGATTGTTAATTAAAAACCTCATTATTCTGCGGCTTACCTACATACGTGTGTGCTTACCTTTGTAATTAATTAAGTAGGGATCGTATACGCTTCTTAGTTATAGGTTGAGAGTAAAGTACATCGCCCATTGTATAGTAATGAGTTATGGATGTGGGTGGCTCATGAACATTCAATTAATTTGTGACTTTGACAGCTGTTAAAACTTTTTTTTACATCTTAAAAGACCAAATATCAAATGTAACTAACTTTTAAATCTTTAGGTACATTTTGCCATTGATTTCCCTTTTTTTGGGTGGGTAATCGACAAATAACTTTTCCCGCCCCGTGCAACGAGAGAGGATATCAAACTTTTACTAACGAAAACCCATCTGTGTTCGTACGTTCCAGAGTCGTAGGAAGTATTTGGAATGTTCCCGAAGTTCCGGCAGGTTGATGCCCTAACGGATCTCGTCTTCCTGACTCTCTTTGAAGTATTTCCGATTTCCTGAAATCTTAATCCTTATTTAAGGATAACGATAAATAATATTTACTTCAGCAGGATTATCAGTCCAATGACCATGAAAAACCAATTTCCTTCGGTTCTCTAATAACTCTCGCTTGACAAAATATTTCTCTTTACCGGTGACCATTGTCGTCCCCACACTTAGGACAGTCGTTAAGCGAAACACAAATACTTGCGCGTCCAAATTTCGACATTGGAGCGTAATATCAATAGGATCGCGTGGCAATTTATATTTTCGTTGAGGGATCCCCTCACTAAAAGATCAATTTCGCGCTTGGACAAGTTTAATGTAAACTTAAGTGCCTAGGGGAGACACCAAATGAAAGCCGGCCCGGTTGCGCTAACAAATGTCTCTATGTTATTGAATTTTTCGCCTTGGATCAGGGGAATGCTATCGTAAATTACTTACTGCGTTTATAACTGTTTGCTCGGGTAATGGCCGGAAGCTAGCGAACAGTTTTGTTGCTGCAACTGTAGCCAATAATGCAGTGAGCGACCATGAGATTTGCAGAATGTAAATGGTTTGTTGTTTACAGTGCGTCATTCCATCTTAGAAAACTCTAGATAAAAATACTCAGAAAAACGACTTTAAAACTACTGAAGAAAGATTAAATAAATTATTGGATTAGCTGAAAAATTAAGATATTCCTTTAATTTTACAGATCAGAAAACAGAGTTCAAAGAACTTTATTTTTTTAAATCTTTCATAGACGTCGCACATTTTGATATATAACTCCCAAAGCGAAAACAACAAATCAGAATTGTAAATTAAACCTTCAGATTTTTAGAACAAATTTTTAGCTTGAAATAAAACAGTAGACCGCTACTGTTTTATCTGAACCTAAAAATCTGTGCAAGATTTTACATAAAAATGTCCGTAAATCACAAATTGTCGTATTTCCAGACATGGCATTTTGCGGAGAGATGCCTACGCTCGTAAACTCCCACTTGTCTGTAGACGATGAAACGGAAAACTTTGATCGAAAACCGCACGTAGTAAGAAACCTTGTAGCAAGAGAAAATGTTCACGCTAGGGGAAGTTTCATGGATTTTATCGAATATGCTGCAACCAGCACGCTCTAAGCCAAACAAGTTCCGAACACTTGGCGTGTTTGATCTCAGATACTCGTGAGATGGATTCTGATTGATTTTATCCAGTCATGTTTGTGTTGAGAAAAAGTTGCGAGCGTCATAGCGATGTTCGCAACTACGTAACGATGTGTCTACAGTCGTCAGCACCACGCCAACTCATTAAATGGAGGAAAAAGTTAGCATGTTGAACACGTATGTTCTACATTTGTATATCTAACTACTTCGTTCGGACCTCTGTCTTAATCTAACAAGGGAATAGTGGGAAACTTGGAAAACTAGATTGTAACTTCGGTTAAAGTTGGGATTCAGTCTATAAGTCCAAATACGTTTTATTAACTTTTGAAAACTTGCGATCTAAAGTCCGTAGTTCATCATTGAACGGAAAAGTTATGCTACAATTTCGACAGAAATTGTGAATTTTCTCTGATAGTTCTCATAATTTCTCGTTTGTTATTAAGAAAAAAAAATGTCAGGCATATAAATGGGAAGTCTATCCAATTTTTTTTTCTCGTAACTATCACACAACGCCGTCTAGTCCCAAGCTAAGCAGAGCTTATATTATGAGTACTAGACAACTGATAAACATACTTATTTATAAATATATTAGTATACAACGTACATATTATAGATAAATTGCACCCAGACACAGTACAAATGATCATACTCATCACACAAACATTTGTCCTAGGTGGAAATCGAACCCACGATCTCCGGCATAGCAATCAGGGCCACTAATCACTAGACCAACAGGCCAGTCGAAATTATAACAGGTAAGCAAATATCGAACACAATAAGCAGGAGACGAGCACCGATTAAGATAAAACTAATTAATGGCAAAAACGTCAAACCGAACAGCAACCTTTGTCCTCAGACAAATAGCCCAAACAGCAGGTGTAGACCCTAATAGAAAGCCATTTGTTTACCGTCGGCAAACTTCACCTCGTAACCCTAAAATCTAATTGGATTTAATTCCATTAGCAAAGGTCCAAATGGGACCCCTTAATTGTGCTGACCGATGCCGGTTTATTATATAGCCCTGGCTGGACCTCGTCGGAGAACGTGCGTCATTTCATTATGGAAAACATTCGCAAACACGAATATTGGCCGTATACGCGTGCTTTAAATTGTAATGTGTGCACACCTTTGTATTTTACACCGGGAACGTATTAATATGATCTTTGTATTTTGTATTACGTCCAGCAAATTTTTTGGCCCTTTAAGGTTAATCCAAGGACACCGTATCATACTATAATCGTGCTATGAACGTATCAAACATGAAAAGAAACACGATCCACAGACATAAAGTTCACTAAAACGTGGCAACAGCGTATTATACTCGTACCTATATTATATGACGACTAGGACTCGTTCCGGTCGATTACCGGACTGCCAGACAGCGCGCTACCCGTTGCTCGACGTGCTGGGGCGTGAGGATGTTCGTTCCCTCACGCGTGCAGCCTCCTCCTTTACTGGCATTACTGTTTCACAGAAGAAAACGACGGCCTGCCATGCCTCCTCGCTTCGGACCATAACCTGACCAAGAGACCGACGTGGAAGGTCACCGCCACCGATTGCCTCCACGAGGACACGGTGGTGTTCTGCCCAAGCGAGGGTCAGCTCCACCGTATGCTCCACCATATCCTCCGGAAGGTCCACCCATTTATAAAGTGGTTGTTTATGATATTGTCTTGTCTATTGTACTCAAGTGTCTGCACAACTGTGCGATATGTGGAATCATTGGAACAAGATCGATCTCGGTAAAATGGAACTGAGAATTGTATTGTAGTCTACCGCAGCGAAACTTGCTGAGAGGGCTGAGTCGATACATTTGCTGCCAAATTCAGTAAAAGCATTAAATGATGGTGATGGTGCGATGTTGTTGGGTGGTGTTGTGTTAGATTGTGTTGATGTAGTGGTGTGATTAGAATGTGTTATATCCGCATTCTAACGTATGTGGATGAATCAACATCTAAATACTTTCATACTTGACACTTAGCTAAATATAAAAAAGTATATCTCGTATCTTACCTATCAAGTTTAGCAGTAAGACTACCAGACTTTGTGAACATTCGTAAGATTCGAAAAAAAATATACTAATTGATCACACTAATACCATAAAGGTGAAAGTTAGTGAAATGTTTGTTACACGTTCAGGCTGAAACTGACACACCATAGTAGACCGTTCTTTAATAGCATATAAGATACTTTTATTTCGAAACTATGTTTCCTTGGGATATTTTTTACTATCACGTGGGTGACGCCGCTAACCGCAGCTAGTGCTGAATAATGACCAACTTCGAAACGATAAATTGGTTTGTACCGTATGTAAGTAAATTTACTCCAGTTAAGACAAATAAATTGTTGCCTACTTCACAATATAAACCTAATACACAAATGGCCAGAACATTAATTTACATTGCCAATAGGACCAACCCTTCTAACGACTCTCTATTTCAGTTACTAAGCAGAAATGCCCAAGTGATAAAAGAAAACCAGGGCGGATTCTTCATGACAGAAATAGTCCAGGAATTATGTTCTCTCTGTCATGAGGACTCTTTAAACTGTATTTATGTTTTAATATTTATGGAGAGGCCGATTAAAAACGCTGTTCTGCTATATAAATTAAATAATTAAAAAATGAGGGTGAGGGTAGATAGGCAAAACATAGCCTGCGATTATATTCTTATTCCTACCAAATAGCATAAAAATCGGTCAAGACGTTTCTGAGGAGTTCCTTATTTATTATGGGAGTTCCATAACAAACAAGGAACTCCTCAGAAACGTCTCACTTTGCTTTAAATATTAAATAAACTTTAAAAAATATAATTCTTATATGCGATCTCCTTCGATATCACAATACCATAGTTCTCTAAATACCTAAATACAGTACTTAGCTATGAGCACTACACGGTGCTAATCAACTTACTGATTACAAATCTGCAAGAAAGAACTTTTTTTTAATATTTTTCAGCAATATTTTTGATGACGCAAAAGGTTTGTACGCAGGCTGTGCAGTGACTGCCCCATTTATTCTTGTAGCCTCCTAAATGAGGTCTTGAAGACTTTTTCTCTTTAGTCTTTTTTTTTATGGTGGGAAAAATCATGCATTGACATCCCCGCCCTTGGGCGGAGCGGGAGATAGTGTCAGACTCTTACTGACTAAAAGACCCACCCCGTTCCTTCTAGCCTTCATACCGGGGCTCGAGCGCCCTTTCGGATAACCCTGGCCCCAGTAGGCTTCGACCCGGCTGGGTCCCTGCTGTTGCTGACAACTCCTTGAGGCGCGCGGGAACAGTGCGCGCCGTCGACGACTTGGCTTGGTCCCGACAGTTACCGGACGGCCGGATTCTCTTTAGTCTCATAGCGACTGTTTGGGAGCCCAATAGGTTTACTGATGTTTTGAGAAGAACTAAAAGATAATTTCAAACAGTAACACTAAACCTTTGCTACGTAATCGCTGACTCCTATCAATTACGCTACTCTCACATTCTAAGAGGCTTAAACTCCATTACTAAGAACCAAAACAGTGCGCGTTAAATATGCAAACCACACTTGACCTGCATTTCAATGGAGCTTTCAAACCTTACTCAACGTGAAAGATATTAATTGTGACCTACGTACCATTTGATCGTACTCACACATTGAAATAATAATGAGCGTTCAAGGACTAGGGTTTTAGTTCGACAACTTATTAAGAATTCCATTGTATTATTTTTCTACATACTAACACAACCCGAAGGTTTTGAAGGAAATACTAGTAATTTCTCATGTTTAGAAAATGGTTTGACAACATCCGTAGATAAATAACGTAATGAATTTTTCTTACACTACAATTGGTATATTGGTGTGGGCAATTTTACTCTAGATGACCATATCCTATTATAGATCTGTCTATCAGTCTACTGTATTTGTGTAGACTGAAGTTCATTTTGTTAGATTTTATCATCATTTTATCTTCAATTTACAGCAGTCAACAAGCACTAATCAGTAATCATTAGAGCGAAACAAATGCTACTTATATCTAATCAAATCAGTTCACCTTGAAAATAGACTTTTTAACACCACAGTAGTTATTTGACAGAAAACAAGATTAAATAGAAGAAAAACTATTCAGAAACAAAAACCTAGCATATATTTTTGGTATATTTCATAAAATGTTAATCAGAATACCTTGATAAGAACTAATCTTTCGTTAATATTTACACAGTGTATCGATTTTTATCTACCTATGTATCTTTATTGGCATTTTGGTTTGGACGATAGAAACGCGTATGCAAGCTAAAAAATATTCTCAAATAACAACACTCTCCTTCCAAACGATTATATAAATGTGATAAAAAACTGTGATATTAGTGTTTTCTAAATAAAGTGTGATCTATTCGTTCTTCTTTCGTGATATAGAAAACTACTGTAGTGTAAAACAATCAAAATGGCCAATTCAATGTTTAGTTATGAAGACAACAGTTTCGTTAAAATGATTCTGTCTTCTTACAATGTGTTGGTTCACCTTCTACTGGGAGTATTGATTGCGGTTCCACTCTTATATGCATTTGTCCAGAATTTCTATAATACTTCTGTCCCCTATAATATAATTACGCTTCATATTCTGCTTTGTGTGCTTGGGGTAAGTTATTTTTACTTCTAACTTATCTTTCAAGGTTGGCTTTCAACCGACTTTAAAAAAAGAGGATGAATTCTCAATTAGATTGAATGTTCTTTATGTTTGCATCTGGTTTTTTTCAGATCGTTCTCATTAAATATGAACATTTGATTAGGAACTTTAGAGATAGACTAGTGATAAATAATAGGAAATCTTTTGTTCTTTCATTATGTACAAATCTCATGTTATTGGACAAAACTTTTTCATGTATGGACCGATCTTTGCATTAGGATTTAAAATTTTAACAAATTATAATAGGCAGTGATAGAAATATTGTTAGGTTCAAAGCAATGTGCATATTGTTAGAGTCAATCAATAATAATGTAACGCATGATATTATATGATATGCTTATTGGTAAGAAATTGGTACTCTAAATCAATAAATTTATTTGATGTATGTCAAATGTTTAGTTTACACCCTATCCTAAAAGGTGGGCCTGAATCCTATCAGTGGATTTATAAGGCTGATTATGCAATCCTTAATATACGTCAATTCAATTGCTGGCGAGCCATATAAATATGGGTAATTGACCGTGATTTATAATTTTAGCTATAGGCTAACTTAAAAGGGAAAAAATATTTTTACAATAAATACAACTAATTAATAAAAAACAAGTTTAATATTGGTGTTTAAAACATACTAATATATACAACAAAATAACTAATTTATGTTTTGTTCAAAATCTAACTATTAAATTCACTCCTTAGAGTCAGTCGTAAATAAGAACAGTCATTCATATTTTTAAACACAAGTACATAAATATAAAATGATTACACCTCAAAATTCAAGGATCTTATCAAAATTATCTTGAAATCGATGAACACATCTCTGAAATATTTTATAATCTAGGTAGATTATAGATAGGTATTACATTATCAAATGCACATTGCATCACTCAAGCATTCATGTTTGATAATATTATGATTATTGAGGTTTATTTTAGCATACATGACAATGTCCTGAAAGATGGTTACCTGCAAGAAAAAAACTCATAATAACAGATCTTTATTCTCATTTCAGTATCAACTGCTGATGTCACAAGCACTCCTCAGTCTATGTAACTACAACGCTTGGTCGTCACATCTCAAGAAGTCAAACAAAATACATGCGCATTGGATCTTGCAGCTGTTGGGCTCAGCGATGGCCATTACTGGCAGTATCGTCATTATGATATATAAAGACAACAATTTTGACACAACGCATGGAAGACTTGGTAGGTTGATCATCATCAGCATCTTTCTATCTTTGTCTCTTGGGTTGTGCACCGTGATTTTTATTTCTATTCTCCTTTTGTAACCTCAACGTTATAAACATTTTGATTTTCAGGCGTTGGTTATAATTCTTCATTAGACATTAGTTTAGTTGTTGGTATATCTACACTAGTATTATTTATTATTATGTTTTATAGAGGTAAACTTTGTTTTATGTTTTTTGTATGAGGAGTATGTAGGAAATCTCTTAAAGTACTGGTCCGATTGCTAAAACTTTTTTACCGGTAGAATGCTGCTTTATTCCTAAGTGACATAGGGTACATTTTATATATAGTTTAAAATATTTTAATCAAATACCAGACAGTGAACACTTGTTTTAAAATTGGTCAATAAATAGATAACAAACGAGTTATCTTATATTAAGCGGATTAATGAGATCCATATCATGGATATTGATATGACCCTTGTATCGCCCAATATGACAGATCAAATCCTTGTTATATTACACCATCGGTAGCAGGTGTCGCAGTTCTGTTACATTAATCCTCCAAACTACAAGTACAATTTTTTTTTCTATTTACTACTATTAAACCGTTCTGCTTATAATAGTTCATAGCTAAGACAGGAAAACGTTTGTTGAGTCAATAGGCTAGTGGCCGTAAAAAACGTAATAAGTCCGTCTTTTAGATTATTCAAAAATAAGAGACACGTGTTTTTTTTATTTTTAAATTAAACCAAAAATGACCAAGATATAGCCCATTAAAGTTACGTGTGACATCACGCCGTACGTAAAATGAAAAAATACATGTCCAATATTTTATTATAATCTAAAATACAGACTAAATACAATGTAATTATTTTGACCCTGGACACTACCCTATTGGATTAAAGTAAAATAATAAAAAGTAGTAAAATAAAAATATTACACTAAGACATATCGCCGCTCATTATGATTCTAACCGATTAAAATATATATATTTTTTTAATTATACTAATTTCAAGTAAGAAAGATTTTATATAAAAAAAACAATGCTAAAAAGATTTTATACCTTAAACATTTGATTCTACAGCTCATTCATAGACCAATGAAAGAATTTGTGATCGAATCAATCTTATACTTTACCTGAACTTCCCGAATGTTTCACTAACGCAGTATTTTATTTGTTTTCAGGATTAGTCGCCGTAATATTCACCGCGTTGACTCTGTTAACCGGAGTGCCTACTTTCTTCTCTGATTCATTGAAAAGATTCGTACCGAGCTCCGTCTCGAAGCTGACCCACATCATCTTGGGAGTCACCACCTTCGCTCTTGCCACCAGCTGCCTCTGCCATGGCTACAATGCATTCTCCTTCAGGGCCTGGACAGGCGATCGAGTCACAAATGGCGTTATTGCTTTCACAGGCATCTTCACCTTTATTATGATCATTAATCCTTTGATCACGATGTGCAAATTAATCTGCAAAGTTGTTGAAACATGTAGGACTAGGTATTAATAAAAGTGAATAGTGTTTAATTGTTTGGATGTGCCCCTCAATTATTTATAATGAGACACATTTTGAAAGTATTACGGTGTTTTTAATATCGTGCGGTTATGATCAAGCACGCGGAATTGCTCCTTACGCATAATTCCCGCAAATGACCATTTCATACAAGTATTCATTGTACCTATTGTGTGGAATACGCACGCGGAACGCGTTTTTTTACATTTTAAAATTGCCCACATGCTGGACGCATCTCGCATGGACAAGTGGACAAGGACATTTGCGGGGGTTACGCATGCGGAGCAAATCCGAATGCTGGATGAAATCCACACGATATTAAAAACACCCTATAGTCCACAGACCACGTGAGCGATGTAAGCAATGATAGCCCAGGAATGACGGCTTCAACTTGCTTGAGTTGGACGTAGTGGGCAATTTGTTTTATCACCACTGCTCTCAAAACTGTGTAGTAAAACATCGTGTGGAAACCAGCATATCATAGAACGAAAATTTCATTAAACATGTGACATCCACTAACTCGCACGTGGTAGATTAAGGCCCATACCGTCTCTTAGAGAGGAGGCCCGAAACCCAATAGTGAGAATATTATAAGGCCGATTATACTTATGCCACCGAACATAGTTATTACAGGGTACAATACAGATGCTAACCCGAAATAATTTCATCTACAGAATGATGATAGTATGACATAGTCCTATATTGTTTAGGTATGTAGAGAATACTGTCCCATTACGGATTCAATTACTGCTAGCACACACGGTATTAATGCTGTAGGTGTTATATAATAAACACTTAGCCTGTGAGGTCTCGCCTTAATATAGGTCGGCTTCCTACCCTAGAGGTGACTATAGAATTATGTAATTAATA